>JAWZYV010009160.1:686434-1372868 GCA_038373885.1 Cheiracanthium punctorium | reverse complement strand
AAAAAAAATTAAATTCAATTTTAAATACACAATCTTGTTCTAAATAAATATAAATAAATAGGCAATTAATTTTTAATTCAATTTTTGTATTCTTTAAAAATGTTTTATTTTTATGTCGGGAAAATGCAACAGCAAACAAAAATAAGTTAAAATGCTTGTGATAGTATAGGGGCCCAAAAATAACCTCTTGCCCCGGGGCCCCCGACCACCTATGATCAGGCTGGCTCTGATTAAAAAGGAATTTCCTTAAAAGTCCTCAACCCAAGGCAGACACTCCCTTTTGGTTAATATTTTCGGGGATTTGCCTTAAGTACAAAAAAATAGAAGAAACCAACAAATACTTTAATTATAAAATGAAGAAGCTCTGCAAGAAAAAGTAAGCTCAATTAAAAATTGTATGAATTACACTCTTATGAAAAATTGTAAAATGGATGTTTGGTTTTGTGAATTATGACTGCACTCTCTCTCTCTCTCTCTCTCTCTTTACAACCAACTTCGCGATTTGAAGCATTTCAATTCATTTTGTGCCTAGAATCTGTAGTAAAGCTTGCTTTTTCTAATAAGAAAATCCATTGCAAATAAACAAATGATTCTGACACATGCAAAGTGTGTTTTATCCGTTAAAAAAAAAAGAAAAATAGTTTTCTTTCGACAAATTTTTATTTCGGATTAACCGAAGTGATAAAAATTTAGTTCGAATTAATGAGATATTTTTAACATTAATTAAAATACAAGTTATAAGGAGCCTTTAGGTTAGCTCGAATTAACGTGCGTCCACTGTTTATATGACTTTTTTAAACACATACACAGCTACTTTAGATATTTATAAACAACCCTCAAACAGTTTTCAACTATTTCCTGGCACTATATTGCCATTTCTCACATCAAGTAATGAATAAAGAAGGGGTTGTTTGGGACATTTTGTATGCTTCCGCCTTATCTAGTGCTACGAGGGATGAAATGCCATTCGCTGATTGGCTCTCTTCTTCAGTAGCAAATCACAAAGATGATACGTATCCCTCATACCCGCACTTCTAATTTGCGTTTCTTACTGATAGCGAAAAATCCCGTGGCATTAATAGCGGGCGAGAGGTCCCCCCATAGCTGAGATACGTTACTGGTGAAAAACTTGCGCAATATCGCATTCACGTAAGATAGATCTCGTTGTAACGCGAGTCCACGCCAGTGCCATATTACCAGCAGGGCAAACGGGACAACTGCCCATGGCCTACGGATTTTAAGGGCCCCAAAATCTTTTATTTTACACTTTTATAGTTTTACAATAAGATTACGAGTGTTATCACTCGTAATCTTATTGTATTAAAACGTCGAATTGTTTTTGAATTATAAAATACGAACAATGAAAATAATTCAATTTTACATTTGTATACATTAATTTATATTTCGTTTCAATTCGCCAAAATGCTCTATAGTCGATTTAGCATTAGTTGCCAACATTTTTGGAATAGAATTAATTACTTTTTTGTAAACAGTATTTTTAAAGTTTGAAAGTAGCAAAACTTTTGTAATTAAAAAAAGTTGGTTAGCTGTTATTTAAAAAAAGTTACTGTTTACAAAGAGTGGTTTACAGTATTCCGCACATGTTGGCAACTATGATATATCAGTTAGACGTAACGTTTCACTGATGCTATCTGTTTCAGTGTCATCATACATATTTGTTTACTTCAGATTACTTAAAATAAAAGTTCGCCTAACGTCGCGATATACTGTTCTATTTTGACATGAAAGGCTACGATTGTCTCCAAGTATTGAATTTGCATCCTTTCGGGGTTTTATTGCACGTAATAAACGAAAAGGCGCAAATGACGACCTTCACAGGACCCTTGCCTCATTCAATACCACTCAGCCGTCGGTGCCGTGTCAGATCTTTTTGATTTCCTTCGCCACTGAGTTTGGAAACCCGGAGTCATCCGATCCCGGGGTATCAAGGAACAGTTGTTCCATTGTGGATGCCACTCAGTGGAATTGAGTTTCCAGAGAATGGAAGCAAACGGCGCGCGCACAGAGCACGTGACCATTTGATTGTGCGGAACGATCACACAACGAAGACCTCTGTTCATTTGCACCTTAACCCTTCAATCCTTTAACGCGCAGTGTTCCCGTTCAGGGAACACCAAACGTTTTGACTGTTGCCAGTCACGAAGAATAGATTGGATTTCTATAAAAATAGTGGCGGGTGACAGAGCTCCACGAGAACCCTTTACTTTTTAGCACGTCATTTCCCGTAAAAAAATTGTCACGATTATTTTGAACAGCACTGTCATCTGCTGAAAAATGCGAGAACAGCTGGATAGATTACCGAATGCTTAAAAAAGGGCAGCCGTTGCCATCGTTCGACTTAACGACCAGCAAATTGGCGGACTATCGAAACGTTCATCGGGTGTCACAGATCTAGAGACCCTTTTTTGACGAAGCTGGCTCTGCGCGAGCACAGCCAGCTGCGTCAATGTATATCCCTAATGTATATCCAGCGTGGATATAAAAGAAAATGGCAAGACATCTAACTGGTGAAGATAATTTTTGAATAGAAACGCAGCTTCAAGGTAAAAATGGCGAAAATAAAAAGTCATAAGTTTTGATAGCCGAAGGAAGGGAGAACATAATATAAACAAAGACTGAACTAGTTATTTAAAAAAATTGCTTTGATTTCTGCTGTCCCAACTAGCACAAACCCTAATTGTAGCCAAATATTCACCTTTTGAATTCATAGCTCAAAACAATATTCGGAGAATACATAAATAAATTTTATATAAATTTTGAAAACTTTATACTGAAATCTAAAAAAACTTATACTAACTTTTTTTTGTAAATTTTATAACTCAGCGCGTAACACACAGGGTTTGCTATAAAAAATTAAAAAAATTGTAGTGCTATTGAAACTTTTTACCAGTTGTTTATAGTAAAATCTTACTGTCAATGAAATTCTATAGTAAGAATGGACCCTCTGCCCAGGGGCGTAGCCAGGGGGGGGGATATCGGGATATATCCCCCCCCCCGAAATGTTTGGAATAGTGATGAAATTCCGTCTATTTATACAGATATAAGTTCATATCCCCCCCCGAAATATTTTCCAGGCGCATATGCCCCCCCGAAAAACTTTCCTGGCTACGCGCCTGCCTCTGCCCCTTTAGCTGGACCCCCTCCCATGAGAAATCTATAGCTATGCCCGTGCTTTGACATAACCTCTCTTCGGCGTTGGAAAGGATTTCTAACCAATGCCTTATGTGCACGATTTATGCCTTTCTTGCTCTTTACAAGCGTCGGTGTGCATATAACTGTTATCCTCTTTATTTTATCACTAAGCTACATGACTCATTTAATTACATAGTATGCTCTTCTGTGCATCCAACTTCTGCATTGACCAAAGAAGGGACAGATCGAAAACGTCACAGCAGAAGGATACTAGTCCCCCGCCCCCCTTTCCCCCCCATCCCCTCGCCCCCTTTTCCAGATCGTATGCGCCAGACAAGCTGTATCGATCTGGCGGGAAAGAATTCGTTGCGTCTGATGCAAAATTCGGGTGCTATTTTCAAAATATCACTGGTAATCATTTCCCCCCCCCTCTGTTAAATATGTTTAACCCTACAGAATATAATGTAGCCAATTGTCTACACTCTTATTTTTCTGTAATAAAAAGAAAATTTTGTAGTTTTTGTCTAAAATATGCATTTAAAATAAACATAAGATCTTATGGAAATAATCTTTTAGTTTTTAAAAATGGATGGCAACATTATTTTCTGAACAAACAAGCATGAATTCATAACGTGTGCATCCAGGTCGCTGAACCAATTTTGGCTGGAATTTTTCATTGCTAATTTTTATTGCTAAATAAAAATAAATACAAAACCATTAAAAACTATCGACCATTAAAAAGTAGTTTTTGTCGTAAAGTGTCGACTATTAAAAAGTAGTGCCTTAATTACACTGCTGGCCATCGTAAATGCAACACCCTGAAGGAAGCATGCAAATAATATGAAATTTACAACATGCATTAGCTGAGGTGAGATATGCAAATGATTAGAATTTCAGCGCAGACGCACATCAAGCGCGCCTGTGGCGCCACCTCAAAGCGCTATTTAAGGCTTGGAGATTTCGACGGTTTCAAGTACAGCAATTGTGTTTTTCTTGCTTTTTTTTCAAAAAAACGATAAATTATGCCTCGTAGGAAACAACGATCATCTTTTGATCAAGTATCCGAGTTTGACAGAGGAAGGATAGTGGCATACCGAGATTGTGGGTTATCTTTCAGGGAAATCGGTCGTCGTATTGGACGAAACCAAACAACTGTGATGCGGATATGTGATCGTTGGGTGCAGGAGGGTACGACGGACAGACGTGATCGACCGCATCGACCTCAGTGCACCACGTCACGTGATGACAGGCAGATTGTACGCATGGCAGTGACGGACCGCTCAGTCACATCACGAACCATATCACAGCAGATTCAGTCTGTAACGCATCATCCAGTGTCTGCGCGTACCATTCGACGTCGTTTACAGCAGAATGGTCTGTCCGCAAGACGTCCGTTGCTTTGTCTACCTCTGACGCGGAACCACAGACGTCTCCGCCGCCAATGGTGCGATGAAAGAAGGATGTGGACGACAGAATGGAATGAAATTCTCTTTACTGACGAGTCACGCTTCTGTATGCAACACCACGACGGTCGGATTCGAGTCTGGAGACACCGTGGAGAGAGGATGCTGAACAGCTGCATTATGCACCGTCACACTGGTCCTGCACCGGGTATTATGGTATGGGGCGGTATCGGATATCTCTCTCGCACTCCTCTAGTACGCATTGCCGGTACTTTAACCAGCCAGCGCTACATCTCCGAGGTGTTGGAGCCAGTTGTCCTTTCTTACCTTCAGGGCTTGCCAACAGCCATATTTCAGCAGGATAATGCACGGCCACACGTGGCACGCATTGTCCAAGGGTTCTTCGTCAATCACCAGATTGAATTGCTTCCCTGGCCGGCGCGCTCTCCGGATCTTTCGCCGATAGAAAACATGTGGTCCATGGTTGCTCAACGACTGACCCAGAGTTCATCCCCAGCTGTCACACCAGATCAACTTTGGCAACGTGTGGAAGCTGCTTGGTCTGCTGTACCCCAAGAACACATTCAAAGTCTCTTTGAATCAATGCCGAGGCGTGTGGCAGCTGTGATCTCCAACAACGGCGGCTACTCTGGGTACTGATTTTGGCAGGAACCACGCTTCATAGAATGCTGTAAATTTAATCATTTGTTACTTGGTCAACATGTTATCTACACAATAAATTTTGTTCTGATATCTCTTGTTTTTCTTGGTGTTGCAATTTGGGTGGCTAGCAGTGTATTAAAAAGTAAAGTGTAAATATGTAAATATTAAAAAAGTAAAGTGAAAATATGTAAATGTAAAAAAAGTAAAATGTAAATATGTAAATATTAAAGTGTAATAGTGTAAATATTAAAAATTAGTGTCGTAAAGTGTCGACTATTAAAAGATAGTTTTTGTCGTAAATCAATAATTACTAGCCGGCAGGCCCTGATTACCGAATAGGCCCATGAGGCCTGTGCCTATAGTAAAGAAAATCTGGGGGCCTCAAAACTGCAGTACTTGTTATTTATACTTGTAGAATGGAATAGAAATAGGTGGGGGGGGCTCGAAATGATAGTAGGCCTACAGTATCAGAGAGTCTTAATCAGGCCCTGCTAGCCGGCAAGCCGTCCAGCATCGCTGGCCCGTGAACATTCGCTTAAAAAATTGCCGACCAGTAAGGTAGGCTTCGTGCCTCTGTTAACCGTGTCAGTCAGTCTAACGACTATGCGACTATGATTCTGTTTTTACTTCCTTGTACGTAGTATAAGGAAGTAATGTGATCCCGAAAAATTTTGGGGGCCAAATTTCGACATAAAAACCGATTTTGACTACCTCTAAATTTAATTTTAAGAATTTTTTCGATGCATTTCATCGTAGGCTAGCATGCACGATCATATTAACGCGTCTGCAACTCATTTTGACCAGCGGCGAGTTTATTGTAGTCAGTTTTTCCATGCCGTCTGTACGTACGTATGTATGTAACTCGCATATCTCAAAAACTATTGGTCGTAGAATGTTGAGATTTGATATTTAGGATTGTTCTATGATCTAGTTGTGCACCTCCCCTTTTGGTCGCAATCGAATGTATAGTTTATGTACAGGACCGCCCAAAAGATTCGAAATACATTACGCTCTATGGGCCGAAATTCATTAAACTCGCATATCTCAAAAACTATTAGGCGTAGAATGTCGAAACTTCATATTTTGGATAGTTGTAACATCTAGTTGTGCACCTCCCCTTTTGGTTCCATTCGATTGGATAGTTTATCTACAGGACCGTCCAAAACATTCGAAATACATCACGCTCAATGGGTCGAAATTCATTAAACTCGCATATCTCAAAAACTATTAGGCGTAGAATGTTGAAATTTTATATTTAGGATTGTTGTAACATCTAGTTGTGCACCTCCCCTTTCGGTTCCATTCGACTGGATAGTTTATCTACAGAACCGCCTAAAATATTCGAAATACATTACGCTCAATGGGCCGAAATTCATCAAAGCGTTTTTTAGAGCTATTGGGCTATTTCAAACGACTCAGAAGTGATATATGCTGTAAAGAGTTAGAAAATGAATTTCTCCATTAAAAAAAGTGTCTTTATCATTTACAGTTCTGCTACAGGAACACTCAAAAGATTTCCAATACATTACGGTCAATGGCAATTTTAGGGGATTCATCCATTTCAAGCACAATACCGTCCTACCACAAAAGTTAGGTAATGGTCCGACCACGGTCACGTGCCTCCCTCAAGAACTATGCCAAAAGTCGCCAAGCTTGGTGACTTTTTGGTGTACGCGTGTGCATATTTAACTCTCAAATCTCAAAAACTATTATGAAATTTCATATATAAGATTGTTGTAACATCTAGTTGTGCATCTCGATTTTTGGTTCAAATCTACTGGAGAGTTTATTTACAGGACCACCGATAAGAATTTCAGTACTTTAATGTCTATGGACATCTTCAATATAATACAATTGTAGACAGTCATTGTTTGGTACATGCCCAAAATCTCGCCGTCTGTCCTCGACCTGGCGAGTTTTGCCGAAATGTCGCCAAATTTGGCGATAGTCAGTCGTTTGTTCCATGCCCAAAGTATCGCCATTTGTCATCGTTTTGTGTGCGAGTTTTGGCGAAATATCGCCAACTTTGGCGATAATCTGTCATTGTTGGTCCATGCTTAAAATTTCACCAAATGTCGTCGACATTGACGAGTTTCGCCAAAATATCGCCAAATTTGGCGCACAAAAATTATTTCGTATTTGTGTATACTCTAAAACTTTAACCCGTAGAGAATTTGAACGTTTGTATTTAGAACTATATTATAATATCTAACGGTTTTCAATATCTTTTTTGACAGCTCAGCATCACGTGGGAATTTATTTACAGGGTGAGCCAAATGACTTTAAATACATTAAGGTGTATGGATGCATTCAATTCATTGAAAATCTGTGGTCAATGACTACTTGGCTATCCCCAAAATCTCGCCGTCTGTCCTCGACCTTAGCGAGTTTTGCCGAAATGTCGCCAAATTTTGGCGATAGTCAGTCATTTGGTCCATGCCCAAAGTATCGCCATTTGTCATCGTTCTTGGCGAGTTTTGGCGAAATATCGCCAAATTTGGAGATAATCTGTCATTGTTTGGTTCATGCTTAAAATCTCGCCAAATGTCGTCGACATTGACGCGTTTCGCCGAAATATCGCCAAATTTGGCGCCAAAAATTATTTCGTATTTTGTATAACTCTAAAACTTTAACCCGTAGATTTTTGAACTTTTGTATTTAGAACTTATTAGTAATATCTAACGGTTTTCAATATCTTTTTTGACAGCAATCGACTGGAATTTATTTACAGGGTGAGCCAAATGACTTTAAATACATTGAGGTGTATGGATGCATTCAATTCATTGAAAGTCTGTGGTCAATGACTACTTTGGCTATCCCAAAATCTCGCAGACTATCTCAAGTTTGTCGGCTTTTGGTGGAAATATCGCCAAATAAAGTGTCAGAAGGAATCTTTCAAATTGAACTCAGCTTGGCGATATCGAAATATTTGGCTAGAAATCGCTAAACCTTACTATTATTGATATTTTATCTCTTTCAAACAAATAAGTTTAGGGAAGTGCGTCGAAAATATTTTTGATCTATTGGACGTGCAAGGAAGTCATGTGTTGGACACATCAGATTTTTTAAAAATTGGAGTCGTGTTTCAGCAACTCAACTCTGAACTTAAGAAAGGGCATATTGAATTTAAAAGCGCGATTACGGACAAACATCGAGCTTTCATTCAGTCGGTCGCTGAAGGTGAGCTGCTCGTAGATTGCACATTTCTTTTTCGGAGAGGCCTGTTGGCGGACCTGGTGGTCGCCGAAGGCGGGTAACCCGTAGGTTTCACTTTTTGGTCGCGAAGAGGCCGTCGGCAGACCGGCTGGTCGCCGGATGCGGCTGCTCACCGTTGCGTGTAAAAGCGGCCCGTACGTTACATAGGCTGGACGTGAAGCGGCCGGACCAGCTGGTTGCGGCAGGTAGACGGCCCGTAGGTTGCAAATTTCGGTCACGAAGAGGCCCGTGTGCCGTAGGTTGCAGAAGTCAGTCGTGAAGCGGCGCGAGTGCTCTAGGTTGCACATTTTGGCCGTGAAGCGGCCATCGACGGCCAAAACTGGTCGCCGAAGGCGGCTAGTCCTAAATATAAAGTTTCTACATTCTACGTCTAATAGTTTTTGTGGTATGCGAGTTTAATAAATTTCGGCCCATAGAGCGTAATATATTTCGAATCTTTCGGCGGTCCTGTAGAAAAACTATCCAGTCTATTGCTACCAAAAGGGGAGGTGCACAAGTGCATCTTACAACGATCCTAAATATAAAGTTTCAACATTTTACGACCAACAGTTTTTGAGAAATGCGAGTTACATACATATGAAAAGCTGCGGGAAAAAAAAGGCCCGCTTGCTCTTTATTTGGCCGTCGGTCGTCGTACAGCAAAGTTACATATACCAATCGTTTGCAAATAAAGTATACTTCCATTTTCTACTAATTTAATTTGCATAAGGGGCCGTCTTCATGTTTAATTTTGCATCAACTTCGTTTTTTTTTCAATGGCAGCATACAACTTTGACTTCGTTAAACGAAAGAAAACCTTATAATTACCCTAAATATAAATTTTCATCCATTTTCTACGATAATTTCCGGAGATATTGCGAATTATTTTTTCTGCGATTTTATGGGACTTTCTGCAAATTGAGAAATGCTATTTGTAGGTTCCGAACTTTTCGCCTTTTGTTAATTTCGCTTGCGAGAGTTAAAAGAAATAAATATTATTTTCACGGAAAATACTGTTTCTAGTTTTTTGTGCTAAGAATATCAGGTGTAGAATTTAGAATATTTAGTCTAGGGATGGACGCGAGACGTGCGAGACGAGAATCGGGGCTGTCTCGTCTCGTCTCGCAGTGGTAAACCTCTGTCTCGTCTCGCAGTGGTAAACCTGTCTCGCCGCAGGTAAACCTCTGTCTCGCGTCTCGTCTCGTCTCGCAACACTGTGTCTCGTCTCGCGTCTCGCAAAGAAATTGCTGTCTCGTCTCGCGCGAGACTCGCACGTCTCGCGCGTCTCGCGCACGTCTCGCAGTCCTTAATTAAAATTAAGGACTGCGATTTCGTTACCATTTTATACTAACTTATTATTGGGATTTTATTGAAAAATAATATTAATAATAACAATTACTTACATATAGCCACATTAGTAGATGTATTAATAACTATATCAGCATATATCGGCATTTAAAGTAAAAGAAATTGAGATTTAGTCCGTATATATAATGTCACACCGAAAATATAGTATTTATTTTTATTTACTAGCTGCGTGCCCGTTCTTCGCACTGTAGTAAACGAAAATTTTCCTAACTTGAGTAATTTCAATTAATTCCAGTGATGTGGAATCTAAAATAAAAGCAAAATTATTTGACTCTTGATGTAAAGTTTGCGTCATGAGTATTAACCTGGCATCATTGCAATATAATGACTCAAAAAAACTACGTCAGTGTCATTCGCGATCAGAAAAGTGAAAAGCTTAGCGGTTTGCAGAGAACTGCCGACTTTCAAAATGTGTTATTTCTACATCATACTGTAGTTCTACATCATACTGTTCAAGTTGTAGCATTAAATACCTCAGGCACTACATGAAATGGACAATCGTTTGTTTTAAAATAGCTGCGCACCCACTCTTCATACGAGAAGTAGCGAATATTTTACTAAAATAATATCTGCATGAGACAAAACAGATTTTTTTTTTTTTTTTTAAGTTCAAGTAATCTCCTCTGTTGAAATTACTGCGGGATATATTAACACAAATTAGAATTGTGTTCAGTTGGTTGTAAGATAACCCTTGAAAAATTATAAACAGAACACTTTTAGTCTTTATTAAATCTCTACTATTTACTTTAACGTCAATTTCAAGTCTCTAAAATATGTGTAATTTTTATATTAATGAAAGCAAGATTATATTAACGATAATTATAATTATTTGCCTAATATTTCCAATAACATTACCGTGTGTGCATTTTTAGATTTCATTATAGTATCTCAGTTGGTTAATAGACGTCTTATTTTTTGTTTATATTTTAAATTACTGAACAGTTAATTTGTTGACGACTATCCGTTTGTACTTTTCCACAATAATTTTTAGCGATAGTACTACAGTCGTTATGGTCGCCCTGTTTACAGAAAAATTAAACCATAATCCCCCTAATGTATATCCAGTGTGGATTTTTTAAAAAAATGAAAAACATCTAACAGACGAAGATAATTTTAGAATAGGAACCCAACTGCAAGATAAAATGATGGGGAGGAAAAAAATTTATAAAAGTTTTGCAAGCCGAAGGAAGGGAAAACATGATAATATAAACGAAAAGAGAAATAGTTTTTTAAAAAATTGCTTGCATTTCTTTTCGTCCGATATTAATATATAAGAATAAAAAAATGTCATTTTAATCTCTTTAAAATAGGCCAACAATAGGGATTTAACCGCCCCTAGAAAGGTGTTACCAGGGTGGGCGCCCCCCCCCCCCCCTACGCACGCCGCAACGTGCGGGAAAGTTTAAGGATAATATCGGCACAAGGATATTTCAACCAAGGATATTCAACCATGTTTCAACCTACTCAGACTAAGCATCAATGCGAATGCAAGTTGCTCTACTTCTAATCTCTCTCTGATATACCCGAAACCCGATTATCACAGAGGCAAGGGGGGCGGTAGTCCGTCGCCCCTGCAGAAAAAGGGGGCCCATATATATCCCGATTATCTAAATTATAAATTCATATGTACTGAAATAGTAATTGTGGGGAAAAAACTGAATTTCCTCTATAATATAGGTATTACCTAATTGTCTATCACTAGATGAAGTTAGAGATATTTTTTTGGGGTGATAAATACGATTTGATTAAAGTACAAAAACTACAGTTAACTGAAATGCAATTTTCGAGTACAACAGCGGTCAAAACTGGGTTAAAATGCTTAAAAAAGGGGGGCTCAGTAAAGGGGCTTAATGCGTAAAAAAGGGGATAGTAAGGGGGGCCCCAAGCTTAATGCCCCGGGCCCCGTCTAAAAGTGGTCAGATTTGAACATACCGTACCGCCTTTCCTATTTACTTATTATTTTTCGTTCAACTCTTCTTTGTTTTCTTTTTTTTCCGCCTCTTTCTTTATTCTCTCCTTTGTGTGTTTTGTATATCTCTCGTCTGTTCTAATTTTAAATGTTACGTGTTTGTGCCTATTGTAGAGTGCTGATAGTATACCAGGACCGAAAACGAAGGAGACGCAAGTTAAACGGTAGAGGCTTCAGGCAAATTGTCGCTTTTCAGATCGTATTTATGCGAGACGGAAAAAAATGCGAGAATTCTCGCGAGAAATCTCGCGCGAGACAAGACTCTGTCTCGTCTCGCGTCTCGTCCCGCAAAATATTTTCTTTCTCGTCTCGCAAAAAAATGCCTGTCTCGTCTCGCGAGACAATGCGAGAATTCTCGCGTCTCGCGTCCATCCCTAATTTAGTCAGTGGTCCAAATGACCCGTGAGTCCATAACTTTCTCGATTCGTACACATGATTTAAAGGAAAAATGCAAAAAGACTGCTCACGATTTTGAAAATCTTTCTAATTTTGAAACTGTTATTGAGTATTTCTCTTGAAGGTTCTCTTAGACAGGTGAAATGTTGCCAGGAGTGAGAGGCTGTTCTCTGCTTTTCTGACTACAATCATGAATCTTATTCAGCTACGGCCAGGGACGTGCCAACGTCCTGGAAAGTGGGGGGGCGAACGATTTTTTCCGACATCGGAAGGGGGAGCAGTCATTTCACCAGCCCCCCCCCTCCCTCCACCAACAAATGTTTTTAAAATAAAAGGTGTCAACCTTGGTACCAGGAAAATTTTTGTTTGTCTTCTATAGCTCAGTTACAATAATCATTTTCTCCAGGGACAGGGCAGCTATTTTGCCCCCTCCCCCCCCCCGCCAATTTTTATAAGTAATCGGCTTCAATCTTTTTTAGCCTCGTCTGTACACCCTCACAAAAAGGTATTCGAGTGTAAGCCAAATTTCCTGTATCAGTTTCATGTAAACTAATTAATTTACCGATTTTTTTTTTTTTTTTTGTATCTCAATAGTTTGCTTAAAATAACATTTTTCTTCGTGCGGAAGGGAATGGGTGGTGGCAGCTATTTCACCCCCCCCCCCTCCATTTGAGCTAGTAACATTTTCGTTTATGCCTCATTAGTTTGTTTAAATAACCGTTTTCTTGAGGGGAAGGGCTGGAAAAATTGCTTCCCCCATTCTGAAAAAGAAAACTTGTAAGCAAACTATTGAGGGGGCTAAAATACAGAGGGGGCGAATTATATAGTTCGCCCCTTCTACTCATTTACCGAGGGGGCGATAAACCCCCCTGCCCCCTCTGTTGGCACGTGCCTGGCTACGGCCGAACGTGAAGAATGGTTTCGTGATTGAAATTTGTTTGTTTGAATTTCATGTAAAAAACGCAATTACTTTTTGCCGACCCAATATTATCACTGCGTTTGTTATTTCACATTCTTCATTTAATATTATCGCTTGCAGCTGCAATGTGCAATATTCTTATATAAGACTTATGCAATATAAGACTTTTGGCGGTACTTTAATTTATAGTCAGATGAAAATATAGACAGAAAGTCTGACAAAATGTCAGGCTGTAAAAATCAGGTCCAAAGACCTGATTTTTAATGTTTGTTGAATGGTGGATAAAGTATGGGGAAGTCCAAAGACCTGATCTTTCCAATATTAAAAAAGGTCAAATTCATCCCTGAAATGTTGAGGATGTTAGTTTTTCAGAAATAGGACGTTGCATTGGAAGACATACATCTACTGCATCTAATTCTATACATGGAAAACATTTTGTTTGGTGGGATATAGCGGACGCAACAATAGACGCTTTATTGAATCACCATCAAACTGTAAAAACCTCTAATTTATTTGCTTCAAAATTTGATATTTTTTAATACCGCTATCTTTTACTGTTTTTTTTTTTTTTTTTTTTCGCAAAAGTAATCTAAATTACATTTATTTTAAACAATTTTCAAAAAATTGTCACTTAATAAATTTATATAGGGTCCCTTAACACAGGAAAATAACTCATTTTATTTAGTATAAATTAAACTACTGAACGTAAAAAAATTGAAAGTTTGCCTAGCCATGCAAAATCACTTTTTGCATTTATTTCCATCAAAATTTGGCTAGGTTGCTATTCATAATTTTTTGAATATTAATTTAATAATTCATATTAATATTTTATTAAATATTATTTTAATAATATATTATTATATTTGGGTCATTTAGTTCTAACGAATAAAAGTCAGCTTCTTATTATCAATATTATATGAGATATGAATCAAAGTATGAAGAAACATTTTAACATAGTGGGAGGGGGAGTTTGGGTGCTCATAACGCACTAATTTTCAGTTCAAATTTAGTGAAAATTGGTATCCGGTGTTAAAATGAACTAAATTTTTTAAATATAAAGTGAAATCTAGGGGTTGCTATTGGGAAAAAAGCGACTTTTTATTTTGGAGAGGGCTCCTTATGCAATTTTTATGTATAGCAAATTAAAGTGCACGTCAATAGTAAACGATTGGTATATGTAACTTTTCTGTATGACGAACGACGGCTGAATAAAGTAAAAGTGGGCCTTTTTTTTCCGCAGCTTAAAATTTTTGGCATTTCATTACAATAAAATCACCAAAATAAGTATGATTCATATAAATGTATGGTAATACACTGATCAAAGCCATTTCAAATTAAAAAATGAATTATGCCACTAATTTAAAAATAAAAATGAAATTATTTCATAAGATTATTATTATATTAAAGACAAGATAAATGGCCACGGTGTTAGGTCTGTTGTTGCAGAAGAAATGTCATTGCTAAGAGAAGTTTATAGTTTTCTTCATGATACAAAGTATGTTCCATATGTATAAAATGTTTATCTTCTACTTCCTCTTAGAAACTTAGTGCTGCCATCTAGTGAAATAAAATAAAGTATATGTTCATTTTTTCCCTTTTAAGAGCAAAATAAAACACTAATTAGAATTCTGTATTATTACAATAAATAAGTGCATAAGTCCTACTTGTAAACTTTAGATTTCTTTCGGATTAACTTCATCATATTTTTATGCTAAGAATACTAATTTTAGTACGTTAGAACTGCAACAAATTTCATATAATTATTAAGAATACATGAATTTTAAAAGTAAATCAGTGAAATAAATTAGATTTTAGTAGTAAATTGTTTTAAAATTATCCTCTAAAAATTTTAAAGAAAGAATTGCTGGACTGACTTTCAAGTCGCAACTTGGATTTTACTGACTTTCAAGTTGCAACGAAAACATTTTAAAGTTCATTTTTATCGGACGTAAAAAAAAAGTTACATTCTATAAATACTAAGAGACACTAACCACAAAAAAGAGTGACATTTAAAGGCTTTTTATTTGGGCAGACAAAATTTGATGTATTAAAATCCACATTATGGAATAAATATATTTTTTTTGTTAAATTTTGGGGATGCGATTGCGTCCCCTCGAGCAGCCCTCTTTTGGCCGCCCCTGGTTGATAACAATCCAGTTAGTTTTAATGTGATACTTCCCACAGTGGAATTTTACCAAAATATATTTTTAATTCTTTAAATTTAATGCTGGAGGAGATGACAAAATGCTGTCCAAAGCAGTCAGCCGTCGACTAATTTAAATGTTAACCAACTCTTTAATTAGTACCTAAATACGTTCTTTTATTATAATTTGTTGGTTTTCTATACATGATAAATATTACTTAATTAATTTATTACTAAAATTTAAATGATAATATCGATAAATTTCAATGTATGGATGAGAAATATTTATTAGTTACTGTCATGGATATGTCCCAACTTATGAGGATTTGGAGAACTGTTCCTCCAATATTTTATTTTCTTCTTAATAAGCTTCGTTGATGCGGAGGGAGGGAAGAACATTCTTTTGTTTTCCATCTGATTACTAAAAATATATCTTGATATTAAGAGAAAAGAAAAATGGGAGAAAACAATAAAATTGCTGAAATTAAGAAAAAAAGGCGACGCCCAACGTGGGGCTCGAACCCACGACCCCGAGATTAAGAGTCTCGTGCTCTACCGACTGAGCTAGCCGGGCGCTGACATGACTGGCCTTATACATCTTTATAAATATGTTAAACATAAACTAGTGATTTGCGTTTACTTCGTAACGAATGCAACAAAAAGGAAACAGCTTTTATTTCTCTTTCATCAGGCCCATCAAGAGGGGGACTAGAGGCATGGGCCGTACCTAGGGGGGCGGTCCTATGGGTCCGGTCCGGATCCCCCCCCCCAAAATTATCACATTGCATAGATATTTATATATGTGTGTGAGAGCAGTGGCGGATCCAGAAATTTTTTTGGGGAGGGGCTAGATTTTTTAAAAAGCTTACTTCACCCAATTAAAATGTACTATAAATCAAAAATTTTCTCTAAACCAATGTATTAGGCTTTTGGGAGGGGTTAAGTAATAAAATAGGATCATTTTAGCTATTTAAAGAGTATAATAAAGCAGAATGTTACCCTTGAACAATCTTTTTTGGGGGGGAGGCTGAAGCCCCCTAGCCCCTCCCCTGGATCCGCTACTGTGTGTGAGTATTATTTATATATAATATGATATGATGATATTCAATAAGACAGCAGGGCCGGCCCAAGAGGGGTGCGAATGTAGGCGATCGCCTAAGGCCCCGCACCTGGGCCATTTTTTTGCTATCACACTAGACCAGTGGTTCCCAACCCGAGGGTCGCGACCCCCAAGTGGGTCGCCATGCCTTTTTTCGGGGGTCGCCGCAGACCGCTTTTATAGGAAATTAATAGTAAACTATTTTTACGTTTCTTTGCCATGAGACACCATTTCTCCCTTTTCCTTTGGAAAGAAAAAATCCTTATTCTCGTCAGGGCTTTAGTATCAAAGCTACAAAAACTGACGTCGGTTGAATTTGGGAGTGTTAACTAATGCTTGAGAACCCATGCATTAAGACAGAAGAATCGGAAATAGGAATTGCAATTAATTTAAAGGTGTAATTAGTAGCCACCTTGAAGCCCTTTCAATCTGAATCGTGCGAAATCCATTTCACACATCTTTAGATGTCGCCGATCTTCCTGATGAAGTGCAGGGTGAATTTCTGAATTTGCAAAATGACTCCTCCGCAAGTTTATACCAAGAAAAACCGTTAACTCAATTTTGGTGTACTGTGCGTTGCTCATATCCGATAATTTTTCGTGTCAAATGTTGACGCCATTTGCATCCACACTTATCTGCGTGAAGTTGGATTTTCAACTCTTTTGCAGAAGACAAAAGCCAGTAATAAATTAGATGTCTAAGATGACATGCGATTGACCTTGACCAATATTCAGCCAAGAATAGCCAAACTTGTCGGTCAAATTCAGCCTCAGTCATCCTATTAAAAATTAGTACGTATTAAAAAGATATAAATTTTAAATCTCAAATGTATTTTTTTCATTATTATTTTTTTTTATTGGTCAAAAATGGCAGATTGTGTGTGTGTGTGTGTGTGTGTGG
The DNA here is from genome assembly GCA_038373885.1 of Cheiracanthium punctorium. NCBI lineage: Eukaryota > Metazoa > Arthropoda > Arachnida > Araneae > Cheiracanthiidae > Cheiracanthium > Cheiracanthium punctorium. The sequence goes on along the minus strand of JAWZYV010009160.1, from coordinate 1,355,660 downwards.
GGGGGGGGGGGGGTTGCGAAAGTTTTGAAAAATCTAAAAGGGGTCGGGATTGAAAAAAGGTTGGGAACCACTGCACTAGACCGAGCTTGGTAGATGGTTGCGATATATCCCGAAAAAAGCCGAGAAGTAAAGCCAATACGTACTAGCAGTGCTAGTAGTAACTCACATAAGACACGATAGAAAAGACGAGAGGCTGGGCAGAGCGGATTAAATTGCTCTCTGGCGATTTGGCGTGCAGTCAGACTCGTATCCTCTTTAATTTTACTTCTTATGTGTGTTTTTTACAAAGTTTTTTAATTACCTTATCCTTTGGCAAGAGTCGTTTCTCCCGCTGTTATACACTGCACGCTAGGGGTTGCCGACCGCACCGCAAGTTGATCCGCGAAAAACAGTAGAGTTAGAAATTCCATGTTCTTTTCCTAATATTTTTTATTTTATTTGTTGATTAATTGTTCTAAATATATATTTTAATGCATTTAAAATTGCAGTCTAAAATTACAAATCTAAAATTTTTATTCATATTTAAATGCATGCATTTAAATACGAATAAAAAAATTTTAGATTTGAAGGTAATATGTTACGGAAATAAAAAAGAAACAGTGAACAGTTAAAAAGCAATCATTATTTGGCTTTTGTATGAATTTACATACGATTAGAGAAAACCCTTCTTTATTAAATGTTTAGTCCGGGGTTTTAGCAATTAATAGATATGGATTATAGATGCAGATAAACTCTTCGGGTTTAAACCTATATGTTCCCATGGATGCAGATTGAAGCGAGGACGAAAATTGCATTACTGATTCTTGTAGGATACTGAAAGATTAATATGGGCTAGCAATAATGTGTGTAACAACAAAGAATAATAACCGCTCGTCTTTGTAACGGTAAGAAAGTAAATGTTAAACTTTGTGTAAAGTTCATTTACATATAATCTATATTTATAAAATGCTAAATTCTTTTAATCAAGCACAAACTACTAATTCAATGAAAGAAAAAACTAATTCGTATTCAAGAACGATTTTTTAAGACTTTCTTTGCATTTAAATATGAATAAAAATTTTAGATTTGTAATTTTAGACTGCAATTTTAAATGCATTAAAATATATATTTAGAACAATTAATCAACAAATAAAATAAAAAAATATTAGGAAAAGAACATGGAATTTCCAATTCTACTGTTTTTCGCGGATCAACTTGCGGTGCGGGCGGCAACCCCTAGCGTGCAGTGTATAACAGCGGGAGAAACGACTCTTGCCAAAGGAGTCTGACTGCACGCCAAATCGCCAGAGAGCAATTTAATCCGCTCTGCCCAGCTTCTCGTATAGAAAAGAGGCCCGCTCTTGGGCTTCGCCTGGGGCCCCGCACTTCCCTCGGGCCGGCTCTGAAGACAGACACCCCTCCCCCCCCCGGCGGAAATGTCGGAGCCCCTTCCGAAATTATTTTCTGGGTACGGCCCTGACTAGAGGGGAAATTGCGTGGTCAAGGCTTTAGGGGGCCCGGACAAACAAACAATCAAGCAAACAAACTTTCACATTTAATAATTTAATAGATTAATAATTTTATAGTACTAGTTTAAAGAAATTTGTAACTTTCTACCTTATAGTATCAATATTTAAAAGATAAGTACAAAACGAGAATCTTAAAACATGTCTAAGTATGTTAACCTTTATCACTTTTTGTTTTAGTACAATTTCAGAAGTACACTGCTGGCCACCCAAATTGCAACAGTATTTATTTAACTTTGTAAAATACAGGGCCGTATATGGGGGGGGGGGTAAGAGGGCCAGGGTCCCCTCCAAAAATGTAAAGCAACTATTAAAAAACAGCTATTTCAAAACATCTATATTAATTCTAACAATAAAGTTTAAAATACCTGGTCTCTCTCCCCCCGAAATGGAAACTGATATATACTACTGGTAAAGATAATCTTTTCATGAGTAAGACTTTTTAGTTTTACAGATAATATACTGTTGTGTGTTTTTAAGTACTTACAAATAATATAAAATGAATTTTAATTAGCCTTTACTTAGTATTTAATTACAAATACAAAAGCCATATTTTATTTACAAGTAAAATGAAATTTTTAAAAATTTAATATTCGGCCGCCGAATATTCGGTATTCGGCCTAAACTATTTCTCTTTTGACAGCCCGACCCCTTTGATAGTCATTTTTGGCACATTGACAACACAGCAGTACGTTGACGACATCCTACGGCCGGTTGTGTTACCGTTCCTTTTGCACACCCCGGACTTACTTTCCAACACGATAATGCCCGGCATGCGGCACATGCTGCTATGAGTGAGTTGTCTTCAAGCTTTTCCCTGTACTTCCCTGGCCAGCCTGATCTCTCCCCCATAGAGCATTTTTGGGACGTTATGGGAAGGCGATTAGAGCCATCTCAAAATGTTGCCGATTTATCCCAACAGTTGGAGATTTGGCAAGAAATTCCGCATTACATCATCCGGGAACTCAGTCTGTGCCAAGCCGGGTGACAGCTTGAATCGAGGCCAGAGGTGGACCGACGCCTTATTGATTACACTTCCTTTGTAATATTCAAACTCTGCAGTAAATCATTCAGTTGTTCGGTAATTTTAATCGTTTGTTTTTTTATGTGCGTTCTTTACATCCAACAATTTTTATTGCAATCGGACAATTCCATCTTGGTGCATCGTTTTATTTTTTTTGTTAGCAGTTTGAAAGTTGGAGAACAAATTTTTACATAGATTTGCTTCTATCAGAATAAGTTTGTTACATTTCTAAACTGCTTAAATTCAGTATCGAGCTGAGAACTTTTTTAATGCGGGAAAATAATTTTATTGCATTTTTTTTTTTGTCGAACTGCTCCATACTTGCAAAAACGCAAACCAACGCAATCGGTCCTATTTTTTAAAAATTCCTACCTCTATAAATAATCGAGTAAAATGTTCTTCTGCTTCAACAGTGTTTAAATGTTCTTAAAACTGTTGGTTTCACCTATAAAACCACTAAAATACTAGGCTATATAAATAAAACTTTGATGAAGGTAGGAATTTAAAAAAAAAATAGGACTGCCTGTTCCCTGTCTCGCTTTAACTGTTTCCCTGCGATATTTGGTAATGGAATGAAAGAATTTTTGTTCGAAATGATCGCATCGTGTTATAAGTAACATTTTATGTGTGTTTTTTTTTTTCACAAAGATTTTATTTATTTTATCATTTAACATTAGTATTTTGAGTGTTTTTTCCATAGCAATCAGTTATTGATCATTATATTGAAATAGGTGCATGTTTCCCTTTATTAGTATGTTAACACTGTAAAATAAATGCAAGGTTTTATAAGAAGTTTCTGAATGAACTGGAGGTCTATTCTGCCACGTTCGTTGAAGCGAACGTTCGGATTTGTGACGTACACTGCTGGCCACCCAAATTGCAACACCAAGAAAAACAAGAGATATCACAACAAAATTTATTGTGTAGATAACATGTTGACCAAGTAACAAATGATTAAATTTACAGCATTCTATGAAGCGTGGTTCCTGCCAAAATCAGTACCCAGAGTAGCCGCCGTTGTTGGAGATCACAGCTGCCACACGCCTCGGCATTGATTCAAAGAGACTTTGAATGTGTTCTTGGGGTACAGCAGACCAAGCAGCTTCCACACGTTGCCAAAGTTGATCTGGTGTGACAGCTGGGGATGAACTCTGGGTCAGTCGTTGAGCAACCATGGACCACATGTTTTCTATCGGCGAAAGATCCGGAGAGCGCGCCGGCCAGGGAAGCAATTCAATCTGGTGATTGACGAAGAACCCTTGGACAATGCGTGCCACGTGTGGCCGTGCATTATCCTGCTGAAATATGGCTGTTGGCAAGCCCTGAAGGTAAGAAAGGACAACTGGCTCCAACACCTCGGAGATGTAGCGCTGGCTGGTTAAAGTACCGGCAATGCGTACTAGAGGAGTGCGAGAGAGATATCCGATACCGCCCCATACCATAATACCCGGTGCAGGACCAGTGTGACGGTGCATAATGCAGCTGTTCAGCATCCTCTCTCCACGGTGTCTCCAGACTCGAATCCGACCGTCGTGGTGTTGCATACAGAAGCGTGACTCGTCAGTAAAGAGAATTTCATTCCATTCTGTCGTCCACATCCTTCTTTCATCGCACCATTGGCGGCGGAGACGTCTGTGGTTCCGCGTCAGAGGTAGACAAAGCAACGGACGTCTTGCGGACAGACCATTCTGCTGTAAACGACGTCGAATGGTACGCGCAGACACTGGATGATGCGTTACAGACTGAATCTGCTGTGATATGGTTCGTGATGTGACTGAGCGGTCCGTCACTGCCATGCGTACAATCTGCCTGTCATCACGTGACGTGGTGCACTGAGGTCGATGCGGTCGATCACGTCTGTCCGTCGTACCCTCCTGCACCCAACGATCACATATCCGCATCACAGTTGTTTGGTTTCGTCCAATACGACGACCGATTTCCCTGAAAGATAACCCACAATCTCGGTATGCCACTATCCTTCCTCTGTCAAACTCGGATACTTGATCAAAAGATGATCGTTGTTTCCTACGAGGCATAATTTATCGTTTTTTTGAAAAAAAAGCAAGAAAAACACAATTGCTGTACTTGAAACCGTCGAAATCTCCAAGCCTTAAATAGCGCTTTGAGGTGGCGCCACAGGCGCGCTTGATGTGCGTCTGCGCTGAAATTCTAATCATTTGCATATCTCACCTCAGCTAATGCATGTTGTAAATTTCATATTATTTGCATGCTTCCTTCAGGGTGTTGCATTTACGATGGCCAGCAGTGTATTTATTTTGCAAGTAATGAGTGCACACATAAAGAAAACACAGAATTTTTTTTTAAATATATAAACTGATTTATTTACAAAAATGTATATTAAATTACACAAACTATTTACACAGTTAAGAAAATAATAACTTTTCAATTAGTAATCTATAACTAAGCATGCATAAGTCAGTAAAAACTTATTGCAGTAGAAAACTTACAGCTCTACATAATCATGCGATTAATGATTTTACATGCACAACAGTTACACATCATGAAATAGCACATTGGATGTCATTTACATAAAATAATCGAGGTTTTAACTGAAAAAATTAATTAAATAGCACATTTTGAAGATACTCTCTGTAGTCTTCTAAGAAAATGTTTGTAAAAAAGTTTCCATCATAAATGCATGTGCACTTTTTCTCGCATATTTCTCTTGCTATATAAGGTATAAGGTCGGTATAAACCATACTTTGTTAATTACAGAAAGATACTTTTCTGCATCCGTAAAACAAGCATGTCTTTGTGAAGGATGATCTTCAATACATCCTATGCATTTAAATAATTTTTTTACGCTTGTAAGAATTCCATGAGATACTATATCCATTAATAGATCTTTAGCCACTTCATATTCACGGTAACACTTTTGCGGCTTTAATTTTAATATTAAATATGGTAATATTGTCTCAAATTGCGTTTTTAGAATGCATTCCGATATTTCCCTTCTCATTTCACACACAAATCCAGCAAACACACACAGGTTCTCTGAACGTCTATTAACGTTCAGAAGACGTTTTCTGAACGTTAATAGACGTTCAGAGAACCTGTGTGTGTTTGCTGGGAAGTTTTTTTTACTTGATCACTTAAGAGTTTTAGAAATATTGGATTTAACGTAAATGAATCACCGGTTTTGTAAATTTGTTGTAAGATGCACTTTCCGTCGTCATCAAGTACAGATAGTTGATTATTACAAATAAAAGAGCTATTGTTATAACTTAGATTAAATTCCAAAAGTTTTTCACAAAGTTCTATCCATGCAGAAGGGTCCATCACGACTCCCTGACTGGTTGGTATATAGTCTAATTGGGCGTTCTGAATAAATTGTCTAATATGAATCTTCAAGTCAGTTTTTTCATTGTGAAGTGAAACGTAGATAAGTTTTTTCAAATGCCATGTACCATTTACAGAAGCATATAAGCTATGGTAAAGTTGATCTGTCCAATCGTCCAACTTTGGTGTTTTTGGGGGAAGGCTCATAAATGTATATTTTGGCAAATGTTACGTTAATGTGTGGGTCTGTCACAATAGGTTCAGAAGGGATACCATGCGTTAAAAGCTTGTTGGTTGGAGGATATACATCTTACGCATTGAGCCATGTTCTAATTTAATACTACTGGTTTCACAGTTTGCTGGCTTAAAATCTGAAGTTCGTTTAGATTCAAAACTTAGAATGCATACACATGATGATAAGTCCAGAGAAAAATCTTCGTAGTTATCATCTTCAATTGAAGATTGGCCGTCAGAGGATAAGTTCACTTGTAACCAAACTAAATTCATAATTTGATGCTTTCTGTAGATCATCACGTAGTTTTTACAAAATGGGTAGGCAAGAGGAAACAGAGACTGTCGGTCCCGAAAAACTATAATTTATTCCTTCATCTCCAAAAGTAATTACTTCCGGGTCGAAGTAATTTTACTTTCACTGCTTTGCAGAGGCTTTGCGCCTAAAGGCAATTGCATCAATTCTTGCAGCAACACACCAGCATCACTTTAAGTATAAAATTCGGGAGCGTATTCAATGTTAAAGTTATTTTCGATCAATTCAAGCAAAGACATTTTTGAAACTCGGTAAAAAATTAATTAAAGCTTAAAACATACGTCTGAAGTATAGGCACACACAGCGTAAAGCGGGTCTCGCAACAGACACTTGACCACTTTATCTAACTAAAATAATGTCTTCCTACTAGTTCAAAACAATCGAGTGACCATCCAAGCGCCCTCTATCTTAAACATGTTCAACCACGTAGATATTGCATCATAGATTCCACAATCATCCAAAATTTACAAGTCCCATACCGAAAAAAGTTAATTCTAAAATGCAATAACAGATGGCGGTACTAAAATTAATTAATAATTAACTAAAATTAACTAAAATTCACTAAAAGCAGTCCCATTCGACAACAAACGATATTTACTGAAGATCCATAAATATGTATTATAAATGACCATACATGTAAAAATTTTTTATGTTTTGATAGATTATATGTTAGACAGTAATTAAAATGCTTTATTTTCCCATGCCTTTGTGTATGTGTTTATTCTTGTACTCTAACATATTAAATAGCAAAATTATTTAAAATCGCTTTAAAAAAATAAAAAGTAAAAAATTTTACAAGTCTAAAAAAGAAAGAAAAAAAAAAGTACAATATTCTTATAATAGCCCCGCATTGTTCCAGAACTTGCTCCGCATTTACCACTGCTCCGTATTTACAGCTTGCTCCGCCTGTTCCAGAACTCTCATTTCACCACTAATTCAAATACTCGGGCCTTTCCACTAATAAGAAATTGCATATTATGCCTTTAAGTTTTTTTGGGCATATACATATAACATATAGCTACAAAAATATATTAAATGCTAAGTTTAAATACTAAATATGTAAATACATTGCAATAAAGAATATTAAAGGACTTTTGTAAAAAAAGATCACAAGGAATAACATTTATTTTCACAAAAAATAAATATCTATACACAAACACATACTGCATAAATAAACTTCTTTAAGGACACATGGAACATCTCGACGAGTAAAAAAAAGTCAATTTTGCAAAAGATTTAACATCCAGTATTTTATTTAAAGATATAGATAGAAATAATTTTTTTTGTCCATTGTAAATACACACATTATAGTCTATTTATAAGATAAAAAATTAACTTGATTCATAAATTAATTTTTAAGAACTAATAAACTTTTTACATATCTCTATGAAATTTTTTGCACAGTATGTCAGTTTGGGACACTTTTCTATAAAAAAATATGAGTTTATCCCCCTTAAAATTTGGTATGGTATCAGAAAATCTATTTGAAAATAATAAGAAGCGATTTTTACTTTGGCTAAACAAAGATTAAATTGAAAATATTTTACTAAAAAACTTTTAAAATTCCGAAAAATTAAAGCAACAAAAACATCATTATTTTCAAAATTTTTTCACTCAGATCTCTAATGTTAGGTAAAGAAACAAGTTAGTTAAACAACTTTGGAAAGCTTCAACTGTTTACCTGAAACAGATTTTAAGAAATGTGTACCAAAACATTAAAAAAAAAAAAAAAAAAAAAAAAACCATTCTGTGAGAAAGGCAACAAACTAAAGCTTTATTGTAGCCAAACTATGCTAGTTTACTTTTTAAAAGCCATATTTTGAGTGTTTATGTATTCCAAACCGACGCAAATTATACATGTATGGAATCGTCCCAGTCTGCTCTATTTTTTTAGGATTTTTAATTGAAAATTCGAAAATTTGAGCCAATGTATGTTCCACGTGTCCTTAAAGTATAAATGAAAAGAATTGCGAAACTTAACGTACATATCTTAAAACCCATGAGATATTTTTTATAATAAATCTTAGAAGAAAAGGCTCAGACGTTGGGCTTAAAGATTTTAATCAAAGGCTGATAGGTTTTAGAAGAGCCTTAGTGGAGTAAAATGGAAAGAAAATGGTAGACGGCCGAAGTGTGGAGGTCCCAGGTTCGGGTCCCATCGCGCGGTCGTCGATCTAACGGTCTGGAGTTTTGGTAGGTTTTCTTCAGATGTAACGTGAATACGCGTTAGAACCCCTTAGAAAGTCCTCCTACCAAGGCACCCCTGATCTTAGGCAGATACCCCTCGCGCAGGTTTGCCTTAATTACACACAATCAATGTAGTGGAGTAAAATGCCATAGAATTAATTAGCTGCCAACTCTTGAGTATTTTCGAGAAAATGGCAATTAAATTTCTGATACTGGCAGGGAGATGTTTTGTGTGTTTTAAGAATTAAGTTTTTAAAGAATTCAACAAATAAAAATGTGTTCAAAAATACAAAATTTCTGGGCTCTTGAATTGATGAACTCAGGGCAAGTTGCTCTGCCAAAAACAGGCTCTGGGCACGGATACAAAAGGTGGATATGCGACCAAAATTAGCGTCTTCGCGAAGATCATTGGTGGATCCAGACGGGAGGCACAGGGGCACGTGCCCGTCCCAGATGAACTAAGCTTACACTACAGAAAATTGAGTTATTTTGTAAATTTATGCGATTTTATAAGAAAAATGCGACAAAAAATGTTTTGTGCCCCCTGCAGAATTTTTTTCTGGATCCGCCACTGGCGAAGATTGGGGGGGGGGGGGGTTGATGTCCAGACCTTCTAAACACCAAAAGAGTCCGATTATTCTAAAACCATTTTACTCTTCTTACACTGCATCAAAGCGGCCACATTGGATCCGGCGATTATTAAGTAATTTGTGTTTCCGGCACAATTTAACTAGTAAGGATTAAAAACAAAAAAATAAAAGGCTCTATCAGCGAAGTTCCAGACCTCTAATGAATCCCCAAATCACACATCCGCAATTCGCAAAAACGAATTACGCTTCCAGATTCGAATCAGCTGCACGGAAGCGCGTTGAATGAGCCCGCTGCTCCCTCCCACACTGCCCCATTCACTGCTCCACACTTTTTGTTCTTCCATGGAAAACTCCCACAATTCTACGCCAGATCGATCCGACACATGCTCCTTCTTCGTCAACAAGCGCATGCGCCCTCACATATCAATAGAATGGCCGCTCCTATGCAGTGAACTTACCACTACGGTCGCCAATGTTTACTGTTCAGTGAAATTTTTAGTTACTGTGTTCGCATATTGCGTGTCCGAAAATTTAACGGTTTCGGTTGTATGTTTGCATTAAACGGATTTATACCGTGAAGAGCCGGTCCCGAGATGGATAGTAATGCGAGCGAAATACTCGTATAATGGTAATCTTAGCTACCGAAGTGATCCACATATCTTGGATTACCAGTTTATGATCTTCAGTGATATCTGTGTAAAGTACCTTGTTTTAAGCCATAGTGTGACGTTTGATAAAATCAACTAGAGTATTAAGACACAATGGTGTTTTCACCATTTACAGAAATTGGATCATAATCTTTTAAGATTCTTCGAAAGAAAATAAATCTATGTTTAGTATTAAAAAATGAACATGCTTTGTACAAATATTTTACCACAAAGGTTATTATAATAATTCTAAAATTTAGAACGCCTATTTCATTAATAATCAATTACTATAATTAACGCAAGTTTACTAAATAACAATAATAATAAAATTTAAGTGTATATGAGAGACAATTTAGAACAGGACCACAGTGTATTAGAAAATCCACATATCAGCTGATTGCGACCCATAAGATAGTTTTTGAAATCTAACAATTTGAGCTTTGAAAGTATTTACACTCTTTTAAGATTTGCATAGAACGCTTTTCAAATCGCAAATACTACCAATATACAGTATATCTCAAAGTATAAGTACAGGCGCCTTTTAAGGATATTTATTACTGAACGAACTCATCTCAGCTCGCACAAACTCCATCTGCCACTCAATGCACCAGTTGATATTTTTAAATCACGTGACTCCGAGACAGTGAACACAGATAACACCGCTAGTTGATTAATTACCTGCAAGATTTTTTTTTTTTTTTTAAACCGAAAATCAAGACACATTTACTAACATTGGAAGAGCTTTTCTTCTTATTGGAGGGCAGTCAGTTTCTTCTCTTCACTTCTCTCATATCAGTTGAATCGTGCCTAAAAAACTTCCGTTCGACAATCGGCTGACCAAACATGGCTGACTGCGAGACGGATCAGACACTTTTGACGTTGAAAGGAACGAGGGATGCCCTCAGGGCCTCCCAGAGATGTCTGAACGAATATTACGAGCCTGAAATCGAGGAGAAAATACATAAGGTAAGAAACATTCGAATATTGTTTTCCCTAAGCGCGGCTGAAAGGTTATGTAAACAAACATAGCCAAACCACCTTCCATTTGAGATTTGATTGGCAGCCAGCCATCTGCCGTAAGGACATCTGCTTGCTTTGCTTTGTGATTCCAAAATAAGTTGATCGCACGGTTTGTGATTAATCCTTTAACCCTTTGAGGCGTAACCCTTTCCCAATGCTGAAAAAAGTCTCTAGATCTGTGGCACGCGATGAACGTTTCGATCGTCCGCCATCTTGCGGGTCGTTCAGTCGAGCGATGGCAACGGCTGCCCTTTTTTCAGCATTGGGCAATCTATCCAGCTGTGCTCGCGTTCTTCCATTTTTCAGCAGATGTCGGTGTTGTTAAAAATAATCATGACCATTTTTTTACGGGAAAGAACGTGCTCAAAAGTAAAGGATTCTCGTGAAGCTCTGTCACCCGCAACTATTTTTATAGAAATCCAATCTATTCTTCGTGACTGGCAACAGTCAAAACGTCAGAGTTTGATGTTCCCAGAACGGGAACACTGCGCGTTAAAGGGTTAACGCGAGTTGTCCTCGCCGTGAGGACACAAAACTCTGACGTTTTGACTGTTGTCAGTCATGAAGAATAAATTTTATTTCTATTAAAATACTTAAAGGTGTCATAGTGACACAAGATTCCTTTGCTTTTTAGCACTTCATTTCCCGTAAAACTTGTCCATTGTTTGTAAAATTGTCAGGATTATTTTTAGCAGCACCGGCATCTGCTAAGAACTGGAAGGATACGATGGAAATACATTGATATAGAAGAGCAACTGGATAGACTGCCCAATGCTGAAAACAAGTTCAGCCGTTGCCATCACTCGATTTAACTACCATGAAGATGGCGGTTGATCGAATCGTTCATCGTGTTCATCTAGAGACCCTTTTTTGGCAGCCAGCTGTGGCACGCGATGAACGATTCGATGGACCGCCATCTAGTTGGTAGTTAAATCGAGCGATGACAACGGCTGCCTTTTTTTCAGCATTGGAAAATGGTTGCGCTTCAAAGGGTTAAACGCAAAACTACACAAGGACTAGCGGTATGCTTTGGGCGCAGGACTTTGTAAGAGTCTTAACGCGTATTCACGTAACAGAGGACTCAGAAAACAGCACAAAATTCCAAACCGTTTGATCGACAGCCACACTGTAGGTCAAAACCCTGGACCTTCGCACTACTTCAGCCATCTGCCGATGTTCAGCGTCGTATCCACTCGGCTATTGGTCGTCCAATAAATTGGCATACATTGATTAAGGCATTATGTGTTGTGCATTAAGGCAAAGTGACTCGATGGCCGTCTGCCTAAGGATGGGTGGCTAGGGCTGAGGACATTTTTTAAATGACACTAACGCTTATTCATGTTACATCTGCAGAAAACCGTCCAAAACTCAACACCGTTAGATCAATGGCAGCGCCATAGGGCCGCGCGAATCTGGAATCTTCACACTTCAGTCATCTACCACGTTCAATGTCTTTATCCACTTGGCCAGGGTGAGGGCCGATTAAGTCATTACGGCGGTACCCGTAGGCCAAGCCTTTTTTTTTTAAGGGGGAGGGCTCTTCACACAGCTCTACCTTATTTACGCAAACCGTTGTGAGGGGGCCGTGGTAGCCCAGTGGTTAAGGCGTTGGACTTGTAACCGTAAGGTTGCGGGTTCGATACCGGCGTACCACTAAAGACCACCGTGTACATGCGGTGTACGTGCACGTTAAATCCGTGGTTCCGAAAGTCCTCTCGGCAGTCGCTAGCAGTTTCCGAGGGGGGCCAATATTCAGAAATCCCCCCACCTTCTGATGAGGTTCCAAATTATGGCGGGAAATTCCGGGAAGGACGTATATGTAGCTCTAAGCGACACATTCAGTGACGCGAGCTGTCCTCTCCTGGCAAACAAACCGTTGTGAGGAATAAATATTCGTTCGAGTTAAAACAAGGGCGCCGGCAGGATATTTTCCAGAGGGGGGGGGGTGCACCCAAGTTATACATACATACGTGTGCGTGGGTGTGATATAAAGTGTATACATAAAAATATCTCTCTGGGAAGAAGACGGATATTTTTACACATATCCTCTTTATATTAATTAAATAAATTTTATAACTTAAAAATTTAGCTGTATTTGAAAGAAAAAAAAAAAAACTTGTCATCCTTTCGTGGAGTCAGGAAGAGATCAAAAGACATTAACGCCCGACGGTAGCGCATTTGACTTCAGATCAGAAGGTGGCGTGCTCAGATTATGTCTAGGTCACCAATGAGGAGAGTGCACCAACAATGGGTACGGAAAAAAATGCCACTAGATGGCGCTACAGCGTATAAACTTCTTGACGGTTCAACTGATCGCTATGAAAGACGTTATACATAGATATTTGAACATGGAGAATATTTATGTTTTTAGGGCAGTTCGTAAAAGCTTTGCGTAGGCCTCAACATGGCACAGTGGTTATGCCACTGGAAATGGTAGACGGGCGAAGTGTGAAGGTCCCGTGTTCGGGTCCCATCGCGCGTCCGTCGATCTAAACGTTCGGGGTTTTCTCCGAAACTTAGCGTCAAACGGTTTAGGGCTCCTTAGAAAGACCCCCAAGGAGGGCATCCCCTCTTGTGTTGTCCTACTGAGGATGGTTTATAAGCGGACTTCAAGCCAAGAGCACAAATCCGATATACGTGTTCACAATAACAACAAATTTTCCGTTCGAAATTCTTTTTTTTCCGCCAGCGTGTAAAAGTTATGGAATGGTCTAAATAGGCTGAAATAACCGAAAATGATGTAGTTTTTTCACATGTTAGTGTTTTTTTTAAACGTCCGATTTTCTCTTTCCGCTGGAGTGGAAAAGTTGAAAGAATGTGCAAGAAACACAAGTGCAAAGTTTGAGAGTAATTAAATAAATATCTTCTTGTTCTTTTTTGGAGTCTAAGTATGCGAAATTAGGCAAGAGTGCAGAAAACTTAGCGGTCGAAATCTAGAACGAAATGGAGAAACTTTTGCTTAAAACTTTATTTTTGGGAACTTTAAACATCTCTTTTACCAGAATTAGGTATTTGTAAGAAAAAAAATCTGGATTGACTCCACTCGACTTTCCGAACACTTACGATTAAGATCATTACCAAGCACTTAAATAAATTTGAATCGATGAATCATTCAAACATATACCAAATTGAAACTCAATCGAATGCACCGTTTAAACGCTTGCGCACTTTCAAGAATTTCTCCCCATATGCCATTATGCCATAAAGAAAGATTTGTCGTAGCCCTGTAGGAGAACTATAAGTCCTATACACACCAAAATCAATACCGGTCTTAGGATGGTGGTTTATAACATGTATACCCAATTTGAGCTCAATCGAATGTATCGTTTAAACGCTAGCGCACTTTCAAGAAATTCCCCCCATAGGCCATAATGTAAAAGAAATCTTTGTCGTAGCCCTGTAGAAAAACTATAAGTCCTATACACACCAAAATCAATACCGGTCTTGCAACGGTGGTTTATAACATGTATACCCAATTTGAGCTCTATCTAATCTACCGTTTAAACGCTAGCGCACTTTCAAGAAATTCCCCCCATAGGCCATAATGTAAAAGAAATCTTTGTCGTAGCCCTGTAGAAAAACTATAAGTCCTATACACACCAAAATCAATACCGGTCTTGCGACGGTGGTTTATGACCTATATATCCAATTTGAGCTCAATCGAATGCTCCGTTCAGGAGCTATCGTGTTCACTCACATACACACAAACACACACACACACACACACACATACGCACATACATACATACATCTCGTAAAAATAGCATAAATGGATTCAGAAGCCCTCAAAACGTGTAAAAACACCAAAATCTCGAAGTCGAATTTTTTCATGATTACAATACTTTCCTTACATGGTACATGTTCGGAAAGTAATAATTAAGAATATTAAATCATATTACTAAGGAAATGCACAGCCTTTCTACAAATAAGTGCATTTAGAGTTCCAGAATAAAAGTTGCTAATGTGCACAAGCGTATTTCATTCACTTGTTTCCCTCTTTTTCATTCTATACTAGATTTTGCATTCAAACGATGGCATGGCACGGCTATGACCAAAGTAGCCATTTCTTTTGAATGACGCGATACACAGCTAGCTTCAGATCGTCTGTCATATAACGCGAAGCTTCAATTGTTTTCCAAAGATTTCGTGCCCCTCCATCTGTACAGCTAGCATGCGATTTTATTGTGAACCATGCAGGGTATAAGTAAGCACTTGAAATTGTAGAGATGGAAAGAAACAGAGAATTGACAGGAAAAGAACAAAAGCGAAAAAGAAGCGATATTCAGAGGACAATGTATCCTCAGAAATCCACAGAGAAAAGCAAAGCAACGATTTTGCTTTTTGGTAATAAATTCGACACAGTTTAACCCTCTAACGCGCAGTGTTCCCGCTCTGGGAACACCCAACTCTGACGTTTGGACTGTTGCCAGTCACGAAGAATAGATTGGATTTCTATAAAAATAGTTGAGGGTGACCTAGCTCCACGAGAATCCTTTACTTTTTAGCACGTCCTTTCCCGTAGAAAAAAATTATCACGACTATTTTTAACAGAACTGACATCTGCTGAGAAATGGAAGAATGCGAGAACAGCTGGATCGATTGCCCAATGCTGAAAAAAGGGGAGCCGTTGCCATCGCTCGACTGAACGACCAGCAAGAGGGCGGACGATCGAAACGTTCATCGTGTGCCACAGATCTAGAGACCCTTTTTTCACGAGAGCTGGCTGTGCCTTGCTGGTCGTTAAGTCGAGCGATGGCAACGGCTACCCTTTTTTCAGCATTGGGAAAGGGTTGCGCCGCAAAAGGTTAACATTATTCAATAGAGCTGATATTTGTATGGCAAATAGTTAGGGTCAATTATAATAAATTTAAAGGGTATCGTAATGGATTTTCTTTAAAAAACTATTTTTTCTTTTAATGGATAAGCTAATGCACAACTGAAACAACGGGCCACCGACACATGCTATATTAAGCTTTCACAATACGCTTCGGCACGGGGTCCAAACTGAAAGAAATTTTATTTCTGAGTGTTTTAATATATGTTGAATAAAGTGGGTTGGTATGCCTGAAAAATATCTTGTAGTCATTAAATAAGACACCCTAATGGAGAGTCATCGTTTAAATTATATTTTAGAGAGGTCCATCTATTGTATTGATCCCAACGGGGCGGTATCGTCCCCCAGTGGGTGCTGGATCAATCTAGTTGTATAAACTTTATCTAGATACTAGCTGAAGTACCCGTCCTCGACGGGTTAGTGAATGCAAATTTCCAAAAAGCAAGAACTTTCGTCAGCATTGTAGGAGTACACAGAATGAATGTAGTATGTTGCCAAAGTAAAGAAAGCGAAGTTATAATTTTTATGTATTGTTAAAATATTACAGGTTAGAGAGTAACTAAGTAATACCATTTGATTCGCTTTAGACGTAATTATGTGATGCGCGAATGGATATTTACACATACTGAAATAATTTTCGCAAAATCTCAAAATTTAATCAACATTTTGAAAAATTGGAAGCCTAGAATTTAAGTTGAGTGACAACCTATCATGTTACCCAAATTCGTTTCATTCCCTGCAGTCTTTATTTCGTGATGCTGGAACAATTTTCAGCATTTTAAAACGATTTTCGCAAAATCTCAAAATGTAATCAAAATATTTTTAAAATTCAACGCCTATAAATTAAGATTAGCAACTACCTATCATATCACTCAATTTCGTATCATTCGTATTAGTCGTTATTACGTGAAGTTTGAAGAAATCATCATTGAACGTATTTTGAGAGAATTTTCACAAAATCTCAAAATCTAATAAAAATGTTTATAAAATTGGACTCCTATAGTTTATGTTGAGCAACCATCTATCGTGTGACCAAATTTCATATCATTCGCTTTAGTCGCTATTACGTAATGCGGGAACAAAGATTCACTCAGTTTTAAACGATTTTCACAAAATCTCGAAATCCAATCAAGATTTTTTTAAAATTCGACGCCTATGTTTATTTTTTTTATGTATTATTTTTTTTTAATTAGATGCTTATAGTTTAAGGTGAGTGACCACCTATCATTTCACCAAATATCATTTTTTCACCTTTGCAGTTATTACGTGATGTGCGAACACAAATTTACGCAGTTTGAAATGATTTTCGCAAAATTTCAAAATCTAATCAAGATTTTTTTAAAATTCGACGACAATGTTATAAGTTGAGTGACCACCTATCATGACACCCAATTTCATATCATTCGCTTCAGCCGTTTTTACGTGATGCTTGAACACAAATTTACGCAGTTTGCCTATGTTTTAAGTTGAGTGACCACCTATCATGACACTCAATTTCATATCATTCGATTCAGTCGTTTTTACGTGATGCTTGAACACAAATTTACGCAGTTTGAAAGGATTTTCGCAAAATCTCAAAATCCAATCAGGATTTGTTAAAAATTGGACGCCTATGTTTTAAGTTGAGTGACTACCTATCATGACACCCAATTTCATATCATTCGCTTCAGTCGTTTTTGCGTGATGCTTGAACACAAATTTACGCAGTTTGAAACGATTTTCGCAAAATCTGAAAATCTAATCGAGATTTTTTAAAAATTCGACGCCTATGTTTTAAGTTGAGTGACCACCTATCATGACACCCAATTTCATATCATTCGCTTCAGTTGTTTTTACGTGATGCTTAAACAAAAAAAGCGTCAAGGACAGAATGACAGAATGACAGACAGACAAACTTTTTTTTTGAGGGTCGCATCGGATTCCCGGGTGCTTGAAACGGATAGAAATCGTAAAATTTTTGAATTCCAAGAAATGTATAGACAAAAGTCTAATTTTATTTATATAGATAAATCATCGTAGTATTATGGCGTAATTAAGCATTTTAATAATAGCATTAGGTATATGTATACCTACCCAGCAAACACACACAGGTTCTCTGAACGTCTATTAACGTTCAGAAAACGTCTTCGCTGGGTAGTTTAGTTTAGATGAACGGTGACAATCGCTTGCGATTCAGTAGGCAAACACTCAATCAACATGCTTTAACCAGAATATTATTATTATTTTTTTCAACAGGGGGTGGGGGTGGCCCTTGCCCACTAGGCATCGTCCACTTCAACCGCCCGAAGGTACTGTGGCCATTTTATTATGGGGGCACCCAGTGGGCGTCGAGCGTTACCACCTACGAAGGGACGGACAAGTTAACAGCCAAGCCCTAGTTGGGATTCGAATCCGGACCCGAGGTGTTATAGAATGGTTCTTAACCCTTTAACGCGCAGTGTTCCGCTCTGGGAACACCCAACTCTGACGTTTTGACTGTTGCCAGTCACGAAGAATAGATTGGATTTCTAAAAAAATAGTGGCGGGTGACATAGCTCCACGAGAATCCCTAACTTTTTAGCGCGTCATTTCCCCGTAAAAAAATGGTCAAGATTATTTTTAACAGCACGGACATCTGCTGAAAAATGGAAGAATGCGAGAACAGCTGGATAGATTGCCCAATGCTGAAAAAAGGGCAGCCGTTGCCATCGCTCGACGTAACTATACCAGCAAGATGGCGGACGATTGGAACGTTCATCGCGTGCCACAGATCGAGAGACCCTTTTTTTGACACAGCTGGCTGTGCCGCACAGGCAGCTGTTGTCAAAAAAGGGGTCTCTCGATCTGTGGCACGCGATGAACGTTTCGATCGTCCGCCGCCGCCATCTTGCTGGTAGTTAAGTCGAGCGATGGCAACGGCTGCCCTTTTTTCAGCATTGGGAAAGGGTTGCGCCTCAAAGGGTTAATCATGTCTACTTTATGACTTCTAAAAGATAAGAAGATAAGTTGGGTACATATAACATGTAAAAAATATTTTAATAATTCATTTAAAACTGACTGTTATGGACTAGGGGGCGTTGCATTTTTTTTTCTTCTAATGGGATCTAGAAAAGGTTGGGAACCTCTGATCCGTTGCTAGCAGTGGCGGTTCGTGGGTGATTTAAAAGGAGCTTCACAAAACAATTTTCGAAAATTAAATATGGAGATACGACGCACCTTACAAATTAAAATAGATTTGCGTTTCCAGCCGTTAACGGAAAACAATGCACGCCACTGAAAGAAAACAAGTCATCTTGGGTCTTACATTTCGTCACCAAGATAAGTTTTAGAAAAGGTGCTGTCTTGACTCATTTTATTTCAATTTTTTTTTCAAAGGATACTATTGAAAAATGCCATTGCTTTAGCTCCGAAACACGTATCTTAATTATTGACACTGGTTTGCAAAAAAAATAATGTAGTGAAAAATTGTAGAAATAAAAAAAAAATGAAGAAAATGAAATAAAAATGAATTAACTAACGGAACGTCACAAACCAAGGCAAAATCCGGAAGCGATACCGCAAAAAAGTGGCCATGGGTGCAGAATGAAATTGTGGGAACGGACCGATTTCATGAGTGCCGTGCTTCCTCCCAGCTGTTTGGGCTTCTTATCCCAGAGAGCGGTTCAGAGGGAGAAATTTCCGTTCGCACGTGCGACTGATTCAAGACTGTGTTGTAGTAACCTACACTACTGTGCGTTAGCTATAATAAGCGTATTTAATAATAGTGGGAGGAGGTTGGGGGGAGAGAATCAAACTCACGTTTTAAATTCACACAAATCTAGAAGTGTGCTTAATGTTTGCTTTCAATTTAATTTGTTAATGTGTTTATTCTTCAGCTTCTCCTTTGGGGGTTCACGTGCTCATGTGTTCCAATGGAGGAGCCGCCACACTGCAAATAAAGGCTGTCGCTGTCAAATTTACAGAAAAAAACTGTCAGCCAGGATGCCAGTTTATTTCCGTGTTTTTTACTCTCTTAAAAATTTAGAGTGACATTGTCACTCTTACAAAAAGTCACCGGCAAATGATCCCAGATAGAGTGAGATAAGAGTGAGAAAACTGCATTATGACTCTTCATCGATAGGATTCTGTCACCCTAACTGCAAGAGTGAGACAATGTCACTCTTAGAGTAAGGGTGAAGGCGCTATCTGCTCACTCTAGCGAGAGAGTCACCACATTTCCCATGATGCGTTCACTTCAGCAGGAGTGAGTGCGTTGCTTCCATACTCAAACGACGCCATATTGGAATTGGACTGCAGTTGCGAAGTACCAACTGCATACAAGTAATGGAATACTTTTAGCTAACACAAGTAAGTAAAACCTTATAACTTTTCAATTATTGTAAATGTTATTTAAAATTTGATAATTCACAACATATAAGATACATTGATTCAGTGTCGGATCCATTAGGACTCCAGCTCTTCCGACAGACATTGCTTTGGTTAGGGTTAACATTTTGCTTTACTATACATTTTGTTTTTAAGACTTAAACAAGCCTGCTTCTTTTAATTTTATACCCTTCCGAGAAATTGATCTTTGGATCCGCCTCTATACTTGATCGTAGTATGTTATTTATGCTTATATAGCTGAAATCTTGCATTCGTTTTTTGTTTCTGTATATAATATTTGAGCATGTTTTGATGCGTGTTTGTAAATCGGTGGTGCAGTCAGGATTTTATTTCGGGGGTGGAGAGGGCTCTAACCTGTGTATCAAATTGTAAGCAAGCTGTTTCAACTGTAGCCTCAGTATCAAATTTTAAACTAAGTAAAGGGTCAGATTTTTAGGAAGGATACGCGCCTGTTGCAAATAGCATAAACAAAATTTTAAATCAAAAGCAGAAAATAATGATCAATTATATATTGTATGCAATTTATATTGAAATAAATTATAAACGTGGGAAAAAAATATTTTGTGATTAAATTTCAATATGTCTATGTGCATCATTTTATCTTATTGCACATTCTAGCACAGATTCACGCTTAGAATATACATATATACGTGATTAGATCAAAATAACCGCTCTCTTGTTGTGGTGTAATATTTCCCTCTCCACTTTTTACACATACACAAACCTCTCTCTCATATGGTAAAGTGGATAATTTACGATCGAACACCCCAGATGGCCTCAGGAAAGTCCACTTTTAAATCAGGGAAACCAGCTGAAAGTAGCAGGTGATTCAGAATGTGTGAGCTTTCATTAGTAGTACGAAAAACACAAGGGATACTTGAACTTGTGCTGGTAAACTGATTCAACGCGGAAAAAAAGTTATTGTTTTTGGTGTTAAATGCGAGATTTTTGGAATTGAAAAGTTTGTATACTGTTTAAGGATAATTCAATAGTATAGTAACGGATAAGTTTAATATTACTGGTAATAAAGGTAAGTGTTACAATATTAAATTTAGTAATACAGTATTAATTTTAGAGCCTTGCACATTTTGGTTTGGTAGATTTTATGTCTTCTGTTGTGTATCAATATTGGTAAATAAAATTCTCAAATTGGTAAAACTTACCTTTTAGCCTAGATACCAATTCAAAATAATGCTATTTTTTTTCTATTGAATTTAATTAACATATGAAATATATCCACAATATTGGCTATATACTGGAAATGTTTCTGAAGTAATTCCATTACTGATAAAGTTTTTAATAGTAGCAAGTTAGTAGTTAGCCCAAATATCTTTACAATGTGTTCACAATATTAAGTAAAAATTCGAAATATATATTTATAATGTATTCTTAATATTGACAAGTAATTTTTAAAAATATTTTTATACCATTTTATTATTTTTCTAATGCTAATATACTCAATCCTTCACATTGTTATTATATTGGAAATAAAAACTAATATTGGTAAAAATTAGCAACATTTATCCATTATATTGTCTATGTTAATGAATTAAATTAAATATATTTAAAATGTATCCACACAGTATTGTGTGTATATTATAAATTTCCCTCATATTGTACTAACAAATATTTTTAATGTGTCAGCATCTTAATATCACAGTAATGGTGAATTAAGACTGTTTATCTACTGTACATTATTTCAAAATTTAAAATCTGATAAATAATTTTAGGTGCATTTATGTACAAATTGCTGAAAAATATATTTTAATAATTAAGTCAAATACTACTGAAAATCCTGTGATGATAAGACCATGATTATCACAGGGGCAAGGAGGGCACATGCCCCAGACATCCCATTTTAAGGGGTCCTTAAATTTTTTCAGAATATGAATTTAGTTTATTAAATTTTCATTCTAAGATACTAAATGCCTGTTTTTTTTTCTAAAAGTTGCATGTGTGTGTGGCAAAATAGATCCCAAATGGATGAGCCGATTTTAATGTAGTTTGTTTTATTTTAAAGATGGTATAATCAGAACGGTTCTTCATTGTATTTGATAATATTCACTTCATCTATTCCCCTTAAATAAAGCTCACTTTACACTTGTTCAGTCTAAGACAATTCAAATAATATTGTTGACATTCAATTAATTTTGATTGCTGAATTATTTCTGTAATGTTATGGAAAAAGCCATGCTTTGAGTTGCATTTTTTAAGACTTCATTTTTAATAAAGGTTATTTCACATATTGCATAGGAAATGTTCATAAACTTAAAATTTATCTAGCATATTTCATTTTAAATTCATTTAATCAGAACATATCTTTGCAGCTTGAAAAAACATACTTAAGTGGGGGGGGGGGGGAGGGGAGTGAGTTTGGCTTAGGGACGTATCTAAACCTTAAAAATTTCAAGCTGAACTTTCAAAATTACCCACGAATATGTAATTTTCTCCATTTCTAATGTTTGATTCAGAGCCTGATTATGACCAACAGGCGCATAGATGAATTTGGGAGCCCTATCTATGAAATTTGTTTTATTTTTCATAAAATTTTGATATAAAAAAGACTATTTCAGAACAACATTTGATATTGGGGGCCCTTTCGAGCCGGGGCCCTGGCAAAGTCCGATTTGCCCATGCGATAATAAGGCTCTGATGTTTACTTCGATTATCACTGTGGATCTGTACACCATCATTTTCGCATTTAAAATCTGAAATAATTTTAAATGCATTCATATACAAATTTCTGAAAAATATATCTTATTAAATAAGTCAAATATTACTGAAAAATTTAATGTAATATGATTGTTCCCTGATTATCATGGGCAAGCGGGTAAATACTGTGGAAAATACAGAAAGACAATTGTCAGAGTCGGTGAAGAAACAAAATGTAAGGGGGGCCCCCATTTAGACCCATACTTCTGACTCAAGCGACTTTATGTCATAATTGCTGCCTGGATTTGAGATGGGGGGGGGGGGACTGAAGCCCTATAGCCACTCATCCCATTACCCCTCGATCTACCACCGAATCATTTGTTCTTGTGATAATGTTTAAATGTAAATTTTAACTGAAGACTCCTAACTTGGTTGGTCATTAGTTAAATATATATAAATTGATAATAAATGAATATTCATATAAATTGGTTGCTTTAGAAAACGAAACTTTTAGAATGTTTTTTATGTACTGAATACTCATTTTCTTGAAATATAGGAGAGTTAATAACAGCGATGACTGGGTGATTTTTCAAGAACCTTTGATAAGGGTGAATACTACTTTGGATGTCTTTAGATATAAGTATGTATTTATTTTTAATTACTTACTGTTTCAGTGTATTTTTAAATTTGGGAGTTAATTTTATATTCATATCATATGTTATAAATGTTCCTTATACACATGTCTGTGTGAATTTTATATTATTATTATTATTTGCATTGCAAGCATCCCATTTTAGAAGAATGTATATCTTAAGCACTGAATCAGATGGGTAGTAGATTTCTCACAAAAATTGTGTTTCATTAAGTGTCTCACTGAGTAGAAACAAAATGTTTCAATCAAGTTATTATTATTTTTTTTTTACAAGAAATAATGCAATTTCTGAACAGGTTTTAAAAGAATTCAACTATGTCAGAAATTTGAAAATTCAGAATTTCTCTTCACAAGCTGTATTTATGGCAATACAAATGGTTAATTTATAGAAGTGAAATACTCAGAGAAAAATTTATAACATATTGTATTGTCCAAAATAGAGGGAGAATTAGCCATCAGATACAGTTTCCACTTTCGTGAATTTCTCCCTAAAAATGGGATAAGACCTGCAGTTTTGTTGTTCTATAAAAGTTCATCATGCTGTCTATGAAGAAGCATTCTGAATTATACCGAGTTTTTGAGAAGCCTGTCTTTAAAGCTTGCAGAGCCAAGTGATGAATAAAATATGTTACAAGAAAAACTGATTGATTTTGGCTGTTTATCACTTTATTAACTTTTTATTTTCTAGTACTCTGAACTGGTCCTGTGGAAAACCATTGAATTTTTGTCAGTGGCATGCTGTAAAAGAGAAGAAACTATCGGCATTATAAGTGGTATTCATATTTTTGTTTTATTTGTTTATTTATTCTTTAAATGTTCTTAATTACTAGTTCAAAGTCTGCATACTTTTGATCTCTGCGGTCTAATTTTTTCAAAGCTTGTATCGCATAATTTCATAATTGTCAATAACTTTTTTTTTTTTTTTTTGAGATGTTTACTTTTTTGTTTAGTTTATTTTTTTCTTATTTTCCAAATTGATTTATATGTTTTTTTTTTAGTTTTTTTTCCCTAAAGTGATGTTACTTTGGGGCAGTTAGTGACTATGTATTAAATTTTATAAATTTCATGTAAATTGAGAAAATTATTAGGGCTGTTCTTAAAAGAAAAAAAAGTATAACTTTTGGTAAAGTTACATCAATGAGTAAAACAATAAATATTTATACAGTAAAATTCAATGTGGTATTCTTTATTAAAGCATTTGACCCAGGCAACTCTTTAGTATATCATTTTATGTTATGCTATATTCTGTCATTTATTTAATCTCTATTATATGTAAATTTTTTATGTCAAGTTGCATATTTGACACCAAGTTAATAAATTGCTTGCAAAATCAAGTCTTATTTGCAACATTTTATGAAGTAACAATGAAATAAAGTATAAAAATCAATTTTTAGTCCCTTCAGATTAATTTTTTTACTCTGCACCCTCACTACCTCTTAAAAATATGTTGTAAGTAAAACCTTGAAACTCCTGTAACTTATATTATTATTATTATTATTATTATTAATGTTGTCACTGCTGTTGTTGTTTAAAATGTAAACTGTAAAATGCTACTTTCAGAGATGAGATTTAAGAATTTAGTTTAATATTCAGACCTTTTTCAATGTTTATAAAGAATTCATTTTTTTCAAAAATTTTCTGATTTTTCAGTAAGGCAAAATTGTATATAAGTAAGATAGATTTAGTATCAATAAAAATTAAAATATTTATTGCTCTTGAAATTCATAAGTATAATTGCTCAAAAGTTGTTTGGACATTCTTTCAGACTTTTTTTCCTTTTTTGTTAATCTCATATCTGTACTTTGGTACAAACCAAATCGAAAACTAGCCTACCAGTTTCGACACCATATTACATGTCACCATTAGTGGTAAAAACAGATGAAATATATTATTTTTTAAATTTTACTAATACAATATGTAAATGTAAACTTTACTTCCTTAGTAAATTCAGATTTTTTAAGTCTGCAGTATTCACAAAGTGTAATAACCTTGTCAGTGTTCACATGTTGTCATATGTATATTTGAATATTACTCAAAAATATCTTTAGTCTAGTTTTTAACTGACTTCAAGAAGATCTAGGTTATTAATTGGGGTCAGTACTCAGAGGTGTAGCAAGAATTTTCAGTGCCCGAGAACAAATTTGCATCACTTCCTTTTTACCAAAATGTGCTGGAAAAAGTTTTATATACAAATTGGTGCCTTTTGGATCCTGTGCCCTGGGACAAATGTCTCCCTCTAGCTACACCTCTGAGCACTGAATCCTTGTAATTTACCAGACTGGATATGAAAAGTATTTTCAAACTTCCGTTTAATTATTTCTTCAATTTGTTTATCTTCCACATATAGATGTGATCTTTGCTAAGAATGTTGTTATTTGATGATATTTTACTTGCTGTGCATGAAAAGTTTTTATTGCAAAGTTGTCACTTTATTTTTACCCAATTTTTATTTACCTAAAATATATTACAAGTCCTGAATATTTTCTATTTTTTAATTGATTGTAATAATTTGCAAATTTAACTCACCAATAGTAAGTAATGTGTTTAATATTTATTTTGTCACTATTAGTTTGATGTTTGTTATTACCCACAGGTTACTGTGATTCAAGGATAATTTTATTCCAAATTGCTTTGATATGGGATTTTCACTTCAATACTGTCCCCAATTATTCTTTTTTGTGTTACCTCACAAAATAAAATTTTGTGAGGTAAATCCTACAATATGTTCTTTACTTTTAATAAAGTATTTCGTGCTCTCAATCACTTTGCATATCAGTATATTCTAATATTAATAGAACATAGAGAACAGATTATTTTATAAAACAATACAAACATTTCTTATCTGTAAAATTAAAGTTTTTTTTTCCTTTTATTTTTTGCATGTAAAAAAATAGAATTTTTTTTTTTTGAGCTGCTATATTTAGGTTTTATTGCAGTTTTTTACCATTTGCTTTTGTGTTCAGTGGCAAAATTAGAATGTAAAAGGCAGCTTAAATTCTACATCTTTATTTTATTAATTCATTCATTTTTTGCATAATTTGTACAATTTTAACAGTAGGAGCCCTGTTTCCCTTCCCTCTCTTACTCAGAAGGTTACAGTATATGTAAATGTTACTTGAAAGTATTTATTATTACCATACATAAATATGGTAATAAGATATATGAAAAATGGTAATAAGAAAGTATTTATTATTACCATTTTTCGGTATGCTTTTGTGCTGTTCCAAAATTGTATTTAACCTGCTCCTAAAGGTGTTCCAAAATGTATGTGGATTTGCAGACTTTTTATTATAAAGTTATCCTCCTATTTTAATGAAACTATAAACAAAATGTTTTCTGAATCAAATGAAAAGATCTGCTGACTTATTCCTCTGTAAATTCATAACCTAGTTGAAAGTGTTAGGTTGTGCTTTAGTTGGAGATTTAAATTTGACACGAAGCCATGTACACACAAAACTAATTTTAACTAATTTTATTTTGTATGTATTTAACATAGACCTAGTTTATGCTCTAGTATATTCTAGCTGCCAACTCTTTCTGATTTTGAGCCTTTCTTCAGTCTTATTCAAATTATGGCGAGGGGGAGGGTACCCTTTTATTATTAGGATAGAATAGCAGTTATGTTTTAACTTTTATTAATTCTGTAATTACTTGTTGAAGTCATAATTTTTATCTTCCAGATGCTGTTAGAAGAATCCCTGAATGTGAAATAGTATTGAAGTACTGATATTGAATCCATTGATTGTATTTTATATTAATGCAACAATTAATGTGCAACAATTAAACCAAATTTGTAATAATTGTGTTGTGTGTTCACTGCCATTGCTTTTATAATTCATTCAAACCTGCATGGGTCTCAATAAGAGATATCTTCCACTTTTTTTCAATTCACAGGCTATTTTTTACTTCTGCAGTTATGTAATCGTTTGAATTTTTTAAAATTTAGAACACATTGTAAACTAAAATTTGCTAGGCTGAAGACTACTCTGGACTTGGAAGTTCCATTACTCATGTTTTTATTTAAGACTTTGCTTATATATTTTTATTAACTGTTTTTTCTTTCTTTTTTTTTTGGCCCTCGTATTAATTGAACTTTGTTCTAACATACTAATGAGTTTTTCTGGCTTTACTTTCATTTATTGTTCTAAATCTGTTTTCAATAGTATAATAATTCTTGCATAAAATCTATATTAAAAGAACTTTTTTTTCAATTTGAGGTTTTTAAAAGATTAAGTAATTTGTAGCTATTTTGCTGTAAAAGTGAAATTGAAAGAAATAAAATCACACTTAAAAATAAATAAAGAAATGAATGTGTATATATATTAAAAAAATAAGAAATGGCTTTTATTTTGAAGTATGTATAAATTATGTTCAGAACAGGAATTTGGTTTTTTAAGAGGTGAAAAAATTTTTTCTTAGTTTCTGTGAATCACCACCCTCCCCCCCCCCCTCCTCACCCAGACAGTATCTATGGAGGTTAATATGGTTCACCCTCATGCTCTAAACTTCAATTATTTCTTTGCGTTATGGCAAGTCTACAAGAGGGGTGTCTTCTTGGGGGGGGTGACTTGGGTGGTGAACTTTTTAAGGTATTCTAACCTGTATTCTTGCTCATGCCTCTAAACCTTAAATAATGGTTTTTGGACAAGACAAAAATGTTGGGGGGGATTCAACCAAATGGGCATTGTTGGGGAATTATGAAATAATTGGTTTTGATTTATATTATTTATGTATTGGCCTGCACAAAAATATTTCTTTACCCCTTTTCACAAAAAAAAAAAAGAAATCAATCAATATAAAGTAGTTTCCATTTTAGAAATATTTTATTCCTTTTTCTGGGGGGGAGGGGGGGGGAATAGAAAAATAGGCATTCTCTTAAATTTCCAAACATGATATGTACATTAACAGAGGTTATCAGCAGATATATTTATATTTTTGATTTACCCAACAATTAGTTTATTTATTTATTTATTTTGGTTTTCAATTAAAGGATAGCTATTACTCTTTTAATTTATTTTTGTGTTTCATAATTCTTGTATTTGTTCGTATAAATGACTGAAATTTAATTTCAAATAATTTCTTTTCGATAACAATTCAATCATGTTCATTTCTTCTTTATTTAAAATTAAAAAAAGACTTGTTAATTGTAATAAAGTTGAAAAGAAAGTTTGAATAAATTATACTTAAAATAAAATCTATTTAAAAATCAAAATTATTAGTATTCTTTTGATTTTATATAAATATCTTATCATGAACTTTTTTTATTGTTTTGTTAATACTGTTGTAAGTGAAAGTTGTTCTGAAATGTACCATAGGTAAAAAATAAGCTTTCAGGGATTTTTTATTTCAGCAGGAGAAAAGGTAACATTGAACATATCAAATATTTCTGCACACTGTTGAGTCATGTGGATGTCCGAAATGCTTATTTCTATTCTTGTTTGATCACAGATTACCTCAAATGAAGTTATAGTACTGCAGACAAAGAAAATTCTTATAAATCTCCTGCTGATGGATTTTACATAGCTCAATGGCTATACAGATCACCTCCAAGCATTTTGAAACTTTCACTTATATTCCTGTTAAGTTTTGACTAACCAAACAAAACATAAACTGTCAACGAATTCTGTAACTAAATAGATCTAGAGGTTATGGAGGTTTGTTTTAGTAACCATGTGGAACTCTTGGGGGTACCTTTTAGTGATGCCATCATCTGATTATTAAAATGAAACTCTGTACTCCTTCTTAATCTGTTTAATTTCAGAATAGGCTGTTATTTTAAATACTGTATGTTCTGTGTCAACAGTCCACATTTCACTCACTGGAATGAAAGCAAGAATTTAAAAATGCATGGGGTCAGATATTACTTGTTCCATTGAGCTACGTAAAATTTATTTTCCAGCTGTTATTGATCATTCTGAACATGACAATAATCCAAGATAGCCCAGAAATAGATATCTAATAAGTTCTGGATATGAAATAAGTATCAATTTCTGATCATTGGATATTTTGAATATGAAATAGATAGCCACTTTTGGGATATTTGAGATCTTCTGGAAGTTTAATTATTATAACTATGCTACATATATACAGATCTCTTATAGACCTGTATATTATAGATGTTATTTACTCATTAGAGAGATCACACCTCAAATTTCTAATAGAGAAATCTATTTTATGTTGGACTTCTAATAGATATACCCAATATCCAGCTATGATGTATTAAAGATTGCCTATGGGCAAACTTGGGGGGGGGGGGGTAAATGCGGCAAAAATATTTACTTGTACGATATGAAGAATATTTTCAAGGCGCTCGATATTGCAGATACATTTTAAATATATTTAATTTAGATTCAATAGCAGCAAAGTTTTATAATTTTTACAATATAATGGTTAAATATCAACTTTCTACTTTTTACCAATACTAGCTTTATTCCCAGTGTAATATTGAGTAAATATTAACCAAAAAAATTAAAAATGGTATAAAGTTATGTTAAAGTAATTACTTATCCATATTGAATATATTTCCAATGTATATCAAATACTATAAATGCATTTTAAATATATCTGAGGCAAATATTAACTTTGCTACTTTGTACGAAGTTACATTTGATACATTTGACGAAGTTACAGTTGATCTTTGTTTTCAATTTTTTTTAACAATATTGAGTTAACATTAAAAAATTTATCAATTGAGGACTACTTCAAAAATATTTCCAATACAACCCTGTATTAAGAATATATTTTTTGTATGTTAAATTCAGTGGAAAAAGGTATTAGTATAGTCATACTGAAAGTATAAAGTTATTTTGAGAATTTATCAGACCTAAATGCTAATTTTTACCAATATTGGAATTTTATTTACCAATATTGGAAACTGTGTTTATTCTCAATGTGTTCACTTACTACTTTGTACCATTATTGGTTTTTGATATCAATGTTTTCACAATATTGAGTTAATATTTAAAAGTTCATTGGTAGTGAAACTACTTCAGAAATATTCTCAATATATAATTAATATTTCAATACACACTTCATATGTTAATTAAAATTTTACAAATGATAATAACATTTTGAGCATATATCAGGGCTAAACTCTAGTTTTTACCAATACTGGAAGTGGTCTTTACTCTCAAAGTATTCACATATATGTAAATTTTAATAATTAAAAGTAATTAGTACTTAATAATATTGGAAATATTTCTAATATACACTCAATATTATTGATAAATTTCAAATACTTTAAGATTCAATAGTATTAAAATTTGACTTCAAATGGGCAAAATATTAAATTTATAATATTGGATTTTATTTTCAATGAATTCACAAGATTGGATAAATATTGATGCTATATAGAAAATATCTTTTAATATTTGCCAAATATTTAAAAAATAATAATAATCAATGCTGTTACCAGATACAGTCATATATATATATATATATATATATATATATATTTATAAGGAATTATTTTAATTTCCCTAAAATAGTGATAGCCAGAAGCAAGGCATATGCAAGGAATAAATCCAGGGCCGTACCCAGACAAAAATTTCATGCAGGGTCCAAACCGTGGAAAAGGCAGAATTTTTCACAAAAAGACGTCATTATTATTATTTTATTAACAAAAATCAATTTTTTTGGGAGGGGGGAGGGTCCGGACCCCTGGTTACGGTCTCGAATAATCACCCTATAAAAAGTGACGGTCACTCTTTAAAAAGGGTCATAGCTCACTCTTGATCAGAGCGCTCCACTCTTTAAGGGATGGCGTGCTGTCACCCCTTTCCTTAGAGTGAGGCACTCTTTTCCCGGAGTGGGTTTTTTGAATTCTCACTCCTAGTCCAGAGTCAGAAATGTCACTCTTCAGAATAGTGATTTCTC
Source organism: Cheiracanthium punctorium (assembly GCA_038373885.1). Taxonomy (NCBI): domain Eukaryota; kingdom Metazoa; phylum Arthropoda; class Arachnida; order Araneae; family Cheiracanthiidae; genus Cheiracanthium; species Cheiracanthium punctorium. The sequence continues at coordinate 1,324,462 of JAWZYV010009160.1, read as the reverse complement.
ACTCTATGGAGGTTGGCTGATTTTTGTCACGAAGGTAGGGTGATATATCACTCCTCAGCACTGGTTTTTCACTCTTGATTATTAAGAGAGTACAGAAGTCTTCCGTAAATTTGACAGATTCTCAGTTTATTTTAGAGATTTTCCGTATACGAAAAAAAAATACGGAAAACTTCTGTAAAATATACGGAAATAAACTGGCGTCCTAGCTGACAGTTTTTTTCTGCCAGTTTAACAGACTTTTTTTTGCAGTGCACTGGTTGCTAGCACCAACTAAATACAGTGAAACCCCGATCTATCGTTCCCGCATCCATCGTTTTCCCGTATGGATCGTTTTATTTCTGTGGTCCCTGCACAACTCGTATTAGAATAACGTTAAAGGAACCCGCATGTATCGTTCGTCATAAATTGACTTTCCCGCGTCCATCGTTGTAAAATTTTTCTCCTGGCTAAAACGAAATGGAAGGTGTAAGTGGATCCATATGGCATACAAACTGTAACTGTTTCTTGGTATGAGTTCTTGGTCTGATGAGGATCAGATGAACAATGATGGTTGCGTCTTGGAGAGGTTGTGTATAGCGTGAAATTTAATGATTTTTTTCCATTAATCAAGAAGTTGAGGCATGTGGTATCCTTAAGGTGACCATACGTCCCGTTTTGAACGGGACAGTCCCGTTTTTAGGTGGCTTGTCCCGTTGTCCCCAAGCAGAGCTTTGGGACACCGTAATGTCCCGTTTTTAGAAAATGTCCCCTGCAATGTCCCGTTTTTAGAAAGGAGCAACCCACGGTAATGATTTCAATAAAGGCGCTAATAATTTAAAATCATCCAACGGCAGTATTTGTTTAAAAAAAAAAAAAAAAAAAAAAAAAAAAAAAAAAAAAAACTGACCTCCCTCCCTCCCCTCTCGGGACGCAAAGAAAACGCCGGAAAGGGGGGGGGGTATATTGTTTTTGTTCTTTTAATGTTCCTTTCTTTGTCAACTATTTCAATTTATTTCATTTTTATTCCTTTTTTTAAAGTCGTTCCTCTTTTGCTTATTCCTCCCCCCCTCCCACAATCTCACTTTATTTTACCTTTTCACTCTGGTTTTCTAAAAAAAAAATTTCCTTCCGAATGACAACTTCCCTTTTTCTATGTGTTCTTTTGTTTACATTTCTCACTTTCCGACCTTCCTGCCTTGTGTCGGATAGTGTTTTTTTGAAGTCGACTAAGGGCCTACCCCTTGTACCACCCGAAACGTATGTCTTCCACTATTTTTTACAGTGTGTTTTAGCAAAGTTTTTTTTTTAAATTTTATTTTGATATTAACATTAACACAAGCTTTTTCGCACGTTTTCTTAACAACTAAAGATACCCAGACCTGTCCATCCAGACTCCCTATATACTATTACCTTAAAAAAGTAGCTGTCCCGTTTTGAGTAAGAAAATAAATACAGTACTGCCAAAAAAGTGGTAGATGTCCCGTTTTGAAGGAAAAAATAAATGGTCACGTTAGGTATCCTAAACATGAAAGGAAGGTGTGATAATGCAAAAAAACGAAAATAATGGCGAAGCAGAGGATAATATTCTTGCCACTGAGGAAGAGATGACACTAGTATGAAGTTTGAAGCAATATTTGAAACGGTATGAACTTTTATATACAAACATAAAATCACAGAAAAGGTCGAGAAAAGTATTGCAAATCGTGAAAATTTACTGTTTAATTTAAAAAATGATGAAAAACCCAACATAAAACACTGATTTTTGGAAAATAAGTATCGCTAATTTTCATCTTCGATTTATTTGATTTGTAACAAATTTGTATTTGTTATACAGTCATTGCGTACTTGCATAAACACTTCTTTCTTCGTAGTTTGACATGAACCCGCATTCATCGTTTTTTCCTACGCACCCCTTGAAAAACGATGAATCGGGGTTCTACTCAGTGGCGGATCCACGGGGGGGGAGGCTCTGGGGGCTCGAGCCCCCCCCCCCCAGAGCTAGAAATACACTATGGTTAGGGAAGTTAAAAAAAATTGTAAATTTTCACATGAACTGAAATTTTAAAAAGTAGCACTGTATATACAGTTGACTCTCTGTTTAACGACGATCTTTTTTCAAAGACGATATTTTCAAGTCCCAGCAACTCCAACGTAAAAAATTTCTATTCAAAGACGACGTCATTTCTGTTTAAAAACAATTTTTTTTTCATCTTACGCTACAGGAACAGGGGTCAAATATTATAAATGCGGGAAAAAAGTGTGGGGAATGTCAAAAGTGCCATTCGCAAGGCAATCTCAACTACCTGAGTGTATTCTCAAAGGTATTTTAGAAGTAAAGAGAAAGTTCTCGAAACAGCACAAAAATTTAGTTCGGGATCCAAATCCAAACGGCCGAATAGTCAATGTGGCCGATTGGAAGAGTTTGCCAAGGCACTTCTGCATGCAAATGGTTCCAAGAAGCAAGAACATCCAACATTCTAATTTCTGGGCCCCACCATGGCCGAGTGGATAAGACACTCGACATGATACGCGGCTGAAGTGTGAAGGTCCCGCGTTTGGGTCAACCGCGCGGCTGTCGAACTAACTATCTGGAGTTTTTCCAGATGGTTTTCTCCAGATTTAACTTGGATACGCGCTAGAACAACTGAAAAAAGGCAACCGCCCCAGAATGCAGATGCCTCTAGTATAGGCTTGCCACATAACATCACGTAACACATAACTCCAATTTCTGGAGGCCCGACGAGTGGCTGAGCGCATAGTGCTCGCAACTGGGAGAAGAAAGTGCCTGGTTCAAACTCAGGTCACTTCCGTCAATCTAGCCGTTCGGAGTCTTACGCAGTTTTCTCCGAAACTTTTCATAAGTATGGATTACCCTCACGTAGGGCACCCCGTACTCGGTCTAGATCTCTCTGTAGATAATTGTTCGTATTACCAAAATAAAATAAAATCAAGCAATTACTGCAGGGCTGTTATTCTGGCAGAAAATTTGGAATGCAAATTTTCAGGCTTTAGGCATCGCTGATTGCTAGGAAAATTCATAAAATGGAAGCTGACGCATTCACATTTGAGAAAATCTGGAAGAAAGAATAACGGGAAGGCGAAAAATGAAACAACTGGCTCATTTTGATTTTCTTGAAACCTAATTTTATTGTATTGCTTGTTTTTACTACCTTTTTTTAAAGGTAACTTAAAATATTTTTTTGTGGATAATAAAATAATATCATGATAATAAAAGTAACATCCTTAAACACGCCAATATATCAAGAAAAATATTCACAGTCCTAAGAATGTAAAGTGTAAAGGGTTGGTGTTGGTGCTGTAGGATTACGTCCAATTATCTGCACATGGAATCTAAGCCGATGGGTGGGGTGCATTCCGTGGGGGTCTTTCTAAGGGGTCTTAACCCTTATTTTCTCTTAAGTTTCGGAGGAAAGCACGGAAAACTCCGAACAGTAGGTCTGCGGACGCGAACTAGTTTTGAACCAGGCACCTTCCAAAGTGTAAAGGGAAATGTTATTCTTTTACAAATTCTGTTTATGGAAGATCTCTATTTAAGGACGATTTTTCACATTTTCACGGTTCCCTGAAAGTCGTTAAACACAGGGACAACTATATATATATACATACATATACCAAGAATATTTACACCAATACTTATTGAATCCTTGTGGACTAAACATAATTTCTCTATTTACAAAAATGATAGAGCTTTTATTTTTAAACAGAAGGAGGGGCGATCTCTTTACCAAGGTGGTCATTTTAGCAGGTTTCACCGTATTTGAATGGACGACGGCACACTGATACGGGAAAAAAATCTTCCGTTGCTCTATCCATTTTGTAAGGGACGGAGTTTGCGGTTTAGTGCAGAAATCTTTTATCAGTAAACTTCGAATTGCCATTAAAAAGTCGTAAAATTCGCGACAAGAATGCCTTCTTACCCACTGCAGTCACGTTAGACGCAGCGGCAATCAACATCGGCCTTAAGTGATGCTGAAGCATAGACGAACAATCCAACCCTCCGCAATTTGTACGGCTTTCATTCTTTCAACTGCTCTCACAAATTGTCCACACCACCCAGACGTATGGGTACAAATCCTCATTATAAAAGTAAAACATATTCTAAGATATCAGACAAAGTGAGTACCTGGCAATGTATAGCTAGTCTGGTTTTGAAAAAGAAAGCTCAAATTGTAAATAGCAGGTAATAGTGATAATAGTTGTAAATAGAAATTGAGGTTGGTTTACTTACAGAAAAGGATGGGAATTACTTAATCTGGAAAACTTAATGCCATCCTAAAGTGCGAAAATGTATGCTGTGAACACTGTATATTGCACGGTGGCTGTGAAATGGGTTCAATTGCATTCAGCAATTATACTCTGTACATACTAATATGTTAATGGGTAGGGCCCGCGAACAACATGAATAAAGGTCGTTGATGATTAACCACGTCTTGTCGTCACTACAGTGGTTAAGGCGACATTTTCTGGCGAAATTTAGGACTTTTAATGACCAGTCGGGATCTAGCAACCAAAGATTAATGTGTTAAACTGAAAACCCTGTCCCTCCACACAATGGAGAGAGCAACAGAACATTTTCCCCCGTATCAGTCCCGTCGTCCATTGAAACGCATAAAACACGTGTAGGGTGCACGATAGCTCTGTCCCCCCCCCTTCCGAGTTTTCTTTCGACGGTTCTTGCAGCAGAGCACATGCTTATTTAGTTGTGATATACCGTGTCTAATTATACATTGGTAGAAAAAGTATTGGGAAATCAATGTATCATCCTAATGAAAAACGGAGCCCCCCCGCAGATGGTTTCTCTGGATCCGCTCCTGGTTCTACTGTACACGTTATTCATGTTTATAAATTAGTGTGCTCTCCCCTGAACTCTCCCTGAAATTTTAAGAGTATTATGTTGGTAGAGTACTATTTATTCAGGTGTTTGAATGGTAAATAATTCAAGAAACCGAATCATCACCCCCTCAGAAAATGGTTGCTGGCCTCGAGGCAGCCTGCTTCAACCTAATGATCTGGCAGGTTCTCGAAATGGGCGTGTTGTTGCCAAAACAACGACGTGCATTTATGTATCCTTTTTAAATAATGAAATTAAGCCGCATGAATGGACCACACTAAAAGAACATCTTATAGTAGTAGTCACGCTATTTGGACGTCATCTGCCCTGTTTTCGCCAACACTCGCTTGGACATATTTTGGCGACATGCCTAGACGTGGCTCTTCATCAGGGAAGTGTGTCGGGGCTCCCTGCTTGGCAGACGTCCAACTAGAGGCAGGTTCACTCTAAAAATAGATTTGTTTCCTATTTACATGTTAATGCACGGGAGTAACGTAATGTGTGGATAAACTCCAGACTCGTCCTACCTTGATAACAACTGAAATGGGATAATTTCTTGGATGTTTCTCGAAATATGACGTGGCCGCCCCCAACCCTATCCGAGTGGATGAGACACTGAATTTGGAAGATGGCTGAAGTGTGAAGGTCAGGATTCTTGCCTGCCGGGCGGCCACCGATCCAACAGTCTGGAGTTTTGGCCAGTATTCTCCAGATGTAATGTAAGTATGCGTTAGAAGCCGTTTAAAAGGGCCCAACCCCTTAGGGCAGATACCCCTCTGGTAGTAAAATCACTCAAAATAACTGGTGTATAAAATATAAAAAAACTTTGTATGAAGTAAAATGTATGGTGTTATTTTACAAAGTTTTTTTTTTTTTTAATTATTATTTTACCTCTGTGGTAGGTTTGCCTTAATACAATACACCACTACGCCACAATGCACAGCGGATTGTTATAAGTTTCGAAAACTTCTGCTGATGCAACAAGCGTTTTCCAACAAACATATTATGCCATTGCAGAGGTTTCGCAAGTTTTGGTCCATTGTTCCTTCAAAACTATATTCTCTGGTGCTTTGAAATGAATCGATCTGTCGATTAATAGGCATAGAAGCCGTTGATCGATTTGTTTGGTTTTGTCGAAGGTAAACTACACGAGGGGTATCTGCTTAGAAGAAGGGGATACCTTGCGCGGAGGACATTTTACGGGGTTCTAACCAGACTTCTAGTTTTACAAATAATCTTATGTAATCCTAATCTGAACACTTATATCCCCCCCCCGTTTAATCGTAATCTAGAAAAATAAATTTCTCGATTAAATAACCGTAATATAGTCGTAATCCAAGCATCCCGTAATCGTAATCGCTTGAGACGATTACAGGATTACGTTTAGTTTTTACGACAAATAAAGATAATAGAAAAAAAAATCATTAAACACACGCATAAACTGCGTGTGAAGTCTACCAGGGTTTCCGCTTTCGACAGTCTATCGAATATTGTGGAAAAATCTTGAACCCCAGTATGATATATTCATTCACATTGTTACAAAACCGTAAAGCGAAAAGTTATCCTTTCTGTGTCCAGCCTTATTTCCTCTCTTTGGTCCTCTCTGTCCCAGCAAGGCATTACGAGATCTGAGGAAGCAACGCTGGAGTGTTTGCGCGATTATGGCAACGCTACGCTAGGGCGATCTTCCCAAGGATGGGGAGTGCCGTGGTAGGAGGATTTTCTAAATGGGTCTAACGCGTATTCACGTTACATCTGGAGAAAACGTACCAAAACTGAGATCGACAGCCGCGAGATGGGACCCGGACCCGGGATCTTCACACTTCGGCCGTCTACCATTTTCAGTGACATAATCACTGTGCCATGGTGAGGCCCAAGCAACGCTGGAGACGGGAATGAGAAAATCGCGGCTATTGTACTATTGCAGGACATTGCTTAAACAGGTTAAACCTGTATTCAAGGGTCCTTTTATGTGTGTTATTTGACGAAAGTTTTATTTATTTTGTCTTTTAAACATCGGTTTCTTTCGAGTGTTTTTTGTTAATTAGTTCTGTTCTTTGTGTAAAAAATGGGTACTTACGTATTATCCCGGCGGTCATTTCCGCCAAACTATTTTTCCTCAAATGTGCCGGCAAATTGTTGCCAATCGTATTCCAAAAGATTAATAATTTCAAGCGTCTGGCATCTATCTTGGCGAAAAATCGCTCGTCTTGGCGGACCGCCGGTATAATCCGTAAGTACCAAAAAATGTGCAATTAAAAAGTTATGAGTGTTCACAAAAGATATTTTGTAGTCGTAATTTAATCGTAATCTCACCATGCGTAATCGTAATCTAAAATTTTTATTGGTTTGATTATTGAAATCTAAATAAAATTATGCATCTCGGAGCGATTTTTTAAAAATTCGGCCTAGAATTTCTTTTCCTATTATTAGTTGTACGACTTTGGTTCCACCTTTTTCCTGTAGCTTCAGCGGTAAGTTGCAGTTGAAATAAACAGAGCATAGACGTCATGCAATAAACTTGTACGTCTGTCAAAATAACCCCATAGAAAAATTAGTCTGTTTTTGTCTGCACTGTATTCTCTATAAAAAAAAAAAAAAAAAAATCTGGAGTGACTCCACTCGACTTTCCGAACACTTACGATTAAGTTCATTACCAAGCATTTAAATTAATTTTAATCGATGAATAATTCAAATATATATATACGTTTATAATATTTGTTTTAGCCCTGTAGAAAAACTATAAGTCCTATACACATCAAAATCAATACAGGTCTTGCGACGGTGGTTTATAATATATATACACAATTTGAGCTCAATCGAATGTACCGTTTAAATGCCTGTGCACTTTCCAGAATTTTCCCCCATAGGCCATAATGTAAAAGAAATCTTTGTCGTAGCCCTGTAGAAAAACTATAAGTACTATACACACCAAAATCAATACAGGTCTTGCAACGGTGGTTTATAATGTATATACCCAATTTGAGCTCAATCGAATGTACCGTTTAAACGCTAGCGCACTTTCCAGAATTTTCCCCCCTAGGCCATAATGTAAAAGAAATCTTTGTCGTAGCCCTGTAGAAACACTATAAGTCCTATACACATCAAAATCAATACTGGTCTTACGATGGTGGTTTATAACATCTATACCCAATTTGAGCTCAATCGAATGCACCGTTTAAACGCTAGCGCACTTTCCAGAATTTTCCCCCATAGGCCATAATGTAAAAGAAATCTTTGTCGTAGCCCTGTAGAAAAACTATAAGTCCTATACACACCCAAATCAATACCGGTCTTGCGACGGTGGTTTATAACCTATATACCCAATTTGAGCTCAATCGCATGCCCCGTTCAGGAGCTATCGTGTTCACTCACATACACACACACACACATACATCTCGTAAAAATAGCATACATGAATTCAGAAGACCTCAAAACGTGTCAATACACCAGAATCTCGAATTCGAATTTTTTCATGATTACAATACTTTCCTTACATGGTACATGTTCGGAAAGTAAAAAAATATCAGTTTAATTCAGTCTAATTAGTCTTCAGTTTCGAATTCTCGTCATTTGCGATAGGTTCTGCTGCCATACGAAGAAACATCCAACTGAATGCTCGCAAATACTTACGGCGAGGCCGCTAATAGGGAAAGAACCCGACCTGAACTCTCCAATTTCGTACAATTTGAGATTCCTAACTGGCATATTAGTATGAAAGTCGCTTTTTCTTATGCGGAGAAAGGTGCATAGTTAGCTGATGAATATAGAAGTTCTTTGATATTGTTGAACGGTGATTTTTCACGTTGAGCTGGCATAGTGGTGGAAGAGAGAAGGTTTTCGAAGATACAGAATCCGAGGCATCCTACTGTATACAAAAAAATCTGGAGTGACTCCACTCGACTTTCCGAACACTTACGATTAAGATCATTACCAAGCATTTAAATAAATTTTAATCGATGAATAATTCAAACATATATACCAAATTGAAACTCAATCGAATGCACCGTTTAAACGCTTGCGCACTTTCAAGAATTTCTCCCCACATGCCATTATGCCATAATATAAATGAAATTTTTGTCGTAGCCCTGTAGAAAAACTATAAGTATTATACACACCAAAATCAATACCAGTCTTAAGATGGTTATTTATAACATATATACCCAATTTCAGCTCAATCGAAGGTACCGTTTAAACGCTAGCGCACTTTCAAGAATTTCCCCCCCCATAGGCCAGAATGTAAAAGAAATCTTTGTCGTAGCCCTGTTTTAGAGAACTATAAGTCCTATACACACCAAAATCAATACCGTCTTAGGATGGTGGTTTATAACATTTATACCCAATTTGAGCTCAATCGAATGTATCGTTTAAACGCTAGCATACTTCCAAGAATTTCCCCCGATAGGCCATAATGTAAAAGAAATCTTTGTCGTACCCCGTAGAAAAACTACAAGTCCTATACACATCCAAATTAATATCGGTCTTAAGGCAGCGGTTTGAAACATATATACCCAATTAGAGCTCAAACGAATATACCGTTTAAACGCTAGCGCACTTTCAAGAATTTCTCCCCATAGGCCATAATGTAAAAGAAATATTTGTCGTAGCCCTGTAGGAAAACTATAAGTCCTATACACACCAAAATCAATACCGGTCTTGCGACGGTGGTTTATGACATATATATCCAATTTGAGCTCAATCGGATGCTCCGTTCAGGAGCTATCGTGTTCACTCACATACACACAAACACACATACACACACACACATACATACATACATCTCGTAAAAATAGCATAAATGGATTCAGAAGCCCTCAAAACGTGTAAAAACACCAAAATCTCGAAGTCGAATTTTTTCATGATTACAATACTTTCCTTACATGGTACATGTTCGGAAAGTAAAAACCACTCAAAATGCTGGTGTTAAATGAAAAAAATATAAATAAAAACTTTGTGAAAAAAACACACATAAAATGTTACTTATAAGATGTTACGATCGTTCCGACCCAAAAATTCTTTCGGTCTTGATCAGATAAGCCCTTCGACTCACTGAGCAGAGGCAACTGAAAAAGATAAACAAACAAGCATGTTGCCACAAGGAAAAAAGAAAAGGCGAACAAAACCATGGAGAAGGAAAAAGGGGGAAGGGATAAAAAGAAAAGAAAATAAGGACAAACAAAAATACATACATAAATAATAATAAAAAAAGAAAAAGAAAAAAAGAACACACAAACATATGCAAAAAATAAAAATAAAAGAGAACAGAACAAGCAAAAGAGCGTAAAACAAAAATAGCATAAACACATAATATTTTTTTTTTTTAAACAACATACAGGACAGCACACAAGATAATTCTTTTATATTTATACATAAGAAGAAAATGATAACGAAACATAAAGGAAAGACAGAAACACACGCATAAAAACCAAAACAAAATAAAAAGACAAACAAAAAAATAGATTAGGAAGGGGGGAAAAAGAGGGGGAAGCAAAATGGTAGCAGAAGAGAATGGGGGAAGTGAATAAAACCTTACAACAATAGCTTCTAAGCGGAATGAACGAAAGGAACGGAAGAACCATTTTCACAAGACTTTCCAAGTGCTGGGTAATGGAAAACCTTCCAAAAAATCCCCTGACTCCTCACTGACTCACTCTGTAACCATTCCGAGCAACCACTTCAATATGAATATTTCACCGCCATTACTGCGATTAAAAAGTTCAAAAAGATTAAAAAGCAGAAAAAGCGTCATAACATCTACATCCTCTATACGATCCGCTTGAAAATTTCCATAATGATGTATAAAAATATAAAGAACAATATGTGCTACTTTATAATTCTGAAAATCCACCGGTTCCCTCATTTTTAAGCGATTTTTTGCTATTTTCAGTTCTCTTTTTTCCGAGAGTAAAAAAGTGAATCATTTGCGTGACAAAAAGAGCTGTTGTAATCGATATGAGGTCTTAGTTATCAAGGTCATCAAGCTTTGAAAGAAAAGTGTGATTCCAATTGATTAAAATAGTTTTTCCAAATTACATAACTTAATTTTTTTTTTTCACAAATAAATAGACTGCATGGATATAAGAATGACTATGTACACAAACCGAAATCTTTATGCCTTATCCACTCGATCCTGGAGGGAGCCTTTGATTGAAAAGAGATTTACATTCTTACTAGCCAGCGGGTGATGTCCAACCCGTGCCTTTTGACCTTAGTAGAACCGACAGCAGGAAAGAATCTCTGTAAATCTCTCTTCCCAGACATGACATGTGACACAGAACAGAAAAGTGACATCACAATTTCGTAACGTTATTCTCTAATAGGACTCCAACAAGTTAGAACTTTGATTGATTGTGTAATTATAGCAACGCTACTCTAGGGAGATCTGCCAAGGATGGGGGTTACTTGGTGGTAGGAGGACTTTCTAAGCGATTATAACGAGTATTCACGTTACATCTGTAGAAAATCTACCAAAACTTCAGATTGTTAGATCGAGAGCCGCGCTATGGGACCCGATCCCAGGACCTTGATACTTCTGCCGTCTACCATTTTCAGTAACTTGCCAAGTTGCCATGGCACCGACCGTACCATGGTGAGGCCGTTAAAACTATGCTTGGATTTCGGAGACTAAAGGCCCAGGCCTCATTATGATTTCCCCCCCCCCTCATTTGATAATACCTGGAATAACTATTTCACTGTCAGTAGTTTCTTAAATTGATTGAAATACATGGCATTTCATATATCTTTTTTACGTAGTAGCAGTGGATATAAGTCTTTTAATATTTTTTCAGGAATTTTTGATTCTGTATGGGAAAAGAGCTATGTAATTAATTTAATATTTTTGTATCGTATCAATTGGATGCTACTATTTATTATAATTTATAATCGCAACAAGGCCGTAACCAGAGGTAGGGCTACGGGGGCTGAGCCCTACCTAGCCGGCTTTCAGCCCCCCCTAAGATTTACAAAATTTTTTGTAAATTTACAGATAAATACGAAATACTCGAAACGACTGATTTTTAACAATCACTACATTTTACATCATAAAAAATGGCCATTGTTTTGGGAGAATTTCTCATCACAATGTCCAGATTTCTATACATACGGTTAATTATTTTGCTGTTCTTGGCTGCATGTAGTATCGGTTTTCGAATTTTTCCGAGTACACGAAACTGCCGGTTTCCTTTTAAGTTCCTTACAATTATACTTATATTTAAAATGAAAAATAAATGCACTTTTCAGTAAATTTTTATTCCAAAGTTTAATTGTTAACATTTTTTATTTTACAGAGTTTATTATTATTATTGGATAGCATTAAATGGATTGCAAAAGGCACAATTAACTAGTAACTACGTCTTGTGAATTATTGTTGTACAAAAAATTACTCTAACCGATATCCAATACTGCATTCGCTCAAAATATCATTTGAATATTTTTAATGGAATATCAATGAAAAAATTATTAACATAATGAATGTTAAATATTTTAAAAACACGGTGTTTTTTGAAGCAAATACTCTAGAAGAAAAATGTGCAAATTGAAAAACCCCCCCCCCCCTTCCGCCTACTAATACTTATATTTGTTCCGCCCCCCAAACTAGATTCAAAGCCCTACCTAACATTTCATCCTGGTTACGGCCCTGAATCGCAATAGTTTTAAATTGATAATTATGAGGCTTTTTAAGGGTTGTTGGAGCGGGGGAAATTTCGTAAGCAGGTGTTGTAGCCTTCTATTCTAATAATTTTACTTGGGTTTTAGTTTACCTTTATTCTTAATGAATAAAATGTGTTTGGATTATTTAGAACTCAGTATCCTTGCAAATTTTCATGATAACCTTCGCCCTATTGTATTCAAAATAGTATATTTATTCCATTTCAGATTTCACTCCGCATATTTATGACGTATGGTGCTGCCACCTATTATTAATATTTCCAACTAATTAAAATAAGAAAATCTTAGAAATTATACACGTAGGTGTGCCGGATATCCGTATTCCGCCGTGGACCTTGCATTTTGTCGGTATTTACGCTGAATATCTAGATCTGGCTACTTAAATTTAAATTTCTGAACATTTGGAAATTTTAGATCACTAGACATTTTAAACCGCCATGAAAATTTTCACGAAAATCAATTTAAAAATATCAGTATTATTCAATGTTTAAGTCGAACATCGATCTTTTATGAAAAATTCTTTAAAAATAGAAAATTCTTCCAAATTAAAAAGAAAACACACTTTAGAAAGAGCATAAATCTTGGTCTGTAAGATTCCACAAGTATTTTCCATGTTGTAAATAACAATGTACGTATTGAGATTTCAATAAGGTGTGCACAGTGGCGTAAGCAAGGGGGGGGGGTTCAAATTCCCCCCTTATCAAAATTTTTTTTAACAAAATGTCCATACATTTTCACTTTTTAGCTTAAATATTACGCATTTTAACGCAAAGTTTTGTCTATAACCCCCCCCCTCCCCCCCCTTGAAGGAAGTCTCCATACGCCACTGAGTGTGCAAGATAGCTTCCATTGCAGGGTGAAAAAATTCGGTTAGAACGGTTGTTAATTAATAATTAAAACTATGATTTAAATAACTGGTTATGCCACTGAAAATGGTAGGTGGCCGAAGTGTGAGGGTCCCGGGTTCGGGTCCCATCGCGCGGCTGTCGATCTAACGGTCTGGAGTTTTGGTAGGTTTTCTCCAGATGTAACGTAAATACGCGATAGAGCCCCTTAGAAAGTCCTCCTGCCAAGGCACCCCCCCCCCCCTTGGCAGATCGCCGTAGTGTAGCCTTGCCATAATCACACACAACACACCGACGAACAGTCTAACCGCCTATAGTGAACTTACACACTAACAGACATCTCATTGGCATATAGCGTCACTGAAAGAGGGTAATTTTCAAACTTCTCAGTCTATTGTCAATGAGAATGAAAACTTTTTTTTGCTTTATAAATTTATTTTATTTGCATTTTTCTTTAAAAACTGCACCAGCGGTGGCTCACCCTGGATTTTAGTTTGGGGAGGGGGCTACAAATGTTGAACTCGGTTATAGTGTCTTCGTTTGTCAATGAAAACTCTGTAATAAAATGTCAAAATATTCTGTTTCACTGGCGCATGGAATACTAGCTCTCTGTTAAGGTAACTCGATTATAGCGTCATAAAGGATTACCTGGTCTTTTCATTGACGTTATAATCGCGTTCAACTGTATTTAATGTACTATTTGTAAGAAATAATTTAACTTGAAAACTATTTTGTAAGGACATTTTCAAAATATTTTGTAAAAAGCATATTCAAAATATTTCAAAATATATACATTTATTATTAATATATATATACTAGCAGCAAAACCCGGCGTTGCTCAGGTTAAAATACATCCCATGTTTAATAGTATAAAAAATATTTAAGGATCCATTTTTTAACGTAGATAATTTAGATTTCTATCTTAGATATTGAGAGACTTATTCGACCATTAAACATGCGGTGTATAGAAAGTATATCAAATTATTTAACTAATTGAAATAATTATAAGTTAAAATAAGAAACATCTTAGTAAATCGAAAATTTGTTTTATTTACATATTATATTATACATATTACGTATGACAAATACATATACATATTACATATTATATTATACATTTACACTTTTTATTTTTATTACATTTTTTAAAAATTTCTTTTTACAATACTTGCTTATAGACTACATTTATGGTTTTATTGTCCGGACTGTAAATGAACAAATTTCGAGGTGATCCTACTCGTGAGCATGCAACGTATAATTGGCCGTGTGCAAAACATGGTTTCTTCAAGTCAACGCCACAGTATTGGAATGTTTGGCCCTGTGCTTTGTTGATAGTCATGCTGTAAACCAACTTCACCGGGAAATTGTAAGCGTTTAAAAGTAAAGGGCCATCCATTTGATATTAAAGGTATCCGTGGTATAAATACTATTTGTCCTGACATAAGTTATTGCATCCTGAGCATATTGATGCATGTGACGTAGACTTCCAATAAATGTCGATGGCAAGATGACCAATTTTCCCATGTTATCGACGTTTCCATCATTTATCATTGCATCTCTCAAATGGATGTATTCATCCGAACGCAACTTTCGTTGATTATGGCGAATAAATTCTAATCTTTCCGACTCAATTTTAGCATACATGTGTACAATAAACTGCTGAAATAACTGCCGGCAGTTTAAAATATGGTTATATTCGTCATTTGTAGTCATAATTCGATAAGCATAAAATTGCATAGCTTAGTTTCGACAACTGTAGCTGGATCCATTTGTTGAATATTGAAGTGATAACCATCCTAACCTTGCTAAAAAATTAGCGGATACTGTATTGCATCATAACTACGATGTGTTTCAGCAATACGTTGCAATTCATTACTTCGACGTTGAATAATAATATCACGACGACTACATTCGTTATCAACAATTACTACGGCAACTTCGTTCGTTTGAGGTGCATTGCACCTTCTTTCGTGTTGGCCGGCTGGTCTTTAATCTGCTCGAATAACGATCTTATAATTATCTGCAGCCATTTGGTCTAGAGAAGTCTTAAACACATTGATTAGTTGATTATGATTATGAAGTAGACGTTGTAATTTTTGAATAATATCTCGTTGTAGTCCCTGAATGTTAGAGCAACGTTGGTCTGTTTCAAGTTCTTCGTTACCAACAAAATATATTTGAAGAAATTTTGGAGTTTCATTGGACATCGGCAGAAGTGAGCCTACTCGGTGGCTTTGACCTTAAAAACCGGGCTGAAATTTTCTTCCTTGCATATTAATGAAACTCTAAACGAAGTCATTTCAAAACAAACAACAGTTGTATCGACGTATATTTTGTAGAAAAGGATTGGAATCTGGTGTTTTTCCAGTCCTATATGTGAGTAATTGTAGTGGCGCTACATCTAATGCTGGTAAATTGACTTTACCACTCGAACAACACATAGCAGCAGTTTCGCATTTCCGTGCTTGACAATACTCGCATATCGTATCCATTTTCCGATGACAATATTTGGATGTTCACTGTATTGTTTTTTGCAATCATAATGGTACGCTTGAAGTTCTAAATTCTGAATTTTACTTGTAGCAGCTCGTTTTTTTGCATAAAGTAGCCATTCTTTCTTTACTCCTTTACGAATATTTGAAAGCCGTTTCTCTCTTTGTTCTTCTGTTTCTAGTTGACGTGCTACTTTTCTTCTTTTAGAATCCACTTGACGTTTTGTAAATACCTTTTTATGCCTTGGCATTGTGTATATGTCATGTAATAAAGTCACACAAAATTAATCACTTGATTGCTATTATGGTGTCACTGACAAACGCTCTAGAATATTCAGATAGTTTGTTCTTTTTCATTTGTCAAAATGACTTGAATTTGTTTAATTACTGTTCACTCTTAATTGCAATTAATCTTTACTCAACTGCAAACACGATCAAGCTGACGAAAAGTCACTGAATTTCGGTTTATATACCATAACACATCGAAATTGCTAGTACCAGAACACTCTAGAATATTCAAATAATTTGTTCCTCTTCACTTGTCAAAATAACTTTAATTTGTTTAATAACTGTTCACTGTCCTATTTACTATCTGAGTGTATTTGAATAAATTGAAATGAAATATCGTGTTTCAGGTAAAATGGTTAAAGGACGATAATTGCTTGAGATTCAGGTTTCCTGCTAATATGGCAACAGACGATAAACATTAAATTTTAGTATTTTATTGGAGTTGAAATTCAGAAGCTCGCATGAGCTAGAAAAGGACAGATATATATTTTTTCACATTTTCGCCACCCACTTCCACCCACCGCGACCAAACTCCCTTACTTTCACCGTGAGACCAAGGGGTATTTACCACCCCAACGGGAAGTTAATTCGAGTTGGTGATGATAGAGAAAACCCTGTCTTTACAAACGAACATTAGCATTTTATATATATATATTAAGATTATATCCTCGGCTGTTCGAGCCTCGTCAGGGGGAGAACCCCCTGAACTCCCCAAATTTTTTAGTTTCATTATTTACATATTAAAACTATATTAATTGACTGTCATTTTATCTCCCATCTTTCATGTATTTCGCCTGGTAACCCTCTGTTGAAATTTTTAGGATTGTAACCTATTTATAGAAAAATACATGGGATGCCTATTCTACAGCTTACGAAGTAGTGTAACAATTGATTAAAGCTGTTGTGAACTAATAGTATTTAAATATATGTAAAATTATGTCGCATACTTTTATGTCGCTTTTTATGTCGCATTTTTGGGAGACATTTTTCTTACAATTTTCAATAAAAGGGGTGAGAGATAAAATGACACAGTCATTACTATATTATATAATAATATATATTATATATATATAATTCTTCCTGTTTTGCATAAGATTTTGTGTTCATTGTCTATTTATACTACGAAAACTGCTGTAGAATGATTCCTTGATTCGTAAGTTTAGCCTTTTTACTATTAAATAATAATATATAGATAATATATATATATATTATCCGGTATATTAATATATATAAGACAATTTTCAAAAATTAAATATTTTAACTAACCCTTTAAGGCGCATCCCTGAAAAAGGGACAGCCGTTGCCATCGCTCGACTGAACGACCAGCAAGATGGCGAACGATCGAAACGTTCATCGCGTGCCACAGATCTAGAGACCCATCTCCGCGCGCAGCACAGCCAGCTGCGTCAAAAAAAAGGGTCTCTCGATCTGTGGCACGCGATGAGCGTTTCGATCGTCCGCCCTCTTTGTTGGTCGTTCAGTCGAGCGATGGCAACGGCTGCTCTTTTTTCAGCATTGGGCCATCTATCCAGCTGTTCTCGCATTCTTCCATTTTTCAGCTGATGTCAGTGCTGTTCAAAAGAATCGTGACCCTTTTTTGACGGGAAATGACGTGCTTAAAAAGTAAAGGATTCTCGTGGAGCTCTGTCACCCGCCACTATTTTTATAGAAATCCAATCTATTCTTCGTGACTGGCAACAGTCAAAACGTCACGAGTTGGGTGTTCCCAGAGCGGGAACACTGGGCGTTAAAGGGTTAAGTGACAAATCTCTATTTTTTCATAGATTTTTCACTTGGATTTCTTAACCTTTAGAGGGTGCTTTAGGGCCTGTAGCCCCCTCTGTGGGCGCTCCTATATAGACCAGCATGACACCCAATGAGACTGAAATGTTCCACTTTATTTCCAGACTATCCTCGTGGGGGACAGCGGTGTTGGCAAAACCAGCCTTCTGGTACAGTTCGATCAAGGCAAATTCCACACGGGGTCTTTCTCGGCGACCGTAGGAATTGGCTTCACGGTAAGGTGTTTATTGATTTATTTATCTATTTATTTTTGGTTCATACAAAGGGCATTCCATAAAAAGTGAGAGTAAAATCATAAAAAAAATCAAGAAATATATTTACAGCAAAAAATACATCATTCTTTTTCAAAATACCTTCCGTCAGATAATACCCATCGTTCAATCCACTTTTCAAAAGAAGTAGAGAAGCCCTTTTCTGGAAGCTGCTTCAAAGAACCCTCCACTGCTGAAATAACTTCAGAATCTGTGTTCAATTTTCTGCCACGGAGCTTCTCTCAATCAGACGTCACAGTCGGACAGTCCAATCTGGACAACAGCCAGAAATCGCATGGTACGAGATCTGGACTGTAAGGGGGATGTGGCATGATTTTAATATTGCATTTTCTAAGATATTGCTGAACAGAAGTAGCGAGATGCGGGCGAGCATTATCGTGATGTAATGTCCAATTCCCTGATAGTTCATCTCCATTTCTGTAGGGCAAATAAAACAGTTCTTTAAACAAACACGGAACTAGGAAAATAAAATCGTCTGCTTCGTTTAGAATTTTGTATAAACGTACAGTTAACAGTTTTAAAAAATCGCCTGCACTTCTATTTTTTTAGTTTCGCGGTGTTGCTACTACGTAAAAGAATAACTCTCAGTTTTTATGGAATGCCCTTTGTATTTTGTGCACTTGCACGTTCAGAGCAATCCAACTGCTGTGCGACCCTAAATCATGCAAAATATGTTAACCATTTTGAAAAAAATTGCATTAAAATGCATAGCCTGTTTATCGGCCGGGCAACCAGAGGCACTTGCCCTGGGACTACCTATTTCAGCGGCCCAAAAATTTTTATTTCTTAAAAAATTAAATTATTAAGAAAAATTGTAATTCTTAAAACTAGTGATGCAACGGATATCAGTTTGACCGGATACCGAATATCCGACCAAACTTTCAGCCGGATATCCGGCAACAGTATGTTTTCTTCTTTTTGTTTTATTTTCACTACTTTTCTTTGATCATTCAGCAATAACTTTTTTCTTTAAATTTTCTCATTAGTTTCAAATAATTTAATTCAAAAATCAGAAAACCTTTTGGGATTGTTTCCATGAATTGAGTACCAGTTTTACTGCAATTAAAGTCATGCAAATAGCAATGTCATGGATGTTCTCCCTCAAGATTTAGATAAATATCTTAAAAGATCAGTTCTTGAAATAAAGACATCTCCATTCAATTGCTAGAGAATCAATGTAACAAATTTCCATACTTTTTCAGAATTGGGGGGTGGGGGACATTTTCTCACCAGCCAGCAGTACTACAGGAGGAAGTACACTATTCTCATAAGCAGGTCAATTTATGGTGGAAAAAAACGTAACCAAATTCTTACAAAGATGCAAAAACAGTGTTTTTGTACAATAATTTCTTCCAGTAATAATTTACTCCAATCTTAAAAAAAAAAAAGATAGAAGTACTTAATTTTTTCCCTTTTTTCTATACATGATGAAAATACATTCTAAAAAGTATCGAAAACAAAATATTTTCACAAAACTTTGTTTCTTCGCATTTTTTATTATTGCAGTTTTTAGAATTTATTCATTTATTATGTTTATTTATGTTATTTATATCCGGCTACTGCTAATTATCCGAAATATTGGGCGGATAGGCCGGATGCAGTATGTTTGCCGGATATCCGTTGCATCCCTACTTAAAACCCACAAAACAGCTCCTTGCCGGTATCAAAAATTTATTTGCCGAATACTTACGAAAATACTCAAGAGTTGGCGGCTACTTCTCTGGCATTTTACTCCACTAATTGCCCTCTAAAACCTACCAGCCTTCGGGCAAAGTGCATGAGTCCAACGTCTGAGACTCTTCTTGTAAGATTTATTATAAAAAAAATATATATATCACATCGGTTTCAAGATACGTACGTTAAGTTTTGCAATTCCTTTCATTTGTATTAAGAAGTTTATTTATGTATAATGTGTTTGTGTATGGATATTTATTGTTTGTGAACATAAATGCTATTCCTGTACACAAAAATCCTTTAATATTCTTTATTGCAATGTATTTACATATTTAGTATTTAAACTTAGTATTTAATATAATTTCTGTAGCTATATGTGTCCAAAACGACTTAAATGCATAATATGCAATTTCTGAAAAGTGCAGAGCCTTAAAAACTTGTATTTGCCCTGAGCCCAAAACTGATATGATCGAGTCCTGTTAAAATGTAGTGATATTTGGACCTGTTTAAACAGAATGCAGTACATATAGTATTCAATATAAAGATTTATAGAAGTAAAGATTTTTTTTTTTACACTGGTGCAATGTTTTAAACGGATTTATTTTAGTTTATGCTATAGTTTTCTAAATTAAAGTGTGTTACTACGATGCCATTTTTAACGGCTACAGTATGAGCTTGTTTGAAGTAATACAATTGATTATAATTTATGTTTAATATACAAGGTGATTCAAATTAACGTTGAAAAACTTCACTTAGGCTTAGGTTATTCAAAGTCGAATCAGAATCGCATAGTAACGGTTGGTCTCAAACGTTGTATTCATGGATATTCTAATAATCACATTGGAAAAAATGTTGAAGGAATTATAAATTTACCGACTATGGTTCATGAAGAACTATTTGACTTTCGTTGAAAACATCTGACTAAAATTCACGGTTTAGAAGTTTATATTAGTTTTATGGCTGACACTGTAGAAGACATAATTACTCTTAATTAAATCCAATTAAATATCTAGACAAACGTATTCCATTGTTAGCAGGTGCATGAAGACGATGTTTGCGACCCCGCATTACTGTGCGATTCTAATTGGTCTTTGAGAAGCCTTCTCCTATCTGAAGTTTGTGAACGTTAATTTGAATCACCCTTTAGAAGTATCAACCTACTGCTAATAACAGCTAATAATAAAATCACTGGAAGAAGAGGCTGGGGTTAAGAACAAGTTAAAAATAAACAACTTTGTGTGAAACAAGTAAAATAAAATCAAGGACTGCACGTAACATTTCGTGTAGTAGATAGAGCCCACCTTTCTTTAGTAAAATCACCAACGTACTGAAAGGCAGGAAAGCGAACAGAGCTTAAAAAACCGAAGAGAGAAAAATGACAGTTTGACCGTGTATTACGCCTGTTTATACAGTATTTACTTTTAATAACAGGCTTGTTTAACGTAGACGTAAGCGAGGCGGCAGCTGCCTTTATGAGTATTTTCAGTGATTATGATGACTGGAAATGAAGCCATACTTGCAAACATAAAAGGGATCCCTTAAAAGGAATATCTATTCCAGTCTCTAACAGGTTAACTTGAATTATGAATGTAAACAAATAATTTCTTGATTATAAGAAAATAAAATAAAATAAAAATGTGAACACGTTTCAGAGCTTGCAAACTAATCTAGTTCTCGAAGATGGTTAAAATTTTTTCTTAAAGCAGCCTTGTCGATTTAAATAAAACAAAATTTATACTACCTATTCATAAGTATTGAATTCTATTTACCTGTTTGTTACCTGTCATGTTTAAATAAATTTAAAATTAAAAACACTCAACTATTTTAATTTCTACCAATGCTGCTGTATTATATCTATATTATTTATGTATTTTCTTTGAAAGCTTTGTTATTCTAGCATGGTTCTCCTCTTCATTTTTAATTAAACAGTTTTCCACTTTTTAAAGATAACGTTCTATTAACATATAATGCTTTAAACTTTTAAAAAGTAATTTAAACAGAAAAAACTATGAAAGTATTTACAAGCCAGAAATGTTCGAGAACACTTTTACATTGTGTTATTTACTGTGAATGTTAGTGGGTTTTAAATGTTGAATATGAAGTTATTATCGGTAACTTACCATTCATTATTTACATATTAATTTGTTACTGTAATTTGTATCTTTTACAATAGAGTATTTATTAAAGAATAAAAAAAGTATTACTTGTTCTTACATATGTTTTGTTTTGATTGCCTTTACACATAGGCATAACTTGGGCTTCCAAACTGGGGGAGCAAAAGTCATTTTAAATGAAAGTCTATACATGTGCGCCCGTATAAATGTGTATATTATTATTATTATTATTGTATTTTTTGCCGGCCCCCATATAAAAATTAAATTATAAAAAATTACAAAGTTAAATGTACGAAACCTAAATAAAAAGGCCGGGACCTTTTGCATATTTTCTTACTTTCAGTCATTAAATGCAGAACACTTCTATATAGACTAATTTGCCAGGAAAACCACAAACTCGAATTCATTTTCTCCCTTCATTTTCCCCCATAGTTAGTAAAACTGAGCTATCAAGTGAATCTATTAGTGTACGTTCGGGTAAAGCCATTTTAGCCCATTAGAAAACGTTATGTTCGTCCCCTTTTCTTTGTATAACTTCTCAAGGAGAATAAAAAGTTTTAAAATCCAACAGAGAAGTGTCTTTTTGATTTTTGCGTACTTGGTTCTGTAAAGTGAAATTTCTCATTATTTGGGTAGACAATTATGTTTAAAGTGTGTTTACAATTAGCAATCATTCTTCAGAAATAAATGAGAAGAAAATGAGCACTTCAAGAAAAATGTTTGATCGTAAAATTCTAGATACATGCTAAAAATAATAAAAGATTAGAAAAATAAGATAATCTTAATAAGAGTATCCTTCCTGATAGTGTTATTAATAATTAAGCATGAGTCTTCTTGCTTGATGGGAAATACAATGTAAATAGCTGTTGTCTCTGAAAGAAAAAAATGATAAAAATTTGAAGAATTAGAATTAGTATTGGGGCTCACATGCCCACAATATCAAGCATAATTTTAACTTTTTTTGTGCTTATACTTACCATAATACATTTTATGACATATTTTATTTCTTTAATAATTATACATCAATATAAAGAAATCAACTTTTTTAATTTAACATAATCCAGCTGAAAAATGTAGATATTCACGTTTTATTTAAGGAGAAGAGATTAAAAAAAATAATAAAAAAAAAATTTTAATTACTGTTTCCAAAAAGTATTGAAGAGCTCGTGAGTTACTGGCGTAAAAACCAGAAGTCGACATTTGACGTCAACAACAACAAATTTTACTTATTATGTTAGTGTTATTTCTCTCCATGAATTTGTGTTTAAACTAAAGCTAAGCGTCTGCTCCGAATTGTTGCGTCTGAGTTAAATTCGTCAATAATTGTGTCGTTATCTATCTCTCTGCTTCGTTCTATATACAGTAATGCGAAATGGCTCAGTCTTTCCTGTCCTGATATTAAACGCAAATATGTGTTCAACGTTACGTGAAGTTGTTTACTGATACAACGTGAAGTTGTATTTGTAGGTATGGTTAAAAATATTACCAACTTCTTACTTTTTACAACTGGGTTTGTGTCATTTTGCAAAGTGTACCAGAAATAGAAAGTAAATTATAGTTTTCGTGAACAGTTTTTACCTAAAGTTTTAAAACTAGATGTCTAATTTTGCCAAGTTTAACAGAATTTTCAAGTGTTAAGGGGGAGGCTCTTCCCCCTTTAGCAAGGGCCCTGGTTCTAATGCATATTCACGTTATAGCTAAAGAAAACCGCCCAAAACTCCAGACCATTATATCGACTCGAGAGTCAAGTGAAAAGCCAAAATCTTATGCACGCTTTAGCCATCTCCCAGCGTTTAGTGTCTTATCCACTCTGCCATGGGTCGGCTTTATGGAGCTTTAATAGAATAATAATAACGAAAAACTAATATTATTAATGTTTGTCCAAATAATCAAATCGTTTTACAACAGTACATATTAAGAAAAAATATAAATCGTGGAAAAATCCAGAAAGCGATCATTTTATGCCTTGCTAAAAAGACGCTTTTCTTGCAGGGTTTGAAATGCATTACAATGAAGCTCAGTGCACATTTTCTATTTTCTGTGACTGCACTTTCTCTGATGTTAGCGACCTGTTAAATTGACAGCAGGACGAGCTGAATGTTCATGTTTTTCCTTGATTTGGAAAGAAAATTTTAAATTTTTAAGCGAGTCCAGTACATTTGTTTATTTATTCATTTATTTAATGTTTTTTTTTGGAAGGGGGTAAAGGGGGGTGATATTGTAAATATTTTTAGAAAAATTATGTGGAACGAGATATTTAATAATTTGAGGAGCTGGAACGACTTTTAGCATGATTTCATTGACCACAACAGCTGGGCATAAGTTATGTGAGTTTTCGAGTTGAAGACGTAGTCAAGAAAAAAAAGGTGGGTTATATAAATTAGGTTAATTTACATAACCCACCTACTTTAACCCAACAGGAACGACGGCTGACTGGAGAATGGGCAAGCTAGATAATTTCCCTTTACTTAATCCCCCAATACTTTAAATTAATAATAATAGTATGTACTGAAGAAAACTAATATTCTGAGATATCATCTAGACTCAACTAGATTTTTAAGCGAATTTTTTTTTTTTTAATGCTGATAAATAGAATTATAAGCACATCGTTATAAATAATAGCTGTGAAGGTTCCCCTTCTGTGTCGAACGTTACTTCTCCGTACTGCTCGGGAGCTACGCTGTGAACAAGAGGTAATGAGGTGAATTTGTTGCTACGTCTTTCTAATGCATGAAAAGGAGTTAGATAGTGCCGCAACTAGAGTTTATGTCTCGCAGGAGAAACCTTAATTAGAACGCCCCCCTCCCATGGAACTGCGCCACCATCCCATGGAACCGTAACTGATTGCACTACGTCTGGGGCACGCGCCCCGCTTGCGTCCTCCAGTTGGGCCTTGGCAGCAGATATAAATCATGAAATCGCAGACCGTTTTTACGTTCTCTTAAACTGCGTCACATTTGAATTCGCTCAGTTTCTGTCAAGTCAAGTGAGCTGGGCACGATCATGTATTATTTCTTTGTTACTGACCTTCAAAAACCAAAACTAGGTTCATTAAAATATGAAATGAGAAACTAACCCCAGCCTATGACAGGGCCGCAACTGAAGGCAGGGGCAAGCGGGGACGAGCGCCGGGAGACGTGCTAAAGGGAATGCCAAAATCATTTATGGTTTCGTGCGATGGGGACGCGGTTCTATGGAAGGGGGCGCACTAATTAAGGTTTGCCCCCGGTGACTTGTGAAAATGACCTTTCTGTCCACTATTCAGAGCACCAGGTCCTTTTTTTTTAATGGTATACTTTTAATTTCAAACAAGCTCAAAATCGCTGCGCCTTGATTTTTGCGGTCCTGAGAAATTATCTAGCTTGCCCATTCTCCAGTCGGCCGTCGTTCCTGTTGGGTTAAAAGGCATTTGTAACTCTATTCTTTTGTTGATTTTTGCAGATTTTTTTTTTTTTTAATTTGTTAGTATATGTGGATTATAAATGCATGATCTTGTTCATCATAACTTTGCCCCTAAGTTTTTAAACCGGGGGGGGGGGCAAACTTTTACAACTGCAGGGACAATTGCACCCATCTCCCCCCACTCCAGACTGCGCCTATGTCATTGGCGTAACTGGCCTGATTTTCTAGGGTGGGCTACAGCCCCTTTATCTTCGCGGTAGTATATTATATGTAAGTGAGCATTACTATATTATTATTAATTAGTATTAGTTTAATATAAGTCCCTCAGTAGCTAGCCCATACCCAAGGGGGTGCATTTGGGGGGCCAATGCCCCCCCCCAAGAAAAAAATTTTGCCGCCCCCTGCGACTACCCGTAGAATATAATGTATCGAATTCTTTTAAGCGCACCTGTAAAAAGTTATCAATCTTATATACGATATACATTATATAACATATATAAATTTTGTAGCAATCAATGCTTTAAAACTGAACTCTGAAAATATAGTTATTAAAAAGAATAAAATTTGGTTACAGTCACTAACGAAAGCAAAAGCAAATTTTTGAATTATTACATTTATTTTTAATAATGTAATTTTCAACCCTCTTTGTTATGAAAAACAAAAGTAAGTCTCAGTCAAAAATATATTTTGCGAAAGCCAAGTTCTCATTAATAACACATCAACATTCTCGACTTGAAATAAGTTTGAAAATTGTAATATCTTTTAAAACTTCTCTCAAAATGAAGTTAACAATTAATTAGTCCACTTCATAAAAGATCCTAAATAATATAAAAATTACTAACAATAGAAAGATTGAAAATTTAAAAATAGTAATTTGCTTCTAGGAAGATGAAAAGTAAATTAAAATCATTAAATCCAAAAGTTACACTGACTGGCAAAAATATCGCAAAACAATTTTTTTCCTTGACTTTGTTTAATGTACACGAGCAAAAATAAATAAATAAAATGCTGTTATACATATTCATTCAATTACAGATGCAAACAAGCAATTTTTTTTTTAATCTGGAATAAATTGACAAAATATAAAAACAAATTTGTATATTTTCTTTTAACTGCATGTAGTTATATACATTAGAGATGAGACGGGCTCAGCCCGAGCCCGACTCGGGCTCTGTAATTCACGATTGCGTTCGGGCTCGGGCTCGTGAAAGATTTCTCCTTTGTTGAACATACTCCTTGAAACAGATCTTAAAACGTGATTCATGGGATAAATAGACGTACTTATTTCAAAAAATAGCGGCACGGAGGACTAGAAGGTGTGTGAAGCTCCAAAATTTATTGTATCCTATTAATGAAGTAGTTAATTTTATTTGTCTTTAGCTGAAATTTCGGGCTCGGGCTCCAACTTTAATAATACTGCTCGGGCTCGGATTAAAAGTCTTCGGGCTCGGGCTTCAAAAAATGAGCCGGAACTCATCTCTAATATACATGGGCGCCGGCAGCATAGGAAAAAGGGGGGGGAATTGCCCCCCCCCGAATTTTAGCATGCAGTATTTTCCCTTGCTTTTTTGCTCTTTCCAACATGGTAACCATACGTTGAAGTAGTCTTTGCCCCCCCCCCCCTTGAGTAGTCTTTGCCACCCCCTGGGAAATATTCTGCCGGCGCCCATGGTTATATATGCAAAACTATAATGAAATCACAGTTTCATTTAGTTTTGTCATCACACAATCGACATAACCCGCCGCAAACCGCGATTTGGCGGGCCAAGGTAGGTCTGATACAGCAGTTGCGCCATTTTCAGATTCTCTCTCTCCCCACCCTTTCGATCTTCGGCCTAGCAATTTATTATGCAACCCAAACTTGTGCCCCAAACTATCAACACAGGAAGAAAGAAAAAAAAAAAAAAGCATAAACAGACCAAATGACATTCTCTTTACATTTAACGGCCAGAGGAGCGCCAGCCGAGAATTAATGAATCAGCACTTGAAGCAGTGCATGTGTGTGAAGAGGATAACATTCTATATTTACGGCAGTTAGGAGCATAGATGGACAGATAGAACAGATGGACAGACAAACGAAAATCATACACACTTTAAGTCTTATTTGAAAGTGTTAAAACACATCAGAATCACTAACAATAGTTAAGATAATTTCATAACGAAAAATTAAGTCAACCAGAAAACATTGAGCGTGTGCACTGTTTAGTACATTCTGCCACCACTGAAATTTTATTAACACATGCAATTAGTAAAAATAATAAAAGAAATAATGTATAGTCAACTATAGTCAAAAACATGTTTTGATAACACTTAAAAGACCTCTGAGGATGGGGGAGAAGAAAACAATTGAACATGCATACTCATACTGGGGGCACTGCCCCCTTTGTTGAATCATCTGGCTATGGGCCGACGAAGTGGCCTAGTCACTGAACTGCTGCATTTAAAATCTGTTAATCGGTCCAAAATCCTCCATGTTCAAATGATACCTCTGAGGGTGCCGATTTCAGGTGCTAGGTCTCTCGTCTGGTATTGGCTCAAAATTAGGAGACCCGGAGTTAAGATCAGTCTTCCTCTCACTGGAGCTCGTTAAAATAGAAACTGCTCCCTTTCGCTGATCCCCGTCCTATTGGGGGATCTGGCACCGATCGGCTATTGCTAAGCGCATTTGAAACAACAGTTTATCACACTTAATTATATAAATTAAGAGAGTACACTATACATTTAGGAAGTTTTAAGTTGATAAAAAGAAAATCCTCCTTCTGCTTGACACGAAAATCTGGACATTTGATTTGGTTTTAAAATGCTGCTTTTCTCAGAATAATCAGGAATGTTAATTTATTTCTACATACTAAAGTTAGCGATTTTTAACAGTTTTTATATTTAACATCACGTCTGTGCATGTATTTAATGTTTAGATCGTAAGTTGTTAGATTTTCTTGCAGTAATATTAAAACCAGTAAAATTTCGGTTTAAAAAGTTGACCATACAGGGAAAAAAATCATTACTTGTTTACTTTTTATTATATAAAAACATTTTACTGTCGTTAAGCAGTAGAAATTTTGTTCTTATAAAATTTATCAGTTCTTAGAAAAAGAAGCCTGAAATGAACAGATTTTATTTGAGCATGATAAACTAGTTACAGTTCTTTTAGAACTTCTTAAATTCTTAATTCTTATGGTTTGGGTTAACCCTTTAAGGCGCAGTGATCCCGCTCTGGGAACAGCAAACTCTGACGTTTTGACTGTTGCCAGTCACGAAGAATGGATTGGATTTCTATAAAAATAGTTGCGGGTGACCTAGCTCCACGAGAATCCTTTACTTTTTAGCACGTCATTTCCCGTAAAAAAGTCTCGATTATTTTTAACAGCACTGACACCTGCTGAAAAATGAAAGAATGCGAGAACAGCTGGATAGATTGCCCCATGCTGAAAAAAGGGCAGCCGTTGCCATCGCTCGACTTAACTACCAGCAAGATGACGGACGATCAAAACGTTGCCACAGATCTAGAGACCCTTTTTTGACGCAGCTGGCTGTGCTCGCGCACAGCCAGCTGCGTCAAAAAAGGGTCTCTAGATCTGTGGCAAGCGATGAACGTTTTGATCGTCCGTCATCTTGCTGGTAGTTAAGTTGAGCGATGGCAACGGCTGCCCTTTTTTCAGCATTGGGAAAGGGTTGCGCCTCAAAGGGTTAAAAAATTTAAACCTTTTTTTTTTGCGAGGTGAGAGGAGAGAAAGAAAGCATTTCTCGGAAGTGTTTTTAAAAATAAAAAAATTTAAATTTAGAATATAAAAATCACTGATTACTCTTTTTGTCTGATGTTGGAAAGAATGCATAAAAATACATGGCATTCGTGATTTGAATGCCAGATCGCGCGTTCGCTTTTCCACCTAGCACCGAAGACCACCGTTTACAGGTGGTTTATGTGTGCATCTTAAA
This sequence comes from Cheiracanthium punctorium, assembly GCA_038373885.1. Taxonomy (NCBI): domain Eukaryota; kingdom Metazoa; phylum Arthropoda; class Arachnida; order Araneae; family Cheiracanthiidae; genus Cheiracanthium; species Cheiracanthium punctorium. The sequence goes on along the minus strand of JAWZYV010009160.1, from coordinate 1,295,137 downwards.
TTAATGGTTCCAAAAGTCCTCTGTCCAATTAGCAGCTTTCAAGGGGCACCAACGTTTAGAAATCTCTTAACGTCTGATGAGGGTCTAAGCAAATACATATGTATACAGTGTGCCCGCTAAAGTTCGCTATCACGGCAATAGTTTCTAAACGTCGAGAGCTATAGTAGGGTCTAGGTATAGTAAAGTTGCCTTGCGCTAAGCAAGGCGCAACAAGTGGCGCTCATAGCGCTACTTGTGGGATAAATTAGGACTTAACGTTTTTGTCACAAAAACGATCAGAGGTACGGGAAAAGTAATCTATAAAGTTGTTAAAATCATGGATTTAGTAAGAAAAGACACCTTAATATTAATTTGTACGTGGTTCTCTTTAGTTCTCACAATCATGTTACGCATGAAACGCACATTTGTTTGGTCGAATTTTCCAAAACTGCATTTACCTGACTTTAAACTCATTTATCCTTTTATGCTAAAAGTGTTTTCTGTCAGCAACAATACATCTAGACGCTGATCTGAAATTCCCGCTGGAAGATGTTCAATATGGTTGGTGACACACTGGCAAATGTATCAGTACCTAATTTTATCCCCTTCAACTTTTAACATTAATTTGGTCAAAATCATAGCAGTAACTCGTATACAGTTAAGTGCATAATTTAGTCCTAATCCTGCACACATTACTTTTCCTGCAAAACTAATCCTACTATGGAACCAGCAAAAATTCTGAAAAGCCAGTTTCCAGTGTCAGGTTCAGGGGAGGGGCAAGGGGGGGGCTTCATCCTCCCCCCCCCCAAAACTAAGAAAAGCTTAAATGTAACATTTTACTTTATTGTACATTTTCCGTATGTCAAATTAGCCCTTCCCAAAGCAAATTATATTGGTTTAATGTTACATTTTTCTTACATATTGTATAGGTCAAATATCTTAGAAATTAGCCCCTCCCCCCAAAAAATTCTCTATATGTCACTGCCATTTTCTAACTACCGAGTGCCAGAGGGTGGGCTGAGGGGGCTACAGCATACCCCCCCCCCACCACCGAAATGGGACCCTTTACTTTGCTTACAGTTTTATATATAGCTTACAATTGAATTTTAGCTTTCAATTTCATATACAGCCCCCCACCCCCAAAATAAAATCCTGGCTGCGCTACAGTCAGTGGCGAAATCTCTTCACCTGCATATAGACAGTAAGATACTCCTAAATATAGACAGTATACGAAAATATGATTTCTATTTCTCGCCAACGCCTCACTATGGCACAGTGGTTATGCCACTGAAAATGGCAGACGACCGAAGTGTGAAGGGCCCCGGGTTCGGGTCCCATCGCGCGGCTGTCGATCTAACGGTCTGGAGTTTCGGTAGGTTTTCTCGGTAGGTTCGGTAGGTTTCTTCGGTAGGTTCGGTAGGTTTCTGGCGTTAGAACCCCAGATGTAATGCGAAGTCCTCCTACCAAGGCAGCCCCCATTGGCAGATTGCCCTAGTGTAGCGTTGCCATAATCACGCACTACCAACCTATTTCTCGCTAACTGTTAATGACCGCAGAGATGATTTTGACCCACAACCTCCTTTTGGAACTTACAACCAGGCGCCTATTATTGCATGGGTACTTGGGGCACACATAAAAATAGCCCAAAAAATTGTGGTTAAAGCTATGTACAAGGGCACGAAAATTGAGGCAGCTATATACAGGTGCCTAAAATTTGAAAAGTGTCCTGGGTGCAAATATTGGATAGTCAGGCCCCGCTTACAATACTCCCATGCTTAGTCCCGGTAAAAGCATATTCACGGTAAGCATGTGCACATAGCAAAAGTCTTCTAAGCAAAGTGATGTAGATGTAGATATCTCATTGATGTGTGTGTGTGAAACCATACTTCACCGCTCTCTTCCGTCATTCCAATGAAAGTCCCCCACCCCCAATCAGCAAGAGAAAAAATCTGGAGTGACTCCACTCGACTTTCCGAACACTTACGATTAAGATCATGACCAAGCACTTAAATAAATTTGAATCGATGAATAATTCAAACACATATACCAAATGGAAACTCAATCGAATGCACCGTTTAAACGCTTGCGCACTTTCAAGAATTTCTCCCCATAGGCCATTATGCCATAACATAAAAGAAAGTTTTGTCGTAGCCCTTTAGGAGAACTATAAGTCCTATACACACCAAAATCAATACTGGTCTTAGGATTGTGGTTTATAACATGTATACCCAATTTGAGCTCAATCGAATCTACCGTTTAAACGCTAGCGCACTTTCAAGAAATTCCCCCCATAGGCCATCATGTAAAAGAAATCTTGGTCGTAGCCCTGTAGAAAAACTGTAAGTCTTATATACACCCAAATCAGTACCGGTCTTGCGACGGTGGTTTATGATATATATATCCAATTTGAGCTCAATCGAATGCTCCGTTCAGGAGCTATCGTGTTCACTCACATACACACAAACACACATACACACACACACATACACACATACATCTCGTAAAAATAGCATAAATGGATTCAGAAGCCCTCAAAACATGTAAAAACACCAAAATCTCGAAGTCGAATTTTTTCATGATTACAATACTTTCCTTACATGGTACATGTTCGGAAAGTAAAAAAAAGTAAAAAGATGGGCCCGAGAAGGGAGTTTCCTTGACCTCTGGCCCTCAGTCTCAGTATGGGGAGTCAAAATTGCTTGAAATGGAACAGCTACTTAGAACTTTCCAATATGATCTTTTGCAATTGTTTTTTTCCAGCTTTTCACATTAATGAATTTTTTAGTGCAACTAGTTAATTCTTACCACTTATCGGAAAAAGGTTCACATTTTTCTAGGATGGGCTAATTGTAGTCCTAGGGTGGGCTAAGCCCACCCTAGCCCCCCCCTCTGTTACGCCAATGGCCTATGTCCTTACAAATAAATTTGGAATCATTAGGAAAGCATTCATCCTAGATTTATGACTTTACTTTTATTATTTTAAAATGTCACTAGATGTCGCCACTGCAACTCCTATTTAGTATTTGCATGACTAACTCTGGGATAGCCATGCTTCTTGAAAGACTTTTAGAAACTCAAGAAGTGTTTCTAGAATCTAGAAAATCTGGAATTATGTCGTTCAAACGATGGCTTTCGTGTCATTTATCCAACAAAGCTTTAATTTTCGAAAATTGTAAAAGAACTGATCGTAAAATACAGCAGAGAGTATTCCACCTGCTGCCAACTTCTTGCTGTACAGATTTTTCCCAATTCGTTCACTGCTCCAGATTTCTTTAAATATCTGACAAGAGATTTATACTTATTTACAGACATTTTTAATACAGGAAATTCGTTTGGATTTTCAGTGTAGCTATGCCTTAAAACAGTGTTCAATAAGTGGCACATGCATGTTAGTCTTTTGTAGCACTTTAACGAAGAAACTATGTTGGATCGTTCATCTGTGACAAAAGTACGTTTATTTAATACCGAAAGATCAATATCTATTTCCTTTAAAGTTACCAAAATTAATTTATAATGTTTGTGGCAATTTTGGGTACATTTGGGAAGCTGCTGGTAAATAAAACCAATGGCTTTAGTTCAAATTCGTCATCAACCCATTAGCGCCCGACTTTTTTCATTGTATTCTCCAATTTATGTCGATACCAGAAGTGAAAAATATCTTTCCGAAATTTGTTGGCTATGTTTTCTTTTTCTAAAAAAATCTGGAGTGACTCCACTCGACTTTCCGAACAATTAAGATTAAGATCATTACCAAGCATTTAAATAAATTTTAATCGATGAATCATTCAAACATACATACCAAATTGAAGTTCAATCGAATGTACCGTTTAAACGCGAGCGCACTTTCAAGAATTTCTCCCCATAGGCCATAATGTAAAAGAAATCTTTGTCGTAGCCCTGTAGAAAAACTATAAGTCCTATGCACATCAAAATCAAAACCGGTCTTATAATGGTGGTTTATAACATGTATACCCAATTTGAGATAAATCGAATGTATCGTTTAAACGCTAGCGCACTTTCAAGAATTTCCCCCCATAGGCCATAATGTAAAAGAAATCTTTGTCGTAGCTCTGTAGAAAAACTATAAGTCCTATACACATCAAAATAAATACCGGTCTTATAATGGTGGTTTATAACATGTATACCCAATTTGAGATAAATCGAATGTATCGTTTAAACGCTAGAGCACTTTCAAGAATTTCCTCCCATAGGCCATAATGTAAAAGAAATCTTTGTCGTAGCCCTGTAGAAAAACTGTAAGTCCTATACACACCCAAATCAATACCGGTGTTGCGACGGTGGTTTATAACCTATATACCCAATTTGAGCTCAATCTAATGCCCCGTTCAGGAGCTATCGTGTTCACTCACATACACACAAACACACATACACACATACATACACACATACATACACACACACATATATACATACATCTCGTAAAAATAGCATAAATGAATCCAGAAGACCTCAAAACGTGTCCATACACCCAAATCTCGAAGTCGAATTTTTTCATGATTACAATACTTTCCTTACATGGTACATGTTCGGAAAGTAAAAATATGAATAAAACAGTGAAATATTCGTGTTTTACTTTGTTATCCCCGAGTATTTTGTGGAAATGAAATTTATCATTCGAAGAACTGAAATGGAAAAATGAATTAATGTTCATTTATTTTTGCGACTGTCTTAAAAATAGGATGCTGGGCGTTAATGGGTTAATGTAATGACACGTAATACAGATATAAGACATCTGTTTAAATGGGTCGGTCCATATATCCGTTAAAAACGCACCTCCCCAACATCCAATAAAATTTCATTAACTTTAGGCACAATTTCATTCCGACACCTTTCAGCAATCTCACGAACGTGTTTTGATATAGTTCTAGGATGTGGTAAAGCATCGATGGCTTTGATTTTTCCAAAAGTAGCTCTCGAGTTTATTTAGATTTTGGACTAAATGAGGAAAACCGCAAAGTTCAGCACAACTACCTTAGATTTTTCTTTTTTCATCAGCCGAAATTTGTTTTAAAGATAGGTGAAAATAGTTTTTTAAAGATTTTGAAGAACATGGTGGAGCACAAGTTTTGGCAGGTCGAGAAAGTCTAGTAGAGCCTAGGGAACTTTTATACTTTAAAACAGATTTGCAATGATTGCTCTGAACATAATCCAGTTCCATATTTGATTCGGAGTCAAATATCTCCAAAAATTGTTTCCACACTTCCGATTTTCCAACATCATTCTTCTTACACCTATAATCACAAGAATTAATCTTATTAATTATAGTTCTCGAATCCATATCCATTTTTGAACACGCTGAAGAAAATATGCCGAAAATTTACTGAATAGCGAAAGAATTAAGTTTCTGATACATACACATCAGTCATTTTGTTTCTTCACTTTACAATTAACTTGGGCTGAATTATCGGCGGCAACAATGTTATGAATGAAATGCAGTGAAAACATTCGTCATTTCTTCATTGTTTCCTCTGAGATGGAAGTGATATACATTCGTTAATACGAGTATAAACAGATGTCCGATCTCAGGACTAATTAAGGAATATAAGCCGCCGTCTTTTTTTTTTAAATATATATTTTTTTATTACGTTTATATCTCCCTTGAATCACTTTTTAAAATCTGTTTACTAGGAGTTATATTCAATAAAGGAGAAATTTCTCAAGAGCCCGAGCCCGGTTCGGGCCCGGGCTTGGGCTTGGGCTCGGGCTAAGCCCGTCTCATCTCTATATCAAAGGCATAAAAATCGCGAATACTTTCTGGGGCGGTTTAACTCTTTAATTTTTAGTCTAGTATATTCTAAAGTTCTTACATGTTTTGCCTGACCTTCAAGATTAATCTACTGTATTTAACACCTGTCTTTAATAATTTAGCTGATTATTAAGATTATAATTATAATAATTGTTATTATTAACCTATTATTCATTTTCTTCAAGGAAGAGTTCATAAAATTACAAGTATTTGTAATAGATAATTTTCAGCCTGTCACTGAATACTAAATAACATATTTTTAAAATTATTTTAGGTTTTTAGTCCGTTTTTTTTTCCAATGTCCCGTTTTAGTGACGTTCAAATTTTAGAATTTTTGCTGTGAGTCATAAAAATTTGTAAACGTTCTTTAATTTTCGTAGTCTTAATTTACAAGTATTAAATCTTAGTTCAACGGAATACTTATTTAACATGACCAAGTAGAATGAAAAATTTTCACTATCTATACATCATTAAAAAAAATATATATATATATCATCTGTTTATGCAATGGATCCTATAAATTTATCTATTATTACTGGCATCATCAAAGATTTGACCGTGTGTGGATAAGACACTCTAAATGGTAGACGAATGAAGTGCGTTCTGACCTGGGCTGTTGTACGGCTGTCGATCTAACGGTCAGGAGTTTTGGTCGGTTTTCTCCAAATGTAACGTGATTACGTGTTAGAGCCCCTTAAAAAGTCCTCCGACCAGGGCACACCCCATCCTTGGCAGATGGGTCTTGAGTAGGTTTGACATAAAACAAGATAACACATCATCAAAAGTTGGAGAACGTCATGCAAACAGTCTGCCACGAATGATTTAATATTCCATGGTTCTGCAAGTTATGGTTATATATATTTTAAATATTTTTAATTTACAAAACAGTCTTAAAATATATTTATTATTATTATTTAATTATTTTTTCTAAAGGGTGAAGAAGTACATAAAGTGACACACATTTTTATATCACTTTGTACACATTTAGCCAAATAGTTTGTAAAACGCAAATATACTCTGATTTAAACAAATTGCTCTAAATTGAAAAATTGTATTAAGGAAGGAGAAAAAAATATTTTGTTTTACAAACCAAGAAATCAAAAAATGCTAATGTATTGTTTACGGAATGATAAAAATTAAAGAAAAAAATATGTTAGGGATATTCAAATTTCTATTGTTGAGTCATTTCATGTTTTTAAATTCTGTAGTGCTTGATGTAAACAAGCAAATGTCTTAAGTACAAGCAATGCAAAATCGTTCAGAAGTGGTTGAAAACTACATTAATAGGAGGCAGGGGCGTAGCCAGAAATTTTTCATGGGGGGGGGGTGTTACGACTACTGCAACTCACATATATGCATGCTTTGTGTGATAAAGGAGTGAAGAATATACATTTTGAATGGACGAAATTCCTCATGGGGGGTTATGCCCCTCCCCCTTGGCTACGCCCCTGATAGGAGGCAACATGGTATTTGACTTTGTTTATTTTAATAAATCATGTATTGAGTGGCCATTGATAGTCTCTAGAATAGTTAAAATATTTTTTTTTAATCGCAATTTCTCATTTTTAAAAATGAATGGATAATTCGACACATGAAAATTAACTACAACAACCTTTTGTTAAAAAACTTTAAATAGGTTTATTTATAGTTTATATTATTTTGAAACATTGCAGATTTAAAAAATAAACCGATAAATAAATAAATAATCAAATAACTAACCACTAATGTATTTAAGGAAAATAATAATGTAATAATAACAATAATGATAAATCCTTTAATCAAATAAAGACTAACAAGTAGACGTTTTGAGCTATGAAAAAGTGTTCAGTCTTTGGAATATATATATATATATATATATATATATATATATATATATATATATATATATATATATATATATATATATATATATATATATATATATATATATATATATATATATATATATATATATGTATATATATATGTATATGTATATATATATGTATATGTATATGTATATGTATATATATATATATATATATATATATATATATATATATATATATGTATGTATGTATATATATATGTATATGTATATATATATGCATATGTATCCTCCCCTATCGGTCTGCTTTATATATATATTTATATAAAGCAGACCGATAGGGGAGAGGGGTACAGTCGGGCCTGATTAGGAGGAGCATAAATTTTTAATTAGAACGTTTTGCGCTAAAGCTAAGATTTGAGAAAGACATGAAAACGCAGTTAAACCATGAATCCAATCCTCAAGACAGTTTAATAATGAAATATCCGCAGCTGAAGCTATGAGCAAGACAGAAACAGAGTTCAATACCAGGCTCTAATACTTGGTCAGGAATAGAAAATCGATCGTTTGATCAACAATTACGTTTTAGGCATTAAGTCGATACTTAGATTAGTCAATGGATATTTTATTTAATCCAGTTATCTCGGTTAAAATGCATTCTATTCGGTCTATTATATTTAAGAGAATATTCTATTCGGTCTAATATTAGAGCGCGCCTTCTTCTTTTTCATTTAGAATAAAGTATAACAGAAATAATTTAATAATGGCTAATGATAATAATAATAATTTTGCGTTAATGCATACGGTAAAATTCGGCAAAAGCGCCCCCCTCTAATGAACGCCACCCCCCTTGCCTTGCTTTTCTCGTGCATTTGCTCTTAAAATACCAATTTGCAGCGGCTACATGTATGGTCGTGGGTTTGATTCCCACTCATACATGCTTTGTAAAAATTGGCTTTCTCTGTATTAGTAAACTTTCATTGTGATACAACAGACGACAGCCATGAAATCACGCCATGTGTCAGCGAAGTGTGACATCAGAACAATGCTCTCTGCTTTGCTTCGCTGAGTGACGTCATAGCGGTGTCTTAGCGGTACGGATCGGACAGTATGAATCCAGCTACACTTGAAGATAGAGGGGGGGTGCTTAAACGGTATATTTTCCCGATTTGGATCGTTTATCCGCCCCCATAGATCGCGATTTTCCTTGAAGATTGGGAGGGGCGCTTTTCCGGTATTTCATTGTATTTATTCAAAGAAACTGAGATTTAACATATTAATATTTAAAATAAATATGCTGAAATAATAAAGAAAATACATATTTACACATGTCTGTATATTGACATCTAACTAAAATATTGAAAGTTACTAAAAAAATTCAAAATTTATTAGAAAAAAGTTACATTTCTTTTTAAAAAATGGCACCCCCCTAAAAAAAAAAAAAGAATCATCAAATGCAAAAGAATGCCCCGTACCCTAAAAAATCTAAATATATGCCCTTAAAGAGTAAAAAAAAAAGGCTAAAAAAAGAAAAAAATGAAAATGTCATCGAAATCAGCTCTATAATTATAATAATACTTTTAGGAGCATTTTTAAAAAAAATTGGTATATTTTTATAAATTTTCAGTTGCAGCAGTTTCCAATTTTAAAAAAGTATACGTATCATAAAGTGTAAGCATTTCTTTTCCCTTGCAAACGCTATTACTTGGAGTTCTTACAGCTTACAAACAGTTAAAAAAAAAAAAAAAAAGTAGTGGTTGGAATCTTATTGCAGAAATCTGATAAAAGATCCTTTCACTAAAGGAAACTAGTGGAATATTTTTTTTTTCGCAAAAGAGCTGTTTCTTAAATTTTTGCTGGTGCACCGCTTCTGTGTGCGATTCTTTCTGTGGGTATTTGAGTCCGGAGTACCCCACTGTCGGCGCCACTGCCTAGTACCATATCAAAATTTTTTCTGCACGAACAGATCTTTATCCTTGTGCAAATCCTTGGTCAGATCAGATGCTTTTTAACCCTTTAACGAGCAGTGTTCCCGCTCTCGGAACACCCGCAACTCAGACGTTTTGACTGTTGCCAGTCACGAAGAATAGATTAGATTTCTATAAAAATAGTGGCCGGTGACAGAGCTCCACGAGAATCCTTTACTTTTTAGCACGTCATTTCCCGTAAGAAAATGGTCACGATTATTTTTAACAGCACTGACATCTGCTGGAAAATGGAAGAATGAGAGAACAGCTGGATCGATTGCCCAATGCTGAAAAAAGGGCAGCCGTTGCCATCGCCCGACTGAACGACCAGCAAGAGGGCGGACGATCGAAACGTACATCGCATGCCACAGATCTAGAGGTCTCTAGATCTGTGGCAATGTGATGTTGGCAATGTGGCTAGATCTGTGGCAATGTGGCATGTGATGTACGTTTCGATCGTCCGCCATCTTGCTGGTAAAGTCGAGCGATGGCAACGACTGCCCATTTTTCAGCATTGGGCAATCGATCCAGCTGTTCTCGCATTCTTCCATTTTTCGGCAGATGTCAGTGCTGTTAAAAATAATCGTGGCAATATTTTTACGGGAAAGGACGTGCTAAACAGTAAAGGATTCTCGTGGAGCTCTGTCACCTGCAACTATTTTTATAGAAATCCAATCTATTCTTCGTGACTGGCAACAGTCAAAACGTCTGAGTTGCGGGTGTTCCGAGAGCGGGAACACTGCGCGTTAAAGGGTTAAGAGCAGAGCATTGTGAAAAACCACTAAAGATTGGAAAACAGAGAGATTTTTCGAGTTTTAAAGTTAGCTAAGGTTTATTTCTATATTTTTCGGAACATCTGCGCAAAATTTTAAACCGCTTAGTCAAATTACGTCGAAGGTGTTTCCTTTTGAATTTGAAAATTCTGGAAAATTGCTAAATATCGGGATATGGCTAGAGGTGTGTGTGTATTTAGATTCTTAAAATAACGAAAATTTAATTAGATTTTTAAACTACGAATATTTTTTATCATATTACGCACAAAACTTCAAATTAAGCTGTGTATGTCAGGTTAAGTGATGAGGAACACTCTTTCAAAGTTGCTAAAAATCGATAGGAAAGATCTTTTTAATATTTTAGTTACTAAGAATTTTCTATGTATAATTTTATTTACATTTGTACAAAATTTTCAGCCTATCAGTCGAATAGAGCACGTTTCTGTACGATATAAACAAATAATTTTTTTGTTGATGCTAAATGTGTCTGAAAATCTATGCACGGTCTTATGCATAATTTGAATATAAATAAATAAAGAAATTAAAAAAAAAGAGCGAAAGTACAAACACAAAAAAAAGTAAAGTTTAAAATGTTATATAAATAAATCTATAGTTTACTGACTTTCATAAGTTGATTCACTATATAGATAATATCTTTATATAAATGTATATATTTTTTTAATAATTTAAAATCAAACTATTGAACACTTATACACTATTAACACTAAGTTATGTCTAAAAAAAGCTTATTTTTCGATTTTTGATTTACATGAGCGTTGCGTTGTAGTTAAATCTATTCAAAGCACAAATATCGTAGAAAAGATTTTTGATGGCTAAAAATATCGCCTCATTTTTTAAAGTATAATTTACAACACAGACAAAATTTCCACAGTAAATAGACTTTTAAAATTATTGGGGATTGACATTAGAGTCGAGAAGGCTGCTTAAGCACCATGCAATCTTAAATTATTAAAAACTGTTTTATTATTAAAGACTGTTTGAAATAAATTTCAAAAATTTGGAACTTTTGTAGTAGAATATAGTAAATCCCAGAACATTTAAAGTGCAACATTTTGAAGAAATGCGCTAATACTTCCAAATATTGAAAATAAATAAATAAACACTAATAATATGATTTAACATTATTATTTTCTTTTGAAAATAGTATCTGACCAAACGTATGAAATTGTATTACGCAAATCAGAAATAAAAAATTCTGTGTAATCCGAACAACTGGTATGCTTTTTTAGAAATTGGTTATTAACATCAATCTAATATAGAGAAGATACTACTTAAAAAATATTTTTTTTTCCTTAAAAGAATTGTTAGATTAAAATTTTCATGTATATAAGTATAAAGAAAAAATGTTCTTTGAATTAATAAATATAATTGTCTTTCACGAAATTTATTACAATTTATACAAAATTTGAAAAAAAAAATTATCGTTCTGAAAAGTGGAATAGAAATTCAATAATTAATTTTACATAAAAATCGTTGCAAATTTATTTTTCACCTCACTTATGTTAAAAAGAGTATTTAAAGTACAAATACAACTCTTTGTACATCAAATTAACTTTTTTCATTCCCTCAAAAAGTAACTTGGAAACTGAAACATGGCTTACACACAACAAGCACTATGAGCAACAGTTGGTTTTTTCATTTTCTCCCTGCTGCCCCTAGATGACGCCACTTGAACACCGGTCTGGTGGGGAGGGGGGGAAATATCTTTTCTAAAGGAAACTCCGGGAAAAGCAACAGTTGGCAATAGCCACGTTTAGTCCAACATCTTCGCTCCAAAACTTATCCCCATGGCAGATGGGCAAAAAGTGATCCACCGGAGGCTCTCCAGGGATTATAGTGATTCGTCCGATGAGTCCGACAAGGAGGACAAGAAAAGTCTGAATAAGACGAAATCTGGACCACCGCCGACCAAGGTTCCGGAAAAGAACGGATTAGTTCTCAAACCGTCGCTCAGTTTGGAACCATACGATGTGGCTTTCAAGGTAAGTTCGAAAAAGTTATCTTTATTATTTTTTTTTCTCTTAATCTCTGTGTGCTTTTTTTTTTTTTTTTTTTTAATAATTGTGTTGTTATTTTTTTTTAAAGTATGCACGTGGAAAATGATATGTTTTTTCAGGAGATTAGTGTCGGAAGAAAACAGCTGTTCGGTGAAAAATGATACTTTTTTTTTAGTTCTTATTTTTTCCTGGTGAAGTAGCATCGTGCGCTTAAAGTATTTAAACATGTACTCCTATAAGTTAAAAATTAGATTAAAAAATTAAAAGAAAGTTAAAATAAATAAGCGCTTTGAATGTAACAATTCTTCTTCTTTTAATAATAGTTTTAAATTACTTTGCGCGTTGATAGTTGATAATCAAATTATTAAACTAGCGATAATTATATATTTTCTAAGGAAAAAAGGTATAAAAATTATTATTATTATTGAATGGTTAACGTATACTTTATTTTCTTGACTCTTATTTTAACTTTTTGATTAACATTAAAAAAAATTTGATTAAATTGAAAATATGTCCGCATTCAAGAGCGCAAGTTGAGAAATATAGAAGTTGAGTATTTTAACCGTAAAATATGATATTTATCATTATGGGTATTATTAATTAATTGCTTTAGGTTTAATAAACAAATTTTTTAGAAGCTTCAGTGGAATTCTACCTTTTTTTAAATGTAATTTTATGTACGTTAAATATATGTTATCCATTGATTTATTTTCATTTAAAAAATAACCCTTTTAAAAAGTATTTACTTTGATTGAAATTTCTGTATTTTAAACGTACATTACACATACCATCATTATTTATTATTATTTTACTTCAGAACTCTGAAAATTGCATAAGAAAACAACAATATTCAAATATAAATATCTCTATTAGTTATAACTCTTTGACTGCCTTAGTCCTTTATCTACTTAGGAGTACCGTCAAAATAAAATTGTTTTTACAAAAATTTCATTGAAACCATTTCTTTTAAAAATCACTTCTAAATACTCCATTTAATCAGTTTACATCACGACCGCATGTTCTATTAAAGTAAAATTGTTTTAAATGGACCGCTTTCGCTCACTTTCAAACCATTTCGAGATGTAGAAAAAAAAAATTAGCATTAGTGAATTTTCAGACGTTGGTTTTATGATTAAAGGGTCAGATTTCCCCATAAATGTGCTAATCAAAATATTGCTTGATTTCTTCAGTTTTGTTTATGCTATGTATTTTGAAAAAGACCGATTAATCGCTTATGAAACAGTCTTCAGTCATATAGCTAGTGTTTATTAATTAATTTTTCTTAATTTTCTTTTTTATTACATCAGTCAGTGTTGATCATTGATCGTATAATCAAAACAAGAAAAAACGTGTAGTTTCAAGTTGATATTCGTGGCAAATCTTAATTCAGCAGATGAAGGATTTACCCTTTGATGCACGGTGGTTGTGCCGTGAAACCACCGTATTTCAGCGCTTTCACTGCTAGTTTAAAAAATTTTTTAAAAAAATGAATTGATTAAATGGTCCCACGGTGAAAAAATGCAGCCGTCGCCATCCATCTATTTAAGTACCAATATGACGGTCGATCGAATCGCTCTACTATAGCGTCGCAGAGCTATTGAATAGAGATGAGACGGGCTCAGCCCGAACCGGGCTGGGGTTCTGTAATTCACAATTGAGTTCGGGCTCGTGAAAAATTTCTCCTTTATTAAACATACTCCTTGAAATAGATTTTAAAAAGTGTTTCATCAGGAAAACAAAAGTATACTTATTACAAAAAAAAAAAAAAAAAAAATAGCGCCTAGAAGGTGCGTGAAGCTCTTTGGATATTTCAGAACGCGGCTTATATTGCTTAGTTAGTCATGAGAAATGACATTATTTGATAAACATGGGTATATAAAGAATTAGAAAGTGCATTGAGAGTTTGCAACTCTATTTGTCTTTAATTTGCGCAAATGGCAAAATTCATTGTATTCTATCAATGAAGTAATTTGATTTTTTTAACTCTTTAGCTGAAATTTCGGGCTATAATATTGCTCGGGCTTGGGCTTCAGAAAATGAGCCCGAACTCATCTTTACTATAGAAGTTTTTTGACACATCTGACTGTAAAGGGGGCATGGCTGCACTTTTTCAGCGTCAGGCAGTCTATCCAGTTGGTCTTCTGTATATATGTGAAAATGCTTGCGCATCCAAAGGTTAAGCAAATTTACACTCAATAATGTAATATTGAATGTCAACTCAATGATATATCCTTAAGTTACTGAAGGCATTTAATGACCAAAAGAGAAGAACTATTCGAGCACAGTAGCATTTGGAATTTCAAATTGGAAAACAGGGGTTCAACGGTCAAATTATGTACGGTCATTCGACCGATGATACACAACATATTGGTTTTGGTTTTTGATATAACCATCAAAATCTAAAACCTGTATGTAAGCGATATTTTTAGTTCTAATTTTCAGTGAAATAAGATGTTTAAGATCCCTGTTTCAGAGCAAAAATGCAAACTTTTTGAGGGGCTATTTAATTATCGTTATTTTACTAACTTTGAAATTCAAATTCCGAACGTTATTTTTAGTTGATAGAGATGAGTTGATGAGATATTCGAAATCTTCCGAATACAAAAATTTTTCGCACGTTTTTAAAAGAAAATGTAATTCCGATTTCGGTATATAATGAGAATTGTTCATGGGTATTTTACTTTAACTGGACATGGATATATTGAGTGTGGACATACTTTTGTCGAATGCTTTTTCTACCTTTTTTCTTGTAATTTCATCCACAGTGGGCTTTATCTTCTAGTGTTAACCCTTTGAGGAGCAACCCTTTCCCAATCCAGAAAAAAAGCAGCCGTTGCCATCGCCCGATTTCTCTTGCTCTATGGTGGAGAGTGTGCGAACTAAAAGTTCAGAGAATTCCGCTATTAAGAAGCTGAGCGTAACAACGCGCAAATCGGCAGAATCTCACATTTCGATATAGTTAAGCGGATCCATGACTCACTGATTCTGGAACAATTCCGGTTCAACCACTCCAAGATAAAACTTTTACCACCATTACTCCAAAAAGATTAAAAAGTTATAAGTACAAAAGTGCGTTTGTACGATCCACTTGATATTTTTCATAATAAAAAAAGGAAAGAAAGAAAATAATCTGCGCTGCTTTAAAAATCTGAAAATCCTAATTTTCAAGCGATTTTTCACTATTTTCAGCCCTATTTAACTTTTGAGAGTAAAAAAAAAAAAAAAGTTAATCATCTGCTTCACAAAATTAGGAGTCTCAAGTGATGAAGACGTCCCATTGAAGTCGTGGTTATCAGACTTCAATGTGACGTCAGAAGGGAAAATTGTGTGTGATTCCAATTCGTTTAAAATATTTTACCTAGATTATCCAGTTTAACTTTTTTTTTCACAATAAAATTATTTCCTCTACATGAATCATTGATACAAGAAGGGATGTTGTCAGCGAAACGAAATCTCCCGAATACAAAAATTTTTCGCACGTTTTTAAAAGAAAATGTAATTCTGATTTCGGTATATAATGAGAATTGTTCATGGGTATTTACTTTAACTGGACATAGATATATTGAGTGTGGACATACTTTTGTCGAATGCTTTTTCTACCTTTTTTCTTGTAATTTCATCCACAGTGGGCTTTATCTTCTAGTGTTAACCCTTTGAGGAGCAACCCTTTCCCAATCCAGAAAAAAGGCAGCCGTTGCCATCGCACGACTTAACTACCAGCAAGAGGGCGGACGATCGAAACGTTCATCGCGTGACACAGATCTAGAGCCGGCACAGCCAGCTGCGTCAAAGAAAGGGTTCTCTAGATCTGTGGCACGCGATGAATGTTTCGATCGTCCGCCCTCTTGCTGGTAGTTAAGTCGAGCGATGACAACGGCTGCTCTTTTTTCAGCATTGGGCAATCTATCCAGCTGTTCTCGCGCTCTTCCATTTTTCAGCAGATGTCCGTGCTGTTAAGGCTGTTCTTCGAAAAAAAAGAACTCTGTTTTTAGTCTTGGTACATAAATTGAAATAAACTAATGGTACCATGGTCTCCAAAAAATACCAGATGGTTCTTCATAAGCTGTTTTACACACTACGATAAGCGAAAAAGCTGTGGCTTTTGTGAAATTTTCAGAAAAAATTCTTAAACATGAATCTGAGCTGCAAGATTTTTCGAAGAGTGACACGCTTTGCGAAAATTTCCGATTTGTAAGAATTTTTTCTAAAAGTTTTGAAACTGATACAGATTGACCTGTCTTCGCAGTACGTAATACAGCTTATAAAGAGACAGTTTCAAAATTTTGAAGTGCCTGGCATAATTAGTTTATTTGTAATTATGTACCAAAATCACATGATTTTTTCGAATAACACCGTTAAAAATAATCGTGAACATTCTTTGACGGGAAATGACGTGCTAAAAAGTAACGGATTCTCTTGGAGCTCTGTCACCCGCAACTATTTCTTATAGAAATCCAATCTATTCTTCGTGACTGGCAACAGTCAAAACGCCAGAGTTTTACTGAACTCTGTTTGGAATGGACGGATTATCCAAATACACTCATGTCCATAAATTAAGGATAATGAAGTTCAGGCAAAGAAAGAAAAAGAAGCAAAACAAATTTGACTTATTTGTAAAGTCTATTTATTAAACAAAAAGTAAAGAGGAAAAAAGATGCTATATGTTTGACATAATTAATAAAAATTGCAAGTTTTACTCCCTTGACCAAATTTCAAAAAAGAACCTATTTACAAAAAACAGTATAACATGGTTAGTAGGATGGTTAATACGGAGTATGTCTCCCGGACGATGCAATACAGGCCTGACAACGCCTAGGCATGCTGAGTATCAAATGATCCATCTGATCTTGGGGAATATTACACCACTCATCAAGCAATGCACTCCGAAGTTCCGGTAGACAGGTGGGAGGGGGTTGACGGGCTGCAATTCGTCGGCCAAGCATATCCCACACATGCTCTATTGGATTCAAGTCCGGTGAGTATGCTGGCCAATGCATACGGGTGATATCCTCCGATTGAAGGCATTCGTCTACATTGTTTGCACGGTGAGGACGGGCGTTGTCATCCATAAACACAAATTCAGCACCCATGGCGCCCCGAAACAAACGTACATGTTGTTCCAGAATGACATCCCGATAGATGTGGCCTGTCATCGTTACACTCTGAATATGCAGGTCAGTTCTGGAAGCAAGAATAATTCCTCCCCAAACGAGCCATCCTGCACCACCGTAACGGTGTCTTTCAATCGTGTTCTCTTGGTGGTAACGGGTACCTGGCGCTCTCCAGATGAATGTCCGGCGAGAATCAGACTCCAAACTAAACCTGGACTCGTCGGAAAACATCACACAAGACCACTGTTGCGGTGTCCACAATGCATGCTCTCTACTCCAGGTTAATCGCAGGCGACAGTGAGTTGCGGTAAGTGGAACACATCTGACAGGCCTACTAGCATATAGACCAATGTGCCCTAAGCGTCTGTACACGGTCTGCCTTGAAACTGTCGTACCGGTAGCTGAAGAGATCTGACGAGACAGGTCTGATGCTGTACTCCGTCTGTTTCTTTTGGCAGTAACTGCCAAATAGCGGTCCTCATTCGGCGTTGTAACTCGGGGGCGACCTGTGCTGTAACGTCTACTCACATTACCATCATCTTGGAATCGTTGCCAAAGCTTGGAGATGACACTCTGGGCGATTCCAAGTTCCTCGGATACTTCCAGCTGGGTACGTCCACATTCCAGTCGTCCGATAATTCTGCCGCGTAAAACATCATCCAAATGCCTCCTTTGTGCCATAACTATGCGGTTTTTGCACTGAAAGGCTTTCACAGCGCTTGTGAACAATTTTACTTCTTTGCCACCATTCCTTATATGCCCCTCTCTTACACTCTCGTCATTGTGACGTACCATCCACGCCATCTGGTGGTTTCCTGTAATTTGCATATTCTTCTTCAAGATGTGTGTGATCATTCCACACAGGTGAAATTTTTATTTTAGAGATCAATTTCTGTGTGATTCTGAATTATCCTTAATTTATGGACATGAGTGTAGCTGGACTCTTCTGAATTGAAAAAAAAGAAAAATAGAGCAGGTCCAATAAACAACGCAACGGTGGCACATGCGTCGCTTTATCATGTCGGAATGACGAGAACTGTTGCAGGAAATCGTTTTCTTTTCATCTCGAGATGTGTTTGGTGTATAAAGGAAAAGATAACGGGAGCAAACGACCGACAGTTAGTTCTGTTTTGAGTGAAACGGAAAAACAAACGAGATTCATTTCTTTTTGGACTGCTGACGTCGAAGATAACGATCGTATCCAGTGTTTTAATAAACAAGGATATTTTCAACAATTTTTCACAGTAGTGGTGGTTGCAAAGGAAGTGGGAGGGCTCTTAGCCTCCCACTATTCTTAGACTAAGCACAGCTTTAGTCTTTGACGGGCGGTGGTTGCACCGTGGAACCACCTTATTTTAGCGCTTTCACAGCTAGTTGCAAAAAGTATGGTTAAATGGTCTCAATGCTGAAAAAGCATGCCCCCCGCACACATTCGATTACGGGCCCTGGACCCAATATAAGAGACGGGCCCCCTCCCCTTCCAATCTGCAGTCACTTGCTACATTATTACTGCATGATTATGTCTTAAGCATACTTTTTTAGAATGTAATTTAACCTGAAAATACAGGATATAAACTGCAGAGCTGAGTGGATGAATATGTTAAATGACACCCTTATAAAATGCAGATTTCCGGGCGGAATATCTGCACTAATACGCTAACAAATTCACACAATACGCACACTGACCAGAACTACCGCCACCCATTTTATTAAACGTTTATGATAAACTGTTTATCTCCAATGTATATTTTAAATTTTAAGCTATAGTTACACGTAGAATCTTGTAAAACTTCATTAAATGAAAAAAAAAAAAAATCAAAAGATTTTTTTTTAAGTTTGTATTAAATTATACTAATTAAACATTTAAATTGCATGAGGCTGCGCCCGCCCCCTCTCCCTTCTTTCAGGAGTGGGTCCTGTATCTAGGGGTCCACCCAGCCCCACTCTTGTTGAGACCATGTGAAAAAGTGCAGCTTTTGCCATGGATGCATTTAACTACCAACAAGATGGCGGTCGATCGAATAGCCCATTTAGCCCAAAGCTAAAGAAGTTTCCTGACCCAGATAAGTGGACTTTTCCCTGAATACTTCATATCGCTAGTAGTTTTGCCGTTTATCAGAGCGACTAGCACAACTTGTAAAGATGCAATTTTAATTTTGCTGCGCGGCCGCACTACCAGCTGTGTCAGAAAACTTCTTCAGCTCTGGGGCTCCAGATGGGCTATTCGATCGACCATCATGTTAGTAATGTTAAATGGATCTATGGCAACCGCTTCGCTTTTTCAGGATTGGGCAGTCTATCCAGTGGGTCTTCCATATTGATGGGACAATTCTTGCTCTTCAAAATGTTAACCTTTTAACGCGCAGTGTTCCCACTCTGGGAACACCCAACTCTGACGTTTAGAAGTATCTAACGTATTCTAGAGACCAGCTGTCGTCAAAAAAAGGGTCTCTCGATCTGTGGCACGCGATGAACGTTTCGATCGTCCGCCCTCTTGCTGGTCGTTAAGTCGAGCGATGGCAACGGCTGCCCTTTTTTCAGCATTGGGAAAGGGTTGCGCCTCAAAGGGTTAAGCCTTTAAAAATCTATCGAGTTTTGTGGAAAGCTTGTGGTTAAGATGTTGTACTGGTAATCGGAAGGTTTGCGGGTTCGATTCCGACATGCCACTGAAATCCACCGCATACGTGCAAGTTAAATCCGTGGTTCCGGAAGTCTCCTCGGCTGTCGCTAGCAGTTACCGAGGGATCAATTGTTGGAAATTTTGCACTGATAGATATGCAGGAAAATATTGGGGATGAAAAAACTACGTGCTAACTTCAAAAATCTAAACATTTCTCGTGATTGTTTTAGTAATTTTTTCACTGCTTTCAACTCTGGTTAAAATAAATAAATAAATAAATGAAAATGTCTCTGATCCCTATAGGGGCCAGTTGCCCTGAACTTTTCATAGATATGCAGAAATATACCGAAATGAGAGTTTCAGTTGCTTTAAACATCTCAAAAGTTTTTAGATTTGCCAGTTGTGAGCGAATTACATCATCAATTTTTTTTTTCCACTCAGAAACCACGAACTGTTAAACCAATCGGCTTCAAAATTTGAAGACGTTATTCAGAATGCATCTAAATAATAAAAACCGTTGTCTGTAACGCTTCCGGGATCGACCCATCACTCCCGGTGCATCTGCCGGGCGTGTTGAAATTTTGATAAAAACGACATTTTTATCTCTCACTAAAAGAAAAACTTTTTGTACAGTTCGAAAGATCTCTCAAAAATTAACCTTTTTCAAACTTGCAGGTACTTTCAACTCTAAATATCTAGCAAGATATCACGCCTCGAAAAAGTTAAACACTAGCAAAGCAAATGATTCAGTCCTTGATTCTTTGGAAAGAAATGACGGAGCATAATGTTTCGCGTAGATCGATGTGAGAAAAAGCGCAACAGATTGTTTGGTGGCGACATCTATGAATTGTATTATTAACTAAATCATTAGAAATGTCCGTCGCGAAGCGGAGCGTGTGTTCTAGTTTGCACATTTTGGCCGCAAAGCGTCCATGGACGGCCAAAACTGGTCGCCGAAGGCTGCTAGTATTAGTATAATTAACTTACATCAAATGGCGTTTTTGCATTCGTGTTAGTTATGCTTATTCTCTAGAACAGTTGATTTCAGCTAGTGATATTTTCTCTTTTGCACGCAAACTCTATTGTATATAAGACAGGGGTCCTGAGGGGGTTCATTTCAGATTTTTACGCCAGGGTCCCATTTTCGTGAAAATTGCTTATTGTGTGAATTTCAATACTTAATTTTGTGAATTTCAACATTTATTTTTGTGAATTTTCATACTAATTTTTAATAAAAGTAACTTTTTTGTTAAAACAATTGATAAAACAGATTGAAATGTTGGGTAAAATGCCAATGATGGGCCGTTTTAATCGATTGCATTTTTTATGAAAGCGCTGTTTAAATCGATTGTTATTTTGTGAAGGGGACATAAAACGCAACTAATTTTTGTCTGTATTGTCCCCCGGTCATCTACGAGCGTCTCATCTAGACATTTCAAAACTTGTAGGGTGTGTAGAGTGGATGTAGGTGACTCGTAATCACGTAGAAATGTGATGTTGCAGGCGTCGCCTTTGTGTCACTAACTAATAATCACTAATAAAACTGTTTTGAATAAGTAGTGAACATTCCAACTATAAATTGTAATCGACAAATCGATCTCTTGCAAAAAGCATATAAAAATGTACAGTATAATTTTTATTTTAATGTTACAATAATCAGCAAAGAAATTCGACTAAAGCTTCAGGGCTTCTTTTAAAACGATTATTAATATGAAGACGACATTTTTGCGTCCCTACATTCCTATGTGATGCCTAGTCATCTAGGACTACACCTCTTAGAGGTTTTAACCCTTTAACGCGCAGTGTTCCCCCTCTGGGAACACCAAACTGATGTTTTGACTGTTGCCAGTCACGAAGAATAGATTGGATTTCTATAAAAATTGTTGCGGGTGACATAGCTCCACGAGAATCCTTTACTTTTTAGCACATCATTTCCCGTAAAAAAATGGTCACGATCATTTTTAACAGCACTGACATCTGCGGAAAAATGGAAGAATGCGAGAACAGTTGGATAGATTGCCCAATGCTGAAAAAAGGGCAGCCGTTGCCATCGCTCGACTGAACGACCCGCAAGAGGGCGGACGATCGAAACGTTCATCGCGTGCCACAGATCGAGAGACCCTCTTTTGACGACAGCGAAACAATATCCACAAATTTTTTCCACCCCCCTTAAAAAAAGGATAACTGTTAAAAAAAAGAGAGGAATGTATAATTAAAAGTATTTGACACATCAACCGTGTCCTATAATCTCTTGTATTAAAAAATGCGTGGGTAATTGCGACGGTATTTTCATTTTTAATCATCAAAAAATGTACATTGCTTTTTTTTTTCGTGTGAAAAAAACTTTTCTGTCCGGATGATGTAACATGGCGGAATTTTGTAATGAAATAAATTCCGTAGATTAATTTAATGTTTAATTAGTTAACCCTTCGAATGAAATTTATGTAGACTAGTTATGGCAATGTCCCCCCCCCCTCCCTTTTGAGCTGTATAAATGAAATTTAGTAATGTTATTCCTGGAAATTAATGATTTCGCGTATGGTCTTCGGAGGAGTATTTTAAGTAAAATATGCCTATGTATTAGCGAGTTAGTAAGCTAATATGATAAATCTAATGTATGTTTCGGGGTTCCGCAGAGGCCTAGTCTCTAAGCTCCGTTCCTATAAGAACATTGAAAGTGGAGCAGCACCAGCTTGGTCAGTGCTTGGGAGGGTGAACTCCTCTCTCATCTGGACTGCTATGCGACCATGCACTCTAATGGGAGCTGGGTCACGATAAATCTGTCGTGGTTCCAATGTCCTCCATGTTCAAACGATACCTTTAGGGGGTGCCTGTCCAGGTGCTAGGTCTCTCATCTGGAATCAGTTGAAAATTAGGACACCACTCATAGAGGGCAACGTTAGCCTGCAGGCCGCTGACCGACCCGGCCATTAGAAAGAAAAGAAAATGCTTGTTTTGGGACGTTTAAACTTGAAAGGTTTTATTATAGACTTAGATGTCTTAACATTTGGGATTATTTTAACACAATTTACAGTCTGCTGTCATGGGGAGTTTGTGTGATTATGGCAACGCTACGCTAGGCCGATCTGCTAAGGATGGGGGGGATGCCTTTGCAGGAGGACTTTCTGAGGGTTTCTAACGCGTATTCGTTACATCTGGAGAAAAGCTACCAAAACTCCAGACCGCTATATCGACAGCCGCGCGATGGGGCCCGAACCCGGGACCCCCACACTTCGGCCGACTATTATTTTCAGTGACAGAAGCTGTCATGGGGAGAACTGCCTAGTTTAGGAAATAGGATCATCCTCAGAGAATTTGAAATTAGACTTAAAATTAATGTCATACGAGTTGAAAATAGCTAAATTTTAAGAATGTTCATTGGTTCATTATACTTCGAGTAAAATGTACATCGAGTTCCACTTAGGTTAGCTTTGTAGCGATGTTTCGCCAATTTCACGATATCACCATGTCGGAAAGTTTGGCTTGTAGTTTTGGCTGTGAACGCGAATTTGTTTGCTTTACTGTGCATGGGCATTATCGAGTAACTTCTGAAAAGTATGCGTAAGAAATGTCTAGCACGGAGTAAAACATTCAAAATTAGGTGACGAGAACGTTCAGCTGGAACCAGTGGTGTAGCCAGAACTTTTTCATTGGGGGGGGGGTTACGACTATTAG
This sequence comes from Cheiracanthium punctorium, assembly GCA_038373885.1. Lineage (NCBI taxonomy): Eukaryota > Metazoa > Arthropoda > Arachnida > Araneae > Cheiracanthiidae > Cheiracanthium > Cheiracanthium punctorium. Next base: position 1,271,420 of record JAWZYV010009160.1, on the reverse strand, counting down.
AGATGAGACGGGCTCAGCCCGAGCCCGGGCCCGAACCGGGCTCGGGCCCTGTAATTCACGATTGCGTTCGGGCTCGGGCTCGTGAAAAATGTCTCCTTTGTTGAGCATACTCCTTGAAACGGATTTTAAAAAGCGATTCATCGGAAAAATAAACGTACTGATGTGATGCTAGGACTTGCAACAAAATAATTGAGTGGGTAAAAAGCTAGCTTTTTTACATAATTTACTAAATGGTGTGTTGTGCTATTTCATTTGCGTATGTGTGTTAAAATGCTGTTAATTCAAAATTTTGGCCTCATTATTTACTGGTCTATCTTAGTTAAATGTATATATTCACATCGTATCATAAAATATTTTTTAAGTAATTTTGTTCCTATCAACTAAATTCTTATGCAATTCTATGCAAATATGCAAATTTCTTAAACTTATTATGCAGTCTCTTTTCTGGACGTGTTTTAAATATAACATTTTTTAATGTCACTATACGAGATTTATAACTTGCTTTTTTGTGTATCTAATATATCTAAGTACATACGAATGTTTAACACTGATGTGAGTACTCAACGGAATTTTTAATAAAAATTGAAGCATTATTGTTATTATTTGATAAACATGGAAATAAAGAATTAGAAAGTGCATTAAGACTTTGTAACTATATTTGTCTTTAATTTGCACAAACGGAAAAAATTATCGTATTGTATCAATGAAGTAACTAAATTTTATTTATCTTCAGTTGAAATTTCGGGCTCCGACTTAAATAATATTGCTCGGGCTCGGGCTTCAAAAAATGAGCCCGAACAGATCTCTAACGACTATTGCAACTCACATATATGTATACGTGTGGTGTAATAAGGGAGTGAAGAATATACATTTTGCATGGGAAAAAATTCCTCATGGGGGGGGGGTGACCCCCTTTCTCCCCCCTGGCTACGCCACTGGATGGAACATAATCACTCGGTTCAGTGTAATGCTGTTTTGGTAGATACTACTGTCCGTGTGCAAAACAATGGAATAAATCTGCTTTTTTTTTGTTGCATTGGGTTAAGGCAAAGCTATACGCTAGGGATATCGTACTAAAGGTATTGGCGTAAGTTGGCATTTGACATTGAGGAGGCAAAAAATGTTTCCTATAGTTTTTTTTCTTTTCCAATGGGAGTACATTGGCCACAAGTCTTTATCACTACTAAGGCCCGAACTACTGCCATTTTATTATGGTGGCACCCAATGGGCTGCCAGCGTTACCCCCTATGAAGAGACGGACAGTTTAATACCCAAGCTGGGAATCGAACCCGGGCCCAAGGCGTGATAGAATGGTTCTTAAGCTATTACGTCATCTGGGCGGCAGAGAAAACCATTTTCAAATAGGTGATATCGGAATTTTCTTGAATTTTAAGGGGGGGGGGATTGCCCTCCCTTGGCCTTGGTGAGTTACGTCTATGCCTTCTTCAGCTAGTAATAAATAAATACAGTGAAACCCCGGTTTAACGTTACCCGTATTTACCGTTTTCCCGCCTATAACGTCATTTTCTATTGGTTCCAAATATCTTTCTGTACTTATAATGTTAAAAAATCCCGTCAATAACGTTAGATTTAACGTTTTTTCGGCGAGAAAAATTTGGCGCGTTTTCTCTAAAACAAGTCACAGTAGGTAATTGTGATGGGAAGGAAATAGTTCTTGAGAATGGCGGAAATGCGCATTCCTTTTCCTTTATTTGGATAAAAAGAGGGAAAATTACTCTTTATCTCCTCCAACTGTCCGAGCGCTTTCATTCCCATAAAAACGGAGTGTAGCCTTCTAGGAATTCCCTCCCCCCTTACAGGTGTTTCGAGTGTGTCTGGATTAAGAAGCTTGAAGAATGAGGCGGACGATTTTTGATGAATTGGGTTTAAGTGCTGGGGGAATTTCCGGTAGAGCAGGAGAGAAGCGTAAAGTTACTTTAAAATTTTGTCATTGCTACCTTCCTGTATTTTGGAGTAAATACAATAGACCATCTTCGGATTTACACAACAGGAAGCCTTTCACACGACGCAAAAAGGGAAGTTACATGGCGAAAGGGTGGGCAGGCCATTTTCTGCCGTTTCGATGGGAACCAATGCAGCTATGAGATTCTCTTTGGGAGCTAAAGAGTTAAACTGACCACCCATGAATACAATTCATGGAAGGGATAATAAACGGCTTTTCTATAGTACCTTTTAAGCATCTGTTTATCACAGCAGTTCGCACATGCGTATACAGTTCATTTCCTATACCATTGGTCACGTGATGACCTTGGACTTTTTAGAATTCGAAAAGTTTAGATGCTGTTTACTTGCTAGCTGTTTTCTTTTCCGCTGTCTTCCTTCAGTATTTTGCTGCTCTGTTTGGTACATAGTTATGGCTTGTAAAAGAAAGCGATTCTCTTTCCTCGAAAAAATGGATATCATCAATAAAGCCAAAGAGTACAAAGGCAGTAAAGCCGATTTTGCTAAGTTAATTGGTATTCCATATTCAACACTGCAAACGATTTTAAAGCAAGCAGATGTTGTAGAGCAAAACTCCGAAAAGGTAGGAAACTTGGCTAAGAAGAGAAAAACTGTAAAGTCATCACCTTTTGAGAATTTAGATCTATTTAAATGGTTTAGTGCAACGTGGTACGTGCAACAAACATTCCTATAAATGGACCAGTTTTGAAGGAAAAAGCATGAAAAATTGCTTCTAAACTAGGAATTGAAGTATTCGCTGCTTCAAATGGCTGGATAGACCGCTTTAAGAAGCGACACAATTTATCTTACAAGTCTGTATGTGGCGAATCTGCTGAAGTAGATTCTGAGACTGTCATACATTGGATGGAAGATACATTGCCATTATTGATGTGAGAATATTCTAGAAGAAACATTTTCAATGCTGACAAGACTGGACTGTTTTGCAATCTTCTTCCTGACAAAACTTTTGCAGTAAAGGGTGGAAACTGCCATGGAGGAAAACTACCGAAACTTCGGCTGACTGTTTTGCTGTGTACTAACTCCGATGGTAGTGAAAAATTAACACCACTAGTTATTGCGTGTTAATTTTTCACTAGTTACTATAAAATCCAAAAAGCCAAGGTGCTTTAAGGGCATGAAGAGCATCCCACTGAATACGATTCGAACAAAAAATCTTGGATGATAATGACAATTTTTGAGAACTTTCTTCGCAAATTGGATAGCCGAATGCGTTCTCAAAAACGTAAAATTATTTTACTTCTTGATCACTGCACAGCTCATAAAGTAAATTTAAAGTTACATAATGTACGTCTAGAATTTCTCCCTGCCAACTGCACCAGCAAAATTCAACCTTGTGATCTGGGGATTATGCGATCATTCAAGGTTCAGTATAGAAAACTGCTTTTGAAAAATGCACTTGTCAGTATAGAATCTGACGAACGAAAAAAGTCTATAAACGTACTTGAAGCTCTTAACATCATTTCTTCAGCATGGCAAAAAGTCGGGAAGAAATGCATCTCAAGTTCTTTTGCAAAAGGGGGTTTCCAGGAGGTAACAAATGAACTGGAACACGAGGATTCTGATGATGATTGTGATGAGAGAGAAAAGTTCTATCCTTCGTCATATGATTTTCATGAATACCTATCCTGTGATGCAAACGTCGTGACTTCAGATATTCCATCAATTAATGATTTGATTGACTCGGAATCGGGTAGCTCTGAGGAAGAACAAAATGATAATGATGAGGGAAGTATAATTCCCTCTGCAAGTGAAGCGATCCAAGTTGTAAAAATAGTGAAAGCATTCCTTTTAAGTAGTGAGGGTCAAGAAAAAAATCTACAGAAACTCATTTGTATAGAAAATGACATTTGTAATGCAATTAATAAGAAAAAAACTCAAAGTAAAATAACCGATTTCTTTAAGATATAATTTTGAAAATAAATTGTGAAGCATTGTATACAAAGATATAAAAGGTATGTAATTTAAATTAGACTTTATTTAAATGTCATTAATTTGTTTTTATACAACCCCGATTTAGCGTTTTCCCGCATATAACGTTACTTCTTTCCGGTCCCTTGAATGACGTTAAATCGGGGTTTCACTGTATATGACAGAAAACAACGCACATAATTTGTCTGGTCTGAAACAATATCTAGAAATGCCAGGAAAAATTAACGAAGAATTCGTAATCAAAAATATTTGACTCGCGAAGCATTTTCTTTCCAACTTGAAGAATTTTTTAATTACTTTTATGAAAAGTATGTGGGAATCGGAGAATTTCAGCTTACGAAATTTCACTACGTGGGTTCGTGTATGTAGTTGTACGCATCATGTGTGCTTAATTGTCAAGGTAATTTCGTTTTTAACTATTAAAAAGAAATTTGCAATCTTATTTTTACTGCGCTAAAACGTCTGCAGTCCAGATGACATTAGCACAATTTGATTTTAATGAAAAAAGAATTACGATTGAAGTTAGCGCGTTAATTATTTTAACCTGCGGCTGAAGATTTTCAGACGGGTAGTTATGGCAACGAAAATGTTTGCAGATTTTAAGTACTGGGAGCTTCAATAGTCATATTCAGAATTAATTTGAGGAAAATTTGAAATGAAATATGGACCAATATATCAGTCAGCTATCTCTGTTTGACTTTGAGATGAACATTTCTGTAAAAAAGTAAAATTACAAAAATAACTGATTAACTTTTCAACTCAAAAATATAAGAAAAGGAATGACTGTTTAGAAAATTCTAGTCAAGTGGAAAAAAAAAAAAAAATAGGCCAAATCCGTAGCCGATAAAAATTTTGGGGGTCGGGGGTGGGTTTGAAGTTTTATGTTTCAATCAATGCGGCAGTTTTTTGAATACACCGTTTTCTAGTCCTAATATTTGTTCCTGAAAATATCCCTCCCCCTCCCCCTCCTAAAAAAAAAGAGAAAGTAAGGATTTTATCCGAGGGTGCCACAAGATTTGTTGAATCGGGATACAGTATATTACAGTGTGACTTCTCTGTTGGCCCTACCATGGCAGAGTGGCTAAGACATTGAAAATGGTAGACGGCTGAGGTGTGAAGGTCCGAGGTTCTGGTCTACCGCGTGCCTGTCGATCTCATGGTTTTCTCCTGATGTAAAGCGAATACGCGTTAGAGCTCCTTGAAAAGTCCTACGCCCAAGGCATCCTCCCCTCTAGGCGGATACCCTTCGAGTAAGCTTGCCATAACACAAAACAGACAAACAGAAATGTCCCGAGTTGTAATACTTTGAAGAAACAGGTTAAAGAATTGACTTATAACTGAGATACGCAATAAAATTTACTTTTATGAAGTTTATGGTTAATTAATGTTAGAGTATTTTTTATAAGTTGATGTATAAGTTAAAATTTGCAATTAATACTTGTATGATATGATAAATAAATATATAAAGAAATTGCTTTATAAAGAAAAGATATTTTCATTAAAAATCTAATTGTAAAAAATGAGTAAAAATAAACAAAAAAAGAAAAAGATGGCTTTGGTATTGGAAATTTCAAACGTCACTAAAAATCTAAAATTATTTCACCCCATCCCAACAAAAATAATTTATTTTGCAAACCAGAAAACATAAAATGAAAGGATTTTCTTTGCCATAAACAGGTACAAAGCTAGGAAAAAAAAAAAAAAAATATTGGAAAAAGGTGGAATTTCGCATATAAAAGCACGGTAAAAAATTGATGTTCAATTTTTAAAAATCCATATTGTGGGGGTGGGCGTGGGACAGGCCTCGTGGGCCAAACCCTGGCTACTTCCCAGTTTCAAAATTGCATTTTCTTTTCAAATTTTTTTCTTAAAATTTCTCTTTATTTATTTTTATTTTAAGGAATTTGATTTTGAAGACTTTTTTTTTTCTTTCTTTCTGCATTGAACTTTTTGCAGTTGTACATTTATGAAAATCTTAGGGAAGGGGGGTGGGGTGGGAGACGGAGAAAGAGAGAGACACAGGCATTTTCTGTATCACTGTCTGAAACAAAAGTGGATTACCAGCTGTTGTGGGTGTTCTATTGTCACAGCTGCTTCGGCATGCGGTTGAAAATTTTGCAACAAAAGAAATGAGATCTCGCAGCTTCCGCCATGCGTCACGTCTCAGTTACGTCCTCGATCGGTGTTGCTTCCTATTAACCCTTTAAGCCTTAGAGGCGCAACCCTTTCCCAATGCTGAAAAAAAAAGGGGCAGCCGTTGCCATCGCTCGACTGAACGACCCGCAAGAGGGCGGACGATCGAAACGTTCATCGCGTGCCATAGATCGAGAGACCCTTTTTTTTGACGACAGCTGGCTGTGCCGGGTACAGCCAGCTGTCGTCAAAAAAAAGGGGTCTCTATGGAAGACTGGTAGAACAGCTGAAAATGGCAGAATGCTAAAAAAAGGGCAGCCGTTGCCATCGCTCGACTTAACGACCAGCAAGAGGGCGGACGATCGAAACGTTCATCGCTGACACAGGTGTCAAAAAAGGGTCTCTAGATCTGTGGCACGCGATGAACGTTTCAATCGTCCGCCATCTTGCTGGTACACAGATCTAGAGACCCTTTTTTGACGACAGCTGGCTGTGCCGGCACAGTCAGCTGTCGTCAAAAAAGGGTCTCTAGATCTGTGGCACGCGATGAACGTTTCGATCGTCCGCCATCTTGCTGGTCGTTAAGTCGAGCGATGGCAACGGCTGCCCTTTTTTCTGCATCGGGCAATTTATCCAGCTGTTCTCGCATTCTTCCATTTTTCAGTGCTGTTAAAAATAATCCTGACAGTTTTTTTTTGACGGGAAATGACGTGCTCAAAAGTAAAGGATTCTCGTGGGGCTAGGTCACCCGCCACTATTTTTATAGAAATCCAATCTATTCTGCGGGACTGGCAACAGTCAAAACGCCAGAGTTTGATGTTCCCAGAGCGGGAACACTGCGCGTTAAAGGGTTAACGCGCGGTGTCCTCGCCGCGAGGACACGAAACTCTGACGTTTTGAGTGTTGTCAGTTGAGAAGGAGAAATTTGATTTCTATAAATATACTTGAGGGTGACACAGTGACACGGGAATCCTTTACTTTTGAGCACATCATTTTCCGTAAAAATTGTCGATTATTTTTTAAATTGTCAGGATTATTTTTAAACTATCTAGATACAGGTAAAAGAATTAAAAGAAAAATGCTCATTTTAATGAATAGGTAAAATAATTAGACTTACTTCTGAAACTTTATAAACCCCTTGTCGATTAGTGTACTTTGTAGTTGTTATTTTTGGTGTTACACGGAGTTAAATGTATAGATCGGTCAAAAGTATTGAGTGCACAAAACACTAACAGGGGTCGGGACAACGCAGCTGGCTGTGCGCACAGCCAGCTGCGTCAAAAATGGGACTTTAGATCTGTGGCACGCGACGAGCGTTTCGATCGTCCGCCCTCTTGCGGGTCGTTAACTCGAGCGATTTCAACGGCTGCCCTTTTTCCAGCATTGGGAAAGGGCTGCGCCTCAAAGGGTTAAGGGTTTTTTCCGGCATGTTTCCAAAATACCCCGTATATTTACAAGCAGCGGTCTCAACCCTACTAGCAATTTTGCTCGGATTACCATCGGCCACGTAAACGGCCGATGAGGGCCCGAGCAAAATTGCTAGTAGGGAACTCATTTCCATATCACACCAAACAACACGCTAGCTACGATTACGCAAAACTTCCCCCCCCCTCCTCCGCAAGAATCGCATTTCAAAATCTCTTTTCATGTGCGGGACTTGACGTGATGGTCGCCTAATGAGGTGCTGTCAGAGCTGGGCTTTTTAATTCTTGGTAACTATTTATTATGCACTCCGCCGGCTTATGGATTCATCGATTTATCCGCGCGATCCGATTCGGGAGAATTCTCCGACAGTATTCTAATCAACACCGGAGAACGGCAACAGGACATAACCTCAGTTCAGGCCAGGACTGGGAGGGTTAGGGGCCCGCCCGTCTGAAGAGAAGGGGGGGGGCGGGTTTTTGTGTAACCGATCCATATTAGGATGTGTTCACTTTCGGGGTGTGTGGGGGGAGGTATGGTGTTATTATTCATTAATTAGGATTGATAATGACTGCATTCATAAAATATTAATCTATTCATTAATATGCGCCATTCATATTAATGAATCCCTTGTTCATTCGGGAACTCTCACTGAAAAAAAGTTTGAGAACTCCATTTAAAATGAAGTGTTCCGAAGCCTTCTGGGGCACCATTGCAGCTGCAAAAAATTTTGCAAGTGTGAAACTTCATTTAAGTGCTACCAGTATAGCACTTTTTATTTTACCTTACTTTCTTTCCCCCCCCCCCCCCCCACCCGTCTGCAGACAGTCGGTCAACCTAGCCAGTCTGGGCCTGCCTCAGTTCCAGTTTCCAGTTACTGATGGAGTATTAGGAGATTCCTAAATACTTGTTCGTTTGAATTTCTTTTGTGAATTTCTTTCTTTTTCTTTGAATTTCTTATAGCTGAACGCAATTGTTTTTAACACTCGCCAAGTTGAAAAAGCGGGTTGGTCGGAGGACTTTGAGAGGATTCTAAAGCACATTCCCGTTACGTCTGGAGAAAACCGCCCAAAACTCCAGACCGTTTGCGTTGAAATCTTTGGAAATAACATTGGGAAGGGATTGAAGTGTTAAAAGTATCTTCATGGTCGAAGACTTAAAACGTCCTGTGTATGGCCATAACCAACGTTCTGATTTGATTGGGTTTAGGAAATAACGGTCGATCATCAACACAAGGTATCTAGGCCGAGGGGTAGAGTGTTCTAGTCCGTATTTACGCAAAGCTTCCGGGGAAAACTACGAAACGGCTAGGTCGACGGACGCGACCTGGGTTTGAACCAGGTATACTTTCCGTCTCCCAAGCGTCGGGCAACCAAAGGTTTGGACGCGAAATGGATTGTCTTGTCTCGCATAGCAACTGCAAAGCTTTAAAAAATCTGTATTGCGTAATAATTCAGAGGCTTTTCTTATCTTGTCTAGCCTACAACTCTGTGGTCAAATGTAAGATTTCTATGTTCGTAACAATAAATAGCGTTTTCATGACTTGTATTATAGTATAAATGCTAGGCAACGTCACGAAAAAGTTTATTTTAGTACGGCTGGTATTCGGATAGTTCGTTCCTTATTGAAGTTAGGTGTAGGGATGCGGTATATCTGGCACCTCGGAGCGGTGGGTCTGTAAAGGAAAGAAAATCGAAATTTTGAAGTCATTTTGGACATCTGATTCTTTATTTTTATAATTTTCTGTATCATTTTAGCATTATGAATTTATACTTTGCCAGACGGTTTCTGTTTTGTTGCTAACATTGCGCCAGACCTAGTTTTAGAAGAAGTAAATAAAAAACTTTATAAAAAAAACACACATTAGATGTTGCAGGTAAGTAATGTTACAAGTAATTTTCTCAACTTAACCTGTAACATATTATGTGTGTTTTTTACAAAGTTTTTTTTTATTTACTTTATCGTTTAACACCAGTTTTTTTTGAGTGTTTTTTCCCTAGTTTTAGAAAGTTAAAAAAAAAAATAATTTTCAAACCATTTTAGTATGTCTGTCATTTTAATATGATATAGTTCTGTAATGAAAGAATACAATATTAATTTTCCAGATGGAAGTTCCGTAGCATTTTGAAGAACCAGACCAATTTAAGTTCCGGGGAGAACAGGCGAGTCACATAAGTGTGGCAGCTTATTCGTGAGTCGTGTTCTAATTCATAATTCGAAATTCTAATCCATATGAACGATATTACTAATTTTAAATCATTTTCTATTTCTCTCTCTCTCTCTCTCTCTAGCTCGCACTCTGTTACAACGCGCTCTGTTACAGCTATCTCTCGAAAGCTAACCTATATTTCAACTTGTTTCATCAATCATTTTATTAAAAAAAATCTGGAGTGCCTCCACTCGACTTTCCGAACACTTACGATTAACATCATTACCAAGCATTTAAATAAATTTTAATCGATGAATCATTGAAATATATATGCCAAATTGAATCTCAATTGAATGTGCCTCAATCGAATGTGCCCTCAATCGAATGTGCCTAGCTCACTTTCAAGAATTTCTCCTCATACGCCATAATGTAAAAGAAATCTTTGTCGTGGCCCTGTAGAACTATAAGTCCTATACAAATCAAAATCAATACGGGTCTTACCATGGTGGTTTATAACATGTATACGCAATTTGAGCTCAATCGAATGTACCGTTTAAACGCTAGCGCACTTTCCAGAATGTTCCCCCATAGGCCATAATGTAAAAGAAATCTTTGTCGTAGCCCTGTAGAAAAACTATAAGTTCTATACACAAAAAATCAATACAGGTCTTGCGACGGTGGTTTATAACATATATACCCAATTTGAGCTCAATCGCATGCCCCGTTCAGGAGCTATCGTGTTCAATCACATACACACAAACACACACACAGACACAAATACACACACACATACATACATACATCTCGTAAAAATAGCATAAATGAATTCAGAAGACCTCAAAACGTGTCAATACACCAAAATCTCGAATTCGAATTTTTTCATGATTACAATACTTTCCTTACATGGTACATGTTCGGAAAGTAAAAAAAGACTTAAAATTGATATGGAAATTCACAAAAATCAGTGTTGAAATTAAGAGAAATTCATAAAAATGGGACCGTGAAAAAATTCCCTGGATCGACCCCTGTTAACCATTTGAGGCGCAACCCTTTACCAATACTGAAAAAAGGGCAGCCGTTGCCATCGCTCGACTGAACGACCCGCAAGAGGGCGGACGATCGAAACGTTCATCGCGTGCCACAGATCGAGAGACCCTTTTTTTGACGACAGCTGGCTGTGCCGGCTGCCCTTTTTTCAGCATGGGGCAATCTATCCACTGTTTTCGGATTCTTCCATTTTTCAGCAGATGTCAGTGCTGTTAAAAAAAATAATCGCGACCCTTTTTGTACGGGAAAGGACGTGCTCAAAAATTCTCGTGGAGCTATGTCACCCGCAACTAGTTTTATAGAAATCGAATCTATTCTTCGTGACTGGCAACAGTCAAAACGTCAGAGTTGGGTGTTCCCAGAACGAGAACACTGCGCGTTAAAGGTTGAAAGAATTTGATTCTTCATGTGTACACCGCAAGCATATTAAGAAATAGTTTGAGGTATCTAAATTCTCTATTTCTATTGAGGTATCTAAATTCTCTATTTCTATTGAGGTATCTAAATTCTCTATTCTACATTTGGAAAATTAGAAAAGAAATTACATATTAAAGTCATAAATCTATATTTTCATCACAAATAAATATTCATAACCATAATGCATTAAAGATTTTTCTAAGAACTCATTTAAGTGTTTGTTCTCTTAAATTTATATTTTTTCTGATTAATTCTAAAAGTAATCATTAATCTACAAATTGAAAATTTCCGTTTAAAGCATGTTTTTCCCCTAAATGCAAATAACGAAAACCGTTTTTTAGCAAACCCAATTACAATTTTAATAATAATCAATAAATATAAACCAGTCAAATTTCTGATATATACTGTTTTTCTAAGTATGCTGAAAATCCGAATTAATAGAGTATGTATATATTTTTAAGAAAGCATAAAAAATATATCTGCTGATCGGAATCTTTTATTTCCTTACAGAATAATTCTTCCCAAAAATAAAAAATAAATTCTTCTTTTTTCAAAAAGGATTCCTTAGGTAAGAATTTATTTTACGGAGAGGGGATTTTATGCAATTAAATTTGCCATCAACTAGAATTATTGGTTTTAAAATTAAAGTCCGGTTTTATTTAACTATTAGTCTTTTCGATTGTCCCGAATAAATTGGACAGTCTGGAACCTGATCTTTTAAGCTCTTTCGGGGGAATATCTTCTATTGTTTTCATTTGTTAATTAGTTTAGTGCATTTTATTTGCTACCGCACAGGTAGTTTTTTATTTTCCGCCCTCCTATGTTAACCCTTTGAATATTGACATAATTGGAAACGCTTTTTGGCTATTTCTAGGCAGTGGCGGATAGGCAGAAGTTTCAAGAGAGCGGTAATAAAGTATTGCGACGTATAATAAAAGATGGGCCAATTTCTTTCCACCCCCCCCCCATTTTTAATACTGGACCCATATTTAAACCGTTTGTTCAAAGAGACGCAACGAAGAAGATTTCTTTTCTTTGGCTGATGTTGTTGTTTATCCGTTTTTCGTGTACTAATGGGGGCTAGGCACTTGTGTTTTTTATAGCATTTTGTACTAATCCCAAATCCAGAGTAGATCGATAGCGGCAGCACATGCCAAGAGAGTTAATTTCTAGCACAAACTCCCGAAGAGTTCATTTCTACCTCATTCGGGAGCTGATAGATGGCAGCACTACTAATTATTAGTGGGACTTCTTAATAGTGAAGCAAATACCAAACAGAAAAAGGCTTAGTTTTACCCCCCCCCCCCAGGAAATTTTGGAGTTTTGCTAATTTAATGTGAGCAAATGCAAATATTTTTCTGAGAAATTCTATCACCTTTTGGGCACCCCCCCCCCCTGAAATTTTTTTTCGCTACGTCCCTGAGGAGAGTAGATAAGAACTAGGGTAAACCTTTGCTAGATACATAACCAAATGGGAGATATTCCTCTCATAAAAATTTAATTACCATTGTATTTAGCAATGCATTTCTGCGGTCCTGTATGGAGAATTTGTTTTTCTTTTTTGAATGTCGTCTCATAAGTTGTAATCTTACCTACTCCATTAGAAAACTGGGTGAACTAACTGAACTAACACTGGGATTCCATATGCGGAAATCAAGAGCGTGAAGCCATAATTTGAAAATTGCTTTAGATCGATAAACTCTAACACACAATTTACGTCATATCAAAGTAAATTCCTAATTTGTGTGACTCTAAGCTAAATGATTCCTTGAGGTGATCCAGTTTGACATTTTTCAGGAGAGTGAAACAAATAAACTATTTTCTTCTGCTGAACCATGGAAGATTTACATATTTAAAGTGAACATTTGAGATTCTGCATGAATTGTTTTTATTTTTAAGTAAGACCATAGTTTAATTTTTTCGGTTATGTAATGGAAACATTAGAAATTTTAAAAATAGAGCTGGTTTACTAGAAGATTTTTTACGATAATTTAACAAGATATTCATTTGATTAGAGCATGATGTACCCTGTTAATAAATATTTTCTGTATATTAAATGAATATTGTATTACAGTTCAATCCCGTTTTAGCAAAGTCCGTTACAGCGAAAATCTCGCTATAGCGTATACTTTGATAATCCCCCAAAAAGTTACAGTATGAAGATACAATATCGGTAAAATTCTGTTGTTAGTTCTTACGCACACTAGGGGCTATCTGCCAAAGGGAGGAATGCCTCGTTCGTTGAACTTTTAAAGGGCTCTAACTTGTATTCACGCCCCTGAACGACTAGATAAGGTACTGAACACGGTGGATGGCTGAAGTGTGAAGGCCCAGGGTTCTGTCTTACTGCACGTCTATCGATCTATTTTGGGGGTTTTCTCCAGATGTAATGTGAATATGGGTTAGAATCCCTTAAAAGTCGAGCGCCCAAGACAACCCCTCAGATACCTTTCTGTCAGTGAAAAAAAAATTTTTTTAACCTGTTGGTAAAATTTCTTAACGTTAGTAGTATTATTCTTGGGTGCCAATATTTTATTTAACCGCATACCATTATATTATTTAGTAGTATTATTGTACAGAAATGGATTTGAAGTTATGAGTGCAGCTATAACGCAGCTTGTATTTTTTTAAAAAGCTCAAAGCGTGATCGGATATATCAGTTACTAGCTAGTACCCGTCGTTGACGGGTTAGTACTGAATGTAAATTTCTAAAAAGCAAGAACTTTCGTCAGCATTGTAGGAGTACACAGAATGGATGTAGTATGTTGCCAAAATAAAGAAAGCGAAGTTATAATTTTTATGTATTGTTAAAATATTACAGGTTAGAGAGTAACTAAGTAATATGTCATCTATGGGTAGTATTGGAGGCCCCTTTTTGGGGGCCAGGGGCCTCCAAAACTACCACATGAACGAAAACATACTACAAACATGAATTATTTCATTCGCTTTAGTCGTGATGTGATGCGCGAACGAATATTGACGCATATTGAAATAATTTTCGCAAAATCTCAAAATCTAATCAACATGTTTTTGAAAAATTGGATGCCTATACTCGGGGCAAACCTTACCTGATAACAGAGGAGAAGGCTAACCCCTTAACCGTCGTATTATTTTCAAGAAAACGGTCATAAAAGTGCTTATTTCTTTTATTCCAGAAAATTGTATAAAACAAGTGCATATATAGTATATTTATTCATTTTAAGGTTTTGGACATTTTAAGCACTAGAGAAAAAAAAAATAATTTTTAGGAAAAGCCAACATTCAGGGTCATTGTGACTGAATGTGTGTTTTGTAGTAAGCAGGGAATCATTAAAAATATATGTTTTAAACACTAGAAAGTTTTATTAAACTTACTACGTAAAATAAGTAAACATTTCTAAAATTTTCTTTGAACATAAATTAAAAAAAAAAGTAAGCTAAGATTGCATAATGCATATCACAAATACACGTGTGTTTGAGTACTGCTACCATGTATTTAAAAATAAACTATCTCCGAATTAAGTTAAAAATACTCTGGTATTGTCATCTGTTGTGTAAAATTATATATTACAAAAAAATCCGTGCATCAGAATTGGAACGCTCTTATCTTTCTGGCGCATTTTTTTGAACAGTATTGCCCGGAAATTTGACGGGCACGAGAAATAGAGGGAGAAAGCTTAGCCCGTGATTTTGACGGGAGCGAAGATTAAGGGGCTAGAGGAGCCTTTTCACTACTTTCCGAATATATCACTCCGACACTCGTTTCTCTTTCCAATTATTTGGCTGTCAATATCACAAAGCAACCCAATCGCAAGGCGAATCTGCATTTCTGATTCCCGCCAGCACGAAAGAGGTCTTTCATTGGTCAAGCGTCTGGGAAGGCGTTACATCTAATTGCTGACTTAATTTCGCAATCCTTTTAATTATTGAATTCAAATAAGACAAATATGAATTTATTTTATAACATACACTTTATTTTAGCACTTGATAGTTGATAAATGTCTTAGTTCTGTAAAAAGCAGGGCAAACGGAAAGAACTATTTGAAAGCGGCGGAATCACACGGTCTGCAGCATTCCCTCCATTATCAGGTTAGGTGTGCCCCGAGTATAGAATGTAAGTTGAGTGACAACCTATCATATCACCCAATTTCGTTTCATTCCCTGCAGTCTTTATTGCACAAAAATTTCAGCATTTTAAAACGATTTTCACAAAATCTCAAAATGTAATCAAAATATTTTTTAAATTCTCTCTCTCTCTCTCAACACCTATAAATTAAGATTAGCAACTACCTATCATATCACCAAATTTCGTATTAGTCGTTATTACGCGATGCTTGAAGAAATATAACCGCACTTTGAGAGAATTTTCACAAAATCTCAAAATCTAATAAAAATGTTTAAAAAATTGGACACCTATACTTTATGCTGAGCAACTAACTATCATGTGACCAAATTTTTCGCTTTAGTCCTTATTACGTAATGCGTGAACAAAAATTCACTCAGTTTGAAACGATTTTCGCTAAATCCTAAAATCTGATCGATTTTTTTTTTTTTTTTAGATGCTTATAGTTTAAGGTGACCACCTATCATTTCACCAAATACCATTTTTTCACCTTTGCAGTTATTACGTGATGTGCGAACACAAATTTACGCAGTTTGAAACAATTTTCGCAAAATCTCAAAATCTAATCAAGATTTTTAAAAATTCGACGACAATGTTTTAAGTTGAGTGACCACCTATCATGATACCAAATTTCATTTCATTCACTTCAGTCATTTTTACGTGATGCTCGAACACAATTTTAAGGAGTTTGGAACGATTTTCGCAAAATCTGAAAATCTAATCAAGATTTTTTAAAAATACGCTGCCTAATGTTTAAGTTGAGTGACCACCAATGATGATACCAAATTTCATTTCAATCGCTTCAGTAGTTTTTACGTGATGCTCGAACACAAATTTACGCAGTTTGAAAGGATTTTCACAAAATCTCAAAATCTAATCAAGATTTTTTAAAAATTCGACGCCTATGTTTTAAGTTGAGTGACCACCTATCATGACACCCAAATTCATTTCAATCGCTTCAGTCGTTTTTACGTGATGCTCGAACACAAATTTACGCAGTTTGAAACGATTTTCGCAAAATCTGAAAATCTAATCAAGATTTTTTAAAAATTCGACGCCTATGTTTTAAGTTGAGTGACCACCTATCATGACACCCAATTTCATATCATTCGCTTCAGTCGTTTTTACGTGATGCTTAAACAAAAAAAGCGTCACTGACAGAATGACAGAACGACAGACAGACAAACTTTTTTTTGAGGGTCGCATCGGATTCCCGGGTGCTTGAAACGGATAGAAATCGCAAAATTTTTGAATTCCAAGAAATGTACAGACAAAAGTCTAATTTTATTTATATAGATGTTTTTCTTTCAGCAATTAAAAGACTAGTAAAAGCATTATTCATGCTCTGTACACATGTCTGAAACGTCAAAGCAGTAGTAATCCCAAATAATATCTTCTGAGCAACGTTTAGACAAGAAGCTCTTTTGCCAACTTCTGCATTAAACTGAAATTGATTTCTCCATGAATTTATTTTAGAAATGCATTTGAATTTCAAATACTATTCAAAAATATTTCGTTCGTTGTAAAACTTTGTTATAGTTCCTTTCATGCTTTGTATTACTTTTGTTCTGTTTCATTACTTTTTAAGTTTCAAGTTACTTCTTTCGGTAAAATAAAGAAAATAACTTATTGCCTGAGAAATTTTCTGTCTCTTCAAATTGCAATATTCCACAAACCTCGTTTTGAAAAGTCTCTTCTCTTTTCTCTTCTACCCTAGATCAATAAATTTTATCATTTACATTTTCTTTAAAATCGATTTCAAAATTTGTTTCGCAGAGTTTTAATCCCTCCCCCCCCCCACCTATATATAGAGAGACACCAGAAAGTAATGCCGTTTTTCCGTATGTCAGTACTTCGCCTAGCCAAAAATACTCAGGTTAATAATACTAAATTTAGCATGTATGTAAGTTTTTTAACATAGGAGCTAGATTAGATAGCATTTTTCAAAATTCCTAACCTACAAAGAGTAAGAGACCAAAATGTTCTTTTCTACAAAATAAGGAAAAGAGACATCCATAAATTTCTTGCTGTAAAATATAACACTAATACCTAAAAATCAATTTCCGGACATTTTGAAATTCGTATTCTAAGATGGCCGCCCACATCATTTTTGGAAGAGAAAAGAAAAAAAAAATGTATAAAATTATTGCTTTAAAATGCAACAAATATGAATCCTAAACTACTATATAGTTAAGCTGATCCCCGACTCTGTAACGATTCCGGTTGAACCACTCGGAAGATCAAGTTTTACCACCATTACTCCAAAAATATTAAAAATTTAATCACAAAAAAGCAATAAAATCTACACCATTCGTATGATTCGCTTGAAAACTTATTTTCATATGTATAAAAATAAGGAAAATAATCTACGCTAATTAAAAATCTGAAAATCGGCCCGTTCCCCAATTTTGAAGCGAAATTTCGCTATTTTCAGCTCCATTTCCGAGAGTAAAAAAAAAAAAAAAAAAAAACGCTGATCATTTGCGTGACAAAATTTTGTATTTTTGGAAATATAGAATCTTTTTTTTTAATTCTATGGTCAAGTATAATTAAACCATACACTTGACCATATACTTGAGGTCAATTATGACTGATGATAAATTATTTGTTATGTGGATGTGGCTTTTCAAATCAAGCAGTAATCAAGTTGTATTCAAGCTTGACAGTTCAAATGACTTAAATTCTGCGGGAAAATATTTGATGACTCATTTTTTTGTAATCTCTAAGCTTGCTGCAAGCTTAAAATGAATTGAGCTTGAATGCAATTCAAGCTTAAATGAACTCTGAAGCTTGTATTAATACGTCAAATCCAAAGAAATGTTAAGCTTGATTGAAGCTTATGTGCTGTCTGGGAGTAACCGCTTTTAGGCTGTGTGTCTTCTACATTGGCTAATATTGCACTTTGGACTATCAGAATTCGGCGTGTGCAAACGTTGGCCCTGCAACAGGAGCATTCAAAAGACCCAGATCGGAAGCAACGAAGGGTACAGTGCATAGGCGTAGAGTTATATGGGCCCGTGGGGCTCGAGCCCCCCCAATAAATTGTGAATAGGGGCTGAGCCCACCCAATAATTTACCACCAAATACAGAAAAGTAATTTATATTAACACTAGCTGCGTGCCCGTTCTTCGCACGGTAGGAAACGAAAATTTTCCTTACATGTGTAATTCGAAATTATTCGTGATGTGGAATTAAAAAAAAAAAAAAAAAAAAAAAGAGCAAAATTATTTGACTCTTAATGTAAAGTTTGTGTCATGAGTACTAACCTGATCATTGCAGTATAATGACTCAAAAAACTACATCAGTGTCATTCACTATCAAAAAAGTGGAAAGCTTAATGGTTTGCAGAGAACTCCTGGCTTTCAAAATGTCTTATTTCTACATCATACTGTTTTTTAGGCTCAAGTTGTAGCATTAAATACCTAAGACACTACATGAAATGGAGCACCATTTATTTCTTTCCGAACATGTACCATATAAGGAAAGTATTGCAATCATGAAAAAATTCGACTTCGAGATTTTGGTGTATTGACACGTTTTGAGGTCTTCTGAATTCATTTATGCTATTTTCAAGAGATGTTTTTAAAATAGCTGCGCACCCGCTCTTCATACGGGAAGAAGGGAATATTTTACTACTAAAATCATATCTGCATGTGACAAAACAGAATTTCATTTTTAAAAAAGTTCAAGTAATCTCTACTGTTGAAATTACTGCGGGATATATTAACGCAGATTAGAATTACTTTTCGTTTAGTTGGTTGTAAGACAACCGTTGAAAAAGGATAAACACTTTTAATTTCATGAAATATTTATTAACGTGGTACATTGCGATTTATTCATATTATCTTTACAAATCTAATAATACTACCTATTACGTGCATTAATACTATCTATACTCGCTTCTCCCTCTTCAAGGCTCCCTTAGCTTAAATTATTTGGCCTCAATGGGATCTTTTGATTCTGTGGCGATTCTTTGCAATTTACGCATTAGCATAAATAATAATCATTTCACATAATGGTTCCCATTAAGGAAACTCTCCATATATATTTAATTTATACATAGTTTTATAAGATTGGCGTATTTAGCGCCGCAAACCATTTCATCTTACTGTGGGGAGAAAATATCCAAGGGGTGCCATTTTAATTATCCATGTATCCTAATATAGCAATATCTTTTATATCCTCCATAGTCCTGTCTCCTGAAAAACATCAAACTGTGTAATCTCGAGGAGCTACTTATTCCCATTTTAATTGTGACAGGGCGTTAGAGTTGCAGAGTTTACAAATTTCACGCATTTTTTTTAATTTATGACGTCACTGTTTGACTGCCGTAAAGGATACCCCGGTAGATTGAGGGAGTTAATTTCGATATTTCGCATAATTGTTTTCAAACGGTATCATTAAAACTTTGCGTTCACGCTTAAACCCAAAGAGCGAAAAAAAACGATACATCGCGGAGCGATCCGTTTCCATGGAAACCGACAGGTTTTTCCGCGAAAGTGCTCATTAAGTAGTCTTTTTTCTGAAAACTTCTTTCTTCCCTTCCTTTTTTTTCGGAGAACTTCCGTACTCGCTTATTGTTATATTCCGCTCCGCTCTTGTGATCGAAAAACGCTCCTAAAGGAGAAGCTCACTTTTGAAAACTGGCTCACTTTTCACTCCGACTGATCGAATTTCGCTCGTTGTTAAGCGTGGGACCTTTATGGAGGAACGTAATTCAACGCTAAAATAAAACTATACTCGCAACCTGCATGCGTATGTTAGGCAACGCCTGCGCTAAATTAAATGCCAAAAATAAAAATAGTAAATAGAAAAATTTTAATATATCGCGCTTTGAAACGAACTTTGTAACTTTTAAAATGAACATTTTCAGCGCCGTGAAAACATTTCAATTTTTAAATAAGCACCGGATTAAAATACCACTTCTAATAATAATAATCGTGAATTTATTAGTTTATTTCTACAGTAAATTTTAATCAAAATATCGTCTCCCTGTGTTGAAAATAGAGCTGGAATAAATGAGTTAAAATTATGGCGTAAATTTTACGTATCTTAAAGCATTTGACGTCATAGATCCTCACTTGCGAATTGAAATTCTGATATCCCATTTAAAAACTCGATTGGTTGAAAAAACCCTTTTTTCTAATCCTTTCTGTGGCAACAACCGAACATAAATTCTCGTGCCGTGATCGCAATGTAATGAATGGCGTAAGATCGCGTTGATGCTATTAAATTCTAAACATTAGGCTGCATTAAAATTCGTAAAAAATCATCTAATTTACATATTTTTTTCGTTTTTATTTTAAAAGAGGGAGAAAAGAATGTTTCACGATTTGTCAAAATATCTAAAAGTTATGACGGATAGAATTCAAGATGCGACAGTTTTAAAATTATTTTACGAAAAAAAATCGCGAAGTAGATGTTTAGTAAAAAAATTCCTAAAAATCGGTAAATCATGTTACGTATTCAGAACAAACTGTTTTTAAAAGAAAATTTTCTCCTCTATCCGATGATACAAATGCCGTTTTGCTGCAAGCGTAATTTCCGCCGTCATTACGAATTAGGTGAGAAAAAATGCCAAAAATCGCATAAAACATAAAATAAAAAAAATCTATGTCGAATTTTGAAAAAATCGCTTCGAGGTGCACAACTACATATTTACATCTTCCCGAGTACCAAATTTGGTGTTTCTAGGTGTAGCCGTTTATCCGTACGCTGCCGACAGGCACACACACACACAGACAGACACCTTCTTTTATAATAAGTAGAGATAAAAAAAGTATTTCACGCCATTTACAAACGTTTAAAAAAACTTTCCTTGTACTTTTAAAAATTTTCTTCTTTTGATTTCAATCATAATTTAGTATTCATTGTGACGCCATGTAACACACAATGTTACTATAAGCACTGTAAGCTGCAATCGCCAGGCTCTGGCGATTGCAGCCACTCTGGTGCCAGTGTTTAGGACTTCTGAAACTCACATATATGTATACGGGTGTATGAAGGGAGTGAAGAATATACATTTTGTATGGCAAAAAATTCCTCATGGGGGTAAGACCCCCCCAACCCCCCTCCCTTGGCTACGCCACTGTCGTGAATATATGTGGTTGTGGGGCTCGCCCCCCCCAATAATTTTGAAAACTTTACGCTTATGGTACAGTGGCGAGAACCGCTGTCGTTGTGTCTTTGAAACGAGGGAGTGAAAAGCTTCAATGCTTTCTTTCGGCGCGTCCATCTTGCAATCGAAATTGGCGGTCTCTTTCGAATGTCGTTCATGGCACGATCACCTGTCATCTATCTCTACTAAAGAACGCATCGCATTTCAAAACCCCTTGGAAAAGCGAGGAAAAGATAAACCATGTGACTTCGGGCACGGTAATGAAGAGAGAGGCTAGACTTGTGCTATATCGCTGCATTTGGCGAGTGGTAAGTGTAAACTACAAGCGAAATTAACTGTCAGCATCCGTATTACAAATCCTCCTGGCGTGAAAAAGAAATATCGCCAAGCCTTAGTGATTGTGAATGCATTGACATATTCTTCAATTACAAAAGTATGTTTCAAAAATATGGGAAAAAACCCCTCTCCTGTGAAATGTTATTCGAGAACCTTTCACAAATCATAAATTGTATCCATATGCAGAGCAGCTAAGTACTATTTTTTTCTTAAAAACTGAACGATGAAAACAGAACTGAGCGTATTGACCGCATATAGAAAACTAAGGAGTGTAGGATGCGCAAGAATTATGTGCGTGAGATCCAGCCACAAGTCAGTTGATTTAACAAGAGCCTGAAGTTTGGGTTGCCAAAGTCCTCTCTATTCCTTATATCCTCCCTAGGGCCATATCCTAGTTTCTGAGCTGATGTCAGTAGCAATAACAAAAATCTCACCCAAAATGTTTTTTAAAAATCCGGAAAATACAATAAAATCTATATGCGGAACTGTCCGAGGTACAGCACCCGTAAGATGGCGCTTGATTATTCGAAAATATTCCTCGCATTCTTCCATTTTTCAGCAGATGTCAGTGCTGTTCAAAAGAATCGTGACCATTTTTTTACGGGAAATGACGTGCTCAAAAGTAAAGGATTCTCGTGGAGCTCTGTCACCCGCCACTATTTTTATAGAAATGTAATCTATTCTTCCTGACTGGCAACAGTCAAAACGTCAGAGTTGGGTGTTCCCAGAGCGGGACCACTGCGCGTTAAAGGGTTATAAAAGGTACACGAAAAAGTAAGCTCTCAGCTCAGCCTAGCTAACGTTAGCAGTAATCAGGCCACGAGAAATAAAGATTGCAATTTTATCACGTTCAGTATTTAGTGGTAAAATTTAACAAATCATCTTCATTCCTCTCTTTTGCAGATAGCCCAAGTGTGCTTTGCCTTGACATCAACAACAACAAAAATAAGAATACTGTATAATTCGTTTTCTGTTTTGGGACAATGAATGATTTTGAAAAATTACTCATACCATTTAAAGTTTACTTGAAAATGTATGCCATTATCTATGCATAAGCTATTAGCTTCAACTGTCGTAAAATAATGACTGATTTACTCAACGCTACTTTTTCGTTTTGTCTAGTATTTATAAAACATTGGGTGACAAATAATAAAAGTTTTATCTACGAGGTTTTTTTTTTTTTTTTAATGAATATCATAATATATTAAAATTTAAAAATTTGGCGAAAGTTCCTCTCTTTTATTTCGTTCTATAGTACAGAATTTTCCCCATATTCACCTACTGTTGATTTTTACACAACATTAAGAATCAATGGGTTATTTTTGAAGTAGCACTCCGAATACCTGAGCTGCCACGGGCACAGACACATAGATGAACTCCCCGTAATCACCAACATTTTTTAAACTTTCTTTGAAAGTTTTGGAAAAAGATGTAAAAGCACTTTATTTTATAATGTAAAACCTGAGAATATTTAAAAAATATAATAGTAATAATAATGTTCATCCGAAAACACTCCTATATGTTTCTGGGAAACAAAAACTGGCGAATTCAGTCAACTGAAAAACATTTCCAGAAAGAACTCCCAGCTTTTATGCTTCGCGAACCGACATTCACAGCGTTGCCAAATCTCGCAGCTTAATGTCTCTTTGAAGTTATACGAGCTTAAAAACGAATCTGTTTACCTAGCTTTAGAATCCAATTATTGCCTGGAGAATTTATTTCGACATCAAAGAATATAGCTGTTACTTTTCGAAATCTACTAATATATTTGCACCAGTTCTCCTCGAATGCATAGATACTTTCTGGCAGTGTGATGAAAATTTGAAAGAATTTTTATGTTGAGCGAAAAAAGTTTATGTGCATTTACTGATTTCCTTTTGGAAGTGAATATACTTTTTTTTTTTTTTTCCCCTTTCTGAAAAGAGTCTGATAGTGTTTTTAAGTTGATTTTGGATGCATGAATTTTTCAGTGCTATTAGTAATTTTAAATAAGATGTGTTTTAATCCCTGTTGGTTTTATGCTGCGGTGTATCAGACGTTTAGCTTTTGAATGTTACTTAGAAGATGAAATGAACAAAGCAGTTGTAAAAGAAAGATAGCTTCTAAACATAAACAGGAGGAACACTCGCGAATGCTTAAAAATTTTCGCTTGCCAGCACTGGAAAAAAAAACACGTAAACAAAGTAAACAAACAAACAAAAAAAAAACGGTGTGTATCTGTGTCGTAGACACGGCCGTGTGTTTTACGTGAATACGTGTACGTAACGAGTAATATTTTCTTCGAGTTTCATCGAAATCAAGTAAACAAAAAAAAAAACGGTGTGTATCTGTGTCGTAGACACGGCCGTGTGTTTTACGTGAATACGTGTACGTAACGAGTAATATTTTCTTCGAGTTTCATCGAAATCAAGTAAACAAATAATTACTGCGTTATAACTTATTAGTGATAGGCCTGTGATAAGATGTGCCTATGATTAGATGTGTGGTGTTTTGCTAAGACAAATCTAGGTATCTATCTGCCTACAGGGGTGGGGTGCCTTGGACGGGGGACTTCTTACGGTATCCGCCTACGTTCGGAACATTTTTTTTTAAGTTACAAATTAAATTTTTTTAAAAATAATTTTCAGATAAATTGTAGAATAGAAAAAGAAAATTATCTAGAAAACTATTTATCATTGCCATATATTTTGAAAAATTGGTGTTATTTTAACATTTTCACTAAAATTTATCAAAAATCGGCTAACGCTGTACACACGGTTGTATTAAATGAATCTTAATTCTTTTTAACAATGAGGTATGCATGACTATGATATTTAAATGATGAAAAAATTAAGACAAATTTTAACATTGAAATAAAATATGGGCAATTACGTCACTAAATATGCAAATTTTTACAAATTTACGGCTTGCTGGCAGCAAAAGATCTTAAAATAGAAGGAAATAGTTATGAAAGAACAAATATTTTAGGTCATTTCGTGGCCAATAATATCCTAAACGTATACTGAAAATGTCTACAAATTTTTTTTATTAATGCAGAAGTTGTGTTATTAGTGAAAAGAAAATGCGCAAAACAAAATACTGTTACGTATTTTCGGGGTAAGACGCTGTTCTGGGGTTTAAAATAGTTTAAAATTCGTGTTCTACTCGTCAAATAGCTAAATTTTGCATTTTGTTTCATCAAAATCGGTTAACTACAAAGCCAGATATGGAATTTTATGTGTCTCCATTGGGGCGACATTTCGGACATTTGGCGCGATTTTTCGAATGGGTCCTTTAACGTTTGTTTTACTGCATTAACATCACACATTAGCCTTGTATTCATTAATATTTCTATGACGTAATCAAAATGCGATTGTTCTGGGACTCGTTAGAGGGTTTCCGAATTTTCTGGAATGCACGTCGAAAAGTATAAAAGGAAGCGTAACTGCCCCGATCCAGTTAGTCTTGCTTCTTCTGCTTGTGTTAAGAACAGATGTCCGTGAAAACTTCAGGCTTTGTATTGGGGATTGAAAAAGCTATGTTTAGCTTGTTTTAGAAGCTTTTTTTCTGAGAGCTGTGTGTAAATTCTTTGTTGAGTTTTGAGGAACTGTGTACGATTTCCCTCGTAAGTTTCCACTGAATTTAAGCCTGTGGAAGTGTTTTATTTTGTGTGAGAAATATAGCATTTGTGAAAGGATCTGTTCTAAGCGGACTGTAATAAGCACATTACCTACTGATTGTGCTTGTGACTTTTGTGCAGCTGATAGTTCGACGAATTTCTAGAAGCAATAAATTTTGTGCTCTATCTTGACAAGTGGACTCTTTACTAGAACTTTCTACACCTACTGGACGTTAGAACGACGAACTCAGAAACAAGCACAGTTTCCTGCAACAATACTGAGAAATCAGTGACACATCCAGAAAAAAAAAAAGGCAATGCCGTAACGAAAAATCTTGAGATCGGGAAATAGTAAGCTCCATAAAGCCTCTTTTTAAGGTACATTGAAGCCCATTAAAGGCCATTAAGGTACATTTATCCAGGGCCAGTTACAACTGGACAGAACGGGCGGTGCCCCTGGGCTCCCAGCTTAGGAGATGCCAGAAAAGTGGACCAGTTTATTTGACGCGTAGAATCCGAATTTTAGATTAATTTTAACCTCTGGAAGGCAGAACAAATCGAAAATTCGTAACAGTGTACTGACAGTCAATTTCGCTTATAGTTTACAAATAACCACTCGCCAAATATAGCGATATAGACAGGAGTCTATATGTCTCTCTTCATTCTCGTGCCACAAGTCACATGGTTTATCTTTTCCTCACTTTTTCTGCGGTTTTTGCATGGCGATGAGCTCTCTAGTCTGTTTTTTACTGTGTGACTAAAGCCAGTAAGGCACCGAAGTATTTATTTTTACGCCGTTCATAGAACCTAAATCTATGACGGCTCTTTATATTGTTCGAATTTCCTAGGAAAGAATTCGGCAAAGTAATAAATTAATGATTTGTGTTTTTGTCTAATTTTAACCATCCGCTATATAGGAACGTTTCCAGTACATACATGGATACTGTTAAAAAGAAATAAGTTGAAGATGGAACGGAGAATGAACAATTGGCGTTCGTCTGGCTAGAAATGCCGATTGGCTGTTGCATCGCCATTGATTATTCATTACCCGCCATTCCACCCAACGGAAAATTGGCTGTTATTTATAAATATAACTATCATTACCGGTGATAGATTGGCTTGCGTAATCTCCCGGCATTCACCGAGGGGGGTTGGGAGGAAGGAAGAGATGATGAACAGAACGAAACATCGCATGCGAGATAAAATTAAATTTGTTCTTTTGGGGGTTCGTATTACGAATTTAGAAAGCTCGTCTATGTACTAAAGCTCTCATAGTACTGAGTAGCTGCGGGGGCCCGGTCAGGTTTGCGCTGCAGGTAATTAGAAGGGCAGGTTATCAATAACGTTTTTGTTTCTAGACGTGATGTGTGAGTGCGTTAATTAATTAGGATAATGAGTAGGTAGCTGAAATAAGGGGACATAGATTGATTCTTCAATAAGTTCAAACAAACACAGGGTCCTCGAAAAAGGCTGGATGCATTTGGTTTAACCCTTTGAGGCGCAACCCTTCCTCCATGCTGAAAAAAGGGCAGCCGTTGCCATCGCTCGACTGAACGACCTTCAAGAGGGCGGACGATCGAAACGTTCATCGCGTGCCACAGATCGAGAGACCCTTTTTAACAACAGCTGGCTGTGGCGGTACAGCCAGCTGTCGTCAAAAAAAGGGTCTCTCGATCTAAGGCATGGGGCAATCTATCCAGCTGTTCTCGCGTTCTTCCATTTTTCGGCAGATGTCAGTGCTGTTCAAAAGAATCGTGACCCTTTTTTGACAGGAAATGACGTGCTAAAAATTAAAGGATTCTCATGGAGCTATGCCACCCGCAACTATTTTTATAGAAATCCAATCTATTCTTCGTGACTGGCCACAGTCAAAACGTCAGAGTTTGGTGTTCCCAGAGCGGGAACACTGCGCCTTAAAGGGTTAACCATATTTATTGAAATACTTAACATGAACAAACAGTTCTTTGGTTGTGGTGTGCAAATTTGATATAATTTTACCTTAATAAGTTTCAATTCGCACATATCAACTTGATGATCAATCGAGTGGATAAGAACTGAACGTGGTAGATGACTAAAATGTAAAGGTACAGTTTCTGGCCTGTAGCACGGATGTCGATCTATCGGTCTGGAATTCGGGGCGGATTTCTCCAGATGTATCGTGAATACGCATTAGAACACCTTTAAAAAAGTCCTAAAGTTTTTTAAAGTCGATACCAATCCATCTGTTGAAGATGGAATCATCGATGGATTACGACTTACTTCCGATATAGGGTTAAAATCGTAGCTACTCGACCGCTTTCGTTAGAGGATAGTTTTTCTCTTAAAACGGTTATTTTTTTTTTTTTTTTTTTATGGGATGAAAGAATTTTGCATATATACGCAAATTTCCATCAACCTTTGCGCTTAGAAGAAAACTTAAGTTTTTTTTTTTTTTTTTTTTTTTATGGAATGAAAGAATTTTGCATATATACGCAAATTCCCATCAACCTTTGCGCTTAGAAGAAAACTTAAGTTTTTTTTTTTTTTTTTTTTTTCATTTTTATGGGATGAAAGAATTTTGCATATATACGCAAATTTCCATCAACCTTTGCGCTTAGATGAAAACTTAAGTTTTTTTTTTTTTATGGGATGAAAGAATTTTGCATATATACGCAAATTCTCATCAACCTTTGCGCTTAGAAGAAAACTTAAGTTTTTTTTTTTTTTCATGGGATGAAAGAATTTTGCATATATACGCAAATTCCCATCAACCTTTGCGCTTAGAAGAAAACTTAAGTTTTTTTTTTTTTATGGGATGAAAGAATTTTGCATATATACGCAAATTCCCATCAACCTTTGCGCTTAGAAGAAAACTTAAGTTTTTTTTTTTTATGGGATGAAAGAATTTTGCATATATACGCAAATTCCCATCAACCTTTGCGCTTAGAAGAAAATTTAAGTTTTTTTTTTTTTTTTTTTTTTTTTTCATGGGATGAAAGAATTTTGCATATATACGCAAATTCCCATCAACCTTTGCGCTTAGAAGAAAACTTAAGTTTTTTTTTTTTTTTTTTTTTTTTTTTTTTTAAGATCAAGAAGGTAGTTTTTCAGTTTAAAACAGTTTAAAATAAAAACTAAAGGTGTGTAACCTCAAACTACTTTTAAATTGCATTACGATTATTGTCCTGATACTAAACATTATCACTGGCTTTCTAACCAATTCGGGGAGAATCGACTCCCTGGTTAGAAATTGATTACCGACTTGATATGAGGGGGTTAAAACTTATTAAGGCGAAATTCTTTTTGTTTTTTAAAATAACGGATGGCACTTGCCGATGCCGTATAAAAAGCATTCTCCATTACAACGCCCCGAAGGTATTAGGCATTTTATTTTGGGAGCACCAGCATTACCCCCAGTGAAAGGACGGACGCGTTAAACCTAAGTTCAAGCCTGAAATTGAACCGGGAGCCACTACATCACCTGGGAGGTCAAGGCAAAATTCTGTGCATTAAAATGTAAGACTTGTTTGTTTATGTTTAGTGTTTCAATAAATGAAATGCGCCCAGTCTTTTTCGATGATTCTTAATTTATATGAAGGGTCCACGGGAAGAACGAGGAGAGACCAATACAGCTGATTTTCCAAAAAGTCGAAAGGCGCACGGGACTTTTCACGTTCTTCCCCAGTAAACTGTGGGCTATTTTTTCAGTGTATTCTCATCGTTCTTTCCCCTTATGGGTTCGGATATTAATAGTGCCACTCATGAACAACAGAATGCAGTAGAAACCTCAACATTGACGAAAAGTGGACTCTCATCGTTCTTCTCGTGGACCCTTCATATGAAATTAGTTTTTTCGAGTCATGAAAACTTTTGAGCCTCTGAAAATCAGTGACGTATCCAAAGGATAGGGCTGGATGGGCATGTGGCACGAGTGACATTTGTGAAAGGGGGCGCAGATTTCCATTACGAGGTTGACACATTTTACTTGTTCTCTCCCACTGTTGCAAACACGCGACGGCAGCGATTATCCAACCTGTACTAGTCGTTGCTTCCCGGTTTTGGGTCTTTGAATGCTTCTGCTGCAGCACAAAGCATGCGCCCATGTGCAAATGACACATATGTCAACAAGAGCATTTGTAGACCCAAGCCGGGAAGCAACGACGGATATAGAAGAGAGGATTGCTGCTGTCTTGTCCTTTGCAACCTTGGGTAGAGAACAAGTTAAGGTCAAAATTGAATTTCACAAATTCATGAGCTCCATTTTTACAAAATAAATAAATGAATAACCCGAAAACAAACTGCTCTGCTATTATTCTCATTGAAAATATCTCTGTGCTGAGACTGATGGCACTTTCACGTCAGGTAGACCGCATTTAAATGCTCGGGTCGTTTTCTTGCGGCATAAAACGGACACTTAAGGCTCACTTTATTGGGCATAAAGACCCATCCAAGAGCATTTAAGGCTGCGAGGTAACCCCCCGTCTGGTTCGTTCGCCGTTTCCGATAAAACTTTATTGTGGCTCTAAGGGTTTAGGAACGGAAAGACAATTCTATATTTCCACAGTACAGTCGCAGTTTCTTTATATCGATTTACCCTTCTGCGTATAAGTTAATGTGCTGCGTTTCTTCGAGCAGCAGGGAGTTTGTCAGGCAGTCCAGTTTCATTATATTTTAATGGTTTTTTAATGCTGGACAAATGTGTGCGTGTGTGCAGTGCAAACGTGCGCATTAGAACTCACTTTACGCTGTTTATTCGAAGAAATAAAATCTGTTTCACGATCTTAATACGCAAATTAAAATACACTGACTACTTGCAATAGGAAGTCGAAAAAAATTCAAGATGATTTTCCATGAGCTTCATTACACAATGTAGTAAAATGGGGGGGGGGGGGAAATGTGCCGTTTTCTGAAATTTTCAGAAATATTTCTTAAATGTGGAATTTTAAAGCGCAATATTTCGAAAAGTATCCACATTTTACAAAATTTCCAATTTTTAAGAGTTTTTCCTCTAAGTTCCATAACTGATACAGGTTTATCGCTTATTTTAGTACTATATAGAACAGCTTAAAAAGATATCCTAAAATTTCAAGTCCCTAAATTTATATCCAAATCCCAACATCCAATTTAGGCACTTCTTTTTTTACAGCATTCTGTACCAACCTCAAATCCAGATTAGATCGGTAGCGGTGCGGCAGTATCTGCCAAAGGGTGTTACTTTCTACCACAAACTCCCAAAGAGTTCATTTCTACCTCATTCGAGAACCGACAGATGGCATCACTCCCGATCGTTAGCTAGGGGGGGGGGGCTTCTTAATTTTCAAGCAAATACATGCAAAAAAAACCCAAGGCTTAGTTTTTCCACCCCTAGCGCCCTAGCGGTATCGTTTAGCATGGAAATTTGGAGGACATTGCAGTCACGACGTATTTAACATGCCCCCAGTCGCCACTAGGGAGCACGGTGGGCTTTGGTCGGTCCCAGAATCGAACCAACAACCTTTCGGCTACGAGATCGACGCCTCTCCCAACCAGGTTACCGCCTGTCTTTTGTTGGTTGACATTAGAGTCTAAAGGCAGCCGTCTCATAAAATTGGAGATATTAGCAGAGACATTATTAACTCCTACTGAGGTGCAATACATGGCACTGCGCATTCTTTTTTTACTGCGCTCTTCACTGCGCATTCTTTTCTGCGCAAATTTTACGGCAATTCTTTTTGAAAAACTAAAGGCATCAGAAGGCCTTTGAATAGATTTAAAAACAAAGAACTGATTCTTAAATGGTATGAGACAACCCACCCCACTATGGGTAAGTTGCCTCATACCGAGTTAGAATGAAAAACGACGATTTTTATTACGAAAAAAAATGCTTCCTGTTTTTTTTATGCTTACGTAAATATAAAACGACGTATGACCACATTATAGGCTACAAATTTTATTGAAATTCCATTGTTACGAACAGAGTTGAAACGTACGAAACGAGAGACAACCTACGACCCATCCTCCCGTAGCCAAAGTAATGATTGTTTCGTGTATATATATATATATACATATAGATATTCTCTGATACCGATATACCAACCAATACGTTTTTGCTAAAGCCGATGATGAAGTGGGCAAAGCAAAAATAATTCAGTCAAGAGAGTTCAGTGTCAGTCGCCTCTCCGTTACAGGAACTTCCTGAGATTAGGGGAGGGGCAAAATTTTACATATTTCCTTTTTCCAAGTGAGTTTAATAGTTAGCCTAGCCCTATAAACATAAAAGAAAAAATCTGATGTGTCCAACACCTGACTTCCTTGCACGTCTATTAGATCAAAAATATTTTCGACGCACTTCCTCTAAACTTATTTGTTTAAAAGAGATAAAATATCAATAATAGTAAGGTTTAGCGGTTTCTAGCCAAATATTTCGATATCGCCAAGCTGAGTTCAATTTGAAAGATTTTCTTCTGACACTTTATTTGGCGATATTTCACCAAAAGCCGACAAACTTCAGACAGTCTGCGAGATTTTGGGGATAGCTAAAGTAGTCATTGACCACAGACTTTCAATGAATTGAATGCATCCATACACCTCAATGTATTTAAAGTCATTTGGCTCACCCTGTAAATAAATTCTCAGTCGATTGCTGTCAAAAAAGATATTGAAAACAGTTAGATATTACAATATAGTTCTAAATACAAAAGTTCAAAATTCTACGGGTTAAAGTTTTAGAGTTATACAAAATACGAAATAATTTTTGGCGCCAAATTTGGCGATATTTCGGCGAAACTCGTCAATGTCGACGACATTTGGCGAGATTTTAAGCATGAACCAAACAATGACAGATTATCGACATATTTGGCGATATTTCGCCAAAAGTCGCCAAGAACGATGACAAATGGCGATACTTTGGGCATGGACCAAATGACTGACTATCGCCAAATTTGGCGACATTTCGGCAAAACTCGCCACGGTCGAGGACAGACGGCGAGATTTTGGGCATGTACCAAACAACGGCTGTCTACAGTTGTATTATATTGAAGATGTCCATAGACATTAAAGTACTGAAATTCTTTTCGGTGGTCCTGTAAATAAACTCTCCAGTAGATTGGAACCAAAAATCGAGATGCACACTAGATGTTACAACAATCTTATATATGAAATTTCATAATAGTTTTTGAGATTTGAGAGTTAAATATGCACACACGTACACCAAAAGTCGCCAAGCTTGGCGACTTTTGGTATAGTTCTTGAGGGAGGCACGTGACCGTGGTCGGACCATTACCTAACTTATGTGGTAGGACGGTATTGTGTTTGAAATGGATGAATGCCCCTAAAATTGCCATTGACCGTAATGTATTGGAAAGCTTTTGAGTGTTCCTGTAGCAGAGCTATAAATGATAAAGACACTTTTTTAAATGGAGAAATTCATTTTCTAACTCTTTACAGCATATATCCCTTCTGAGTCGTTTGAAATAGCCCAATACCTCTAAAAAACGCTTTGATGAATTTCGGCCCATAGAGCGTAATGTATTTCGAATCTTTTGGGCGGTTGTTGTAGATAAACTATCCAGTCGAATGGAACCGAAAGGGGAGGTGCACAACTAGATCATAGAACAATCCTAAATATCAAATCTCAACATTCTACGACCAATAGATTTTGAGATATGTGATTTACATACATACGTACGTACTGAAAAAACACTCAAAATACTGGTGTTAAACGATAAAGTAATTAAAAAACTTTGTAAAAAACACACATAAGAAGTAAAAGGAAAGAGGATACGCGTTTCGTTCAAAAAATGTTTTGAACTTCTTCAGTCCAAGCCCTTCGACGTAAAGAACACAGGGAACTGAAAAGAGAAAAACAAGCAAGATGTTGCCACAAGGGGCAAAGAAAAGTCGAACAAAATCACGGAGAGGGGAGAAAAAAAAAATTAAAAAGGGGGATAAAAAGGAAAGGAAAGAAGCACAAAAAATACAAAAATAAAAAAGGATTGGAAGGTTTTTCCATTACCCAGCACTTAGATCGTCTTGTGAACGATGGTTCTTCCGTTCCTTTCGTTCATTCTGCTTGGAAGTTGCTGTTGTAAGGTTCTTTTCACTTTCTTCGTCTACCCCCCCCCCCTTTTTTCCCCCTGTTTCTTTAATGTGTATGTACGTGTGTTACTGTCTTTCTTTTTCGTTTTTATTTAAAAAAAAAATTATTTATATATATATTTATTGTGTGCTGTCCTGTTCGTGGTTTTTATTAAAAAAATAAATAAATAAATAAATAAACGTGTGCTATTTGTTTTTTGTTTGTTTGTTCTGTTTTCTCTTTTTTTTGTGTGTGTTTGTACTTGTGTGTTCCCTTTTTTATTATTTTTCTTTATTCCTTTTTTATTTCTGTATTTTTTGTGCTTCTTTCCTTTCCTTTTTATCCCCCTTTTTAATTTTTTTTTCTCCCCTCTCCGTGGTTTTGTTCGACTTTTCTTTGCCCCTTGTGGCAACATCTTGCTTGTTTTTCTCTTTTCAGTTCCCTGTGTTCTTTACGTCGAAGGTCTTGGACTGAAGAAGTTCAAAACATTTTTTGAACGAAACGCGTATCCTCTTTCCTTTTACTTCTTATGTGTGTTTTTTACAAAGTTTTTTAATTACTTTATACGTACGTACGTACAGACGGCATGGAAAAACTGGCCACAATAGACTCGCCACTGGTCAAAATGAGTTGCAGACGCGTTAATAGGATCGTGCATGTTAGCCTATGATGAGATACATCGAAAAAAAAATTTAAATTAAATTTAGAGGTAGTCAAAATCGGTTTTATTGTCGAAATTTGGCCCCCAAAAATTTTCGGGATCACCTTCCTTATACTACGCACAAGGAAGTAACAATGAAAAATATATCCAAACTGTCTCATTCTAACCTTCGTATTCTTATTGCTTTAAAGGTAACCTAACTCAAAATGTTTTCAATCTGAGAAGGGTGCCGCGAAGTGTTTTTAGCCTGTCAAGGGTGCCCCGGGGGGAAAAAAGTTTGGGAACCCCTGTTATAGGCTACAAATTTTATTGAAACTCTATTGTTACGAACAGAGTTGAAACGTACGAAACGAGAGACAACCTACCACCCCATCCTCCCGTAGCCAAAAGTAATGATTGTTTCATGTATATATATAGATAGATATTCCTATATCTATTATATCAACAATACTTTTTTGTAAAGTAAAATTTTATGTAGCTAGTCATAGTAAATAGAGAAGAGATTTTCTGTTTAGATGTGTGTGCGTGGATTCGAATATTCTCTCTCTGCTGACATTTAAAAATAAACTGAAGTTTGAAGAACTGATTTTCCAAATTTCAAATAAATATTAAAAGTATCAGCAAAGTATACATCAAAATTTGACGAATAATGAATCGTGCCAATTTCTGGTGAACAGAAAAGAAGAAGAAATGAGAGAGAGAGAGACGGAATAATTGAGTAAAATCATTTTCCCAACACTGGGGATTTCTCAGTTTTCGATTTGACAGGACGGATATACCTTGATCAACATCCAATTTGGAAATTAACTTTGCCGATGAGAACACGACAAGAGTTTTGTATGTGCACGTGCGGCAGAATCTCTCTCTCTCTCTCTGGAGCCTTTTCCATCCGTTTTGAAACGGCACCTTATCGGTCCAGGAAGTGCTACATCTGCTAACGGACGTGCAGAAAGTATGACGTCGTCGGTGGCACGTTATCATCTCCGCTGAGATAGGTGAGCGTGAGGAAGATACAGTGTTAGAGTTGTGAGGTGTGCAATTTTTACCTAGACGGCACTGCCTTAGCTGTCGTAATTCGGAAATTAATATTCACTCTCGGGAAAATTCGTTCGGGATGCATTTGTTAACCCTTTGAGGCGCAACCCTTTCCCCAATGCTGAAAAAAGGGCAGCCGTTGCCATCGCTCGACTGAACGACCCGCAAGAGGGCGGACGATCGAAACGTTCATCGCGTGCCACCGATCGAGAGACCCTTTTTTTGACGCAGCTGGCTGTGCGCGGGCAGAGCCAGCTGTCGATGAACGTTTCGATCGTCCGCCCTCTTGCGGGTCGTTCAGTCGAGCGATGGCAACGGCTGCCCTTTTTTCAGCATGGGGCGATCTATTCAGCTGTTCTCGCATTCTTCCATTTTTCAGCAGATCTCAGTGCTGTTTAAAAAGAACCGTGACCATTTTTTTACGGGAAATGACGTGCTAAAAAGTAAAGGATTCTCGTGGAGCTCTGTCACCCGCCACTATTTTTATAGAAATCCAATCTCTTCTTCGTGACTGGCAACAGTCAAAACGTCAGAGTTGGGTGTTCCCAGAGTGGAAACACTGTGTGTTAAAGGGTTAAAAGCTTGTTCGAAAGAAGGCGGTTTTAATGCCTTCTAGAAGTTTTTATTGGATACTTCATATTTTATACGCTCAACATAGCTTAGAATTTACTTTGAAGCTGCAAAATATGTATTACACGCTACGTGACAAGCTTATATCACTGTGCCGGGAATCATCGATTTTCCAATTACGTTCCCATCCCATGCATGCCACACGAAAACATATTTCATTACTCTTATTAGGTTAATTACCCGAAGAGAAGAGACAGAAGAAAGGTGCTCATTCCTCCTAACCGAAAAAAAAATAATAATAATTTATTCGAAAAGGGAATTATCAGATTTTTGCTTCTACGCTGCATTTTAGCAGTTATATGGCATGCATATTATAAATAGATGTCATACATTGT
Source organism: Cheiracanthium punctorium (assembly GCA_038373885.1). Classification (NCBI taxonomy): domain Eukaryota; kingdom Metazoa; phylum Arthropoda; class Arachnida; order Araneae; family Cheiracanthiidae; genus Cheiracanthium; species Cheiracanthium punctorium. The sequence continues at coordinate 1,235,490 of JAWZYV010009160.1, read as the reverse complement.
GAAAATGCACGAGGAAAGTTTGCAAGAGAGAAAAACGTCTATAAAACGTTACTGGTCCAATGGACCAACACATTTTGTAATCAACTGGTCCGTTATTTATTTTAGGGGTCTCGGACCAGCGGACCACCACCGTTAATTTCGAGCCCTGGCCGAGGTCAGGAATTGCTGAGGGTCACTCTATTAGGTGAGACCGGAGGAATCACACCATCGTATGGCAAAATTCTTCTGGTCTGCGCAGACCGTGTCTGGTCCGTCGGAAGATTGGATATTGAAATTATATAATTGAAATGATATCTGCTCAGAATAGAATGTTGCTTTTTGGATGTTTAAGTATATTACCGGGCGCATCAAAAGTCTGCATAAATTTTAAAAAATCACTCTAAACGAACAAAGAATTTAAAAAAAAAAGATTGCGTTTTGTACAAACAAATAGGAGCATGTTCTTTTTATTGTTTTTGTTTTTGTTTCATTTTTACCAGGTGTAGAAGTATGAAACCTAATGCCATGCAAAAAAAAAAAAAAAAAAAAAAAAAAAAACTAGTTCTTCTTTTGAAGCGAACCAGTTATGCAGCCATTTTCGAACATTTTCATAAGCATTGAAGCGTTGTTCAGCGAGAACGTGTGCCAATGATGCGAATAGTTAGTAATCGGACGCAGGGTTTAAAATGAGTTCGAAAGTTATTTAACAAAAAGTTCGCAGGGGGGGGGAGAGGGTAAAAAGGTTGGGAACCACTAATCTCGGGGAGGGGTATTAACTGGTTGCGCAGACCAGAAGAATTTTGCCATACGATGGTGTGATTCCTCCGGTCTCACCTAATAGAGTGACCCTCAGCAATTCCTGACCTCGGCTCGCCGTTGAGTCACCTCTATTATTTATGCGGGTTATTTAACCCCTTAACGCGCAGTGTTCCCGCTCTGGGAACACCAAATTCGGACGTTTTGACTGTTGCCAGTCACGAAGAATAGATTTCATTTCTATAAAAATAATTGTTGCGGGTGACATGGCTCCACGAGGATCCTTTACTTTTGAGCACGTCATTTTCCGTCAAAAAATGGTCATGCTTCTTTTTAACAGCACGGACATCTGCTGAAAAATGGAAGAAGGTGAGAACAGCTGGATAGATTGCCCCATGCTGGGAAAAGGGCAGCCGGTGCCATCGCTCGACTGAACGACCCGCAAGAGGGCGGACGATCGAAACGTTCATCGCGTGCCACAGATCGAGAGACCCTTTTTTTGACGACAGCTGGCTGTGCCCGCGCACAGCCAGCTGTCGTCAAAAAAAGGGTCTCTCGATCTGTGGCACGCGATGAACGTTTCGATCGTCCGCCCTCTTGCGGGTCGTTCAGTCGAGCGATGGCAGCGGCTGCCCTTTTTTCAGCATTGGGAAAGGGTTGCGCCTCAAAGGGTTAACAATATTACTACTAGTGGAGCTTGGTGTTTATCAATTAGTACTTAAACTCCACTGTTAATTTTGGCTTTCCACTTTGGATTTTGAGTATCAAAAGTGCTACGTGGTTGAGAAAGTTTGGAAACTTTTAGATAAATTTTATATCAATCAATTTTAAGCTATGTTCACGAAGCGCTTAGAGAAATTATGCATGCGTTAAGTTAAAAAAAGTTAAAATGTTCGTTTTCAGTTGATGTGTGACAAGTTATAAAAATACATTTTATTTACAAAAATAAAAAGCAAAAGAGGCCATTTTGTGTTAAAAAAATAAATGAATAAAAATGAATAAGCAAAATTTATATCTCACTTTCATAATATCGACTTGGTGGAAATCACAGAACACTCGCGGCGCGCTCGATGTAGTTTTCTAAAAGCGCCGGGCAAAATCATTCCGGGCACTTTCCATCATGTTTCGGGCGTTCAGAATGAACTTAATTAAGCCACCCATAAATCACACTTTATGAATCAGAATTCGAGACGACTACTCCGTGAGTTATTATTTTGATTTATTTAAGAATGGAGGCATAAAACGTGAACTCGCCGAGAAAAACGGCGGGGAATATATATAATGATGCGAGTTTTCCAGGATTTTAATAATGAGGAAGAAATGTAGGCTATAGTTGAAACGTATGTTCTTACAAGTAGGTTAACCCTTAACCGGAAGGTTGCGGGTTCGATTCCGACGTACGTGCACGTCAAATCCTTGGTTCCGAAAGGCCTCTCGGCGTTCGCTAGCAGTTTCCGAGGGGTGCCAATATTCAGGGAGTTGCTTGCGCCACTATCCCAGAATCGCAGAAGTCAAGGCGATTCCGTCTCTCCTGCGTCGAGTGATGCCGCGCATACAAACCCGTATCAGGGGCCTTTTCTAGCCCCCCCATCCTCCACCCCCCTCAAAAAAATGTTCATAAAATTTGTAGTAAAATACAACACTAACGAATACGTAACAATCCATTTGAGGACATGTTGATATTCGTCCTCCAAGGAAAGCAGACTCCACCTTTCCCTTTTTTACCGACTTTAAAAAAAGAATGAGGTACTACGTTCAAAGCGGTTTTTCTTTTAATGTACAGTCAACTCCGGATATAGTGAACTTTCGGATATAGTGAACGCAAACCATTAGTCCCGATTCACATACAGTATCTTTGTTCACAATGGGGGCACTTCGGTTTTAGTGAACTTCGAATATAGTGGAAGAAATTTGATCGTCTCCAGAGGTTCACTATAACCGGAGTTGACTGTATGTACAGCGATAATTTTTTACCACGTGGACCGATTTCAAAAATTCTTTTTTTTTATTTTAAAGGGGATAACACAGGAATGGTGCCATACTAATTTGGTAACGTTCTGATGATATTATCATTCTGAAAATCTGAAAAGAACGTGTTTTCAAATCACTGCTTTAAGAGTTGGCAGTAACGGCGTTGGTCTTAATGTCAAAAGTTGCCAAGGAGGGCCACTTTGGGCGATTTATCCCCACGTTTGGCGTCAAATAATAAGTTCCCAAATCTGAACTCCGCGTGGCAATATCTTCTGTATCTAGGGAGAATTAGCCAAACGCTACCATTTTACAATGATAATAATGGTATAGCTTAGAAAGGCTTGCAGGCAAATTTGGCAAACCCTACTAATTTAGAATAGGAATAATTTTTCGTCATGCTGGAGTAATTTATATATATAAAGTCGGTTTTCTTTTTCTTTCTTCCTTTATCTTTTTTTTTTTTCTTAAATTATACTTGTTCACATCTTTTTCTTAAAGAAAGAAAAAAAAAATCATCCTCGTATAATTCTAGCATTAAAAGGTAAAAAAATATGAATTTTATGTTTAAGCTCAGCTGGTCTGTAATTAAAAAACTTGTTGAAAGTTTGAATTTAAGGTATAAAGAAGACAATACTTTCCAGTGAACCTAATATATCTGGTAGATTTAATTTCTACTGCATAGGTGACTACGTTGGCTATTGCGTAATTTATTTACGTCGACAATGTACATTTTTTTCCTTCCGGCATGTGCGTTACTAATGCATTTTTTGTAACTTAAAAACCTACTAAAAAGATTTGTAGCTGAGTCTTTTTTGCCTCCCCCCACCCTTCCCTAAACTAAAACATGTTTTGTCGACAGCTTAAAATACTTTCCAGTACGATTTCACTGCATTCAGTCTTTGTGGCATGTTTCCCACTTGCTGAATGTGGAACTGTGGGAAAGGGGAGGGTAGTAGGAAAATAAAATCTAGAAACACCTTTAGGGAATTAACTTCCGGAACTAGAAGGGCGAAGGGAGAGGTAAGCTAAAAGACTTTTTTTTCAGAAATCTTAATCCTGTTACATTGTAGCGCAGATTTTTTTTTTATATTTTTTAATTTTTTGATTTTTAACAGCTTTTGCGCTTATGGATTTCCTTTAAATAAGGGTACTACTATGATAAAAGTTCTTGCATTTATTGTTGGGGAGAAGGGGGGGGGTGAAGAAACTTCCTTAAAAAGTAATTCAGAGATAATGCAGAGGCACGTCACATGAAAAAGAATTCACAGAACCACTATAATTCTAACAAGAAAGATAAATCATGCAAAATGCTACAGTTTATAAAACACTCGTAATTTTATTTATGTTGCGTAAAGGATAGTTAACCTATTTGCTATAAAACGTTCGCCGAAAGGCAATATTTCAGGTTGTGCCCAAATTATATTGATATAATTTTGAGAGGTAGAGCATATAAATAGGCTGCAGAATCACATGGAAATGTGGGCTCAAAATTTTTATTTTCATACACCAGTTAATAACCACTCCACAACAAGTTTTACACTGGTGTGCAAAACTTAAGCAACAGGTGTTCTTTTTGCCACAACTCCTAGAGAAATCATCTGAAAGACATGAAATTCAGAAATGAGAGACAGCATTTTGTATTTAAACGATGACAATAGTATAGTTGAGCAAGAATGAATAAAATGCATACAGCATGAAATCAAACAAAGAAGGCTTTGTTGAACTTATAGTATCGTTACAAATGATTGTGTGTAGAAGAGGAAGAACAATAGGCAGATGTTCCCTAGTATGGGATATACCCCCCCCCCTTACTGAAATGATTGCTTCGCACTGTCTCTCCATACTCAGCACTAGATTGTCCAACAGTTCTTGAGGTAAGAGTGCCCTTTCCTCAATCAGCATCAGTTTCAGTTGTGTTGTGGGATGTTCCTCAGAGGATGTAATCGTGCCGCAAGACGTCTCCCCAAAGCATGCATCCTACACATGTTCTATTAGATTTAAATCACGGGAATACGCTGGCCAGTCTATTCGAGTTATATCTTCACTTGCCGGCCTGGAGTCCGGTGTGGCCGTGCATTGTCATCCATAAAAACGAAGTCTGCTCCCATGGCATCTCGTAACAGACTCCCACGAGGAAGGATCGCCTCTTGACAATAGCTATCTCATCACTATATTTCATCTGCTAGATGAAATTCGTTTATATCCCCTTATTCTCCGTCGGTTAACATTATATCCATATCTTTATAGTCTTTCATTAGTACCATTTTAGAAGTATATTTTAAATCGTATATGTTGTACAAAATATGAAAATAATTTTAGTGGGTACCCATTTCATTAAATCTGCATTCCAAGTCATTGATCGCATGGTCTACTATAAAAAAAAATATAAACTCTATCTTGAATTTTAATTTAGGATCTTTCACCGAAACATCTCGTGCTTCATAATCAAATTAATATTTCCTCGTCAGACTCTGTGACATGGCTGCTTAAGAGTCCTCAGTAGTCGGTTTGCGGAGATTCAAGTTCCAAGGCTTTGCTATGGAGAAAAGTACCTTAACGCCTCATCCTTTTTCTCAGAAAGTATTAGGTATTTTTAAATGAAAGTTTCCTGTGTGAAGCTCGAGAACTGTTCGCAAGGATTGCGCGAATCAGATTGGAGTTCATTGAGCCGAAAGAGATTTTATTGCAGTCTAGAATTTATATGTTACTTTTCAGACTGCAATAAAACATCTTTCGGCTAAATTAACTCCAATCTGATTCGCGCAATCCTTGCCAATAGTTCTCAAGATTCACACAGGAAAATTTCATTTAAAAATACCTAATACTTTCTGAAAAAAAGGATGAGGCGTTAAGGCACTTTTCTCCATAGCAAAGCAATGGGACTTGAATCTCCGCAAGCCGACTACAGAGAACTCTTAACCCTTTGAGGAGCAACCCTTTCCCAACGTTGAAAAAAGGGCAGCTGTTGCCATCGCTCGACTTAACTACCAGCAAGAGGGCGGACGACCGAAAAGTTCATCGCGTGCCACGGATCGAGAGACTTTTTTTTTTGACGACAGCCAGTCTGCGACAGACAGCTGCCCTTTTTTCAGCATCGGGCAATCTATCTAGCTATTCTCGCATTCTTCCGTTTTTCAGCAGATGTCAGTGCTGTTAAAAATAATTGTGACCATTTTTTTTTTTTTTTACGGGAAATGACGTGCTCAAATGTAAGGGATTCTCGTGGTGCTGTGTCACCCGCAACTATTCTTATAGAAATCAAATCTATTCTTCGTGACGGGGCAACAGTCCAATAGTCAGAGTTGGATGTTCCCAGAGCGGGAACACTGCGCGTTAAAGGGTTAAGCTCAAAGTTAACCGGGATATCCATCTTTTCGTTCAGTTTTCTTGCATCACAGAGCATTGCGTTAAATAAAAGGCTCGAAGATCCTTAAAAAAAATCTTTACCATTTCTTCAATATTATAGAGAGGTAGATCGTATCTTTTGACTGCATTAGCTTGCTTTACGGATTCATACAATTTAAGATTTTGTACCAAGTAATAATAGAGCATGGGAACTTGGAAGTGCTGTAAGAGAGTTTAATAATCCAGAAGCCTCATCTGTTAGAATTGTCTATTTCTGTATTATTATGAACATTACGTAAAACATCAACAAAAATACCCCTAATTTTACAATACAAATGGTTTCATAATCCCTATGTATGTTTTAGTAATATGGACCATTTTGGAAAATTAGGAAAAAAAAGATTAAGAGTAGTTTTTTTTTTCGGCGGGGGAGGGGGGGGCATCTAAAAGAAAAAGAAAACTGACTTCCAAGAATGCCTTATCTATGTGTTAAGGACTAAATTTAAAGAATGACTATTATAGGGCACAAAGTTTGCCCTTTTTTCAGCATTGGGAAAGAGTTGCGCCTCAGAGGGTTAAGCCCGTAAGGATACAAGGTCTTATTCTTAAGAATAGCCAACTTTTCTTTATGTAACTAGGGGCCAAGGCCCCTAGACTCGCTACGCTAGCATTTCGTACTCGGCATTTGGCCCCTAAAAAGACTTATTCGTAAAAAATACATATCTCAACAAACAAAACGTTGGATAAGATAGAATGTTGGATAAGATAGAATGTTACCGAGCTACACATTGCTTGGTTCTTGCATGTTGCTTGGAACATAAAAATTGAAACCTCACACTATTTGTAATTATGTGAAACCCATGGGACGCCTTGCGTATTAGCCAATTATGGAGAATTTTCATAATTTTCCGACTTGCGTATATATATGTATAATTAATAATTGGCTCTAAGAAAACAGCAATTCATTTGTTTTCTTTGATAAAAACTACGGAACAGGTATCATAAATTGCCACTAATGGCGACTTTGCATTATTTGGCGATTGACACAAGCTCACAACCTATAATTACTGTTCATTTAAGGTTCCCGGAAAACCGTTACCCATATTTTCATTTGTATAATTCTTTGCAGATTGGCGTACTTAGCACCACGAATTATGCCATCTCGCCGCGCTAGCCAATGTCCAAAGTGTACTATAACTGCTATAATGGCATAGTTAACGCCGCCCAATATTTCTACTGGTAGCCAATAATCCAGCTGGACCGAACCGGCTTTAAAATAATATTCATTTTAATTATTTTTCACTTTCAAGATATTAGTTATTCTGTTTTGAAAAAACGAATCATCGCTCATTCTAAACTCCTGTTGTCTAAGCGAACTTACCATTTAAAAATTGTCAACTTTGTGTAATATATTTTGAGTTACTTATTTCATATGCTTTTTTATTTGGCGTAAAATGGATGTCATTCTACTTCATGTTTGACAATTGCTTTGTTGTAAAGGAATGAATGATTTTATGCCAAATCTGGCAACCATTATGTTTTATTTTTTCAGTTTTTTATTAATATCTTCTAAAATAATTCGATTTTCGAAATTTAAGTCACCTTATCAGGTTCCTCGGAGTTTTCCGCATTGGGGAACATGTTTCTCGAAATTCAAATCGCCACGGTTTAGGAGAAGATAGGTCAACAAGCTCTGACAGCGTCGACAGCGGCCTTTACTTTTTTTTTAGAATAGAGAGATACCTCATTTAAATGATTAAAAATATAAATAATATTAATTTGTGTGTTACTAAAGACATGTTTTTAGTTCCTGGTACGAAGTAAACGGAGTTATAGTGAACGCGAACAATTTTAATATGCAAATTTTGATGAAAAATCCATTTGGGATATCTAAATTTACTTTGAAGAGATTTTGCGAGAATTGTCACCGTACGTCTGTATGTATGTTCCTATATATACGTGCACAATAAATTTTGACCAACAACAAGTCCAACAATAGTTTTTTTTTTACGTACGTACGAGCGTATGTATGTAGAAATGTACGTAACTCTCAAATCTCAAAAGCTATTAATCGTAGAATGTTGTTATTTCATATTTCGGATTTTTGTAACATGCGGTTGTGCACCTCCTTTTCTAAAAAAAGGAAATATTTTCCATATCAATTATAAACCAATGAATAAGATATCATAAAAGTTTATTGGTAGATTCTCATTAAAATCTTCTTACCTTTCATTCTGTGCTGCGAGTAGTCCAACCCGGTACTTTAGAATAAGTTTTATTCGACTGTAAGGGAGCGATAAGAAACAGCTTTTCCAATTGCCTTATCTGGTAGCTTAACTGGCATCTGGACTGAAAATAAATGGTTTTTCTTGTGCAGTGGACGTCGAAAGCATTGGATTACCTTACAGGAGGCGTCTGGGTATAGCGCGGAAATCTTTCGCGGCAAGAAATCGTCCCCTTTGTCTTTTAGTTGCAACAGGGCATTTATTTTATCTCGTCTTGAGAGCCGCAGCTAGGGTGGGTGTCACGTGATAGTGAGGAAGTAATAAGGGATCGGCCGAAATAGATGCAGGTAACCGCCCTACACGTAAAATGGAATTGACATGCTTTAACCCTTTGAGGCGCAACTCTTTCCCAATGCTGAATAAAGGACAACCGTTGCCATCGCTCGACTGAACGACCAGTAAGAGGGCGGACGATCGAAACGTTCATCGCGTGCCACAGATCTAGACCCTTTTTTGACGCAGCTGGCTGTGCCGGCACAGCCAGCTGCGTCAAAAAAGGGTCTCTAGACGACAGCCTTTTGTCTAGACAGTCTAGACGGCAGACTTTTTTGACGACAGCCGGCTGTCGTCAAAAAAGGGTCTCTAGATCTGTGTGGCACGCGATGAACGTTTCGATCGTCCGCCCTCTTGCGGCTCGTTAAGTCGAGCGATGGCAACGGCTGCCCTTTTTTCAGCATGGGGCAATCGATCCAGCTGTTCTCGCATTCTTCCATTTTTCGGCCGATGTCAGTGCTGTTAAAAAGAATCGTGACCATTTTGTTACGGGAAAGGGCGTGCTCAAAAGTAAAGTGGATCTCGTGGAGCTCTGTCACCCGCAACTATTTTTATAGAAATCCAATCTATTCTTCGTGACTGGCAACCGTCAAAACGTCAGAGTTGGGTGTTCCCAGAACGAAGAATGTTGAGATTTGATATTTAGGAGTTGAGACTGCGCAACTGTCTCCAGTAACAACTGCGCGTTAAAGGGTTAAGGTACATCTGGATTTTGGCATGTGCCCATCCACCCTCAATATATCGAAAAACTGGCCTTTATAACTAATACAGGTCTCTAATATGTTCCAAGTCTTGCCATTTGGCATTAAGACAGGGCCTGCTATATTTAACAGAGTCATGAGAAGAATATTAATTAAATATAAGATTAAATTTGCGTATAATTATTTTGAGGACATAATGGTTTTGTCTTCTTCTATGGAAGAACATATGCAGCATTTAGAAACTATCTTCCAAATTTGCTTGAAAGAAAATATTAAATTGATGTAACTTTGCTAAGGACACTATAAGTTTTTTGAAATATGAGATTAAACAAGGTCAAGTTACTCCAGATAATGTTAATATAGAAACGATGAAAAATTTGAAGCCACCTACTAGTGTAAAGGAACTACAGAGGTGTCTTGGTTCTGTAAATGTTTATAACAGATTCATTGATCTGTATGCAAAATTAAGACGTCCTTTAAATAATTTGTTAAAGAGAAACCTTAAATGGGATTGGTCCGCAAACTGTCAGAAAAATTTAAGGTGTCTAAACTTGAAAATTAGATTAGTTGACATTAAAGATTAGGTTTCACGGACGTCTGACTCGCAAGTAAGAGACTGGCCACATCAATGATATTGATTGTCTGAATTCTTTTGCCGGGGGGGGGGGGTATTGTAATGTATAAAAAGGCAGTTTGGGTTTTAATTATTGGGGCATTGTTCATTAAGGGGACAAGGGACTTTAAAATTGAAAACTGTCATTTCTTAATTTTTAGTCTGAAAGTATACGTAAAGTTGTTTAAAACAAACGTTTACATTAATACTAAAAATAAAAAATTAAGTATTTTTAAAAAATATATATTAATATCTTTGAGAGAAAAATGCGCATTCAATATTTTTTTCAAAATATCCCATGCGCATTCCAAATTAATAAAAAGCTGTAATATTTTTAGAGTACACTTGTAACGCATGTATGAACATAATTGTGCACTAAATTTTCCGTTGTACGCGTGTGCACACGCCATTGTAACCCCGGATGCAGGTCATTTAAAATAATACAGGTGATTTGATTAGAGACGAAAGAGATGTGGAGTTATGTCGCACATGGTATCGTCAGCGTAAATACGACTGCACCTGGAAAATCGAGAGGTTTCTGCCATTGGAACTCAATCCTCACGGATTTTCGGACCCGTCTCCCCTCCCCTCTTCTCACTCTATATTGTAATGTAACAGATAACGTTCAATAAACCGTTTTACTCGTCCAAATCTGGAAATTTATTTTAAAATCTGACGTCGTGTCATATATGTACACGGGAACGAAAGAATTGAGCCACATATATTTATTGCAGCAGAGTGTATTAGAAGCGTGGGTTTCTTTCAAGATAATGGCAATATCACACCAATATTTATTTCATAGATTTACATTGGAAATATTTTCTATCTGAAACTGACACTGCCATTTCCAGAAGATGGTTTCAGTACAACCAGAGTTTTTATTTTATTAAATGTATATTCGAATGTATCCAAAATATTGAATGTTTATTTGAAAAACATCAATTGAGTCTTAGATATATTTTTGATTGATGGTACGCGTGTCTTAGTAAAATAAGTATGCAATTTCGAATCATAATCATTGTCTAAAATTTTGGTACTTATCAGTGTATATTAGTATTTTACTGAATAAATGTGTTTTATGATTATACTACTCCGCATGGCTATTATTGCATCATTTCAATAGTTAGGATTTTGAATATTGCATTGCATCCCTTGTACTATCATTGCATACGACAGCGTTTCTCAACCTGTGGGGCGCGACCCCCAAAGGGGGCGCAGAGTGTTTGCAGCGTGGGCGGGAGAAAAACCAAAGAGCAAGTTGTAATGCATGTTTTTAAAAAAATCACGTTATTTATTCTCATTTGTACTCAAAAATATATCCATTTTTGCTTAAAATGTTCATTCAAACTTTACTGATAACATTATTTTGTAGAAAATTCGACTCAATGTTCATTGTTAAAGATTAATGTATGCTGAAAAATGTGAGGGGGTGGGGGCGCGCCACCGTAAGTTAGCCTTTGTTGGGGGGTTAAACATTTAACGCGCAGTGTTCCCGCTCTGGGATCACTAAACTCTGACGTTTGACTGTTGCCAGTCACGAAGAATAGATTGGATTTCTATAAAAAAAAAATAGTTGCGGGTGACAGAGCTCCACGAGAATCCTTTACTTTTGAGCACGTCCTTTCCCGTAACAAAAATGGTCACGATTATTTTTAAACAGCACTGACATCTACTGAAAAATGGAAGAATGCGAGAACAGACGGATAGGTTGCCCAATGCTTGGCTGGGGGACCAGCTGGGGGACTTGGCTGGGGGAACAGCTGGGGGACTTGGCTGGGGGAACAGCTGGCTGTGCGCGCGCACAGCCAGCTGTCGTCAAAAAAAGGTCTCTCGATCTGTGGCACGCGATGAACGTTTCGATCGTCCGCCCTCTTGCTGGTAGTCAAGTTGAGCGATGGCAACGGCTGCCCTTTTTTCAAGCATTTGGAAAGGGTTGCGCCTCAAAGGGTTAAAAGGTTGAGAACCGCTGGCATACGACCCTTTTTCATGGCTCATATATAAACTTGTACAATAAATCCTTGTATCCCTAACCTGCTGTTTATTTTCCAGGTGATGCTGGTTGGCGATTCCGGTGTCGGAAAAACATGCCTTCTAGTCCGCTACAAAGATGGCGCCTTCCTATCCGGAGTATTTATATCCACAGTAGGAATTGATTACAGGGTGAGAAAAAAGTTATGGGTGTACCATTTTTTAGAATTTCAGATGCATTCTGCTCTCAAGAACAAGTTATTGGAATATATGCCCTCTTTTTTTCTTGTAAACCTTTGCAAATGGAACAATAAAACTTCTCGGCATTTTGTAAATTTGTTAGATACTGTTATATGCACTGCTGCATAGACAGGAAAGGAATTTTGTTCCACCTCTTTCTATAGAGTTGTAAACTAATGGGTTGTCAGGAAACTGTTTTTTAGTATCACCAGTAACATTCATAAAACTGTAATGTTTATTTGCCACGAGTAATATTTACAGTGTAAAGAATATTATGCGTATTTATTCGATGATATTCGCAGCGTCTTTATCTAGCGTAAAATAAAACTTTAGTTTGAATGTATATGCACACTTTTTGAAAAAAAAATGTGTGAAGTATCTTTTTAAAAGTAATTAAAACTGTTGTTAAGAGAGTGCAGCGCGCTACTTAGTGTTGCTTTAACCCTTTAACGCGCGGTGTTCCCGCTCTGGGAACACCCAACTCTGACGTTTTGACTGTTGCCAGTCACGAAGAATAGATTGGATTTCTATAAAAAAAAATAGTGGCGGGTGACCTAGCTTCACGAGAATCCTTTACTTTTTAGCAAGTTCATTTCCCGTACAAAGATGGTCACGATTATTTTTAAGCAGCACTGACATCTGCTGAAAAAGGGAAGAATGCGAGAACAGCTGGATAGATTGCCTAATGCTGAAGAAAGGGCAGCCGTTTCCATAGCTCGACTTAACTACCAGGAAGAGGGCGGACGATCGAAACGTTCATCGCGTGCCACAGACCTAGAGACCTTTTTTTGACGACAGCCCGCGCACAGCCAGCTGTCGTCAAAAAAGGGGTCTCTAGATCTGTGGCACGCGATGAACGTTTCGATCGTCCGCCCTCTTGCGGGTCGTTCAGTCGAGCGATGGCAACGGCTGCCCTTTTTTCAGCATTTGGAAAGGGTGTCGCCTCAAAGGGTTAAGAATAAGAAGTTGCAAATAAATCTACCCCCTCATCTTGAATAAATTTCAAAACATTTCACTTATGGCTACAACTACCAAGTCGTTATAATCCAAGATTAATTTAAGAAATGTGTATTACTCTTATATCGGCGTTGTAACTGTCACTTTCATAGTGATCGTGTTGAAAAAAAAAAGGGGGGGGTTGAGTAGCCAGCTTTGTCAGCACCAACTCGAGGGTTGGTCGAGGGAGGGTCGAGGTTAGTATATTTACCAGGAGAGGACTGCTCAAGTCGCCGAATATGTCGTTCAGAGCTACGTCCTTCTCAGAGTTTCCCACCACAGTTTGGATCCTCATCAGAAGGTGGGGGACTTCTGGCTATTGGCAACCCTCGGAAACTGCTAGCGACCGCCGAGAGGATTTTCGGAACTACGGATACAACGTGCACGTATCGCAATCTTTCGATCACGAGTCCAACGCCTTAACCACTGGGCTATACCACTGCCCGCACCTCAAGAAGGTTGTAAAAAATATCTTCTGTGACTCCGTGTTTCTGCATTTCCAACTCGAAAATAAGTTTGTGACGTCTATAACACATGTTTGAAGCACTGTCAACTCGTAACACCCTTTGTCAATAATTTTTGGACTTTAGTTTTGTAGCTCCTTTTGCATAACCAGAGAGTTACAGAGATTTTTATTTGCGTGGAGGCAACTGAATGGAGGATGAACGAAGGAGGAGGAGTATCTATCCTGTAGAAAAAAATTGAGCCCGTACAGTAGATGATAAGTGCCAGATAGAGATGAGACGGGCTCAGCCCGAGCCCGAACCGGGCTCGGGCTCTGTAATTCACAATTGCATGCGGGCTCGGGCTCGTGAAAAATTTCTCCTTTATTGAACACACTCCTTGAAACAGATTTTAAAAAGTGATTCACGAGGAAAATAAAAGTACAGTCAACTCCCGTTATAGTGAACCTCTGGGGACCATCCAATTTCGTCCACTCTATCCGAAGCTCACTAAAACCCAAGTGTCTTCATGATGGATTGAGATACTGTATGTGAATCGGGACTAGTGGTTTGCGTTCACTATAGCCGATGGTTCACTATATCCGGGTTCATTATAATTGGAGTTGACTGTACTTATAAAAAAAATAGCGGCACTGGCGCCTAGAAGGTGCGTGAAGCTCTTTGGATATTTCAGAACGGCGGCTTATATTGATTAGTTAGTCATGGGATCCGACATTATTTGATAAACATGGATATATAAAGAATTAGAAAGTGCATTAAGAATTTGCAACTCTATTTGTCTTTAATTTGCACAAACGGCAAAATTCATTTAGTCTATCAATGAAGTAATTGGATTTTTTTTTTAAATCTTTAGCTGAAATTTCGGGCTCGGGCGGGCTCGGGCTCCGACTTATATAATATTGCTCGGGCTCGGGCGGGCTCGGATTAAAAGTCCTCGGGCTCGGGCTTCAAAAAATGAGCCCGAACTCATCTCTAGTGCCAGATCTGAAACATTGCACAGACAACTTTCAGCGCAGACGTCCCTGTCGAAAATAAAATAAGGGAATAGAGCATCTAATGACGCAATTCATTGTAGATAATACAGAGGTAAAAAAGCTTTGAACCCTTGAAATAATGAAGTCCTTTCCACGGTTCGCTAGTGGAACCAGGGCATAAATCCCTGGCTTCATTACTTTTCTCTAATTTTAAACTGAGGAAGAGAATCGGTCGTCGCTATAGTACGCTAACAATTACAGAATTACGGGGCAGTTCGATAAGAGCCAAACGATGGCTTCACTATACCGCCTCACGGCTATATCTGTTTTCTAGCAATCTTTGGAGATTCGTTGATGAAGATTTTTTTTTTATGAAAAATATTTTTTTTTTTTTTGGATCAAAATGTCCCAAATGAGCACGTTTCCTTCCCTCCACCCCACCGCGCATATTAAAGACACGGAAGAAGAATTTCAACTCTGCTAGCTTTGTAGCGTATGAAGGTAAGTGGGCCATGGACATAACCACTTGCTTTTCTGCACTTGACTTTCTACGTTACAAAAACGCAGTGATGAAAATTAGCCTTCTGTGTCTCCATTGTGAGGGCTGGGGGTTGAGGGAAGGAGATGTGCTCATTTGGGAAATTTTTATCAAAAAAGTTTTTACGTAAAAAAAAAAAAAAACTAGAGTGGGGGGGCGTCCACATATTTGGGCGGTTTTCTCCATGCGTAACTCGAATACGCTTTAGAAACTTTAAAAAGTCTTCCGCCCTAGGCATTTTTACCTTTAGCCCTAGTGTGCTTTTTTGCCTTAAAAATAACAACAATCAGGGTGTGATAGGAAAGGACCAGCCGTTATCCTCGTCCTGAGAGACAAATTCAAGTGTAAGGAACTCAAGGGTTGGGGGGGGGGTAAGGGAGGACGGTAGTTTTATGTTTTCTCCTCCACCTCAGTATCCCTGCTGCGAATGGAAATTGAATTATAGAAAAACGTGAATGGGAGAGGACGGCAGTACATTGGAACTCGCTTATAACGAACATGAAGGGACCGCGGTATTTGCTCGTTATAACCGAGTGCGTCGTTAAAAACGGGTTCGCGAAAAAAATCATAAAAATGCATGCATACTTACTATGTTACTTAAGTAATTATTTTTTTAAATTTATGTACAGTACAAAACAAGTTGGCTCATTTTGAACTGTCTTATTGCCTTTTCCTTTCACTGTTGTTCTTTGGAGTATGACTGATGGCTCCAAACCATCGTCATTCGCACCCTTGACTTCGAAAAAAATTTGGAAGTTTTTCGGTGCATTCAAAAGCCATCGAATAGGATGGGAGCGGTTGCGATTGAAATTTTTCACATTCTTCTCTTTCACTGACTGGGAATGTTAAAGGAATTTTTGTAAGAAAGCATTCGCTGAACTGGAAATCAATTATAATATTGTGAATCACAAAAGCCTTGCTCGCTATAACCGGGGCTTGCTCATCAAAAGCGAGTTACATTCCCGTAGACTTAACATTGTATACCAACTACTGATGAGCATGAATGAATGAAACTGTTCGAAATAATCGATTATTAAATCCATTCCAGAGAATCGATTTAGAAAAATCCATTCGAACGCTCAACCCAGAGCATTCGAATAGCAAACGGCATTCGAACAGAGAAACGATTAATCGCAAATACAATTCGAAAAGTGAAACGATTAATCGCATATATTATTCAAATTGTGAAATGATTAATCGGGAATACAATTCGAACTGTGAAATCGCCATTGATCGTTTCACTATTCGAATGCTCGAATTGTGAAATCGCGATTAACCGAGAATAATATTGGAATAGTAAAAATCGCGAATATTCACTCTACGAAATCTATTAAACGATTACGGAAATCATTCGATGGTCTCATTGAAAACATTGAAATCATTCGATTGGCATATCACTAGTACCAGCCATTTCCGATTTCCTCGTTAAATCTGGGTCCATTATAAACGAGTATGACTGCATTAACCCTTTAACCCTTGTCGTGAGGACACAGCTCAGACCTTTCGATTGTGATTCCCGAAGAATAAATGTGATTGCAATGAAATACTTACGGAGGACATAGTCACACGAGAATCCTTTTCTATTGAGCACACAATTTCCCGTAAAAATGATCGATGATTTATGAAATCGATGTCTGAATTACTTTTATCAGTATCGGCATCTGCTACAAAAAAAAAACTAGACAGACTGCCCAATGCCCCAAAAAAAGGGCAGCCGTTGCCATCACTCGATTCAACTACCAGCAATAGGGCGGTCGATCGAATCGTCATCGCTTGCCACAGAGCTCAAGGACATTTTTGACACAGCTGGCTGTGACAAAAATGTGCTGGTAGCTAAACCGAGCGATGGCAACGGCTGCACTTTCTTCGGCATTGGGAAATGGATGCACTTCAAAGGGTTAACATTTTGGTCCACATCGGAAAAATTCAAGATCCGACATTGTTTACTACTTTCATAAATAAATATATATTTAGAATATTTATTTTCTTCAAGTTTGCTTGTTCTGTTATTTAAAGTCTTTCATTTTTCTTTACATATCACCCAGAACTCTCCCATATCGCACCTCGGGGGATGAAAAAACAATCTCCTGGATTCCGTTTGAAATCTTCCATAGCGAATCGTCAACATATTCGCTCTGTTTATTAAATTCCTCGAATATGCTCGACGTCTCTAGACGTACACGTCACCTGATAAAGGACAGCTAAAAATTCGGGATTTCGCCGCACAGGGAGATTCTCTCGCCTGTCTTTTTTCTTTTCGTGCGTTTTGATCCTTGTCACTGTGCAGCACGATAAACAGGTGTATTTTTTCTGAAATTTGAATTTTCACCTTTTGATGGATTTTTTTTTGGCAGTTAGACTTAGCTATCCAATTACCAGCTAATGCGTTTGAAATTACACGATGGAATCGAAAATTCGCAAACTTTCTACCCGAATAATTTTGACGTGAATACGTCTTTAAATTTGCTTCCATAGTTGGAGGCAATCAGAAAACTGTTGATACAACATCAGGGGACACGGTTTGATGTTGCAGCTACACAGCTATCATCTTCGTCCAAAATTACTCCACTCAATAGCTAAAGGATCAACGAATCCGTTACGTTGAGTGAGGACTGTGACGCATCGCTTGCGGCGGAGAGGGAAGCGCCGCCATTTTGAGTTCGTTTCGCTGCGTCACATAATGTCCGTTTAGTATAAATTTTGACTCGGTGAAGCTAGAACGTTCGTTTGCGTTTCAATCGTCAGCTCTCGTCAAGATCTATAGGGCCGAAGTGGTAGGGCCCCATGTTCGGGTCCCATCGCGCGGCTGTCGATCTAACGGTCTGGAGTTTTGGTAGATTTTTCTCCAGATGTAACGTGAATACGCGTTAGAACCCCTTAGAAAGTCCTGCTACCATGGCATGCCCCATAATTGGCAGATCGCCCTAGAGTAGCGTTGTCATAATCAAACAAACAAGATCTATCCATTGCGCGTATAAAATATTAGTGTGAAATAGTTATAGTGAATATATATAGTGTTAAAAGTAAAAAAAAAATAGAATGTCGGCCTATAATCTTCGAAAAGCCAAATCAAAATATAGAGAACGTTTAAGGCGAGAAAGGGGCTTCTCAAGAGCAATCCAGTAATATCGGTAAAACACAATACGACAGCGAGTTTAATTTGTCTCACAACGAAACTTTACCAACAACGCTTGGTAATACCTGTATTGATTTAACGTTTACCAGAAATCTCGTTGAATCCTGTATGCCATTTATTGCATACGTTTCGTACCACAGACCTATCATTAATAAAGTTATGAAACAGGAATTATTTGTTTACTTGATTTCTTTCCTGAAACCAATGAAACTCAAAGAAAACATGACTCGTGAAATAAACGTAATCACTTAAAACATACGGCCTTCTCCACGACACAGCCACGCCTCACTTTTGTGTGTGTGTGTTTTGTTCTCTGTCATAAAACAGTATTGTGTTTATGTACTACAAGTGTATCGCTCGAGTATAGTTTGTGCAATACGACTACAGGTGGTGTGACGGTGATCAATAGTATGCATACTCAATTTGAACTTTTTCGAATTCACTATTTAGACACTAGCTCATTTTAATGATTTGCGTCGGTTGGCCGTAATAAGATTTTTTCACCCAACCCTTTGCATGAGTTCTACACACACCAAAATCTACGCAGTTCATGTGACTGTGACTTTTAATATACATATCCAATTTGTACTCAATTGAATGCATCGCTTAGACGCTAGCGCACTTTCAAGAATTTCCCTCCATAGGCCATAATGTAAAAGAAATCTTTTTTGTTGCCTTGTAAAGAAAAACTGTAAGTAACACACCAAAATCAATATCGACTGTGTGACGATTGTCTATAATATAATATATCCCAAATTTGAGCTCAATCGAATGTACTGTTTAGGATCTATCGTGTTCACTCACATACACACACACACACTCAAACATGCACACACACATACATACATCTCGTAAAAATAGCGTTAATGAATTCAGAAGACCTCAAAACGTGTCAATACATCAAAATCTCAAAGCCGAATTTTTTCATGATTACAATACTTTCCTTACATGATACATGGTCAGAAAGCCCAAAGTAAGTCCAAAAGTTCACCAAAAGTAAGTCCTCAAAACTGAATTCATCTAAGCGACATTGCCAATATTTGGCGGGAACCGTCAACTCACGTGTTAATCCCTTGGTAAATAGAAGGGTCCCCATCTCGTGTTCTAATCAACCGATTTACATGCAACGAAATGCAAAATTTAATTTGAGGCGTAGAGTACGAATTTTAACGTACATTCGACAGTAAAAGAGCAGATCACTCCCCAAATTCGTAACAGCATGTGTAACTTTCACTTTTAGTCCAGAGTAACGTTCGTATAAAATTTCATCCTGATAACTTCTAAAACTTTTACAGCAGTTACGTTTTACGTGAAAAAAAGTTCTGAAAAACTCAGTTTTCCAGAAAATTCATTTAAAAATTTTATTTTACGAAGAGGGAAGGGAGTTTTAAGCAGCTGTGTCTGCTGTGTTGTTTATCGTAGCGACAAAAATAATTAAACAGTTTTTGAATCTTAAAAGTATGCTCCTTCACGGGCGCCCATAGAATTTTTTTAAATGGAGGGGCAAACTACAAAAAAAATTTCTAGGCGGGATCAAATTTCATACTTGTAACAATTTCAGTTCCGATTTTGCTTTGTGATAGTTTCGTTTACAGCATAATACAACATGCTAAAACTGTTGGGGGGACAAGAGCCCTCCCTTATGGACGCCCAAGTGCTCTTTCAACCCTTCAATGCATGGTATCCTCGTCATAAGGCCAGAAAACTGTGACTTTGACTATTCTCAGTCAGGAAGAATGAATTTAATTTCTATAAAGATACTTGAGGGTGACATAGTGACACGAGAATATTTTTCTATTTAGCACATCATTTCTCGTAAAAATTGTCGATTATTTGTAAAATTCACGGGGTTATTTTTAACTGGCATCTCGCTGAAAACTGAAGAATACGATGGAAATACATTGATATAGAACAGGAGTTTCCAACTTACAAATGTTTGCGGGCCACAACTGAATACACCTGTCTAGTGGCGGGCCGTAATGTAATCGGGTTCTTAGTGAAGTTATTTTAGGGCATCTGGAGATTAAGACATTGATCTAAAACTGGTCAACTTCACACTTGTATTATAAAAAACAAAAGCATGAATTAAATTAAGATTCAAGAAAAAGTGGATAATTTTGAACTTTACCATCCATGATAAGACGGACAAATTAACAACCGAACCCAAGTCAGAGTCTCACTCATAACCAGAGAGAAAGGGGTGCTCACTACCATACAATATGAAACGGCAAAATTAAAATGACTCAAATTTAAATGAGAACTTTAAAATTACAAAAAGGGGGGAGGGGGATTAACGTATAATCACACAAAATGTTCGGTGAGAATCGGGGTCTGTCTGCTACAATTCTTAAAGAAGAGATGTTTACATCAAGCTCTGTTGTTGAGTCTCGGGAGATAGAGTAAAGAAGAAACTGAGAGATCCTTGAGCAAAGTAAGTCTATGGACGAGTTAACGGACGTGAAAAGCGAAGCAAGGAACACATAGAACACATGTGGACTCACTAAATTTCATGGAAAACTAGAAAAATCAAATTTATTCGCAAGTCAAAAGTGTTTGAAATCACATAGATTTTCCCGAAAACTTCTTTTCCTTAAATAAGTGCTTCTAATTTGATACTGCAAATTATTTCCCCAGAAAGGTTCGCGGGTCGCCATTTGGAAACCCCTGATATAAAAGAACGACTGGATAGACTGCCCAATGCTGAAAAGAAAGTTTGGCCGTTGTCGCCGTCGCTTGATTTAACTTACCAACAAGGTGGCGGTCAATCGAATCGTTCATCGCGTGCCACAGATCTAGATACCATTTCTGACACAACAAACGGGTGATTCAAAATAGATAATAAGGCGATTATGTTTTAAACCGCAAGGGATCGAAGCATACTTCCAATTAGAAAAGTTCGTCAAATTAAAGAGTAGCTTTCAGATAGGGCACTTTTTTTACTGGGGGTTGTATACATATTAATGTACGAAATTTAATTTTTATACAGTCCCTCCTTTCCTACCCTTTATATTTAGAAGAATGTCGCTCTTTGCGTAAGAAAATTGATAAAACAAATCCCATGTCTCTACGTGGAGTAGTTTCCGAGATACATCCATTTGAAAATTTTGGCATTTGTCGGCAAGCAATAAGGGGATGTCCCCAAAGTGAGAAAAATGTAATTACTTTTCAACTGACATTCATTTATGTTAATAGTCTCTCAATAGACACAGTTGACTCCTCAAATCCTAATTTAGCTAGAATTTTCCTAAAACGCATGTTTGGCAGTTTCAAGTGAAAGTTGCCACACCATTGTAACCTACACCATTATTTTGTCATTCTATTTTACAGTTTAAAATTCCTTCTCTAAAAACGTGGCCTCATTAGTGGATGGCCCCCATAAAAGACTAAATTATAGCTCATTTCATAAAGCAGTACCGATCATTTTAGGTAAAACAGTACTTGTTAATTTTACACATTTGAACGTGTTTAATTACCTTTCAAAACAATGGGATCGTTATTTAACTTTTATCAACTCATAGTGGGTCCCTTAAAGTAACGATTTTTTTCCCTGAAAACCGAATCCAACACAGTAGGTAAAGTTGTGTAAGTCATCAATTTTTAACATTGGATTTCTGGCTAACCATTTCACTTAGAGACACGGGGTTTGTTTTATTCATTTTCTTAGGCAAAGAGCAACATTCTTCTAAATATAAAGGGTAGGAAAGGAGAGACCGTATAAAAATTAAATTTCGTGCTTTAATATGTATACAACCCCCAGTAAAAAAAGTGCCCTATCTGAAAGCTACTCTTAATTGGACGAACTTTTCTAATTGGAAGTATGCTTCGATCCCTTGCGGTTTAAAAAATAATCGCCTTAACATCTATTTTGAATCACCCGGTATATTTTTACTTTCCGAACATGTACCATGTAAGGAAAGTATTGTAATCATGAAAAAATTCGAATTCGAGATTTTGGTGTATTCACACGTTTTGGGGTCTTCTGAATTCATTTCAGAAGACCCCAGTATGCTATTTTTACGAGATGTATGTATGTATGTGTGTGTGTGTGTGTATGTGTATGAACACGATAGCTCCTGAACGGGGCATGCGATTGAGCTCAAATTGGGTATATATGTTATAAACCACCGTCGCAAGACCGGTATTGATTTTGGTGTGTATAGGACTTATAGTTTTTCTACAGGGCTACGACAAAGATTTCTTTTACATTATGGCCTATAGGGAGAAATTCTTGAAAATGCGCTAGCGTTTAAACGGTACTTCCGATTGAGCTCAAAAAGTGTATACATGTTATAAACCACCATCGCAAGACCGGTATTGATTTTGGTGTGTATAGGACTTATAGTTTTTCTACAGGGCTACGACAAAGATTTCTTTTACATTATGGCCTATGGGGGGAAATTCTAGAAAGTGCGCTAGCGTTTAAACGGTACATTCGATTGAGCTCAAATTGGGTATACATGTTATAAACCACCATCGCAAGACCGGTATTGATTTTGGTGTGTATAGGACTTATAGTTTTTCTACAGGGCTACGACAAAGATTTCTTTTACATTATGGCCTATGGGGAGAAATTCTTGAAAGTGCGCTAGCGTTTAAACGGTACATTCCATTGAGCTTAAATTTGGTATATATATTTGAATGATTCATCGATTCAAATTTATTTAAATGCTTGGTAATGATCTTAATCGTAAGTGTTCGGAAAGTCGAGTGGAGTCACTCCAGATTTTTTAGTAAGCCTTCCAAACCCGGGAGGGAATTGTGACACGCTCTGTATTTCGATCATAAAAATGGCGTTTTAAAGAAAACTTCTTGAAATTTTTCAACCTCTCTGCTCTTGTACTGAGAAGTAAGCGTCCTTACCTCTTTAACGGACAGCCGACAGACAGTACACCAAAACAGCCTCGAAACTGGCAAACCCAGCACTTATACAGAAGTAATACACACCGTGACGTGAAATTTGAAGGGTTAGCTCTTGGTTAAATTTACCCTGTCCTTTAAACATCGGAATGTCCGTCTTCAGTTCGAAATCCCTGAAATATTTGCACTACTGTCGAGATATCACATATACTCCCACGCAGAGCGACGTCAAAAGCAGATCGGCAGACGAGGAGAAGGGGTGTGGGTGGGAGAGCATCAGGGGAAGGGTACGGAAAATAAACACTGGAAACAATTTCAAACCTCTTATTGATACAGACATAGAATTCTATATCTCTGGAAATTTTATAACATGCTTTGCTGAGGACTTTTATTTAACTTTCCAACAAAGTTGAAATGATTAAAAATACACTGGTAGGTTTACCCGGGAGGGGGGGGGGAGAGAAAAACTGGTGAAGTGCCAGTGACAATGCGTATTTTCAAAAATCATCTTTGCTTACTCAAAAACATGTGTTTTCGCTTAAATTGTTTATTCAAACTTTACTGGGATAACGTTATTTTGTAGAAAAGGCGAGTAAATGTTCATTGTTGAAAAATAAAAAACTGGATGTATGCAAAAAATGTAATGGGGGGGCGCCACCGTGAGTTAGCCTTTGTTGGAGAGGTGCGATGTTAAAAGGTTGGGAACCGTTGCTCTAGGGATCGGTCTGTTCAACCGATCAAGATGAAATTTCAAAGATAAAAAAAACCTATGTGAATTACTATTAATTACTGAAACAAAGCATAGTGAAGTTGAAATAATATTGCAATTACGAAAAAAGAACCCACCACTCAAAATACTGGTGTTAAACGTTAAAATAAATAAAAACTTTGTGACGTTTTCAGTTCCCTCTGTTTTGCGAGAAGAAGGACTTTGACTGATGAAGACTGAAAAAATTTTCAGTCTTCATCAGTTGCCATTCGGATTATGAGGGTTAAGAAAAAAGCTATTTTCTTCAATGCCGTAGTTTTAATATTACTCCGTTAGAAAACTAACAGGTTGAACTAACCCCGCTAAACTAATTAAAGTGGGTTTATTAACAGGGGTATCTTTACTGGCAGTCAGAAGAGTGATGTCGTAAATTAAAAGTCGCGTGAGATTGATAAACTCTGTCACACAATTTAAGTCCCTTCGCAGTTTGTGCGATTCTAAATTGCTTCTCGGATAACACATTTTGACAGTTTTCGCGAGATTAAAATAAATAAAATATTTTATTCTGCTGAAAACCTGAGCATTTAAATTATGAATTTAGGAAGAATAATCGAAGTTAGATACTATTGGTATAGGTAATAGGTAGCACTAGTAGATGTTTCACAATAACATAATTTATACAGACTTAACAAGCCTTTAGTGTATAATAAATTGATTGTATTTGATAAATTCATTATTTTTCGACTGTCGCCTTACAGTCTATTAAACGATAAATAAATCTGCGTTTATATACAGGGTAGCATAAAAATACTTTGCGGATATATTGACCTCTAGGGACCGGTTGGTTTAACCCTATCGAGATGAAATTTCAGAGATATTTATTCAGAGGTGTGTGATTTCGAGATTCTGTGAACAGCAACAAAGTGGTGTTCACGGTTATGGTTATAGGTACTGAAACTCGAAATTTTCGAATTACAACATGTATTTTTTATTTATTTATTTTTTTTTTTTTTGCATTTTGCGAGTGCGACGGGAAAAAAAATAGGTGTTGCCATTCGAAAATTTCGAGTTTCAGTACCTATAACTGTAACAGTGAGCACCATTTTGTTGCCATTCACAGAATCTCGAGCCAATGTAAGCTGATATGCAAATGAGAGGGCATTGGTCAAAAGAGGATGACTCTTTATTGCTAATACAGGGAGTAAAATGCACAAAGACGTAAAAAGAGGAAAAGTTAATGCACTTGAATTTAACCATTAAAAAGTTTCGACGCGCGTCACACAATTTTTACTATAAAATTTCAAACACAAAGTAAATTAATTACTTTTATCCTAAAAAAATAAAAATATAGTTTAAAAAACCAAAAAACACGCTTTAGTGATAAATTGAACAAACTAAAAAGCGAAAAATAATTCTTAATATAGAAATAAATTAATGAACGAAAAATAGTATTATTGTGAAAAAAGCGTGGGGCACTTAGTGCTATATTTTTTGTATCATTTTTGTACTAATCGTACCGATTGAATATTCTCAAGAACTGATATATGGAGCACCCCACGCTTTTTTCACAATAATACTATTTTTCGTTCATTAATTTATTTCTATATTAAGAATTATTTTTCGCTTTTTAGTTTGTTCAATTTATCACTAAATGAATTAATGAGCGTGTTTTTTGGTTTTTTAAACTAATTTTATGTTTCACTTTTTAGTTCGATTTGCTATAAAAGCGTGTTTTTTAGTTTTTGTTAAACTGTATGTATTTAAAATTCATTTTTTATTTTCGATATCTCTCATAAGACACTAAGGAACACTAAGTTGGAAAGTACAAACTGTGAGATAATTTATTTTCACTGTGCACCAGTGGCGTAGCCAGGATTTTATTTCGGGGTGGGCTGGGTATCAAATTTAAAGCTAAAGTTCAATTGTAAGCTAAATATCAAATTGTAAGTAAAGGGTCCCATTTCGGTGGGGGGGGAGCAGCCGCCTGAGCCCCCCTTCTTGCTACGCCCATGCTGTGCACCAAAGTATTATTCAACCTGCAGTTAAACGCTACCTTTCTCACTAAAAAGGAAAAATAGGTCTCTAATCAACAAATAAACGCGTGTTAAAAAGAATGGCCTTAACATGTTCTTGTACTCAACTCTTCCATAGTGTATGGATTACGATATTTTGTAAAAAAAAAAAGGGAAGAAGATCTGAAACACCTTCAGATTTTAAATACGCAACAAAGTGCTCTATATTAAAAGCGTATCATAGTTTATACGTCGTCCCTATTTTTCTTCCTTATTCCATTCAGTTGGAGAGTGTATCATTATTCATGACTGGGACGTATTTTTCTTCCTTGTTTCATAAAAGCCATCTTTGGAATCGAAATCTATCTTAAAATTGCCTACGTAAACTATTTTATAATTGTTGCCAAGTATATTACAACTATACTTTACCGTTTTAAATATTGTTTCGAATGTCCATCATAATCCATGAGTGTGCCGTGTTTCTCTTTCTGGGTTGATTCCTCCTTGAACGCGTCGACTCTCGCCAAGGTGGCGATCATTAAGCATATGGAGCTACCACGACGATTTTTTGTATCGATGTGGCCATCGTAATTTAGAATTA
The DNA here is from genome assembly GCA_038373885.1 of Cheiracanthium punctorium. Classification (NCBI taxonomy): domain Eukaryota; kingdom Metazoa; phylum Arthropoda; class Arachnida; order Araneae; family Cheiracanthiidae; genus Cheiracanthium; species Cheiracanthium punctorium. The sequence continues at coordinate 1,209,072 of JAWZYV010009160.1, read as the reverse complement.
AAATGGCGATTTTTAATAACCTGTAAGTAAAGCATTCCGTTACATTTTTATTTATTTTGGGTTGCCAATGAATGTAGTTTTAATAATGAAGTGTCTTCAAATTCCTTAACGGGTGCGTTGATCGCTAATTAGTACACTTTAGTTTTCATCTAGTTCTTTTGGGAGCGTTGAAACTTGTGTATATGTCCTAGAGACCCATGACTGCAAAGCTCGCCAAAGTGCGGGATTTTTTAGGTTGGCGAGAGCGGGGGCGTTAAAATAGGAATCAACTCTTGCTTGTACCGTAAAACACATCTTTGGAATCGAAATCTATCTTAAAATCGCCTACTGAAACTATTTTACAATCTTCTCCAGGTATATTCCAACTATATCCCGTAGACATTTTAAATGCTGTTTGGAATGGGTATCCTAACCCATGAATGTACCGTGTTTTCCTTCCTTGTTCCATAAAACACTTCTTCGGAATAGAAAGCTACATTGAAATCGCCTACCAAAACTGTTTAACCATTTTCGCCAGGCATAGTCAGACTATACTTCACCTTTATAAATACCATTGGGAAAGTGTATCATAATCCATGATGTGTACCGCATTTGTCTTCTCTCTTCTATAAAACACTGCTTCGGAATTAAAATCTATATTTAAATCGCTTACTCAAACTATTTTACAATATTCGCCAGGCGTTATCTAACTATACTCAAAATATATTTATAATAAATTGTTGCGTTTTGGCACCCAGTTTAGCGATCCTTTATCAAAAATTGCAAACCTTGTGCGACTTTCAACATTTTATTAACGCCCCCCCCCCCCTCCACATTATCTGGCAAACTCGCTTGAAAAGTGACTCGACGCGAAAAATGTACCAAAATTGTGTCTACACAAAAAGCAAGGTTGAAATTAATAGCACTCTGGTGCTAAAAATATATGCCGTGCCCAGGATTCGAACCTTGGTTATTGCGGCCGCAACGCAATGTACTAACCACTATACGATCACGGCCACAGTAAAAAAGGTTTTCTTAAGATTGTAATCTTTGGAAGTGTTCTACTTTCAATCAGGATAAGAAATGAGGAAATTATTTAATCCTGGCGATCCTGATCAGGATAATGAGATAAACTTATAAAATTATTGTATTGTCACCGGTTCTTCATAAATGTACAAAGTTTAAAATAAATCTGACCGTTTTAAAGTGTGCCAAATTTGAGTTCAAAGGAGTCGGTTACAAACATACATACAGGTGAAGCTAATAAATAAAAGCGTGTTAAAATCAGGATAATGGGATAAACTTATCAAATTATTGTATTGTAATCGATCCTTCATATATCTACAAAGTTTAAATTAAATCTGACCGTTTAAAGTAGGTCAAAATCGAGTTCAAAGGAGTCGGTTACAAACATACAAGCATGCAAACATACATACAGGTGAAGCTAATAAAAGCGTGTTAATAAAATAATACCCAAGTACTCGTGCATAAATGAATATTTAATAATCAATTTTAGATAGAGAGTATATTCGATAGAAAAATAGGTAATCATCATTTATAAGTTGATTTTAAACAATTTCATAAAATCTAAGGTCAAGACAAATCATAAATTACAGATTATCTTTTTTTTGTGTAAAAATAAAATAACATTAAAAGGCTGATTTGGTATGGGGGTGTGAGGTCAAATCTTATTTTTATTTGAGATACCTTGATCAGAAAAAGAGTAAAAACTACACATATGCACAAGGAAAAAAAAATCTTTGTTTAATTAGTCAATAAATAATCCTGTTATAAATGTCTTTCAATTTTACTTGAAAGATTTTTCCAAGTAAAATTTCAGAATCTTCCTGGTCTTACTGTACCTTGATACACGGAGGAAAAAAGAAGCCAGGAACCCTGTCTTAGCTGCAAACAGAAAGAAAATAAAATGGAACATTTTTTTTTAGTATAAAAAATGTTTTAAAAAATTAATTTTTTGTAGCAAAAGAACATGCACATGAGAATAAAATGAAGCAAATTCTTTTATTTTTAAAATTACAGTAGAAAAAAGACGCACAAACCAATAAATACACTACGGGGGAGAAATATTTTTGTTAAGTTGGATTAACAAAAATTTCTTAATTAAATTAAATAATAAATATTAAAAGCTGCATTTATTTTTAGTTTAAAAAAAATGAAGTTTTTTTTTTTTTCACAGTCAATCTATGCAAATCAATATTTCTTTAAAATCATAGAATTCGTGTGACGATTTTTTAGCTAACATTCACTTTTAGAAGCATTTAAGAAATTTAAAAAAGCATTCATGTAATTCGTAATTGTATTAGAGATGTTAATAAAGAAATGCGTAAAAGAAAATACTCATTTACCAAAAGGATTGAACTTGAGTTGGCAGATACGAAATACGGAACTCGGCTATGATTATACAATTCGCATATCGTGTGGGAAAAAAAAAAAAAAAAAAAAAAAAAAAAAAAACTGAAAAAAAAAAAAGCGGAATTTCGCGAATCCGCAGAATATTCTCATCCCTGTATAATAAGAGGTGTGGCCACCTCGTACAGCTATATAAGTGTCACGTAGAGCTCTCGTATTGTTAATGAGGCCGGAGACATAAATCTGTCCGAAATTAATAGACTCCAGTGTTTAATTTTTTTTTTTTGGTTTAGTTATAATACGATAAATTTGCATAATGCATATCAAGAAATTGCAAAACATAACAAACAAATAAACTAACGCAAAATTCACCGGCAACACTTTCTTTGGCACATTTATTTTAAGACAGATACGCAAAAAACGTAAACGGAAAGAAACTTCCGTTCATGCGCAAACATGAGAAAATATACAGTTATTGAAGCAATATCAGCAAGGAATGTCATCCAAAGCGAAGCAATGCAAGAACGATTCGCCATAATAAGTACAGGACATCGAGGTTCGTGTCTATATGCGTAACAAATATCGTCCTATAGTATGCACCTCCAATAAGCATGCTGGAAGTATTCCGAATAGCACAGGAATTAGCAGTAGACTTCTTTCCAAAAAATTTAATATTACATTAAGTGGTGGTAATTTAATATTACATTAAGACTTTGGCCAATTCTCGAAACGTGCTATGGTGTTTTCACAAGTACCTGAGCTAGTCGATCCATGCTTAACCCATTGCGTACCATACAACCACTAGTGTATAGGGCAAATAGCTATGTATAGGGCAAAATCCCATTGTAACCAGCACAGGAAACATTATAAGGTAGATTACATTTAGATTAAATACAATTTCAATAAAAGATAATATTGTGCCATTCGAATGATTTCTATAATCGATAACTAATATTCGAATAGAATCAATGATCGATTAGTCGAATAGTGCATATTTCCGATTTTTAACATTCGAATGGTATTCGTGGTTTCACTATTCGAATAGTATCCGCGATTTCTATTCGAGATTTCGAATGGATTTTTCAAAATCGATTATCTCGAATACATTTAACAATCGATTAAACCAAACAGTTTCATTCATTCATGCCCATGACTATCTAAATGCCCGAAAAACGGGTTTTGCATGTAACCTTCATATACATAGGCTGGTACGGAAGGGGTTAAGAAGCGAGCTGACAACGATGCCTTACGAATAGAACTGGAATTCGGAAACATTCTCCGACTGGCCCTCTGGGTCGTCCTCGTCCCCCAGATCGAAGTACAGATAGGGCGAGAGTCCCGTGTACTCCATCTTCACGTTGCCGAAGTCCACCTTGCTGTTCTCGCTCCTCCTGTTCCGCCTGCCCGCGCGAGGGTTTTCGCGCCACTTCCTCAGGAACAGGTCCACCCTCTCGAGGAGTTCGTCGTCGCCGAAGAGCCTCGCCACGCTCGTTATCTTTTCCACCCTGTCGGCGACCAGGTCGAACGTGCCCCAAGTGTCCTCGACGTGCAGGATCTTCCCGAAGAACCTCCTGCACGCGCGGAGCACGCCAGACAGCTGATACTTGTTCGCGAACAAGTAGAGCACGACGATCCCGTCCATGGAGTCGAACGAAACGTGCTTGGCGCCCATCAGGATCTTGCACGCCCACCTGAAGGCCTGGACGTGGTCGCCCCTGAGTCGGACGTACCCTCGCCTGTTCTCGACCACCTCGGCGTCGCAGAGCGCCCTGAAGACGTCCGACGCCTCGCAGAGCCTCGCCGCCACGTCCGAGTCCAGCGACAGGCGGATGATGTCGCCGTCGTCCGCATCCTCCTCGACCTCGAAGGAGGCGCCCACGATGCGGTCGTAGTCCACGAAGTCGTCCGGGGAGATCGTGTGCAGGGTCACCTCCAGGGCCAGGTGCAGGCAGTCGTCCGGCAGCAGGACCTCCCTCTCCTCGAGCAGCGCCTTCCGGGAGACGTACCTCTCGATCCTGTTGTAAAGAAGGTTCATTAGTGGGACTGTTTTAAATTATTAAGGACATGCGTTGTGACACAAGAAAATCGAGGTTCGAATAACACTTAGTTGCTATATAATAAAAAGACGTTAACCCATTCGTGCCTGGATATTTTTGCGACTTTCTTCGATTTTTGCTAACACCAGCAGTAATTGATACATTTCTGATGTCAACTTTTGGAACAAGGGATGATTTCATTTAAAATCATTACGTATAAAAATTGAAATGTCAACATCCTACTGGGCCATATTAAAATATTTTGTGGAATTGAGGTTCAATACTCGCGAATAAAGGCTAGGAAAAATAAATAACGTTTTCGACTGATAGCGAAAATGCCGTCCCGAAAAAGGGACGCTAGGCATAAATGGGTTAAATACTTAAAACTGTTTTATTAAAAAGATACTATTCAGACATACACTTATTACAACGGAGGGTGGTGGCTCAGCGAAATAAAAAATACGTCCTATATAGACAGTGAAATTAAAGTGCCATGACTTAAAAATGACGCCAGCAGACAATTACACAATGGCGAGAACAAACACCTGGCCGAGATCAATAACGTCCATTCCAGAGCAACCCTAACAGTTAATCCAATAAAATTAAAATGACGTCATCGCGAGCCAATCATTTTAAAGACGCCGGAAGGGCAACCAATAATAAAAACGCCAACACCAAGCCAAAGGAGGGGAATCAAAAAGTACGTTGCAGTAGCAAACGGGCGCAATGTAATCTATTTTTAGCTCATAACGCCGCCACCGGGTCTCATTTCGAGAAACAAACAAATAAGTATAATGCATGCGGGAAAAGCGAAAATACAGATTTAAAAGCCGAAATGGCAGAAAAATGAAAAACAGAAGTGATTTAGAATTCTTGAATCTGGATAGATTACATTAAAGAAAGCCAAATTAAATGATTAATAAAATATAGATATGTGATCTCCATCACACCTGTACGTCGCGAGCACGTCCTCTGCGGTCGCGGCCTGCACCTCCGGGTCGTAAGGGAAGGTGAAGGTCCTGACGAAGTGCTGCTTGCCGCCTTCTTCGGAGGGGGAGTCCCGCTGGACGGCCACGACGCAGGAGAAGTTGAAGTGGTGGTGCGACTTGAAGATGAGAGGCAGGCGGCACTTGAAGACGATCGAGACCCAGCCCCTGTTGGCCTCGACGTCGCCGTTGCCGTAGAAGGAGGTGACCAGGAATTGGATGACCGACTCCTTTCCCAGGGACATATCCGACATGGCCGTCAGCACGCCCGGCTTGTGGACGCCCTCGTCGCTGAAGTTCCTCAGCGACGTGGACAGGTGCTTCGTTGTGCTTGAATCGTTCGACGAGGATGAAGATGCAGACTCCGCCATCTTAGATCCGTGATCGGCAAACTTATTTCTCGTTCCGCTCTCCCTTCTCTTTTTTTTACCAAGAATCCACCAGAATAGGGGTACCTGAAAGAAGATAAAATCACGTTAGAGAAGTAACGCAGTTAGTTATTCGGTGCAGTGCCATATTACCGGCAGGGCTAACGGGGCAACTGCCCAGGGCCCACAGAATTTAGGGGTCCAAAAATCTTACTTTTTATAATTATACAATGAAATTACAAAGGAGAAAAGTATTTCAAAAGTTATTATTTCATAAGATTTTTTAATTATAAATCATGAAAAATGAAAATGATTCAAATTTACATTTCTATAAAATATTTTTTTCTTTTAAATTATTCGAAATGCTCTATAGTCGATATAGCATACCAGCATGTAAAATAATAACCAACTACAGTTTGTAAACAGTATTTTTAATGTTGAAAAAATTACAAAATTTTGAATTACGAGACCCAATGCACCGTGAATTTTAAAATCTCGCATGAGCTGTTTTTTTTTTTTTTTTTAGGTCAAAAACTCTAGTGACCAGGTAGGGACAATCGTGCGCATATTGACCGTGGAAAAGGTTTTCAGTTATCTCCTTCCACTTAGGATTGCACGTGAAAGTCACAAAAAGGTCAGGCTTCCCATATTCCCCAACTATTGCCATGGCATCCTGAAAATTTTGCTGCATCGACCGTGGGCTACCAACGAAAGTTGATGGCAGAATGATTGGAACGCCTGCTCTAATGCCGGCTTCAGCAGCTACTGAATTTATAGGGTCAGCTAGACCCAAATAAGATTCCACTCGAAGATTCGTCTGATTGCTGCGGATGTAATGCAAGCGGTTTCCCTCAACCTTGACATATGAATCCACCGCATAATTGTTGAAAAAGACGGCCACCAAACAGAATGGGGTAAAATTGCCCTTTCTTACAGACATGCGGTGAATATAAAATAGTTCAGAATATCCCTGATGAGTGCGAAAGCCCTGTTGGCCAGACGGAAAAAATAGTACGTATGTCATGGGGTCGCAGTTTGTGGTTCAGTGTATGTATGTATTCGTAGAAGTTCCATAACTTTCGGATGTATGCATATGTCGCGGTTGTTAGGTGGGATGCCGTCTGAGGTTTTAAAAACCATGGCTATTTCGTTTGATTTTGGCGCATTGTACCTGCCTCGGTGCTGGCCGGAATCCAGCCTATCGTCGCAAATATACATGCGCACGGTGCTGGCCGGAATCCAGCCTATCGTCGCAAATATACATGCGCATATTTTCTGCAGCCTCAGGTCTTTGTTCAAGACATACCTGTTGTTCCAGCTCCCACATCATTCGGCAAAAGGGTTGACGCGTCTGATTACCTCATCTAATAGAGACATGAGATCCTGATGGCATTCCGAGTAGATCTCCATTCGGTGACTGTTTGCGATTTCGGAATCCAGAACGTACAACTGCGCAAAATTCTCATGTCCCCCTTCAACTGGGCGCAAATGAGAGCTCCGATGATATATTTATTTGTCCGCGAATCTTAAAGCAGTACGGCCCCCTTCCCGTAGGTGTTTCGATCTGCGCACCCATCGAAGCAAAAGAAAGCGCACTGTTGCATGACCGGATATCTATATAAATAAAATAAGACTTTTGTCTGTACATTTCTTGGAATTCAAAAATTTTGCGATTTCTATCCGTTTCAAGCACTCGGGAATCTGATGCGACCCTCAAAAAAAAGTTTGTCTGTCTGTCATTCTGTCGTTCTGTCATTCTGTCCGTGACGCTTTTTTTGTTCAAGCATCACGTAAAAACGACAGAAGCGAATGATATAAAATCGGGTTTCATGATAGGTGGTCACTCAACTTAAAACATAGGTGTCGAATTTTTTAAAAATCTTGATTAGATTTTCAGATTTTGCGAAAATCCTTTCAAACTGTGTAAATTTGTGTTCAAGCACCACGTAAAAACGGCTGAAGCGAATGATATGAAATTGGGTTTCATGATAGGTGGTCACTCAACTTAAAACATAGGCGTCGAATTTTTAAAAAATCTTGATTGGATTTTGAGATTTTGCGAAAATTCTTTCAAACTGAGTGAATCTTTGTTCACGCATTACGTAATCACGACTAAAGCTAATGATATGAAATTTGGTCACATGATAGATGGTTGCTCAACATAAACTATAGGTGTCCAACTTTTTAAACATTTTTATTAGATTTTGAGATTTTGTGAAAATTCTCTCAAAATATGTTTATATTTCTTCAAACATCACGGAACAACGACTAAGACGAATGATACGAAATTTAGAGATAGGATAGGTAGTTGCTAATCTTAATTTATAGGCGTTGAAATTTTAAAATATTTTGATTACATCTTGAGATTTTGTGAAAATCGTTTAAAAATGCTGAAATTTTGTTCCAGCATCACAAAATAAAGACTGCAGGGAATGAAACGAAATTGGGTGACAGGATAGGTTGTCACTCAACTTAATTCTAGGCTTCCAATTTTTCAAAAATATTGATTAGATTTTGAGATTTTTCGAAAATTATTTCAATATGCGTAAATATTCGTTCGCGCATCCCATAATGACGACTAAAGCGAATGAAATGATATTACTTAGTGACTCTCTAACCTGTAATATTTTAACAATACATAAAAATTATAACTTCGCTTTCTTTACTTTGGGAACATACTATATCCATTCTGTGTACTCCTACAATGCTGACGAAAGTTCTTGCTTTTTGGAAATTTGCCTTAACTAACCCGTCAAGGACGGGTACTTCAGCTAGTTGTTCCTAAAATGCAATGACACTGAATCACTTCCCTCTAATAAGTGCCTTATTTCGATGGGATATGGTGAAGTATGTTCAATGATTTTCCCATTGTGGCAGCAGTGAACGTATGTTCCCCTTGATGTCTTTTCCTTAACGAAATACAAACCTCCACAATTATTACATTCATTATCCATCGGCCCACAAGAATGTTCTTCTACATCAGGACGCCCGCCACTCCTTGCTATCCCAAAAATTGGAGTCGGTCTATCTGTTCGAGCGCTATTGTTAATTTGCCGCCGTTCCCTATCACGCGCAGCATTTGTTCTACGTCTTGCTTCGCCATCTTCAAGGGTTTCAGCGGCCCTTACCACCTGAGCATGCTGTGACATGGCCAAAAGACGGGACTGTCTTTCATTGGGAATCTCGGCAGCCCTCACTTTCTGTGCATTTTTAGACATAGCCATAAGTCGCTGCTGGGTTTCATCTTGAGTCTCGTCGGCCTTCCTCTGCTGATCATGTTGAGCCATGTTTGCCAATCTGCTTGCTGTTTGTATTGCATTTTCTGCAGCCCGTCGATCACTTTCACGCTGCGCATTACGTTCACGCGCAGCATCACCAGTTACAGATTGCTTCCGTTTCGGCATTTTTTAGCCGTGCGTGGAAAAAAAGTGAATAAAAACACCCGAAATATGCATTTAAAAAAGGTAACAGTTTTTATGACAATTCGAATGCAAAAATAAAATAAAATGCAAAACAACACCGTTGCCATTCATATTGTACAACTATGTGAAAATGAAAACTATGGAGTAAGGTGCACAAGTTCATAAAATCTTTATTTATTAGAAATCTTCCCAAAAGTGTAAAATATATCTTCTAAAAACATGTAATTTTTAACGTAGTCCAAGATTGACGACAGAACATACGTTCTGAAAAATCTACAGGTTTCAACGCTTCCCAGAGAAACTGGATGAAATGAATTCAGCAGTAAACACACCAACTATGGAATCTGAAGACAAATGTCTTAGTTGTCAACTAAAATAAATGTAATGCTGTACTTACATGCTCCGAATGATCACCTTTTGGACAAATAAAAAATCCAGAATTCCGAAAAAATAAAAAGACAAATTTAAAACACCTCACCAAATTAAAAAACAGAATAGTCAAATTCACTGAATCCGCTGTTCAGAAGTAGTATAAAAAAAATCTGGAGTGACTCCACTCGACTTTCCGAACACTTACGATTAAGATCATTACCAAGAATTTAAATAAATTTGAATCGATGAATCATTCAAACATATATACCAAATTGAAACTCAATCGAATGCACCGTTTAAACGCTTGCGCACTTTCAAGAATTTCTCCCCATATGCCATTATGCCATAATATAAAATAAAGTTTTGTCGTAGCCCTGTAGGAGAACTATAAGTCCTATACACACCAAAATCAATACCGGTCTTAGGATGGTGGTTTATAACATGTATACCCAATTTGAGCTCAATCGAATGTATCGTTTAAACGCTAGCGCACTTTCAAGAAATTCCCCCCATAGGCCATAATGTAAAAGAAATCTTTGTCGTAGCCCTGTAGAAAAACTATAAGTCGTATACACACCAAAATCAATACCGGTCTTGCAACGGTGGTTTATAACATATATACCCAATTTGAGCTCAATCGAATCTACCGTTTAAACGCTAGCGCACTTTCAAGAAATTTCCCCCATAGGCCATAATGTAAAAGAAATCTTTTTCGTAGCCCTGTAGAAAAACTATAAGTCCTATACACACCCAAATCAATACCGGTCTTGCGACGGTGGTTTATGACATATGTATCCAATTTGAGCTCAATCGAATGCTCCGTTCAGGAGCTATCGTGTTCACTCACATACACACATACACACACACACACATACACACACACACACATACATCTCGTAAAAATAGCATACATGGATTCAGAAGCCCTCAAAACGTGTAAAAACACCAAAATCTCGAAGTCGATTTTTTTCATGATTACAATACTTTCCTTACATGGTACATGTTCGGAAAGTAAAAAAGTAAATTCGAACATTTAAAGTTGTCCCAGCAACCAAATTTCAGATGCCAGAAATTTTTGCTTCTGCGATAATAAATTAAATGATTTGAAATCGTCTGCTGCAGTTACCATTAATGCACAAAGAAAAACACATACGTATACTTTAATATTTAAAGTTAGCCTAGCAACCAAATTTCCCCTATGGGATTTATTTGTGTTAATGAGTTGAAATCGTCTGCTTCTATCAATACGCACCAATATGAAAATATAACAGGGGTTTAGTATCCAGTGTTAGCGAAATTATTCTTTACTCGGTAAAAATCTATAGAAATTTTCTAAGAAAAGATAGAGAATGTGTTAAAGGATACTAAACCGTATCGTTGCCTATGTAATACTACATATTATGAGCATTACGTAGCTATTGTTACGTCATTTAGTATTTTCCACTTCGTGACGACTTTTGAATTTCCCAAAATTTAAAAAAAATGCAAGTTTCCTCCTGTTATTATGGTTTGCTGAAAATTTATAAAATTTCGCCAAGGGTAGCTTGCGCATTGAGTAAAATACTTTGAATTTTATAATAGTAAATTTTCACGTCGAAGACTTTTAACCTAATTAGATTTGTAACTCATTTTTAAACTCATGGCGTCAACACAGCGTCATATATCACATTATATCAATATGACATAAATTTCACATGCGTAAAATCTAGTCTCGCATGAAATAAGTTTTATTTATTTTTTCCGACTGGCAACTGTTCAGTTTCCGTCGACTTATGATGGAGCTCCGTTTTAAGAGCTCCGCCGGGAACCGAGTTCGTAGTTAGGGTTTTTAATTGATATCTTTATAACTAATTGGAATTTCGTATTTCGAGTCAGCGGTTCTGGTTCCCGGGACGATTCTGCATCTTTCGGTACCTTCGCCGAATCTCTGCGTTCCGCCGTTCCGGAGGAGATAGGCCCATATAGATACATACACGCGTTTTTTTACCTCCCGATTTTATTGGTGTAGATTTGTGTGAATTAGTTATTTAAAAACATATTATTGTTTAGAAAAAGTGGTTGTATTCCGTTCATGTTAGTAACTGTGATATAGTATTTCGATGTAACTTTTCACTATCTGTTTTAGTAACATCATGTAACTATATTCATTTATTTCAGATTACGGAAAACAAAATTTGTGTTTGGAAGGGGGCAGATATTTAAAGCTTTTTAGAATAAACCAATCATAATCTTTTTTTTCCTTCTTGTTTGCAAGGGAGAGGTTATTGCGCGGGGCCCAAATTTTTCTTCTGCCCAGGGACCACAGTTGTCTTGAACGGGCTCTGATTCAGTGGCGAATCTAAGAGGAAGGAGGGACGATGGCGCTCTTGATTTCACATAAACCCTCTGTTGAACCCAAGTTTAACTTGTACGCTCTCATCATTAAAAAAAAAAAAAAAAAAAGGCAACGGAGAAGGCTCTTCTTCTTTGACTGATGTTGCATCTTAAAGAATTATGAGGTACAATATATTATGAGGTTTCGAACAATTGGGCAAGAGGAACGTGAGCGGTGAGTTCAAAGGTCCATTCCGGGAAGCAACACCGGTCAAAGAAGGACAGGCTTCTCCGTTGCGTCTTTTTAATGATGACAGTCAACAGATTCAAGATTAAAATGAACAGGAAAAAAAAAAAAAAAAAGACAAAAAATGTCCCATTTTTGAAAACACTAGTAAACAAGGTTTTTGTTTCTTTAAGTAAGTGGTGATTTTTACAGATTAGATTAGGGGTTGTTGAAAAAAAAAAAAAAAAAAGTACATTAAAAATTTGTGTGTAATGGAATTTTTAAAAAAATTAAAATGTTGTAAATCTCAATTTTATAACATTTATTCTATACGTTTTACCATATAATTTTGGCATGTTGAATTTTAGTATTCATAAAAAAAAAAAAAAAAATGTAAAGCTTAAAAACAATATAAAACGCTAAAAAATTACTTGTTTATAAAGTTTCAGAAAAATTATAAGGGAATGTTTGTGAAAAAATGAAGTGGCATTCTTAAAAAAAAATCCCAATTTTCATATTTTTTATGCAGCAATAAATGCTTTAATTGTGGTTGTTGTCTTATACGCACCATCCCATCGTTAGCTTTTCTCATAACGGTTCCTTGTGAGTCATCTCCAAGCATATTGGGGTTCCACCTGATCAAGCTACCATTCCAGAAATACGCTGGAAGAAGCGTTTCCTATATACGTTGCTTGCAGCTTCCATATTTTAACCCTCTAACGCGCAGTGATCCCGCTCTGGGAACACCCAACTCAGACGCTTTGACTGTTGCCGGTCACGGAGAATAGATTGGATTTCTATGAAAATATTTGCGGGTGACATAGCTTACGACAGCCAGCTGTCGTCAAAAAAGGGTCTCTCTAGATCTGTGCGGCACGCGATGAACGTTTCGGTCGTCCGCCCTCTTGCGGGTCGTTCAGTCGAGCGATGGCAACGGCTGCCCTTTTTTCAGCATTGGGAAAGGGTTGCGCTTCAAAGGGTTAATGAACCTTATTCTTTCTCCTACGAGTGCGAATAGTTAATTTTACGTTTATACGCCACAATTAAATACAGCCTATCACTCGAACAGGGTCGCAAATAGATGAATAAGATAAGAAATGTGGGTGAAAATGTACATTGAAGGTAAAAAAAAAAAACATCCAAAACGTTTAGTCTGATCGATATAAAGAAAAGTGTGGATTTCAATATTGTTCGTGCAAGAACAGTTTCAACCACTAAGCCATGCAAAATTAACGAGGGAAATTTTTTTGCCGCACAAATTAGGCACCCTATGAAGGGCAATAATTTTGAGGATACATTAAATGATTAAAAAAAAAAAATACAAGCAGCTTGGATTGATTTTAAAAATCTTGTAACGCATTTCTTAAGAAATAACTGAGGTCCTGATAATGAAACATTAATTATGAAGGCATGTTATAAATTTATAAAAATTTAGGATGTTCTATGTCATTAAATATTAATTTTGTGGCTTCTCCTTTAATTTTTTTTCCTTTAACCCTTTGAGGCGCAACCCTTTCCCAATGCTGAAAAAAGGGCAGCCGTTGCCATCGCTCGACTGAACGACCCGCAAGAGGGCGGACGACCGAAACGTTCATCGCGTGCCGCACAGATCTAGAGAGACCCTTTTTCGACGGCTGCGAGATGGCCGTCCGCCCTCTTGCTGGTAGTTAAGTCGCAACGGCTGCCCTTTTTTCAGCATTGGACCATCTATGCAGCTGTTCTCGCCTTCTTCCATTTTTCAACAGATGCCAGTGCTGTTAAAAAGAATCGTGACCCTTTTTTGACGGGAAATGACGTGCTCAAAAGTAAAGGATTATCGTGGAGCTCTGTCACCCGCAAATGTTTTTTTTTAGAAATCCAATCTATTCTTCGTGACTGGCAACAGTCAAAACGTCAGAGTTCGGTGTTCCCAGAGCCGGATCACTGCGCGTTAAAGGGTTAAGACGATCGCCTTATCGGCTCGGCTACAGAAGCGGTTACTTTAGTCTTACGAAATTAAACTTTTGATTCCTAAGGTAGCTGACGGGAAGCAACATTCTCTCTTGTCATTCATTCATTGAAATTTTCGCATTGCAGTTGGAATCATCTGCAGAGAAAAAATGAGCACTGAAACATTTGAAATTTAGTATGTACGTAGCTGAAAGTTGGCTTCAATCACTTTTGCTCATGTTGTTTAAAAAATGGCATCCATAAGTTTTGGGTGTTCCCAGAGCGGGAACACTGCGCGTTAAAGGGTTAACCCTTTGAAACGCAAGCATTTTCTCATCAATATAGAAAACTGACTGGATAGTCTGCCCAATGCTGAAAAAGTGCAGCCTTTGCCATGCACCATTCTACCCTATTTTTTTTACGACTGACAGTGAAAGCTCTAAAATAAGGTGGTATCGCGGCGCTATTTCAAATTAACATACAGGGTCTTCCTTCATTGAAAGTACAATCCTTCATTGATTTTTAACATACAATCAATAAATTAAGAAAAAGTTTGCCCTTTTTAGACCGTGCGTCCACAACTGCGGACAGCAAAATTACCTATATTGCCGCACAGTATGGATGTCCTAATTTGTGCGAATTAATAAAAACCAATTTTTCTCAGCAATTTAGTAATCAGGATTTTGTAATTACAATTTTAATCTCTATTAACAAAAAAATTATTTAAACAGGTCTGTAAGGGTTAAAAATATATCATCCAATAATAAAGAGCAATTCAAAATTTTAATCCACCACAACTACTAAAATATATCCGCATTAACACACGTTTCGGGTTGTACAAAAGTCCTGCCCATCTTTAGCTATAAAAAGTTCAAACTTTCCTAGAAGCAACCTCTGTGGAAGTTGATCCTTTTCACAATGCCATTACTCTGTAGGGGGCATGCAGGGAGGCAGCCAGAGAATGGGGCGCCACAGAAAACTGGGTAACTCCCGAAATTTTGATAACTTTTTTTTTTTTTCCTTCTGGCTACGTGTGTATTTCTCAGTGCAATTTTTACAAAAACGTGGTGGATACAAAGATCTTTATTCATTTTTACGTTTAAACACTAGATTTTTAAAAATTAAGATAAATGTTTTTGATTAACTTTTTTTTTCTCACACCAAATATAAATTAACAAGTTCAAATATAATTCAAAAATTCATAAATACAAATCTGAGTATTCTTTCCTGAGTATTCGAATCTGAATTTTCTTTACGCTAAAATCTGTAGAATATTAGAAATTCCGAAAAATGAATTTTGTTCCAAATATGATTTGTAATTTAACTATCATCTAATGCATTTGAAACTGGGTTGACTGCTATTAATTTTCAGTATTCTCCATTTATTCACATTTTGGCCAGAGGCGTATCTAGAAATGAGTTTCGTGAGAGGTTGGGTGGGGGTGGGGGGCGCGATAAGTAGGGTTAATTATTTTATTAGAAACAGGGCATTCTTTTTTTATATTAATTTTTAATGTTGAATCCAAGTTTAACCCTTTGAGGCGCAACCCTTTCCCAATGCCGAAAAAAGGGCAGCCGTTGCCATCGCTCGACTTAACGACCAGCAAGATGGTCGACGATCAAAACGTTCATTGCGTGCCACAGACCTAGAGACCCTTTTTTGACGACAGCTGGCTGTGCCCGCGTACAGCCAGATGTCGTCAAAAAAGGGTCTGGAAAAGTTCTTTTTTTTTTTTTTTTTTACAGATTTACAGACACTGTCGTTGGATGATCTTAGATTTTTAGAGGGCTTTATTGAAATCGTTACCGTGGGTTGCTCTCCTTCTAAAAACGGGACATTACGGTGTCCCAAAGCTGTGCATGGGGACAACGGGACAAGCCACCTAAAAACGGGACTGTCCCGTTCAAAACGGGACATATGGTCACATTAGCCAAGGCGTCAATTTGGTTGAAATGAATTTGAATTATTATTTTTAAACCAAAACAGCTGCGGATACGGAGGTAGGGGCGCCCATAGAAAATTTTCTAAGGGGGGGGGAAACTTTAATTAAAAAAATAGAGGAGGCAAATTTCGAATATGTAACAATTTTAGTCCCGATTTTGCTTCGTGATGGAATTCTATTTACATCATAAGCAGGGGCGTAGCCAGAAAATTTTCATGGGGGGGGGGTTACGACTACTGCAACTCACATAATGCATACATGTGTGTGATGAGGGAGTGCAGAATATACATTTTATATGGCAAAAAATTCCTCATGGGGGGGGTTATGACCCCCCTAACCCCCCCCTTGGCTACGCCTCTGATTCATAAGACAATATGCTAAAACGCTAGAGAGGGGCAAGTGTCCACCATGCCCCTTATGGGCGCCCATTAGAGATGAGTTTAGGCTCATTTTTTGAAGCCCGAGCCCGCAGAATTTTAATCCGAGCCCGAGCCCGCAATTTCAGCTAAAGATAAATAAAATTCCATAAAATTCAGAGAAGTAATTCTTTGATAGAATACAATAAATTTTGCCGTTTGTGCAAATTAAAGACAAATAGAGTTGCCAATTTTTAATGCACTTTCTAATTCTTTATATCTATGTTTATGAAATAATGTCGGATCCCATGACTCACTAAGCAATAGAAGCCGCCCGTTCTGAAATACCCAAAGAGCTTCACGCGCCTTCTAGGCACCCGTGTCGCTTTTTTTTTTTTTTTATAATTATAAGTACTTTTATTTTCCATATGAATCACTTTTTAAAAATCTGTTTCAAGGAGTATGTTCAATAAAATAGAAATTTTTCACGAGCCCTAACGCAATTGTGAATTACAGACCCGGAGCCCGGCTCTTCTCTAGCGCCCATGCGGAGCTGTAAAACGGCGAGAGCAGGCGCCGTTATCACACGTGCCGAATAACACCAGGAAAGCATACCGTATAAGAACACCAGATTGTTCGGCTGTGAAATCGGTTGCTAGATTGTTAATGTTTATCCTTTTTAACACACACTGTGGTTATAATATAACACTGAATTGCTTACAGGTAAGAGATACTCACAACAAAGTAATTACCTCTAGTATTTGGATTCTCTCCCTGCAGAAAACAACACGCGTGTCCTTACTGCGTTGTTCATGTGCTTACTGCTTCTCGCCACTGCCGCCGCCCCAAGGTCACTGCAGCTAGAGCAACGGTGCTTGCTGCAGCGGGAGAGTGGAGGTGAGGAGAAACACGTCTGATAAAGGCGACGCAACTCAGGCTGAAGTGAAATGAAATAGATGGGTTTAGAAAGCCGCGTAATTTGAAATGATGATTGACAGGAATCAGGGGCGGAGAGACGAAGAGGGTTTAGCCAGAGGTGTTATATCGTTTATGCCCGTTGCTAAAATTCATCGGATGCTCCCCCCTCCCCCTCTTTATTTCTTCGCTTTCTAAAACTGTGTGATATTCTTTTTTTGCTCACACATACCTCCATATCTGGAAGCATTTTTTAAAAATCTGTTTGTTTAATTTGAGTATGTACTTCCGTGGGTATAATTTAACCCTTTAACGCGCAGTGATCCTGCTCTGCGAGCACCCAACTCTGACGTTGTGACTGTTGCCAGTCACGAAGAATAGATTGGATTTCTATCAAAATAGTTGTGGGTGACATAGCTCCACGAGAATCCTTTACTTTTGAGCACGTCATTTCCCGTCAAAAAATGATCACGATTATTTTTAACAGCACTGACATCTGCTGAAAAATGGAAGAATGCGAGAACAGCAGGATAGATTGCCCCATGCTGAAAAAAGGGCAGTCGTTGCCATCGCTCGACTGAACGACTAGCAAGAGGGCGGACGGTCGAAACGTTCATCGCGTGCCACAGATCGAGAGACCCTTTTTTTGACGACAGCTGGCTGTGCCGAGCTAAGTCGAGCGATGGCAACGGCTGCCCCTTTTTCAGCATTGGGAAAGGGTTGCGCCTCAAAGGGTTAATTGAATACAAAGATAAAAGTGTTACTAAATTTTGTAATAATATATGTTATGTTTTTACGGCCACCTCGGGCTAGAGGGGCTTTTCCGAGCTGGGGGCCGTGGCATCTCACCCGTCGACCCTATATTTACGCCACTGGCTTCCACCTCCCCCAAAAAGCATCGTTTAAAGGCAACATATTCCTCACTTTGTTTAGGTGAAATGAACTTTTTAAAAATAAATTAGCCCCCACCAAAAGAATTTCATTGGATTAGGATAACACTTTGCTTTATTGTATACTTTGTTTAAGTGAAATAAACCTTTTCAAAAATTAGCCCCACCCAATAAAAAATTTTGTATCCTGCAGATTACAGAAAGAATAGAGCAGCATTACTTCTAAATAGATTAATAATTTAGAAATTGCATTGGTTAATCAGTTTCATTCGTGGTAAGGAAACA
Organism: Cheiracanthium punctorium; assembly: GCA_038373885.1. Taxonomy (NCBI): domain Eukaryota; kingdom Metazoa; phylum Arthropoda; class Arachnida; order Araneae; family Cheiracanthiidae; genus Cheiracanthium; species Cheiracanthium punctorium. Next base: position 1,190,682 of record JAWZYV010009160.1, on the reverse strand, counting down.
TATTCCATACGCTGTTATAGTTGGAAAGAACTTCATAATCGATGTGTTTGGAATATTTATTATCCTAAATTTAAATAAATACATGTTTAGATGTTTACATAAATTTATTCTTTCCTAATATTCACGAATGCAGCTTTATGATTATATAGATTTTGTTTCCACCATTAGCTATCGAATCCATTTCCTTTTTTGAAGTTTTAAAACTTCACCCCACCCCTCCTTCTTGGGATGTATATTTAATTGGGGGGAAAAAAATCCAGCGAATTTAAACGTAAAGAAAATTGTACAAGGACTAAAGTCTTCTGTGACCTAACTGAGGGACGAATTGTTGTACCTACCGACTTTCCACAAAGCAAGAGAAAGAAAAGAATTAGCTATTTCGAGTAATCGAAATTCACCGAAACAATTTTCTCAGTTCCAAAAATGAAGTTTGAGATGGACTAAAAAGTGTAAACAATAAATGGACTAAAAAGAATAAATGGACTAAAAAGTGCAAACATGTCATTTCGGGGCTCTACAAACAATGTTGAAGGATTGTTCAGATTGTAAAAAAGATAACATTAACAGTAAACAATTATGTGTACTGCATAGCGAGGTGCGCTGTTGTTAAAGCAGTAAATATTAAGAGTCCAAAAAAAAAAAAAAAATCGGAAATAAAATAGAGCTGAAAATAGCAAAAAATCGCTTGAAAATTAGGGAACGGTAGATTTTCAGATTTTTAGAATATCGCAGAATGTTTTCTTTATTTTTATGCATAATTAAAAAAAATTCAATCGGATCGTACTAACGACGTAGATGTTATTATGCTTCTTGTGCTTAACTTTTTAATATTTCTGGAGTAATGTTGGTAAAAATTTTATCTTGGAGGGGTTACCGGGAATTGTTACAGAATCAGTGAGTCAGGGATCAGCGTAAGTGTATTGTAGAGTTTGTTCCAATTTAGCAAAAATGTTTTATAAATTTAACTGGACGGCTTACATGATAGTGTCTTCAAATTACTACTCGATAATGATAACCTACGTCTAGTTATATGATGTCATAGTAGGATGTTGTTTAATGACAGGCACTTTTCTGAAGCATACCTAATACCCTGTGGCATCATCTATTTAAAAGTGCCTCAACCGTGGATGTGCAGACATGTCTGGTACTATGTTATAAATACTTCCAGTGAGGTAGGATATCATTAACTATAAATTTTCGGTAAACACTTCACTCGGGTGATTGTTATAAAGAAACTAAACTTACGAAGTATTATTTGTTGTATGTTTCCGAAGTCCAGACGTTCACAAATTTAAGGTGTTTGTCGAATAAGATCTATAGATGAATAGATTTATGGACAGCTACAAGCGAGGAGATGTACAGAATAAAGTAACCGATACATTGTTATAAAGCCCCGTAATTCACCAATCCAGCGCTTTCAATTCTAGTCGCATTAAAAGTTGTGTGAATGGCCCCAACGCTGCAAAAGGACAGCCGCTGCCAACGGTCGGTTTAAGCACCTCGTTTAAATCGTCAATCTCGCGTCACACAGTTTGAGTGTATTTTTTTTTTTAAAGTGAAAACTTCTTTAGGCACGTCAGGCACTTTTGGGATGGGGGTAAAAGTACCGAATTCGCGTGACCGTCACGCTCAGATACATATGGTGGAAAAGTAGATTCTGACGTCATAGCTACGCCGTCTCTTACCTGCTGAGATTTCTTCCTCCTTTCTTTGAATTATAGTGTTGCCATCTGTTATCATAGGTAAGAACTTCAAGTTACGTTTAAACTGCGACCTTCTACCTTCCGCGACTGGTATCGAACTGTGGGCCCAAGGCGTGGTAAGCGAGCGGTTTAACCACCAGACGGGTTCGACTCGGGATGCAATGATTGAAGTTTGGAGTGATTGTTGTTTCAATTTCGGAATGGGAACTTTTATGTATCTAAATAAATAAAATTAGACTTTGCCTGTATATAACTTGGTATTAAAAAATTTGGTGATTTCTATCCGTTTTAAGCATAAAATCCGTTTTCAGCATATAATTTGCACAATAAGTGTGTGTAGGCTTACAAAGTATTCAAAAATATCCACTTTTTATATACAAATTGTGTACAATCTACATGTTTTTGCAAAAAGAAGTGCAGACTTTTTCTATCTGGGTAGGTGCTATCATTTTCGATTATTTATTTAAAAAACTGTACTTAATTTGGATAGCTATATAGTTATGGCACAATAAAGTTAATTTGATAATGTGGAGAGTGTTAATAATTATATACTGTATATTATTGGAATTATAAGTGTTACAGTACAGTGCATTGCAATTTGAATTATAAATCCATCATTCATTACAAATATAGGATTACTGCTCATTACAACGTCCGTACATAATTTTTGATAATTAATAAATTCACGTACATAATTATTAATTAAATCGGACAAAATCCAACACGTAGAGGAAAATGTGTACAGCTGATGTATACCGTACGCATATACCAGCCCTGTCACCTTGCGGTCTGCGCGCGCACTCCCTCTCTCTTTTTAAATTTTAAACGTGCACACAAATCGAGAGCGAAATTTGATACGTAATTAAATTAAAAATTCAAAACTTCCAATACTAACCCAGTGAAAATTGCGTTAAAATGTTTACAAACGTACAAAAATATGCGAAATTGTGACAACATCATAAATAAATGTGCGATACCCTTGGAGCTTTAAAAAAAATATTTAATTTTTTCTTTTTACAAAGAATTTCAAATGTATAAAAATGTGAATAAACGTTCATAAATGCTTATTTTTTGTTAATAGAAATACAATTTATGCGTGAAAACCTGTTTAACTGCATGAATATAAATTTTAGAAAGTTTGACAAGGAGACGTGCAGTCCTACGATTGGCTGTTTTTATTTTTTTTTTTCTGTGTGTGTGTTTGGGCGGAAGACTTTTTAAGGGGTCTTGAAGCGTAGTCATGCTACATCTGGAGGAAACCGCCCACACTCTAGACCGTTAGATTGACAGCCGCGCGGTAGTCCCGAACGCGGGACCTCCACACTTCAGCCACCTACCATGTTCACTACCCTATCCACTCGGCCATGGTGGAGCCCTGCGTCACACAGCTAGAGAATTTTTTCGGCACAACTGGCACGGATGTTCTATTTTCCGTTTTGGGCAGTATATCCAGTTGTTCTTCTTTAACGATGCAAAAATTGTTGCGCTTAGAAAGATAATCAAGGCGAACGCATCGATTATAAATCAGATGGGTTCGCCTTGATGGGACGATCCCCTTTCTGTTTGAACGCATTTAAAACCCTCTACTGAACCCATGTTTAACCTGCTCACTCTTATCATAAGGAAGGCGCAACAGAAGCGAGTGCGTAAGCGAAACGTTAACCCTTGGCGGAGAATTTAGAGAACCATTTTGGGAGGCAACATCAACCAAGGCAGGAAAGTCTTCCCCGTTGCTTCTCTCTAATGCTGAGAGCGAACATTTAAACATGGGTTCAACATTAAAAGAGTGACCCATCTCTGACAATAAACTTTGTTCTACAGTACTGCGCGAATCAATGTGAACAAAATAATAAAACTAAACTAATGCAGGCTGCAATCGATATATGGTTTCAAGACCAGGAACTATCGGCAAAATGTAAAAACCTGTTGACTCATGCCAAAATGTGTTGAAAAACGTTATACAACCCACCCACACAGCACAGCAAACTTGCATCAAACTTGCAGCAAGCTTGATTTATCAAGTCAATAAACTTGAATTAAGCTTGAAAATTTCAAGCGTGTAAGCTTAATGCAAGCTTGAATCAAGTGTTCTAGTTTACACTTGCCCAGCTTGCATTAAGCTTCACATAGCAAGCTTGAATCAAGCTTGACATAGCAAGCTTTAAAAAAAATTTCTAAATACACGGGGCACCCGCGCCACACATACTTTATTTTTCCGCGCATTTCCCCCCCTCTATGCTGAAATTTTAAGTTATTTTAATCTGTTCCATCAAACGTCGGCGGCTGGGTTCGATCCCGAGAACTTTAGGCTGGAAGGCCCGCGTGCTAACCGCTCGGCTATTATGCCTCGGGCAGCTCTGACTAAAGTTTGAAGTGACTGTTGTCACGCCAGATCGATAAGTATGGGCGATGCTGATAAGTTTCTTTTATTTTTCCATGGGATGAATCAAAATTTAAATAATGTTATGTGTGATTTATAGACTCTACTAATAGGGAAATAATCATAATATAAACTTAAAAGCAGGACACGTTTTAAAACTTTCAATATTGCAAAACTCATCGTTGAGCAATACTGCTGGCCAAAATCGAGACAAAGGACTGATTTTGAAATCAATTTCGTAGTATAATTGTATTTTATTTTGAAGAATTTCCGTATTTGGAAATATAGAATATTTTTTTTTAATTTTATGGTCAAGTACATTTATGACTGATTAATTATTTTGTGGAGACCGGATTACGCCTCATTCTACCACCCATAAAGTGAAGTATATTAACTAACTAAATTGTGTTAATTATATTAAAATTTATTTTTAGGGGTAACTAATTAGTTAATGGAATTACTAATGTTAATTAGATGTAAATAAAACTAAAACTGCCCTCGTGTTATAATAAAATAAAACACAACTTTTACGAACTTTTCTTTATTGAGCAAATTTGAGAAACGCTAAGACAATTAATGTCCATTCTCTTTCACAGATGGCGCCATCAACGCTCGCTTTCAAAAGGAAAAATCAAGCGAGTATCAATTGTCAAGCTTAAATCAAGCTGACAATTCTACTGACTAATTTAAGCTTGTCTAGCTGACTAATTTAAGCTTGACAATTCAACTTGACTCCTGCAAGCTTGCTGCCAGCTTAAAATGAGTTGAACTATCAAGCTTGTATTAATGCGTCAAATTCAAAGAAATCAGTCAAGCTTGATTTAAGCTTATGTGCTGTCTGGGCAGAAAAGGACATACTAAAAAATGTTGGCCCTGTTTTGGATACCAAACGATTACTTCAGCAAAATATTAGGACATCCTCCATGAATTTGTGGCCATTCAAATGTTTTGGAGGACGTTAGGAATAGCTCGTGGTTTATGCAAGACGACGCCCGGCCACACCGAACTGCTGCAGTGTCCGATTTTTCTCAACGAGCATTTCGGTGATCGTGTTATTGCCCTTGAACACGAAAAGAATATGCAAAGTGGCGTGGATTGGCCTCCCTATTCGCCAGATTTGACGTCATGCGATTTTTTCTTTGAGGGTTACTTGAAAGACCAGGTGTATCGCCACAATCCACAAACTGTAAATGAACTGGAACAATAGATCGTTGCTGCTCGGAGCATTCCAACTGAAACGTCGGCACGGGGGTCTGGAAATTTTGTCCTCAGATTGCGCCATGTTGCTGCTGCAAACGGTGGTTATTTTGAAAACATTACTTTATAGTTTTTAATAGTCAGCAGTAGGGCTGGACGATATTGGAATTTGAAATATTGATATCGATACCATCTTATATCGCGATATCACGATATATCGATATTTTTCACACTTAATTTTAGTATTTTTGAAATGTAAGCAATCAAATAAACAAACCGTAAAACCACTTGCTATATTCAAAAATTAATTAAAATAGATTTTAATGAGTAATTGCTGGTACTTTATTTAATTAAAATTAATATATGAAGGGTCCAGGGGTAGAACGACTTTACAATAAAATTTTGCTTCTGAGAAAAACGACTTCGAGGGCCCGCAGTAAAGTGGTTTTCCCCATTATACCAAAACTTGACCCATTATACCATAGCTTGTTTCTTTTTCTTAATAGTGTTTCTACCCCAAAAATAATTCAAGTGGTGATAGTGCTCATTTAAAGCTAGAAGATGGCACCACTATCTCATTTTCGAAAAAAAGGCTGTAAAGTGGTTTTACCCCTGGACCCTTCATATATCTCAGTTCATATCATTTAATGGCAGATTAATATAAACATAGTTTGAAAAGTTTCAGTTTAAAAAAAAAACTGTATAAATACAAATACTGTCATCAAAATCTGAACTCGCCGTAAACAACAACAAAAAAGTCAACTGTTTCCAATTGAATGAAATATGCCGACCGACAGCTATGGATTTGCAGGCTCCATGGATTCGGAATCCCACAAAGTTCTTTATTCGGTATTGTAATCGGACTCGGGAATGCTTGATTGACGTGTTAGTTTTTAGTAGCGTTGATCACTGCTGGAAAACTGACAGAATTCGGTTTCGGTATTTTTTTTATCGGCGGCCGCTATTTTTGGAACTTTACCGTTTTCCAGATTTCACTGAAATGAAAATGGGAAGATCGAATTTATTATGCTGGAATAAATCAGATAGTTCGGTAAATATTGATTTTTGGCCCAGCCCTATGCCAACATGTGGAATTTGCTCTGGGACGGTTTGCAGGCTTTGGAGATGCCGTCGGAGGGCGGTTCAAGTAAAACTAGTGTTTAAACTGCCCGAAATGAAAATACAGGGGAGCTTCGTATGACCCTCTGGGCCTGTAAGATTAAAAGGTTAAGTTTGGTGTCAAAGCATTCGAAATTTTATGTAACGATGGGGGTTCCTAAGGGAGGGGGTCGAGAATCACTAAAAACGCGCTCCGATGGATAGTTTCCAAGAAATACGTTAATTAATTATGGTAATTAGACTAATTAACCATGTTTGGGGCTTAAAAGGACTGCAAACATGTAGAAATTGGCTCTGGAACGGTTTCCAGGCTTTGGAGATGCCGCCGGAGGCGGCTAGCGTTTAAAATGCCCAAATTGAAAATACAGGGGAGCTTCGTATGACCCCCTGGGCCTGTAAGATTAAAAGGTTAAGTTTGGTGTCAAAGCATTCGAAATTTTATGTATCGAGGGGGCTGTGGAGTCTAGGGGGGTCGAGAATCAATAAAAACGCTCTCCGATGGATAGTTTCTGAGATATACGTTAATTAATTATGCTAATAAACCATACATATAGATTTGATGCCGAAGGCTGGCAGCTTGGATGACCATGATCTTTCTTTAAGCTATGAGAGACCTCCAGAGGTATCGTTCATGGGGGACTTAGGAGCCACGACATATTTTACGTGCACCAGCTCCCGTTAATGTACACGGTACCGCACTTAGATTAAATTATTATTTCCAATAAAACATTTGCCCTGTCAGATATTATCGATCCAACCAAATGTCAGCAGCTCTGTTGTCTGTTGAAATAGCCGTTCGCACATCATAATATCCTTCACTCAAAATCATCGTTAAATAATAACTACTATTGCGCCTAGATATCTTCCGCGAGCAGAACGACACACTATACGCTACATCCCCTTCGAAATGAACGTTCCCTGCTTTCTTTCTGCGGAGCTCCGGGGGAGGAAAAAAATTTCTCTACGATAACAAACACGCAGCAGCGATTCCCGTAGTGAAGCAGCTGTTTTTCCCGCGATCCGGTATCGCCATCAACGGAGAGAAAGCAGTAGCAGAAGCATCACAAGCTGGTATCGATCTCGGGATTTTCTTATCGTCGGCCTGTATTTTTGAACTTTATCGAATTCGAGATTTCACTGAAATGAAAATGGGAATATCGGATATCTGATGTTGAAATAAAACCGATATGTCGGTATTTATCGATTTTTGGCCCAGCCCTAGTCAGTAGCACCATCTGTGGACGAACTTTGTAAATAATTTTGAGCATTGGTAAGAATAAGTTCTCTGGTTGGTTACCGAAGCAGAATGCAGCAAACATTTTTATCGCCTTCCGTTTCTCTTTAACTGATTTTTCAAATCTTCGGCCATTTTTGAGACAACCGGTAAATCCCCACCTTTGAAGCTTTTCTGGATCCACTATCGGTGTTTCGAATGATTTTTAAAAAGAAATAATCTAGTAATAGACCGTGTATATCACGATCCCCCAGAAAGCATTTATTTCTAGTAGCTGTTACGCACTTCAGAGATCAAAAATCTTGCAGAGAATCACCGATAAAAATATAGAATCTGATTTTCTTCGCACTCAGCGAAAGAAGTATCATTCTGCTACTGGGCTTTTACTCCCCCTTTAGTCACGCTGTCCCATCCATTTCGGATATCTGTCAATTTAAAGAGATGCCGGTTGGAGAGTTTTGGATGATATTGGATTTGGATCCGAGAAAACCACAATTATGGATGTAAGGGAAGTGGGATAGATCTCTTTGACAACGTTTTCTAAGAAAATATTTTCGGTCTCTTGATAATAATCGTATACGAGTAGTTTTTCTGTTTTTTCGGTGTTTCTTTTAACCCTTTAACACGCAGTGTTGCCGCTCTGGGAACACCCAACTCTGACGTTTTGACTGTTGCCAGTCACGAAAGAATAGATTGGATTTCTATAAAAATAGTTGCGGGTGACATAGCTCTACGAGAATCTTTTAATTTTTAGTACGTCATTTCCCCGTAAAAAAAAAAATGTCACGATTCTTTTTAACATCACTGACATCTGCTGAAAAATTAGTGTATAAAGACTTCATCATAAGAATGCGAGAACAGCTGGATAGATTGCCCAATGCTGAAAAAAGGGCAGCCGTTGCCATCGCTCGACTTAACTGATGAGCGATAAATTAGTGTATAAAGACGCACTCTCAAAAATTATTTCTTCAATTCACGAAAATTTTTCTGGCAATAGTGTTGGCGGAATATCTTTTATTATTTGTCGAATATCCGTTTCTTTTTTACTCCCTTCAGTTGAAGAAACTTCTTCAGATTCAATGAAATTTTTTTCGTCTTCTTCAGATTTCGTCAAGAAAAATTCACGTAAATAAACCGTTTTCTTAGAATACGGAAATTATTCGTTAAAATATTAGGAATAAATCACTGTATAAGAGTTTTGCTGAGAGTGTTCTTTGAACGCTCCCCAAGCGTTGTGTTTGCACAATCGCAGGGTTGATTTGACACAGAATTTTTGTTACTTTTTGATAAATTTTGACACAGTCAGGGTGCGAATGGACGGGGGGGATGCCGGGGATTGTCCCCGGCGGAAGAATGTAATATCCCTGGCTAGAGAAATATGAATGGATCCCTGCCTGGGATACTATTTATCCCCTGCTGGAGAAATGTTAAAATTATTCTCTGTCCTTACAAATTCAGTACGTAACGATTTTATGTATTGAGAATCGAAATTCTATTTGTTTACTAGACAAAGGAGCAAGTTTCAAACATCCCTTTGAAATAGATATATACTCTGCCGCGAGCCGAATTTGAGGGGAGACGAGAATCGCTGTGCATAGAAAATCGGTGGTCGACTTTTATTTGAATTTAAGTCCCTTCCCAGACATGTTAGCGACTTCATTTGTCATGTAATACCTAATATATTATGTGAGTGGAGAATTTTACGTCTTCCCTCCTTTTTTGTTTTTCTTTTCAAATGGCCCCTCCTGGAGAATGTTTTAATGTTCCCCGCTGGAGAAAATGTCCAATTCGCACCCTGGACACAGTTGTTGAAATTTTTTGCACAGCCGTCTGTGTCAAAAATGATCTCGACCTGTGGCACGCGATGGGCGATTCGATGGACCACCGTGTTGCTAATAATAAAGTTAAATCGAGCAATGGCAACGGCTGCACTTTTTGCGGCATTGGTTAAAGGGTCGCGCTTCGACGCTTTCCCCCTCCTCGACTACATTACTGACATAAACCGAAATCAGAGCCCGATCAAGCCAAAAGTGAGCCCAGGGCCAAATACTCATTTGGGCCCTACCCCGTCCTTTTTATACTTTTTATTACCTAAAAATTTTTTATTTAATTTTGATGCAGTTTTGGATTTATATTACATAATGATTTATATTACATAAACATATAAATCAGGACTAATACACATTCATTGTTTGATGCATTCTTTTAATCATAAAAAAGTCTTTTATGCGATTTTTACCAGTTTTTTAAATTTATTTATTCTGAAAAAAATGTAAAATATCGTCATTGTTAAGTGAGTAATTTTCCTGTAAACTAGCAAAGGTGTGGTAACTTTAATTAAAATTTAAAGTGAATCATTTTGAATTGGATTGTGGAAATATCCGTATAGATATTTTAGAGAGCAATCTTACAATTTGACAGCAATAAACAAAAATCAATCATTTTTATCATCATATTTATATACACACATATATACATACACACACACACACACACATAAGAATTGCCCAGTCAATAAATAATCTTGGCTGAAACCATAGTTATAATTTATATAACCTCCATTTTCCATAAATGCATAATATACTTTTCAGAAATGTTTCACATTAGAAAATACAATAATAAAATAAAAAGTTTACCTTTTAAATCAATTCAATAATTACAAAAGTTTTCCAGAAGTTTTTAAAAATAAATTATAGATTCCACTATGGTTTTTTTTATAATAATAAAGTGTGCCAATTTTCGTTAAGTAATATTTTACGAAATATTTGTACATTTTTTAGTTAAAACTAAAAAAACAAAACGGCCCCTAATAGTGATCGGCCCCTGGGCCTGGGCCCAGTCGGCCCGTGCGTTAATCAGGCCCTGACCGAAATAGTGAACACGTGTCATCAAACTTTGCTGGAAAGTGTTAAATAGAAAAGCATAAGATATCGCGAAAGAAGGAAATACAAATAAATAAATAAATATTATTTTGAGAACAGCTGTAAGCACCCCCTCCTCCCCAAAAAAAATGGAATTATAGGCAAAGAATAAAATTATGTTTTCTTGGAAAGCATTTTTTCGTTAGTCCTTAGAATATTCGGAAATTTTTGTGAAAACACTTTAACAGCTGCCGCAGCAATTTCGCACTTCTGTCAATTTATGAGACACCTTACCAGAAGAATTTTCGAAATGTATCCTATTAGTGGCTTAGAATGGAAGAAAAAATGCATCCGGTTATTTTCAAATGTCGATTTTTTTCGTAGACTCATCCATTACGATCAGGGACGTGTCTGATCAGAACGTTTCAGAAAGTAGACGGGGGCTGAAGTGGGGGGGGGGGGGGAGAATAAATAAATATAACTGCAGCACGATTTTTTTAATCTGCCAATTGGTTAATATTTCCTGCAGCAAATTTAATTACCAAATACAGATTTCATTCCTGCAGTTCCACGCACAAATTTCTTCATAACTGAGTCCCGATTGATTTTTGCACTGTACAGTGTTGGAAGTAGGAAATGCGTAAAAGTGTTTACGCGTCATGTTGTAGCGGCAAATACACTCTAGAACAAAAAAAAAAAAATCGACGCCCCAAGAAGGAGTCGCCCGATTGTAATGAAATTTCGTATGCCAAGACATTTGGATCGCACATGCAAATGATTAAAATCGGAACTCCAATCATTGAATAGCGGAAGCGCTAGCGCATCCGAATTGCGCATTCAGCAGGTGCATGCATACAAGGAGCAATTCTTAATCGGATGGTTAAATTTTCTGTTGCATTTCGATTGCGATATCTTACGTCGGCTGTAACAATGCTTCTCCGAAGGATTCGTTCGCATTACGAGCAGATGTCGGAGTTTGAAAGAGGTCTTGCGATCGGACTGAAAGAGGCTGGTTCGAAGAATCGCTCGACATCTGCGTCGAAGCGATGCGGCTGTTAGACGATACTGGCAAGAGCAGGTCAACAACGGTAGGTATCAGCATCAAAATGGTAGCGGTCGAATGAGGGCCACAGCAGAATCGCAGGATAGAGCGATTGTCAGAGCAGCTGTCACAGCACCGGATTCGTCGCTATCAACTATTCACCGTGTGACCCGCACACATGTGTCCAACATGACCTTCCACAGCCATAGGCGTAGAGTTATATGGGCCCAAGGGGCTCGAGCCCCTCCCCCAATAAATTGTGAATAGGGGCTGAGCCCACCCAATAATTTACCACTCAATACAGAAAATTAATTTATACTAACATAAAAAAAAGTATTTCACGCCATTTACAAACGTTTAAAAAAACCTTTACTTGGACTTTTAAAAATTTTCTTCGTTTGATTTCAATCATGATTTAGTATTCATTGTGACGCCACGTAACCCACAATGTTACTATAAGCTGCCTTCGCCAGGCTCTGGTTCATTAAAATCAGATTATGCAATGTAAAGTATGAAATGAAGAAAAGTTCAGAGGTGTCTAAAATGCATTCTCTCATCGAAAATGTTTTTTTTTTTCCTCCTTTGGATTTTTTACACTGCTTCTATTTTTAACTTTATAACAGGGTAGGAAGATACTAACATGGATACTTACCCTACATAGGTGTAGAATTCTATAGACCCATAGAGCTCTAGCGCCTCCAATAATTTACTTATATATAGTAAGTCATAGCTGCCAACTACTACGGAATATAACTAATCATTTTTTTGTAAACAGTATATTTTTTAATTATTTTTTTTAAATAGCAACCAGCTCGTGCGCGCAGCACAAAAATTTTGCTATATTTTAAGCCGAAAAATCATGTAGAAAAAGTGGTTATATATATTCCATGGTAGTTGGCAGCTATTACTAAGTTATATGTACGTGAATCCGTGGCGTAGCCAGAAATTTTTCATGGGGGAGTTACGACTTCTGCAACTCACATATATGTATACGGGTGTATGATAAGGGGGTGAAAAATATATATTTTGTATGGAAAAAAATTCCTCTTGGGGGGTTATGACCCCCCTAACCCCCCCCCTTGGCTACGCCACTGACGTGAATATATGGGGTTGTGGGGCCCGGCCCCCCCAATAATTTTGAAAACTTTACGCTTATGTCCACAGTCAATTGAGAGAGTGAAATTTACGCTCACGCCGACTGTTACGCCGGTTGCCTCTCACACTTGTTACACCATCAAGTCCAATTACTGTGGTGCCGGGCTTGATCAACGTGGAACCCCAGCGAGAAAAAGTCTGCACTTTTTTTGCACCATAGATTGTACACAATTTCTGCACAAAAAGGGCATATTTTTGAATACTTTGAAAAGTATGCACTTTTTGTGCAAATTATCTGCAGTTTTTATGCATACAAAAAAAGTGCATATTCTATGTTTTCAAATATTGTGCACATTTTTTGCATAAAATAAAAGCCTAACTCTGTAGTTTGCAAAAATTGGAAAAGTATGCACTTTTTGTGCAAATTATCTGCAGTTTTTATACATACAAAAAAGTGCACATTCTATGTTCTCAAATACTTTGCACATTTTTGCATAAAATAAAAGTATAATTCTGTGTTCGGAAAAATTTTGATTTTTTTATTCGCAAAAAATTTACATATTTCAGTTTTAAATGTATTTTTTTATGGATGGGAAAATTTACATATTTCAAATTTTCATTATTTCTGTATATTAAAAATCTGTAAAATTTTTCCAAGTAACATTGTATATTAACATTGAACTTTGTGGAAATCCAAATGTCATATTCCATAAAAGGCACAGGGAAGGGATGGAAAAATTTTACTACTTCTTTTCACCAAAATTTTTGCAACAAAAAATTAGTTTGCTTTAAAAATCAAACTCACACAAAACATCTCAAAAATCTTCATATAGTGCTTCAATTTTAACTTAAAAAACTTCAATGAATTCAGAAACTTGACGTACAGCTTTATCATATTTATACATATTCATCATACTTTTGTAATAGCAAAATGCAACAATTTAGTTGTATTTGATGACTATTTAAGCAGTTTGAAACAATTTTCGCAAAATCTCAAAATCTAATCCAAATAATTAGAAACTCTAGGGACAAGGCCGAACCCAGGGGGGGGGGATCGGACCCCCTGGTGCCCCCCGAAATTTAAAATTTTGTTAACAAACCATAATAATGTAGCCTTTTGTGAAAAACTTAGCCTTTTTCACCTTTTAGTCCCCCGCCCCTCACGAAATTTTTGGTTCCCCCCACTAGAAATTTTTTCTGGGTACGGCCCTGTCTAGGGACTATTTTTTAAAGTTGTATGACCACCTATCGCGTCGCTAAATTTTGCGAACAAAAATTCACCCAGTTTGGAACGATTTTTAGAAGCATCTCAAAATCTAACCGATTTTTTTTTTTTTTTTAATCCGACACCTATAGGTTAAATTGAGTGATCATCTATCATGTCACCAAATTTCCTTTCTTTCGCTTTAGTCGTTCATACCTGATCTGCGAACAAAAATGTACGCACTTTTTGGAAAACAATTTTTGGAAAATCTCAAAATCTAATGAATTTTTTAAAAATATAGTTCAAGATGAGTGACCACCTATCATGTCACCAAATTTTATTTCATTCGCTTCAGTCTGTTTTAGGTGATGTGCGAATAAAAAAAGCGTCACGCACAGAATGACAGATCGACAGACGGACAAACTTTTTTTTGACGGTCGTACTCGGGTTCCAAAAGCTTAAAATGCATAGAAATCGCTTTTTTTTTTACATTTTTAGAAGTGTACTGGTAAAGTCTAGTTTTATTTATTTAAATACATAAATGTTCCAATTCCGAACTGGAAACAACCCTCACTTCAAACTTAAGACACATCATTCTGAGTCAACTCCAGTCTAGTGGTTAGAATGCTTGCCTACCAAGCCTGGTTTCCCCGGTTCGAACCTAATCCTCGGAAGTTTGAAAAATGGAGCAAGTTCTTATGTATGATTAGTGCTGCCATCTATAAAGTGGAAAGCAACCGACCACGTCCTCTACATTTTTTCGTTAGGTCTCCAGAGTGTACTTTTTGTGCACAATTTAGTTTGCACTTTTTATGCACAATTTAGTTTGCACTTTTTATGCACAAGCAGAGGTGCCAAATACGCTCGGATTTTGTATACTTTTTTTTGTACACTTTTTGTGCAAACTTTATCTAGCTGGGACTGCGCTGACTGGGCCCGTATAGTCTTTAGTGACGAGTCCCGCTTCCCACTGTGTACTGACGACAACCGCAGACGTGTCTGGAGACGTCCAGGGCAGAGGAGGGATCCTGTCTTGATTATCGCATGCCATCTCTTTTGACAGCCCGACCCCTTTGATAGTCATTTTTGGCACATTGACAACACAGCAGTACGTTGACGACATCCTACGGCCGGTTGTGTTACCGTTTCTTTTGCACACCCCGGACTTACTTTTCAACACGATAATGCCCGGCATGCGGCACATGCTGCTATGAGTTGTCTTCAAGCTTTTCCCTGTACTTCCCTGGCCAGCCTGATCTCTCCCCCATAGAGCATTTTTGGGACGTTATGGGAAGGCGATTAGAGCCATCTCAAAATGTTGCCGATTTATCCCAACAGTTGGAGATTTGGCAAGAAATTCCGCATTACATCATCCGGGAACTCAGTCTGTGCCAAGCCGGGTGACAGCTTGAATCGAGGCCAGAGGTGGACCGACGCCTTATTGATTACACTTCCTTTGTAATATTCAAACTCTGCAGTAAATCATTCAGTTGTTCGGTAATTTTAATCGTTTGTTTTTTTATGTGCGTTCTTTACATCCAACAATTTTTATTGCAATCGGACAATTCCATCTTGGTGCATCGTTTTATTTTTTTTTTGTTAGCAGTTTGAAAGTTGGAGAACAAATTTTTACATAGATTTGCTTCTATCAGAATATGTTTGTTACATTTCTAAACTGCTTAAATTCAGTATCGAGCTGAGAACTTTTTTAATGCGGGAAAATAATTTGATTGCATTTTTTTTTTTTTTTTTGTCGAACTGCTCCATACTTGCAAAAACGCAAACCAACGCAATCGGTCCTATTTTTTAAAAATTCCTACCTCTATAAATAATCGAGTAAAATGTTCTTCTGCTTCAACAGTGTTTAAATGTTCTTAACACTGTTGGTTTCACCTATAAAACCATTAAAATACTAGGCTATATAAATAAAACTTTGATGAAGGTAGGAATTTTTAAAAAAATAGGACTGCCTGTTCCCTGTCTCGCTTTAACTGTTTCCCTGCGATATTTGGTAATGGAATGAAAGAATTTTTGTTCGAAATGATCGCATCGTGTTATAAGTAACATTTTATGTGTGTTTTTTTTTTCACAAAGATTTTATTTATTTTATCGTTTAACATTAGTATTTTGAGTGTTTTTTCCATAGCAATCAGTTATTGATCATTATATTGAAATAGGTGCATGTTTCCCTTTATTAGTATGTTAACACCGTAAAATAAATGCAAGGTTTTATAAGAAGTTTCTGAATGAACTGGAGGTCTATTCTGCAACGTTCGTTGAAGCGAACGTTCGGATTTGTGACGTATTTAGAAACGTATGCTAATGGAAAATTCGGTAGGAAGTATCTGCACCTAAAGCTCCACCGTATCTTGCAGAATACCAACATACGTTAGCAGGATGCGAAAAAAATCATTTTGATGTCACATATCCGAACCTTCGCTTGTACGAACGTGGCGGAATAGAGCCCCCTGGTTCAGATGATCGTAACATAGCGAACATAAGTAATGATCTTTAGTAGGACTTCCCCTGATAAAGACAGTGTTTGAGAAGCACCCCCGGTCGCTGAGAGGAATGTTCACCTTTGTGTCATTGCAACGATGGGGGTGAACAGGTTGAACTTAAGGTATTAAACTCGATAACACCTCTCCCAAATTGTCCGAAACTCGTGTGGTGTGAAAATGACTACATTTTTTGCCGATTTTCAAAACTCACAGGGGGCAATGGCGGATCCAGAGGGGGGGGGGGACGATCGCCTACCGCTGAGCACATTTAACCATTTGAAGCGCAACCCTTTCCCAGCGGTCTCTGGATCTGTGGCACGCGATGAACGATTCGATAGACCGCCATCTTGCTGGTAGTTAAATCCAGAGATGGTAACTACTGCCCTTTTTGCAACATTGGACAGTCTATCCAGTTGTTCTTCTATATCAATGTATTTCTACCGAATTCTCTATTTTTCAGCAAATGCCAGTGCTATTAAAAATAATCCTGACAATTTTTAACGGAAATTACGTGCTAAAAAGTAAAGGATTCTCGTGCAGATATGCCACCCTCAAGTATTTTTTATAGACATCCAATTTATTCTTCGTGACTGAAAACAGTTAAAACGTCAGAGTTTGGTTAAAGGGTTAAAACCACTGTAAGACTCACCTTCTTTGACCGATATTGCTTCCCAGAATGGACGGCTCGGCCGGAAACCAGCGACTGCACATGTGCAACGTCCAAATAACCATTCTTCGAAGCAGCATCGGTCAAAGAAATATATTCGTCGCCATTGCGTCTTTTTAAACGATGAGAGCAAACAGGTTAGACAGAAGTGGATTCGAGATTAAATATCAAAAGGTTAAAAAAAAAAAAAACTCGGCTTTTCGAGCCTCGTCAATCGGAGATCCCCCTGAACCCCCCCAAATTTTTTAGTTTCATTAATGCCATATTAAAACGATATTCATTGCCCATGTCATTTTATCGCTCCTCTTTCGCGTATTTCGCCCGGTTACCCTCTGTTGAAATTTTTATGAGTGTAACCTATTTCTAGAAAAATACATGTTGTGCCTATTCTACAGCTTACGAAATATTGTAAGAATAGATTAAGGATGTTGTGAACTAATAGTATTTAAATATAGAGGAGAGGAGGTGATTATGGAATACCGAGTTTTTGGCTCTGTTAGTTGCTATTGCCACAAAGGAATACGATGAACAACTCAAGAAAGATTCCCTTCTTACAATGCAGTAAGAGTTGACCGCTCTCTGTTGCCGTACCACTCGCTACAGAACAAAGTATGTTTTGTGATTTTCAAGAGTTTTTGTAGATAAGTTTTCAAACATTTTAACTTGCTAGTAAACACGTGACATGAACATGGATGTTACGCATAATGTGCACTAAGAGAATGGCAGTTTGTTGAACTGTGGTTATTTTTTAGATGACAGTGTTTTGCCAATGAGTTTTAAAGGTTCGTTTTCCGAGATGGCGTGTCGGGTATTATGGAATACTGGGTAATATTGTAATATTGGGTTTCATGTCATCCACTAAAGACCCGGAAAACAAAGACGCTGAATGCATCTTTTGTCACGAAAAATTCTCTAATGATCAACGACGATAAGTTTGGATTCAAAGATCCAGCTGTTCTCTGTGGGCTCACCATGACTGTACCGGAGCAAAGAAAGAAAATTATATCTACAACTTTTCTAAATCGACTCGAAGCAGAAATGGCTCCAGTATAATGATTTAAACTGCAAAACATAAAAATTTGTTTTATAGTAACAAATAACTATATATGAAGCAATATAAATTGCTTTTTATCGGTTTAAACCATCTATTCCATATTACCCAACTATTCCATATTATACTCCATTCGTAACTTTTTTTAAAAATATTTTTTTCTATAACAACAAAATAAATTGTGTATTTCTTTGCAATGGACATTTCATTACGATTCGTTATAGCATGTACTCATGCTGTTTTGGGGGATTTTATTTAAAAATCTACGAAGTTACAGTTAGAAATGTAAATGGTATTCCATAATCACCTCCTCTCCTCTACGTAAAAAATACATGTGAAGCCTATTCTATACAGCTTACGAAATAGTGTAACAGTAGATTAAAGCTGTTGTGAACTAATAGTATTTAAATACATGTAAAATTATGTCGCATTTTTGGGACACATTTTTCAAGAAAGGGTGTTGAGAGATAAAATGACATAGTCATTAAAAAACAATAATAAAAGAGAGAGCCAGCTCTTACAAATGTGCTTCGTCCTACCCATCGCTCCTCCGATAAAACTTTTCTGGATCCGCCAGGGTTAGGGAATATCTTTTATTTTGAAACACTCCTGCAGCATTTCAAAGAGTTCGGAATTATCGATGAAGAATAAATTATATATATATATTATTCGAAAGTGCCTTTTCGTCGTTGTGTTTGCACTATTAGGCTCTTCTCTATTTGCAATTTCAACCACTGTCACATCCATTTTGCTTGTCTGTCACTTTAAGAAGAGACGCAGACACTTCCGAGAACTTTGGAAACGTATGATACTGGATTCGCGAATAAAATAAAATGCATCAGGTTTTGGAAAAATGGACATGGGGAAAAGTCGCGAATTTGACACCGTCACCCAGGGGGAAATAATTGAAGATGTCTCAGCCCGAGGGGACGTTTTATTTTATTTTATGCAATTTATTTATTTATTACAGTGTGTGACCAAGTTATTAGGGACAGTCACAAGAAATGACATTTATGTCTTTTAGTTACGAAAAAGTATTAGAAAAACACTGATTGTGTATAAGATAAAATTATTTTATTTTTATATTTATGGTATATTCTTTCATTTTTTTCAGCTAAAATATATAAAAGTAAAGAAAATAATACAAAGAATAGAAGGTATCCCCTTTATATTTCCTTTGGCCTCTATAACGACCTCATTACGTGCTAGGCACACCTTCTACGCAGTTTCTTAGGTTGCAGGATTGTGATGCCAAACCATTTATTCATTTTTCAATTAGTTGCCGTTTATTTTGTGAGCTTTTTCTTTGACAATTTCTCCCTTTCTTATCTCCCACAAATGTTCGATGATTCCTATCCAGAGAGCTGTCAGGACAAGGTAAAACTGATGTAATATGGTACGCCGAGAATGTCACAATGCTTCTAGTATTATGACAAGGTTCTGAGTCATGCATAAACATAAAATTTTCATTGTTAGGGAACCAATGACAACACCAGTGACACTGGTGCTTCTGGCTGTGGTGTATACTGCAAAGACTCAGTGGCGTCTCGTGGGATACAGCAAGTACAGCCGGGCTGCACTTGAAATTATCAGCACATACTTTAAAATAATTTATTCTACTAATTTTCCTAAATTCAGATTAGGATTATGGAATTCCTATGATAAATTAAAAAAATAAAAACCAAACAAAAAACCGTATTGTGGCCAGATCGCTCATTCAGAAGAAAAGCACTTTAATCTTCCCGCATTTCAATTAGGAAAATCTTTGGTTCAGCCCAGAGCGCTGATAAGAAAATTGGCAGCACCGTTGCCATGACAACGGTTACGTAAGCATTTCCTCTGGCATAGGCTATAATGGGGGTACGCAATTAAGACTCAGCTCATTCAAGATTTTGAAAGGTCGGCAGCACTTGTGAATTCGACTCACTGATTGGCTCGAGAAGTGAGAGAGGGGGTAAGGAGAATATATGTTCGGCAAACTCTGGACTTGATACTGCTGAATTTATCAAGAAGGTAAGCCTGAATAGACGCTTATGAATGGACAATGACCCATCAAAGCAGTATTGTTTTTAAGTAAGCAAGAACTGGCATTTAGAGGACATAAACATAGGAAATTTTAAAGAGCTTTTAAAATTATTGATATCTGAATTAAAACAACGCCTTTTTATGAAGGCATCACTGACCGATTCGCAAGTTTAAAAGAAGGGTGGATTGATTTGACTTATAAAAATAAGTACGTTTTCTTTTTTTTTTTTCTTTTCTTCTCAAGTTATCGTTACAAAAGAAAATTCTAAGGAAACTTCGAATCAGACACGGATTAACTTCGAATCAGACACGGATTAATGCAATTTTGAGGATAGGAGCGGCTGGTTGAAATTTATGTCCATTTGATGGAAGTAAAATAGTATCTCTTTCATTTTCATGTAATTTCTTTTTTTTTTTTAATCCTGGGTGAGGGCTTAATCCGCCAGCTTTCGAATTCAGTAACAAAGATTTTCCATTCGGGGGGGGGGGGGTCATATGTTTCCGGCTGCACTGACATTTTTGACCACCGGCCGCCACTGCAAAGACTCTGAGATTTCTATGGCAGTTGGCATGAACTGAACACGTCTAACTTCGATGCTGAAATAGAGGCAATCAAGCAAGCAGCTACTAGTCTGTCAAATTGTAATTCTTCACTCCGACATGCAGTTTTTCTTGTTGACTCCCAGGCTGCAATCTTGGTTCTTTGTACCTCCAATGGTACTTCATCACACCGTCCTCAGGCTACTCGAGCCTTGCTCAGTGACACTATTCATTCAAGCTGGACCCTTGCTTTCCAGTGGCCACTGTGGCATTTATGGCAACGAAAAAGCAGATTCTCTTGCTAAGAATGGTTGTGATCTCCATCAATCAGCTCTTCCCTGCCTGCAAAACTATTGCAAAACGTATTAAGAACTCTGTCAGGCAGACTCAATATTTGTAATGCCAGAGGAAAGAAGTGGAGTCAGCAGTGGAGTTATGGCAACGAAGTGGAGTTATGGCAACGAAAAAGCAGATTCTCTTGCTAAGAATGGTTGTGATCTCCATCAATCAGCTCTTCCCTGCCTGCAAAACTATTGCAAAACGTATTAAGTCAGGCAGACCCAATATTTGTAATGCCAGAGGAAAGAAGTGGAGTCAGCTATTTGACTACCCTGTGCCGATGGAGCTGCCTCGCCACATTTTTATAGCAAACTACAGGATATAATGACTTCCCATGATTTTTTATACTCTCACCTAAATCGTATCGTTTTGGTAAACTCACCTAACTGTCCCCTTTGTTCGTCTGGGGAAACAATGGATTTCAATCACGTCTGTGTTTAAAGGACTACCATTTTAACCCTTTGAGAGAATTTTGATCGGAGAGTAATGGATCAAAAGAGCTGTTTTATATTGGGCTGCGCCTAGAGAGCTGTGGTCTCTCGACGTAGGGGGAGGGGGAAATGTTAGGGAAGCATTCCTAAATTGGACTATCAATTATATTTTACTACTAGCTGAAGTACCCGTCCTCGACGGGTTAGTGAATGCAAATTTCCAAAAAGCAAGAATTTTCGTCCGCATTGTAGGAGTACACAGAATGGATGGAGTATGTTGCCAAAGCAAAGAAAGCGAAGTTATGATTTTTATGTATTGTTAAAATATTACAGGTTAGAGAGTAACTAATATCATTTCATTTGCTTTAGTCGTAATTATGGGATGCGCGAACGAATATTTATACATATTGAACTAATTTTCGCAAAATCTCAAAATTTAATCAACATTTTTGAAAAATTGGAAGCCTAGAATTTAAGTTGAGTGACAACCTATCATGTCACCCAAATTTGTTTCATTCCCTGCAGTCTTTATTTCGTGATGCTGGAACAAATTTTCAGCATTTTAAAACAATTTTCGCAAAATCTCAGAATGTAATAAAAATATTTTAAAAATTCTCAACGCCTATAAATTAAGATTAGCAACTACCTATCATATCACTCAATTTCGTATCATTCGTATTAGTCGTTATTACGTGATGTTTGAAGAAATATAAACGTATTTTGAGAGAATTTTCACAAAATCTCAAAATCTAATAAAAATGTTTAAAAAATTGGACTCCTATAGTTTATGTTGAGCAACCAACTATCGTGTGACCCAATTTCATATCATTCGTTTTAGTCGTTTTTACATAATGCGGGAACAAAGATTCACTCAGTTTTAAACGATTTTCACAAAATCTCGAAATCTGGTCGATTTCTTTTAATTAGATGCTTATAGTTTAAGGTGAGTGACCACCTATCATTTCACCAAATATCATTTTTTCACCTTTCCAGTTATTACGTGATGTGCGAACACACATTTACGCAGTTTGAAATGATTTTCGCAAAATTTCAAAATCCAATCAAGATTTTTTAAAAATTCGACGCCTATGTTTTAAGTTGAGTGACCTTCTATCATGACACCCAATTTCATATCATTCGCTTCAGTCGTTTTTACGTGATGCTTGAACACAAATTTACGCAGTTTGAAACTATTTTCGCAAAATCTGAAAATCCAATCAAGATTTTTTTAAAATTCGACGCCTATGTTTTAAGTTGAGTGACCACCTATCATGACACCCAATTTCATATCATTCGCTTCAGCCGTTTTTACGTGATGCTTAAACAAAATATTTTAGCGTCACGGACAGAATGACAGAACGACAGACAGACAAACTTTTTTTTGAGGGCCGCATCGGATTCCCGGGTGCTTGAAACGGATAGAAATCGCAAAATTTTTGAATTCCAAGAAATGTACAGACAAAAGTCTAATTTTATTTATATAGATTACCTAAAAGAAAAGGGAACTGTTATAGAAAATGACTCACTGCCCCTCATTCGGACAGAATGATTCGAAACATTTGTCTTAAAAATAGGTGAAAAGTGTGCTGGACTTATGATTCAATTAGTGCAGGAAGCTGGCATTTCGTTTTCCTAAAGAACTGTTCAGAGGAAACTGGCTGAGAGGCGCTTGACTGATTGTCGATCAGTTAACCCTTTAAGGGTATGAGGACACAACTCTGACACTGTGGCTGTTGATTTACGAAGCATAAATTTGATTTCAATGAAATACTTACGGAGGACATGTAGACAGCCAATGTCGAAAAAGTGCAGCCGTTGCCATCGCACGATTTAACTACCTGCAAGATAGCGTTCGATCGAATCGCCCACTGCGCGTTGAAAAATGTTCTTTAGCTCTGTTGCACGTAGTGGGTGCAGGTAGTTAAATCGTGCGATGGCAACGGCTGCACTTTTTCGACAATGGGAAAGGATTGCGTTTCAAAGGGTTAAGAAGCTGCATCTCACTGATGCAGTAAAAATGAAACGCCTTAACTGAGCTCATGGATTTTATCACATAAAGCTGACAACTACAATGAGGTCGGTGTTGATTTTCAATCCTACTATATAGTCACTCTGATCCCTGTCTCACTGACTCTGTCACAATTCCGGTTCAACGAATCCAAAGCAAAACTTTTACCATCATTAATCCAAACAGATTAAAAAGCTATTGTCTAAAAACGTTGTAAAATTCACACTGTTGGTGCAATCGGCTTGAAATTTTTCATAATTATGTAAATATATATATATATAGAAAATAATCTGCGCTACTTAAAAAATCTGGAAATCCACCTGTTCCCTAATTTTTTAGCGATTGTTCGCTATTTTCAGCTCCATTATATTTCCGCGAGTAAGAAAAGTGAATTATCTGCTTGACAAAATTAGGTGTCGCAATTGATAATGACTTCATATTGAAGTCACGGTTATCAGGCTTTGAAAGAAAAATTGAGATTCCAGTTCGTTTAAATTAGTTTTTTTAGGTTATCCAGTTTAATTTTTTTAACAAATAAAATGATTTCCTCTGGATGAAACACTGAAACTGCTCGGCCAGAGATGAAAGACCGGCTTTGGCGCGTTGCTAAAAAAGTGGAACAGGCCGAAGGGGAGAAAGGAAGTTCTCGGAGGGACGGAAAAGTACGCATTGTTGTGTGAACGTCAAGTTAATGATAAATCCAAATTACCCAAATTAGCCAAAAAGTGGCTAAATTGACAGATCCAGCCACAGAAATGGCCTATCCGCTCAACTATCGAAAGAATTTCTTGCACATCTGAACCTATCTCCCCTATTTTCACGCTGTGAAACAAATCGCAGCATCCTCTTTTTTGGCAGCGCGCCAAACCCGGTCTTTCATCTCTGGCCGAGCAGTATAAGAGGGTCTGTTCCCATAAAACGAAATCGTTCGAATGCGAAAAGTTTCCGCACGTTTCCAGAAGAGCTTTGAAATTCGATTAAAAATTGAATATGAAGTTGTTTATTTTACGTGGACGAAGATTAAATATATTGAGTGTAGACGTATTTTTGTGAAATGTTTTTTCTAGCGCCCGTTGTAATTGCCTCCACAACCGACTTTATTTTCTCGTGTTATAATAGACCATTTAGAACAATATTTAAAAAAATAATTAACCTAAACTCCCATTTTCAAGCGTGCTTCTCGGAGGAGTTAACATTTGAGATTTCAGCAAGGAAAAGCGGCTTTGTCCAGCGACTTCCAGGTAAAAAACGTCATCCCGACTGCATTATGGAGAAGGTAAAACAACCTGTTAAAAAATAACCGTGTGGTTTGTCATAAGTGCTAGAAGGGTATGGGGTGTCTTTACATTGTGCAGGGAACCATGATGCAACACCAATACAAGCAGGTTTTACAAACTCGCTGGCCTGGCAACTCTGTGGATGTAAACCCTATGGATTAATTGTTGGAGATGAGTTAGAGAGAAATGCTCAAGGAAACGATCACAAATAGACGCCAACTAATTGAAAAATTAATAAATGCTTGGCATCGTAATTCAGCAATCAAATACAGGGCAACAAATTGCATGGAAAGTATACAGGGATTGTTCCAGGAATTTTTACCGGAGTCCCATTTTTGTGAATTTCAATATCTATTTTTGTGAATTTTCATAGCATTTTTCCTATTTTTTCCCTTTGCAAAGCCATTTTTCCCCTTAAAATAAATGTACACAACAAATTATAATATGCAGTAAAATGCCAATGAAAGGTTGTTTTAATCGATTATAATTTTGTGAAGGGGCTGTAAAACGGATTTGGTCACCCCTGGTCTGAAGCATCGTATAATTTAATTTGAAACGTGTAATATTAATTAAAATGTAATTTTATCTGTAATGCCGTGTGATGTTGATTAAAGTGTAATTAGAATTGCGCCATGAATATTAACCCTTTGCTTGTTTACGACGTAATATGATGCTTTCCAACGTGTACAGCTCTCTGAGCTACAGTTATCTGCACAGTTAGAAAGGCTGCGAGACGAGAAAGAAAGGCTTTCTCATCTTGCATAAACAGCAACAAAATTATTTTTCTTTTCGCATCCATTCTTAGCAACAGCAAGGCTCTTAATGGCCTTATCACACCAAAGGGAAAATCCAAGCAACTTCACGCTGGACCAACTTTTCCGACGGACTTGAAGGAGTGGTTATCTTTAAGGGTTGCAAAAGTAAACAAACTCTCTCCGACGCCAAATAGTCATCGCATCGCTGGTTTGGCGTGCAGGTTCTTATTTTACTTATCGTGCGTTGGTATATTTACATCGGATCGGCAGCATCGGATGGGCAGCAATCTCTAATTCCAATTAAGTCCACTTGAACGCGGCCATAATTTTATTTACACGTGATTCTGACATCGAGCCAAGCTTCGAACATAGTCGCCATTGCTCGAAATTGCTCATGACGTAGCAGGAAGAAGTACTCCGATTGGCCGAAATTTCGTCCGACTCGGATGTTTTCCTTCGGAAAGGAAAAAGTTGGAGTTCGCGGTCGTCAAGGTAACGGCGGAGAAAATCGGCCGGAAACTTGATTTGCAAGGAAAGTTGGTCGGATTTTTCTTGGTGTGATAGCCCTATTAAAGACCCAAGCTTGGACAGAAAAGGAAACTGCTGTCGTGGAGCATTCAACAATGCAAACAGCGTACAGGTATAAGAATCTTGACCGGTACGCTCCTGACTGAAACGACCAATAGAGAAATTTATCCTCCGGAAAATACAGAAAAAAAAATGCGTACCGTGGTTATTTTGTAATTGTTCTTTTTGATCGAAAGTACTAAATAAAAAGAAACAATTTACTGAAATTTTGCAACGGTGATTCTTTTTGAAACAGTTTTAAAATATTATGTATAGTTTGCTTCTATTTATTACTCTTTTTTGTGAATTTTCATGCGTATTAAGATTTGGCAGAAAATGGAACTATCCGATAAGTGTTTTTCTTTTTGCTGTTTTGTTAATAAAGCGGTTCCCAACCTTTTAATGCTGCGCCCCCCCAACAAAAGCTAACTTACTAACCCCCCCCTCACATTTTTCAGCATACATTCAGTTTTTTATTCTTCAACGATGAACATTGTGTAGCCTTTTCTAAGAAATAATATGAACGGTAGAGTTTGAATGAACATTTTAAGCAAAATAGATACATGTTTTTGGGCAAAAACAGGAATAAATAATATGATTTTTAAAAACATGTATTATCTCTTGCTCTTTGCCTGTTTTTCTCACCCCACCCCCCAGCAAACGCTCTGCGCCCCCTAGGTGGTATGCCCTACCGTTTGGGAAACGCTGTTAATCTGTTAAACGCTTGTTAATCTATTGATTTGTGTCTTGTGAATTTAGTATGCTGTTGACAAACTAAACTTGACACGAACAAAAACTGGTGTTACGATATAAAATTAATTAAAACTCTGCATTTAAATAGCACACGCAGAACAAAAACTAGTGTTACGATATACAATTAATTAAAACTTTGTATATAAATAACACGCAGCAAAAAACTTTCGTAAAATTACAGCATAAGTACTGCAAATTTTACAATACTTGTGCCATTTTTCCTCTTTACGGCAGAACTGCTGTAATTCTACTGTATCTGATCCTTAAAAATACGACATATACTACATACCGCTTCTACTGTAAATGGCATTTATACCGAAAATTAACGGTATGTCTTCCACACATTAACAAACAATCCGTTATTTTACAGTATAAATTCCGTTTACAATAGAAGAGGTAAATATATATCTATATACCGTATTTTTGCAGTATTTTTCAGTTATTTTAAATGAAAGGTTTAAGCTTTTAGAGGACATGTGCATGAAACAGAATGTATAGGAGGGTAGCCTAGACAGGATTTTGTTTCGAGGAGGAGGGGGGGGGGGTCATCAAGTCGAAACTAAAAATTTTATTCTGAATGGAATAAAACTCAGGAAAATTCGAATTATTATTATTTTTTTATGGTTCGGGGGAGATTGGGGGGGGCTGCTACTGAGTGTACTTGCGATAAAAAAATTACGTACATTGACTATGACTGGGGCATATCTACGGATGGCTTTTTTTTTACGGTACTAATACCACTGCTACCAGTATATATATACTTTTATTTGGGACTGACATTTTTTGCACTGCACACATAAACTGGTACTTATCAGCAAAATGATCATTTCCGAAATTACCATTTTACTGATAAGAACCAGCTTATCCGTGTTATTTATGAATTTTTATGAATTTTAAATTAAAGTTGCTTGTAATATGAGGAAAAGATATTTTATTTTGACGAAATTTTTACCATTTTTTTGTAGAATATCCCTTAATAATGGTTAATGCATGCACTCCGTATGATTTATTTTTATTGTTGTCATTTAATGCTAAAAAATTCATTAAAAATTTATTCTGTACACGTTTTATTTAAAAAGCTTTTTTCTAACTAAAGGACATTTTTTTAGTTTGTTTTATTTCCATCTATTTTTTATACGACTCTTCGAAGGCTCATTACAACATAAGCCGCCGGATTATAATTTATGACCCTCCTAATTAACGGCACTTTTAATGAATGCAAATTTGCCGAAAAGGTTTATGTACTTCACGTAGCATTATCTTAATAATGCGGCACATTTTTTAAAATGTTTTATTTTTAAGGAATTTTGGTATTTGATAACCCTTTGTCGTATGGCACTTTAATATGCGGATCTTTCTTAACGCTTTATCCCTCGAGGAAAAAAAAAAAATCTGTACATTTTGTCAATTTTTGCCATGCTTTCAATTCAAAGTTAAAAATTTCTTTTTCTTTTTAAAATTGTTCACCAATTTCCTTTTTTTTCTTTCTTTTTTTTGTGAGCGGAGTATTTTTCCTCATATAAAAATTTTTGACTACACTTTGAAGCATTTATTCGTTTTAATTGTGTTTCTACAAGGTTTTTTTTTTCCTCAATCGTAATCTTTTAAAACCGTTAGCTTTGGAATCTAACAAATAAAATAATAAATTGTAGACAAAATAAATGAACCATTTTAAATATTTAACACGAAATAATGAAAACAGTAAATAAATAAATAAAGAGAAGAGGAAACCTCTCGTTCCGGATTTTAGTAATACGTTAAGGCGCAATTTTTCAAAATTATACTTTGCAAAATCTACTTCGAAGTAGCGTAAAAGTTTTAAAATTATTAAAAGTTGTTGTTGCATTTAGCACTCACAAAAGTAGAGGAGGAGGGGGGGGGCGAGGGAAAACTAAGAATAAGGAACCATGAACCAAATGTGCTCTTTTTGGAAAAGGAGCTAAATCCAAAAAGGCACCACCCCTTCGTTTTCCCTACATCAATTTTAAAACGCTCCGAAAAGGAAAAGTATTTCCTCTTCTTTTTCAGGAGTTTTCATTAAAAAGTGGGTTTCCTCGATCTTAGAAAATGTTTTTAAAGCATCTTTCTGTTTTTTTTCCTGTTTAGAGCAATGTCTTTACTTCTGAAAGTCTCTTCGATTGAATAAGTTTTGCTCTAATCATCCTTCGTCTTCAATTCGGGTTCCAAATAATGATAACTTTTCGGCAGGCGCTCGTAGCCAGCTCATTCTGGAAACATGTCCACACCATTTAATACCATGCTTTCAGTAATAGTCCAACTAAACCAATAATACCAATATATCAATAATTACTCATTATGAGCATCACAATGTGCATAAAAATGTAAAGCCGTTGTTAGCACTTGAGTGCTATTAATTAGAGGTGTGCCGGATCATTAAAAAGTTAGATTCGCGGTTACGGATCTGGATACAGATCTTTTTTTTTTTTTTAGCACTCGGGTGCTATTTCTTTCAAGCACGGGATTTTTGTCTACTCGGCGCGCCGTGGTCACTTTTCCGTTTGATTCATGTTTTCTGCAGAGTAATTGGATATTGCTAACGGAAACATGGACTATCCCTTCAGATGATTTTCAAATACCAGGATTTACTTGGGTCGAACGGATAGACAGTGGTTTCCAAAACAGAAGGCCATCTGGAGTTATGATTTTTATAGAGGAAAACTTTATAAAAATCACTTTATAAAAAGAATATGAAACACTTTACCCGCACCTACACGAGCCAGATCAATGGCGTTCAAATGGTCAATGCGTATATTCAAGATAAAGTCAGATTTACAGTTACATACGCGAGTCCTCGAATTTCTTATGAAGATAAATTAGACGCTCTATTCGAAACGTTGCTGAAGGAGGATGATTGTAATGGTAATACTGTTTTAGTAGGAGATTTTAACATAGAATTCAATTCCGATCAAGGATCCGATTTCATAACTGAAATGGATACTTTAGATTTTCCAATACGCACTCATCCAAAACATTTCACCACTAGGGGCGAAACAACAGTGGATGCAATTTTCAGCAACAAAATTATGCGAACAGGAGTCTATATGAGACTGCTCATATAGACTCCTGTTCGCATTACAGTTATCATTTTCCTCTATATGGCAGAATTGATTGAATAAATTTAAAAAAAAAAACTGAAATTCTTCCAGCCGTGTGCGTAAATAAAATCTGGAAGAATTTCAGATTTTTTTCTTTTGTCTTTTCTTTTTTAAAAAATTATTTTGAAGAATAATTCATCTTAAGGCGATAATTTCATGAATGTAATAAGTTTTAAGACCTCTGAAAAGACTTCTTTCCAAGACATCTCCTCTTAGACAGATATTCCTTGTGTAGCTTGGCCTTAACTAAAAACCTAAGTCTGTTATTCGTTCCACAGAACGATTTTTAAGTTTCTTTTAAACAATAAAATTATTTATCTATAGACTTTGATTATTCATTTTAATGCTGTGTCAAAATGTTTAACCCATTTGTGCCTGGATATTTTTGCGACTTTCTCCGATTTTTACTGATAACAGAAATAATAGATAAATTTCTGATGTCAACTTCTTGAACAAGGGATGATTTCTTTTAAAATCATTATGCATAAAAATCGAAATATCAACATCCTACTGGGTCATGTTAAAATATTTTGCAGAGTTGTGGCTCAATACTCATGAATAAAGGCTAGGAAAAATAAATAACATTTTCGACTAATAGCGAAAATGCCGTCCCAAAAAAGGGACGCTAGGCATAAATGGGTTAAGCATACAAACATGTAAAGAAATTGGCATTTTGCTTGAACAAAGTGGATTTAACAACATTTTAAAGGATTATTATGTAAGTTGCTACTACGCTACTTATGTTTTCTCGATTGAACAGCGCTAGGTTATCGCGTTAGATTCTGATTCGCTTACTTCAAGAGTAGTTTTTATATGTTATACCAATTTTTTTTTTTTTTTTTTTTTTGTACAAGTACTACTTGAACTCTGTGAGATCCTCTTTGCTTCTGTTTTTTCCATTTTAATTTTGTCGGTACTCTGCATAAATATATTTCCAACTGAAATTTTCTGCTGCTGCGTGTATTTTGCATAATCTAATAAACAAACTTCATGTCGGCCAGAAAATTGGATATTTCAGGTTGAATAATTTATATGCTAAAGGCGACCAGAGAGAGAAAAAAAATCAAACTTTTCTTGTTTTTAAAATGGAGCATTGTCTCTAAACTTTTGTTTATGGCTTTTTAACACTTCCCAACATGGTTGAAAAGTGTTTTTGATTTCGTTGTCTGTCTGTCCCTCCGCGTTCTAACTCCCGTAAATGTGCATCGATTTCTGTAAAATTTATATCGTTTATTTCTATGTACTGTACCATGTTCCCTGTTTAAAATGGTATATGTAGCATTTATAGTTCTTCCGTAGGAATATTCAAAAGATTTCCAATGCATTACGGTCTAAGGGCAGTGATTCTTTAAAGAGTATTTTAGAAATATTCGGCTATTTCAAGCAAAGTTCATATATGTTGTTAAGTATCACAAGATAAAGCTCGCCCTCGAAAATAGTGTTTGTATCAGTAACAGTACTTCTAGAAGTATTCAAAATAATTCCAATACATTACGGTCAATGGCAGTTTAGAGACAGGCATCCATTTAAAGCACGATAGTATCTTACTATATGATCAGTTAATGATCTAACAAAAAAAAAAAGAAATGTTTCGAGAAATGAGCCTAGCTTGACGATATTTTCAATAGTTGGCGGGAAATCAAAAAATACTTAAAGGGGCAATATTAAGCTATGGCGATTTCAATGGGAATTTTGAAAATTCGTTACTCGCACTCTGATTAACCGATTTAGGCTGTTGTGTTTTGTTAAGGCAAAGCTACGGAAGGACTACCAGGCTTGAAGGGGGGGGGGATTGCGTGGGTCGGAGGATTTTTCAAGTGTTTCTAACGCATTTACCGATTTACATGCAACACAATTGCAAACTTTGATTTTTTTAGCGCGTGCAACATTAATTTTAAGCATTTAAAAGAATAAATTTCTCGCTCTCCGTGTTCGTGCGATACCGTTATGTTGTAGAAGAGGAATAGTCATATTTTCAACTTTCCGGCAAGATTAAGAAGTGTTTATGATTTCCTTTTGCCTGTCCATTTTTCTGTCCAACGGTCCGTGCTCTAACTAACACAAAAATAGCGTTGCGTTGGAAAATGTTTTATAATTAGCATCATTTATCTTTGTTTTCCCCCCGAAAATTTACATCAGTTTTAGCGCTAGCTAGTAAATGATATTGGAGTTTTTAAAGGTGAAAACGCGTTTAATACAAAGTTAATTACTTAACCCTCTCCCCCACCCCCCACGCCAGCAGCTCTTGTAGAAGCAAACATTAAAAAAATAATGAATTTAATCGCAAGCCGGTAAAACGTAATAAGTCTCCGCAAACTTTCATGTTTGGTTCTTGTAAACTGTTTTGACGGTACGAGATCTCCCCCGCTCACGCAACACCTCGACAATTGAAGACAGGAACATTTGGACCTTTTGTCCGGTCGGATAATACCTCCGTCTAACACACGGAATTCGCATGATTTAAACCAGTTTTTGCCATAAGCCTCCTTCATTGATGATCCGAACAAACGAACACGCATTCTTCTTGCCTTCAGCGACTGATGGCGCGCCAGCACCGACCCCATCCGTCTCTTCCTCTTTCCAAAGCATGCAACAAGCGGCAACAAAGTCCACAACGCGGGGAACATGACACAAAGTCCACAACGCGTTGCAAATCCCAAACGCTTGGAGCACCGTTCACCAGCCTCCAGGTGAATCATTAAAGCTCTGGTAAGTGTCTACCTTCTCCCCGTCAGTTAACACCTCAATGTCACCTCACGGATAACACCTCGCGGGATCAAAACCAGTTTCCCTTCACTGTAAACATATGAGGAATGTAGTCCATCCTTAAGCGTAGAACTTTTTTCTAAATACATACTTCTATTAGTATTACAATGTCATATAGGTTTGTTGTATGCATATCTCGATGTAGAGGCGTATTTTATTTTTATAAGTAGTTTTACAAAAGAATGCCCTTCGTCTGAAATAGCATATACAGCATTTTTAGCTCATTTACAGGATCAAACAAAATAGCTCTCATAGATTAGGGTTTTAAAAGCAGTGATTAAAAACAAATATTTTAGTTCTTATTTGCTTAAGTCTGTTTTCCCCCATCGTTGTAAAGATTCTACGGCAGCGATTTTCCCGTCAAAGTTTTCCAATTTGGGGCAATGAATGCCCCGCTGCGATCTGAGCACGTGCGCACATTCAAAGACCCATGCCGAGAAGCAACGGCGGGCACAGACGGGGAAGTATTTGCTGTCGTGACAATGGAGACCACCAGATTAAATTAAGCAATAATACATACGTAAATAAGACCTTGGTAGAAAATATCTTATAACCAATGATTTCATCTTTTTTTTATTATTTATTTCTTTTGGGGATCTGCCTCAAATATTCTTTTAAGTTTAATATATAAATTAACTAAATATTTAAGAAAGAAAAAAAATCGTAAGACAGAAAATGAAACATTGCACCAGTTTTATTTTATAAATATTTCTTGGTGTAAGTTTTTTAAATTCAGCTGTGTAGAATTTTTATGTATATAAAAATTATATTAGTTATTATAAATCTATGTAATTACTAACCGAACTGATGAAATCATAATTTCATCTGTGAAATATATGTATATTTTAATGAATTCTTATATTCAAAGGTTAGTTACCATGTGTGAGTCTAGATACTTTTTAATAAGATTTTGTTTGTGTGAGTTCAATTAACAGCTGACAAGTCGACTGATTTAATGTGGATTTTTCATTACGCTAGAAATGTAATTTCACCTGCAAATTTTCTACTTTCAACATTAATGTTTTTCGTACTCTTTTCAGGCGAATTCAGGTAATATTCAGCATAAATTTAATGACATATTTATTTATTTTTTTAATGATGGATTTTAGATGGATAGATTAAGCTATTGAAAAATAAACAATGTGTACATTTTTTGTTGAAAATTAAGCAAACATATGCTTTGATACATTAATTAAATAATGATAAATCTAAAATTAAACATTTCTTAAGACTTATAATGTCGTGTTTTAAATATTATATTGCTATTTCTTAAAATTTTTTCTTTTCTTTCAGTTTAAATTTTAGCAATATTTTTGTGAATTATTTTTTGAGTAATTTCTTTTTATTCTTCCAGAACAAAGTCGTGAATGTTGACGACACTAAAGTTAAGTTACAGGTAAGTGATATATTTTTGTTATTTTCTAATTTTCTCACTAACTGTTAAATTATATTTTATTAGTTACAGTTTGTTGGATGTTTTTCTTTCTTTTTTTTGTATAAATCATTTGTAACCACAAAAAAATATATAATTCAATAAAATTTAATCTTTTAAAGTTGCGCAAAGTACTACTGGGCATATTTATACACACTGCTGGCCACCCAAATTGCAACACCAAGAAAAACAAGAGATATCACAACAAAATTTATTGTGTAGATAACATGTTGACCAAGTAACAAATGATTAAATTTACAGCATTCTATGAAGCGTGGTTCCTGCCAAAATCAGTACCCAGAGTAGCCGCCGTTGTTGGAGATCACAGCTGCCACACGCCTCGGCATTGATTCAAAGAGACTTTGAATGTGTTCTTGGGGTACAGCAGACCAAGCAGCTTCCACACGTTGCCAAAGTTGATCTGGTGTGACAGCTGGGGATGAACTCTGGGTCAGTCGTTGAGCAACCATGGACCACATGTTTTCTATCGGCGAAAGATCCGGAGAGCGCGCCGGCCAGGGAAGCAATTCAATCTGGTGATTGACGAAGAACCCTTGGACAATGCGTGCCACGTGTGGCCGTGCATTATCCTGCTGAAATATGGCTGTTGGCAAGCCCTGAAGGTAAGAAAGGACAACTGGCTCCAACACCTCGGAGATGTAGCGCTGGCTGGTTAAAGTACCGGCAATGCGTACTAGAGGAGTGCGAGAGAGATATCCGATACCGCCCCATACCATAATACCCGGTGCAGGACCAGTGTGACGGTGCATAATGCAGCTGTTCAGCATCCTCTCTCCACGGTGTCTCCAGACTCGAATCCGACCGTCGTGGTGTTGCATACAGAAGCGTGACTCGTCAGTAAAGAGAATTTCATTCCATTCTGTCGTCCACATCCTTCTTTCATCGCACCATTGGCGGCGGAGACGTCTGTGGTTCCGCGTCAGAGGTAGACAAAGCAACGGACGTCTTGCGGACAGACCATTCTGCTGTAAACGACGTCGAATGGTACGCGCAGACACTGGATGATGCGTTACAGACTGAATCTGCTGTGATATGGTTCGTGATGTGACTGAGCGGTCCGTCACTGCCATGCGTACAATCTGCCTGTCATCACGTGACGTGGTGCACTGAGGTCGATGCGGTCGATCACGTCTGTCCGTCGTACCCTCCTGCACCCAACGATCACATATCCGCATCACAGTTGTTTGGTTTCGTCCAATACGACGACCGATTTCCCTGAAAGATAACCCACAATCTCGGTATGCCACTATCCTTCCTCTGTCAAACTCGGATACTTGATCAAAAGATGATCGTTGTTTCCTACGAGGCATAATTTATCGTTTTTTTTTTAAAAAAAAGCAAGAAAAACACAATTGCTGTACTTGAAACCGTCGAAATCTCCAAGCCTTAAATAGCGCTTTGAGGTGGCGCCACAGGCGCGCTTGATGTGCGTCTGCGCTGAAATTCTAATCATTTGCATATCTCACCTCAGCTAATGCATGTTGTAAATTTCATATTATTTGCATGCTTCCTTCAGGGTGTTGCATTTACGATGGCCAGCAGTGTAATTTGATACTTCATTAATTTCCACATTTCTTCCTACTTAAATACTACTTAAAATATTGTGAAAAAAAAATTTAGATAAATCAAATTATATTTTTTAAATTGTTGTCTTTGACAGGCACGTATCCAGAAAAAGATTTTGGAGGGGGTCCACAAATTTCGGGGGTGGGGGATTTTGAAAGAGAACTTTTAAGGGGTATAACTAGAAAAAATTTGACAGTGAACGTTTTCCCAACTCGTTTCAGATATTCATTCGTCTTTTTGGCTAAAGAACTTTTACGAACTCAAATTTTTTTTTTTAAATCGCTAGAAGATTTTTTTCCCCTCTTTACAGATATTCGTTTTTTTTTCTTCTTTTTTTTCTGAATAAGTTTCATGTACTTTAAGGAAAAAGCATATATCATTGTCATATGATGTATTATATCATGTGGTGAATCCATTTTTTCCTCATAACAGATATCTGCTTTTTTCACTGAATAAGTTTCGCGTATTTTTTTCTTTTCTTTTCTTTTTTTTTTAAGTAACACTAGAAGAAATTTCACGTTGAATGTTTTTTTCTCCTCATTTCAGATATCCATCTTTTTGCGTGAATTAGTTTTACGAATTTAACGATAAGATTCTCAGTGCTATTAAAAAGGAAATATTTTGGATATTTCATGGTGAATGTTTGTTTCCCCTTTCATTACAAATATCCGTCTTTTTGGCTAAATAAGTTTTACGTAATTAAAAAAAATGTATCACTGGAAAAAAAATTGATGGTGAATGCTTTTTTCCCTTCATTACAGTTATTCGTCTTTTTTTGCTGAATAAATTTTATGTAATTAAAAAAATATATATATCACTAGAAGAAATTTTCTAATTGTTCTACCCTTCATTATAGCTATTCATCTTTTTGGCTGAATATGATTTGCGTAATTCAAAAAAAATGTGTATATTACTAGAAGAAATTCGATGGTGAATGTTTTTTCCTATATTACAGATATGGGATACAGCTGGTCAAGAACGTTTTCGGAGCGTCACACACGCCTACTACAGAGATGCGCACGGTGAGTTCTAACATTTCTTTTTCTCGTTGTTGTCATGGACTGAGAGGATAAGATACTGATTTATATTATTACAATGGAGTGTACCACATACCCTATCGAAAAGGGTGCTTACAGCATAAGACAATTTTTTCTTTACATAGTATCCCAAAAATCAGCCGCTATGTTGAGATCAGTGGGCAATGCTTTTTAACCCTTTGAGGCGCAACCCTTTCCCAATGCTGAAAAAAGGGCAGCCGTTGCCATCGCTCGACTGAACGACCCGCAAGAGGGCGGACGATCGAAACGTGCATCGCTGTGCCGCACAGCCAGCTGCGTCAAAAAAGGGTCTCTAGATCGTTGACACGCGATGCACGTTTCGATCGTCCGCCCTCTTGCGGGTCGTTCAGTCGAGCGATGGCAACGGCTGCCCTTTTTTCAGCATGGTGCAATCGAGCCAGCTGTTCTCGCAATCTTCCATTTTTCAGCAGAGGTCAGTGCTGTTAAAAAGAATCGTGACCATTTTTTTTACGGGAAATGAACGAGCTAAAAAGTAAAGGATTCTCGTGGAGCTCTGTCACGCGCAACTATTTTTATGGAAATCCAATCTATTCTTCGTGACTGGTAACAGTCAAAACTTCCGTGTTGGGTTTTCCCAGAGCGGGATCACTGCGCGTTAAAGGGTTAAAAGTCCTTTGCGGACACTATCAATTTCAAACGAAACAAAATGAATATCGAAATTTATGAATTAAAAATTCACCATCGAAAATAGTCATATAACATTTATAACTCTTTTCAAAGGGCCATTTAAAAAGAAAAAAAAAACTATCATACCTGCCAAGGAAAATGATTAAAATAAATCCTTCAGCGTCCTATGTCTGTAACATCGTTGGATAAAACACACGCGCTGTGGCAACACCTTTGGACCGGATCGGGGGCATTCAAAGCCCCTGAAATATCTGACGAAAAGTGACAATGGACACAGAAGGTGCAATCGCCACAGGGCCCTGAACATTGGTAGATGGCTGAAGTAGGAATATCCAGGCTTCTGGCCTACAGCACGGCTGTCGATCTAACGTTTTGGAGAGTTTTCTCCAGATGTAACGTGGATATGCTTTAGAACCATAGAGGAGGAATTAGTGGAGAAAGCCTCCTATTGTATTTTCCAGGGAAAGTCGAAGCTAAGATTACAGCCTCGAAGGGGAAAAATAATAAACGGATTCGGCAGTTTATTGCCATTTCGTTCGCAAAATCAAGCATTTTATTTTTCTAGAAAGCAAAACGAGAGACGTGGGGAAGTAATGAAAGTTTTTGCATCACTATTTGTTTCTTCTCTCCCTGCTTATTCTCGAATTAGGTCTCTTAATTTTGATTACGATAATCAGTTTGAAATTTTTAAAGATTTTACATTGTTTATATTTTTCATTTTATTTTGATCTTTTTACAATACATTACCTTATAATGTACATTATCAAATGACGTGACTGTGGGGATTTGAGAGATGGTTCCGAGAAGCGATAAAAGAGAATTCGCTGTTGTTATGCGAGATAACCTATTACTAATTTTTATATAAGGAAATTGCAAGAGGAGACAAAGCTTTGTGGTTGCTATGCTAGGCGGTACACAGTCCTATTTATCATCTTGCAGTTATCCCTGATTCGATGCCGTGTGGCTGTTTCTTTTGGAAGGTACCTTACAGATCTGGTTTATCGGCAAATCTGATCTACTGATGATGTATCATTTCTGTTCGATGTGAGGATATTTCGGCTCAAACGTTTGTATATGTTCTTCGGCATGCTGTTGCTTGAAATAGTTGTTTTTGAAACAGTCGTTCGTTACAGCATCCCATTTTTACTTTCCGAATATGTGCCATGTATGGAAAGTATTGTAATCAATGAAAAAATTCGACTTCGAGATTTGAGTGTATCGACACGTTTTGAGGTCTTCTGAATTCATTTATGCTGTTTTTACGAGATGTATGTATGTATGTGTGTGTGTATGTGAGTGAACACGATAGCTCCTAAACCGCGCATTCGATTGAGCTCAAATTGGGTATCTATGTTATAAACCACCATCGTAAGACCGGTATTGATTTGGATGTGTATAGGACTTACAGTTTTTCAACAGGGCAACGACAAAGATTTCTTTTACATTATCGCCTATGGGAGGAAATTCTTGAAGGTGCGCTAGCGTTTAAACGGTCCATTCGATTGAGCTCAAATTGTGAATACATGTCATAAACCACCGTCGCAAGACCGGTATTGATTTTGATATGTATAGGACGTATAGTTTTTCTACAGGGCTACGATAAAGGTTTCTTTTAAATTAATCACCTATGGGAGGAAATTCTTGAAGGTGCGCTAGCGTTTAAGGAAGGTGCGTTGAAGCTGCGCTAGCGGCGCATTCGATTCCCTGGTAGCACAATTAGTCCAAAAGACGTTTAAAACACGTTTTCTAACGTCAAAAAACGTGTTTCCAACGTAATTTGAACGTTTTTTGAACTAGTTGTGCTACTAGGGAATCGAATGCGCCGCTTGAGCATTCGCCGGGTTGAGCTTCAATTTGGTATACATGTTTGAATGATTCATCGATTAAAATTTATTTAAATGCTTGGTAATGATCTTAATCGTAAGTATTTGGAAAGTCGAGTGGAGTCACTCCAGATTTTTTTCGTTTAGTAGCACCTTCTGTTGAAAAACGTTGAAACTAATTTTGTCAACATTCTTTGCTGTGTGACGAATAATACAGCAAACGGTACTATTCCGTCGCCTTTCGTTTCTTTTATGTTTTAATCCATTTTAACCTTACAAGGCACCTGGTACCAACCACTTGCACTATTCCTCTACGTCTATAAAATACTAGTACAGATATCTGTCGGTTTTTAAGAGTATTTATACTTAGATAGCTATGGTATAATTCAGGCTGCTGCGTGTTAGATAGACTTACTGTTCATATTATTGCCAAAACGGATTGAAATTTAAACAGTATGCTTCCGAATGAGGTTTTGTTTATTTTAGGAAATTAACAGAAAATAGTTAGCAAAGAGTTTTGACCCGGAAAAAATGACTGTGTGTTGGAGTTCATCCTATGAAGAAATGACTCGAATACTAAAATTTCAAAATGAATACCAAAAAAATATAGCTAAGTCCCAATATACTGCATACAAAACTAAAAAAAATAGTGTTTTCTAGTACAATGTTAGGTTATTATTTCTTAAACCATTTTTCCCCAAATGATAATCACTAATATTATCACATATATTTATTTCAGACACAGAAAACAAAATTGAGCCTTGTCGGATTAACCCTTTAACGTGCTGTGTTCCCGCTCTAGAAACACCCAACTCTGACGTTTTGACTGTTGCCACTCACGAAGAATAGATTGGATTTCTATAAAAATAGTGGCGGGTGACATAGCTCCACGAGAATCCTCTACTTTTTAAAGCACGTCATTTCCCGTAAAAAAAAAAAAAAAAATGGTCACGATTCATTTTAACAGCACTGACATCTGCCGAAAAATGGAAGAATGCGAGAACAGCCGGATGGATTGTCCAATGCTAAATAAAGGGCAGCCGTTGCCTTAACGACCAGCAAGAGGGCGGACGATCGAAACGTTTTGAAGCAGCTGGCTGTGCGGCACAGTCAGCTGTCGTCCAAAAAGGGTCTCTCGATCTGTGGCACGCGATGAACGTTTCGATCGTCCGCCCTCTTGCTGGTCGTTCAATCGAGCGATGGCAACGACAGCACTTTTTTCAGAATTGGGAAAGGGTTGCGCCCCAAAAGGTTAAAATAGGTCAGTCTGTTTTGGGACACCCTATTATAAGTATTACAATAGAGTCCCCTGCAACAACTTTTGCCTTTTGGAAAATTAAAGGCCGAAACAGCGAGAAACTTATATTCCAAATCGATTTGAAAGGACCGATCGAGTTGTCAATCGCTGCCTATTTATAGAATAGCATCCAACGTATGTCTGACAGTGTGGATCTCGCTTGGGCGTACAGGGGAATCAGTTACAAAAGATGGAATAAATCCCTCCGGAAACTCAAAAGTCACGATTCCGAATTCTGTGTTTATTTAACTACTGGCAGACGTATATCTAAGCCCACTCTGTTCGGAGAGCGATATTGCATGTAGGCGTGTTCGATCGCCCACACATATTCAGTAGGAATTGTCTGACTCTGTTAGAGGAAAGTATGTGTTGTCATTATTTGGATGTGAATTTCGGAGACTTCCAGAAACATAAAATGCTACAGTAGTAAAAGTTGCCATAACTCATAGGTTCCCAACGTGGGCGATAACACCCCCTTGTGGGCGTTCGAGGCTTTCAGGGGGGGGGCGGTAAAAGACCCAGAGAAATTTAGGAGGCGTTGATATGGCACGGAGGGGTGTGGGAAGATTAACCGAATATAGTCTATAAAAGACTTAAAAATCACTCTTGATAATTCATTTCTATCACGTGTGCTAAAATTCACCTATTTCGATATGAGACTTCGCTGTTGAGAGAAAGAGATGACTCTCTAAAACTTTTATTCCTCTTTTT
Organism: Cheiracanthium punctorium; assembly: GCA_038373885.1. Classification (NCBI taxonomy): domain Eukaryota; kingdom Metazoa; phylum Arthropoda; class Arachnida; order Araneae; family Cheiracanthiidae; genus Cheiracanthium; species Cheiracanthium punctorium. The sequence continues at coordinate 1,149,495 of JAWZYV010009160.1, read as the reverse complement.
TAAATGAAGAAGAAATTCAGTAGAGTTTCAATTCCAACAATATTCTATATATTAGAATTTTTTTACTTCCTTGTACGTAGTATAAGGAAGTAATGTGATCCCGAAAAATTTTGGGGGCCAAATTTCGACAAAAAAACCGATTTTGACTACCTCTAAATTGAATTTAAAAAATTTTTTCGATGCATCTCATCGTAGGCTATCATGCACGATCCTATTCATGCGTCTGCAACTCATTTTGACCATCGGCGAGTCTATTGTGGCCAGTTTTTCCATGCCGTGTGTACGTACGTACGTACGTATGTATCTATGTAACTCGCATATCTCAAAAACTATTGGTCGTAGAATGTTGAGATTTGATATTTAGGATTGTTCTATGATCTAGTTGTGCACCTCCCCTTTTGGTGGCAATCGAATGGATAGTTTATGTACAGGGCCGCCCAAAAGATTCGAAATACATTACGCTCTGCTCTATGGGCCGAAAATCATTAAACTCGCATATCTCAAAAACTATTAGGCGTAGAATGTCGAAACTTCATATTTTGGATAGTTGTAACATCTAGTTGTGCACCTCCCCTTTCGGTTCCATTCGACTGGATAGTTTATCTACAAAACCGCCTAAAAGATTCGAAATACATTACGCTCTATGGGCCGAAATTCATCAAAGCGTTTTTTAGAGGTATTGGGCTATTTCAAACGACTCAGAAGTGATATGTGCTGTAAAGAGTTAGAAAATAAATTTCTCCATTAAAAAAAGTGTGTTTATCATTTACAGTTCTGCTACAGGAACACTCAGAAGATTTCCAATACATTACGGTCAATGGCAATTTTAGGAGATTCATCCATTTCAAGCACAATACCGTCCTACCACATAAGTTAGGTAATGGTCCGACCACCGTCACGTGCCTCCCTCAAGTACTATGCCAAAAGTCGCCAAGCTTGGCGACTTTTTTGTGTACGTGTGTGCATATTTAACTTTCAAATCTCAAAAACTATTATGAAATTTCATATATAAGATTGTTGTAACATCTAGTTGTGCATCTCGATTTTTGGTTAAAATCTACTGGAGAGTTTATTTACAGGACCACCGAAAAGAATTTCAGTACTTTAATGTCTATGGACATCTTCAATATAATACAATTGTAGACAGTCATTGTTTGGTACATGCCCAAAATCTCGCCGTCTGTCCTCGACCTTGGCGAGTTTTGCCGAAATGTCGCCAAATTTGGCGATAGTCAGTCATTTGGTCCATGCCCAAAGTATCGCCATTTGTCATCGTTCTTGGCGAGTTTTGGCGAAATATCGCCAAATTTGGCGATAATCTGTTATTGTTGGTCCATGCTTAATATCTCGCCAAATGTCGTCGACATTGACGAGTTTCGCCGAAATATCGCCAAATTTGGCGCCAAAAATTATTTCGTATTTTGTATAACTCTAAAACTTTAACCCGTAGAATTTTGAACTTTTGTATTTAGAACTATATTATAATATCTAACGGTTTTCAATATCTTTTTTGACAGCAATCGACTGGGAATTTATTTACAGGGTGAGCCAAATGACTTTAAATACATTAAGGTGTATGGATGCATTCAATTCATTGAAAGTCTGTGGTCAATGACTACTTTGGCTATCCCCAAAATCTCGCAAACTATCTCAAGTTTGTCGGCTTTTGGTGAAATATCGCCAAATAAAGTGTCAGAAAGAAATCTTTCAAATTGAACTCAGCTTGGCGATATCAAAATATTTGGCTAGAAATCGCTATATCTTACTATTATTGATATTTTATATCTTTCAAACAAATAAGTTTAGAGGAAGTGCGTAAAAAACATTTTTGATTTAATAGACGTGCAAGGAAGTCATGTGTTGGACACATCAGATTTTTTAATTTAATTCTTGTTTTCACCATGCATTATGTACGCTCTTATTTCTCTGGAGTGGGAGGGGGGCGCGGTATTGAAATATTCACTAGAAAAGGGGGCGCCAGTTCAAAAAAGGTTGGAAACATATGCCATAACTGCTAAGCACTAATACGGGACATATAAGTGCTAAACAAATAAAGCATGAAAAATATGGATAGGTGATGGTTTATTTTGCTCTGCCATATATTAGGTATAAGGAAAAGTTCTGTCGCTTTTCCTATGTCAAAATTTTGCCTAGCCAAAACTACAGACGCTAATAATACGAAATTTGGCACGTGTGAGTTTTTTAGCGTAGGTGCTAGATTGGAGAGCATTTTCTAAAATTCGTAATTTATGGGGGGGATAAGGAGCCAAAGCGTCCTTTTCACATATCCTGCGGGATCTCAAAGAAGAAAAGAGGTATCCATAAAATTCTTACTGTAAAACACAACACTCACGAATACCTAAAATTCGATTTCAGAACATTTCGAATCGAAGCCTCCATGGAGGGTAGACGTGAAAAAAAGAGGGAGAGGGTGGCCATTTTCCTCGAAAGAAGAAAAAAAAAAAAACTATGTAAAATTCTCGCTTTACAAATAAACAAATATGAGACTTATACGTAGGCACAGTTTGATTGTAATTCAGTTCTTCTTGAACATTTATTTGTTTGAATTTTAAGTAAAAAATGACATTACATTCTCATACGCCTAACAGTAAAATGAACATGCAAAATAATAAACAAGTAAGATAAATAATGCCGAAAAGCATCAATTAAAAGGGATTAAAATAAAATGTGATAAGAATATTGAAGCCGAAAACTCCGTATCTCGCTTTCTAGTAAACCGATTTTCATGAAACAAATGCGAAATTTAGTGATTTGGCTCGTAGAATAAGAATATTAGCCTAAATTTTAACCCTGAAAAGCAGAACACCCCAAAAATTTGTAAGAATATCAAGGAAAGTGTGGAAAGAACGTTTTTCCCCCCACCTCTGTTTGGACAAGAATTCTAAAAAATTTGTAAAATGACGCCTTGGGCACAAAAGAAATAACTAGCCAGACATTTTATGTCTGTATGTCTCCTACATTTGGCTGGGCATTGATGTGTGATCAGTCCATCAAGATATCTTCTTTTATATAGAGAGACACGTTGCAAAGAAGAGAATTATATAAATTTAACATCGGTGGAAAACTAATTAAATTTCAATTGATAAATCCTATTTATCTGATCAATTAATTAACGTTTTATTTAGTTCACGTATGTCGTAGTCACGCTTCGGACGATTGAACTGTAAATTTTTATCAAAGGAAAAAAAAATCGACGTATTTCACTTAACAATATTTTTCACACACTCACGGGCAAAATGCTCTAATTTTGACCCCCGGACAAATGTCCGAGTTGCCCATATCTATCCCATAGGGCAATGTGGTCGGCCTTAACCCTTTGAAGCGCAACCCTTTCCCAATGCTGAAAAAAGGGCAGCCGTTGCCATCGCTCGATTTAACTAGTTAAATCGAGTTAAATCGGTTAGTTAAATCGAGTGATGGCAACTGCTGCCTCAAAATTGGGCAGTCTGTGTCCAGTTGCTCTTCTATATCAATGTATTTCCATCGTATTCTCCAGTTTTCAGCGAGATGCCAGTGCTCTGTTAAAAATAAACCTGACTATTTTATCAAATAAATAATCGACAACTTTTACGTGAAATTGCGTCATAAAAAGTAAAGTAATCTCGTGTAACTATGCCCTCCTCTTTTATTGAAATCAAATTTATTCATCGTGAATCAAAACAGTAAAAATGTCAGAGTTGTGTCCTCACGGGGAGGAAAGCGCGAGCTAAAGGGTTACAATTGGGTTACAAAGGGTTACTAAAGGGTTACAAAAGGTTCTAATTGCTGCAAAGCAACTAGAAAAAAAAAGACCATGTTTAAATTACCGAAGACATATTCATATTGTAGTTGGTCTCAGCTATGGATTTAACTACTCTATAAAAATGCATATGTATACACGTCGTGGGCTTTTACACAGAATTAATTTTCTCGGGACTTTTTGATTTTTTCCACCCACACTCTACGATTCAGAAACAATTACTACCTTCATAATTCCAGAATCGATTTTTCTCCCCCCCCCCCTCCCCAAACGGACCCGAAACCCTTGTTTCAACTTGTCGAAAACTATTTATAGAAATTTTCAATAAGCGCGCTCGCTCCAAAGACGTCCCGCGAAACTCAACGTGGGAAGCAGAAGATGGTTTTGCGACTCTTCCAGAAGTCGATAATATTGAGATATGAGTACTATCACTATCCCCCCGTCCCAGAGGCGTAGCCAAGGGGGGGGTTAGGGGGTCATAACCCCCCCATGAGAAATTTTTTGCCATACAAAATGTACATACTTCACTACATTATCACACATATGTATACATATATATGAGTTGCAGTAGTCGTAACCCCCCCCCATGAAAAATTTCTGGCTACGCCCCTATCCCGTCCCCCTTTTTCCTTAAATACGGTTACAGTTCCCGGGATTTCAAATGAGTTGAAACAAGTCGTTAAACCTTTGAGGCGCAACCCTTTCCCAATGCTGAAAAAAAGGGCAGCCGTTTCCATATGGCTCGACTTAACGACCAGCAAGAGGGCGGAAGATCGAAACGTTCATCGCGTGCCACAGATCTAGCGATCCTTTTTTTGACGACAGCTGGCTGTGCGCGGGCACAGCAAGCTGTCGTAAAAAAGAGGGTCTCTCGATCTGTGGCACGCGATGAACGATTCGATCGTCCGCCCTCTTGCTGGTCGTTAAGTCGAGCCATGGCAACGGCTGCTCTTTTTTCAGCCTTGGGCAATCGATCCAGCTGTTCTCGCATTCTTCCATTTTCCAGCAGATGCCAATGCTGTTAAAAAGAATCGTGACCATTTTTTTTTACGGGAAAGGACGCGCTAAAAAGTAAGGGATTCTCGCGGAGCTATGTCACCCGCCACTATTTTTATAGAAATCCAATCTATTCTTCGTGACTGGCAACAGTCAAAACGTCAGAGTTGGGTGATCCCAGAGCGGGAACACTGCGCGTTAAAGGGTTAAACTGGAAAGATGCCGGAGTCTGTGTGATTCAGTCTTTAGTTACGGATGACGGGGGAAGTTTAATTTTACTTAGCTATAGGGGTGTTCACGGCAGGGGCGGATTCAAGAAAAGTATCAAGGGAGAGAATTCATAAGCATGGGGAAACATTTAGGTGTACCGGAAACTGATGTCCTTTTTTTCACATAAAAGTTAAACGAATAAATTTTCAAGAAGTACTGAATCACGAACAAGCTGTCCCTGAGCATAAGACTCATATTTGTTAAATTTTAAAGCAGGAATTTTATAGATATCTTTTCTTTCAAGAAAAATGACCACCCTTCCCCTTTTTTCGCGTCTACTCTAAAGCACTGGTCTCCAACCATCGGGCCGTGGATCAAATGTTACCTGGCCGCCCAAGGAACATAAGATTATTTCTATTTTATTTACTGTGGTGCATTTTGTCTCGGGTTTCTGCTAATTTCGACATTTGTAACAGAAGAAACCCTGTAACTATTTTTAATTAGTTTTTTGTCCATTACATGTTTCAAGATTATAAATTAAAATTCCATCCATAAAATTGAAAATAAATGCTCTTTTCCGACAGTATTTTTTCCCTCGTCAATATTAATAAAATGTAAATGCAACACAGTCCTTCTAGGTTTTAATGGGCTTAAATGGAGCTAAAAGAAATTAAAGAAACAAGATGGCGGAGAAATTGCTTGGGTTTCCAGGTCTAGAAATTTTAAAGGAATTCCCCAGGTTTGTTTATATGGACTGTTTACATCGAAAGTTAATATTTAGCTGTACTGGAAAGTAATGTCATTTTTTAATTAAATTCAAACAAATGAATTTTCAACAAGTTTTTAATTACGATCAAGCTGCACCTAAACATAGAATTCATATATATTACACTTTAAAGCAAGAATTTTATAAATAATTATTTTTTTCTTTCAAGAAAGACGCGGAAAAGAATGTCGAGGGTGGATGTTTACCTTCCTTGGAGGGCGAATTTCAAAATGTCCAAAAGTTGATTTTTAGGTATTCGGGTGTGTTGCATTTTACAACAAGAAAAATGTTTTAAAAAAATCGTTAATTTTTTTTTCTTTGGGAAAAAGATAGAGATTTGAAAAAAAATATTTTGGCCCCTTCATACACGCACACATGGGTTACGAATTTTAGAAAATGCTGTCTAATCCCAGCACCTACGAAACTCATACATGCCAAATTTCGTATTATTAGCTTGAGTAGTTTTGAATAGCGATGCAACGGACATCAATTTAGCAGGATTCCGGATACCGAATATCCGGCCAAACTTTCGACCGTATATCTGGTTATCCGGCAGCAGTATGTTTGCTTCTTTTTCTGTTTTATTTTCGCTAATTTCTCTAATTCTCATTAATTTTAAATCCTTTAACTTTAAAATCAGAAATCTTTTTGGGATTGTTTCCATAAAGTTAGTGCCAGTTCTACTGCAATTAAAGTAGATGCAAATAACAATGACGTTGACGAATCAGTTCTCCTTCAAGAGTTAGATAAATACCAAATAATAATAGTTAGATAAATACAAAAATAAGTTATTGCTCCCTTTAACTGTTGGGAAATCAATGTAACAAATTTCCCTCAATTTATCAAAATTAGAGGGGGGGGGGGAACTGTACTCACCAGCCAGCGATACTACAGCAAGTAGTCTATTCTCATAAGCAGGGTCAATTTACAAAGGGGGTGGTGGTGGTGGAAAGGTAACCGAATTCTAACAAGGGATGCAATACAGTTGCTTTAGCACAATAATTTATCAATATTTAAAGAAAATAGAGGTGCTTCATTTTTTTCAGTATTCTATACATGATAAAAATATGCTCTAAAAAGTACCGAAAACAAAATATTTTCACTTTTTTTTTTCATTTTTTTATTATTGCGGTTTTTTAAATTTATTCATGTATTATGTTTATTCATGTTATTTCTCAGTAAACTATTTTAGGCCGGATATATACTGCCGGATATTTGTAATATCCGACTACTTCAAATTCGCCGGATAGGCCGGACGCAGTATGTTTGCTGGATATATGTTTCATCCCTAGTTTTGAGTAGGCAAAATACTGACATACCAAGAAGAAAAAAAAACATTCAACAGCAATCGGAGGTCAATTGTATCCGAAACTCAGGTATTCAAATAATGAGATAATAAAACTTTGTATAATCACACACATAAAAAGCTACTTATCATTTAAGGTACTTAAAAGGTGCTTATATGTGTTGTTATACGAAGTTTTATTTATCAAAGTGTTATTTAAATAAAAGTTTGTATAACACACACGAAAAGGTACTTATCATTAAAGGTACTTAAAAGGTGCTTAATGTGCTTTAATATATAAAGTTTTATTTGTCTTATCTTTCAACACCAGTTCTTTTTTTTTTTAATGTTTTTTGTTCTTCAGACAACGGTCTTCTTAACATGCATTGTCTGATTCTGAACTTACCGCTTCATGAATGCGAAAACTCCCCTTTAGTTCTCCAACTATTCTGAGAAATTGTTAAAATTAATGAAAACTCAAAAACGTGCGTTTAGATTTGCGACTTTTTAAAATTCATGCTTAACACGCCCTTTAAAATTTTCCGATCCAATACCTCCTTCCTTCGCTTTTTTGTTCGGGACTCCAAGTAGCTGTAATGATGATGATATTAATAATAATAGCTTTAAAATAACGAAAATGATGAGACACGTTATTATAATCCTTTGTAATTAGTGTGGCCTTGAGACCTTAAAAAAATAGTATGTTTCCCAATTTTCATGTAACTCATTACACTAATGAGATGGACCCTCAATTAATGCGTAGATGGCCATTGAAGTGAGCTTGCCTTTTGCATTATTATGGTCTATTTCCCCCCCCCACACACACACACACAAAGATGATAATTTTCCGTTTTGTGTGACAGCTTTTGTAAATTCTGCTTTTTACTATTGAAATTCTGATGCTGTCTCAATCTCAGTCTTCCCATTTCTTATCTTTTTAATGACAGAATTGCTTTTGAGCTTCGATTTGTCTGAGAGTGAAGAACTGTCGCTAAAGGCCTTATTACACGAAGGAATTTTCGTGCGATTGGGTTGCTGCAACCAGTTGCAGAAACCTCTATCCTGGAAATTTCCCTCGGTTACCTAGGGAACAGTCAACTCCAACATTTTCATTCAGAGGCGAAAAAAATTGCAGGTTGCTGGAAATCCAGCCAATCGTAGTGTTTCCTGTTTCTACGTCACAACACAAGATGGCGGAAGAGTCAGCGTCAGCCATACCGTTCGCAGTGAAAGGGATGAGCGTATGCGAAAACAGAATGTCCGTGAAATGGCGTATCGACACGGAAATAGATTTAATTGAAGAAAATAAAAATAAATATCAATCTCATCCGAAGATATTCGAGGTATAAGCAACCAACGATATGCTATTTATAATTACATGCTCTAGCAACCGCCAGTTTGGTGAATCTCTGACATTTGTGAACACAGAAGGGTTTGTTTACTATGGCAACCCTGTGTGCTCATCTGGGCTCCCTGACTTGCGAGAATGAATTGCAGCAACTGGTTTCTGCAACCTAAATTGCTCTAAATTTTGTCCGTGTGATAAGGCCTTAAAGGGACCAACCAGTTCTGCATACGGCGGAAATCGGGAAGGTGGTTGATAATGAAGAGCAGCTTAAATATAAATAAAAATATAAATAAAAATTTGAATAACATGGTTAAACAAGCATAATTTTTTTTAAATGCGGCTTCAACATAACAAAAAAAGTGTGTGCGTGTAACCTTTACGCGCGATTGAAGTAAAACTTCTTTGACGTTGGATTCAGTTACAGCCAGATTCATTTTCTTTGTGGTGTTCATCCCCATGTTCTTAAACCGTTGTTCCGTCTGGAGGTTGGGTTAGAATCCAGGGAGTGTCCATGTTGTAGTATTATTCTTTAACTGTTTTCTTATGCCATTGTTCCGTCTGGAGGTTGGGTTTGAATGGGGGGAATGTTCATAGTCTAGTATTATACTTTAACTGATGTTTTCCTCTGTTTGTTGGGTTCGAATGCAGGTAGTGTACATTTTTTTGTGTGTTTTTCTATCAGTGTTCTTAAGCAATAATTTTGCGTTGTTTCGTCTGTTGGTAGGTTTCAAATTATTATTCTGCATCCGTGTTTTTAAACTGCAGGTTCTGTTTATTGTTTAGGATTGATTGCAGCCAGAGTCCGTTTTTTTGTGGTGTTCCATCCCCGTGTTAAACCGCCTCCGTCTTGAGGTTGGGTTAGAATCCACGAAGTGTCCATTTGTTATTCTTTTATTCTGTTCTTAAACCGTTTGCAGCCACTGTTTGTTTCTTTGTGGTGTTACATACCCGTGTTCTTAAACCGTTGTCGGGTTAGCATAAAGGAGACCATACGTCTTCGAAATTCGAGGACAGTCCCCAAATATAGATTTTTTTTTTTACTTTGTCCCTAAAAATACCCTGACTTCTTAAGGACGCGAAAAGTCCCCAAATTTAAAGATTTGTACTTTTTTCCCCCGAAAGTTTCCGTTTAGTTCATTTCTTTCAGAAAATATTGAAGAAATAAGAAAAAGAAAACAACTAAAAGCGCCTTCTACTCAGAGAAACAATGAAATTCGATCTCTGAAAACGTTTGTTGCCATTGTATGTGTAGCGTGCACAGACATTCAATAAAGTATTCGACTATGAGTCAAATTTCCCATTTCAGTTTTGTTAATGATTAATCACTTTTCAGGAATAACCATGCTTTAAATATGAAATTGAAGTACGAAATTTTTTTTTGCACTCGAATACTTTTTTCAGAGGGTGTAAAAGGTTTCATGAAAAATGATCACAAAACGAGCCAATGTAAAAACCAATGTCTTCTGAAAAATACAAATACTATGCCAAGTATTAAATTATGAATAAATTGCAATATTTCAACATGGTTTTCTTTTCATATTTCTGGTTTAAATAAATATTTATAAATACTTCCATTAATTTATTAGAAACTAGCTGCGTGCCCGTTCTTCGCACGGTAGGAAACGAAAATTTTCCTTACATGTGTAATTCCAATTAATTCCAGTGATGTGAAATCTAAAATAAAAGCAAAATTATTTCACTTATGATATAAAGTTTGCGTCATGAGTACTGACCTGGCATCATTGCAATATAATGACTCAAAAAACTACGTCAGTGTCATTCGCGATCAGAAAAGTGAAAAGCTTAACGGTTTGCAGAGAACTCCTGACTTTCAAAATGTGTTATTTCTACATCATACTGTTTTTTAGGTTCAAGTTGTAGCATTAAATACCTCAGACACTACATGAAATGGGCAACCGTTTATTTTAAAATGGCTGCGCACCCGCTCTTCATACGGGAAGAAGCGAATATTTTACTAAAATCATATCTGCATGTGACAAAACAGAATTTCATTTTAAAAAAAGTTCAAGTAATCGCCTCAGTTGAAATTACTGCGGGATATATCAACGCAAATTAGAATTACTTATCGTTCTGTTACTTGTAAAACAACCCTTGAAAATTGATAAACAGAACACTTTTAATTTCATGAAATATTTATTAACGTGGTATATTGTGATTTATTCATATTATCATTGCAAATCTACTAATACTACCTGTTACGCATATTAATACTATCTATCTTCGCTTCTCCCTCTTTAATGCTCAATTTAACGAAACAGCTTACATTATTTCGCACAAATGGGACCTATTCTATGGCGATTCTTTGCAATTTACGCATTACCATAAACATTATTCATTTCACATGATAGTTGCTATTAAGGAAGCTCTCCATACATATTAAATTTATGCATAGTTTTGTAAGATTGGCGTATTTAGCACCACAAAACATTTAATCTCACCGTGGTGAAAAATATTCAAGCGGTGCCAATTTAAATATCCACATATTATAAATCCTCCATAGTTCTGTCTACTGAAAACATCAAACTTTGCAATCTCGAGGAGCTATTTAGATTCGCTGTAACTGTGACAGGATGTTAGAGTTGCTGAGTTTACAAATTTCACTCATTTTTTAAATTTATGACGTCATTGTTTAACTACCGTAAAAGATACCCCGGTTGGTTAAGGGAGTTAATTTGGATATTTTGCTCAATGGCTTTCAAACGGTATCATATTAAAATCTACAACGACGTTGAAAATTAGAATAGGACACTATGGAGGAACGTAATCCAACGTTAAAATAAAACTATACTCGCAACATGCGTATGTTAGGAAACATACATGCCTGCGACATAATTAAATGCGAAAAATAAAAAAGTATATAGAACATTTTTGTATATAACGCTTTAAAATGAATTTTGTAGATGTTAAAATGAAGAACATTTTCAGCCGCGTTAAAATATTTCAATTTTTAAATGAGCAAAGGATTAAAATACCACTTATAATAATAATAATCATGAATTTCTCAGTTTATTTCTAAAGTAAGTTTTAATCAAAATATCGCCTCCTTGTGTTAAAAAAAGAGGCGCAATTTTTACGTATTTTAAGGCATTTGACGTCATAGATCCTCACTTGCGAATTGAAATTCCGATATCCCATTTAAAAACACGATTGGTTGAAAAAAAAAAACATTTTTTCTAATACTTCATGTGGCAACGCAACCAAATTATCTCCTGCCATGATCAATTAATGTAACGGCGTGAGATCTCCGTGTTGATGCTATTAAATTCTAAACATTAGGTTACATTAAAATTCGTAAGAAATCACCTAATTTGCATAATGTTTTCGTTTTTATTTTCAAAGAGGGTGAAAGGAATGTTTCACTATCTGTCAAAATATCAAAAAGTTATGACGCATAGAATTCAAGATGCGACAGTTTTAAAATTATTTTACGAAAAAATTTGCTGAAACACATCGTTAGTAAAAAAATTCCTAAAAATCGGTAAATCATGTTACGAATTCAGGAGAAACTGTTTTTAAAAGAAAATTTTCTCCTCTATCCGATGATACAAATGCCGTTTTGCTGCGAGCGTAATTTCCGCCGTTATTACGAATTAGGTGAGAAAAAATGCCAAAAATCACATAAAACATAAAAAAAAAAAAAAATTCTAGGTCGAATTTTGAAAAAATCGTTTCGAGGTGCACAACTACATATTTACATCTTCCCGAGTACCAAATTTGATGTTTCTAGGTATAGCCGTTTGTCCGTAATGCTGCCGACAGACAGACACACACACACACAGACTTCTTCTTTTATAATAAGTAGAGAAGATACTAGCTGCTACCCGCGACTTTGTCCGCGTCGGCTTTAGAGTTAAGTCCCGAGAGAAATGAAGCATGTGTGAATAACACATATGTTTGCGACAAAAGAAACTGCATTTAAATATTATTTGCTTTTTACTTATTTTAAATGAAGTATAATGCATGGTAGTATACTTCATTTAAAATAAGAGAGTATGCAGATATACTAAATTTAGATATTTTTCAGGAATTTGGTGAATAGAGACAGTTACGATAATATTTGCGAACTGTTTTTGGTGTTCTTGTAAAAGAAATATTTATGCTATGTGCATGAATTGTAGCCTGTGTTAATCAGTAATAGAGTAGCTTTCTATTAGCGAAAAAGTTTTAGAATCGGTTCTATAGTTACAGAGATACCTAGAGAGCGTAATGTCTTAGAATTATTTTGAGTGTTCCTGTAAAGGAACTATTTGCGGTACATGCATGAATTTTAGCCTATAATACTCAAGAATAGTGTAGCTTACTATCAGTGAAAAAAGTTTTGGAATCGGTTCAGTACTTACAGAGATACACATAGAGCTTAATGTAATTCTTGTGAGTATCGCTGTAAAAAACTATTTGTGATATATGCATAAAAGGTAGCCTATAGCACCCAGGGTCCCACCAGTTCTGCTCTCAAAACTGGAAGGCAGGAGGTGCCAGGTTCAACCCCAGTCGCGCCTGTCGACCTAGCCGCTCGCAGTTTTTCGTGGTTTCCTCCAAAACCTCGCGTAAATACGGGCTACGATCCTTTAGAAAGTTCCCCACAGAGGAATTCCCCATATAGGCCGAGGACCCTAGTGCAGTCAATCGGTCTTAATCCACAAACAAACAATAATACTCAGAAATAGTGTAACTTTCAATCAGTGAAAAAGTTTCAGAATCGGTTTAGCAGCTATAAAATTTCCATAGAGCGCAATGCATTAGAATTATTTTGAGTGTTTTTGTAAAAGAAATATTTATGCTTTATGCTTGAAAGGTTGCCTGAATGTTAATCTAGGGCATAAACTATCTTCATTACAAATTTTTCCAAATCCGTTCAACCATTTGTGTGTGATTCAGTCAAAAACATCTAAACACACAAACGTACACATTTATATTATTGATAGGATTTGGAAATTTATGAACTTTAAAAAACTCATTTGGACTTTACTTTCTTCATCAATAATGTTATTTTCACTCCCTCTTAATTGAGGTATTTCTTCAATAATATTTTTGGAGAAAATTTGCTTTGGCATACTGCCTGGCTGGAGATTATGAAGAAATTGTCGAATTGGCGCGTTTTTGAGCAGCGTCTCTTGGGTTCCGACCTGCCTTAACGAATAGTAAATATATTATTCTCTCCTTTAAGGTTTTTCCACTGCTTTTAAACATGGAATTTACAACACTTCGCGCACTTATCACCGTCTAAAAAAAGTCGCCAAGCACATTGCTAAAGCACATTTTAGTTATTGGCATATCACCAAACTGAGGAATATTTCCACTTTTTGCAAATTTTGTTTTAATACTATAACCCTATAGTACTGCTGAAACTAAGTGTTGTTATTTCAAAATGGACACAACAATGGAACCATCGGCCGACTTGACGCGAAATACTGCGTGCCAAATGACTTCTCTAATTTTTTACGGTGCATTAGCATACTACACAAAAATTTTAACATTCGCCAAACAATTCCATACGAACTTTAACTGTGCCGAATTTGACGGTCATCCGTTTGCGTAGTGCGCTGCAAAAGGGACACTAAAGTTTTGCTTAGTGTATTTATATATACATAGATAGATGGATAGATTTGGCATAAAACTGGCATAATTTCCGTGTTATTTAATATTTTCAGATGCACGCGCTTTTTTATTGAAGTAATAGCATTCTTGTTAGCTCAAAACATGAATCTTTTGATACGGGCGAAATTCGCCAAGCATGGCAACGTAAAAACGGTTTTTAATTTATAATTTAAAAAGTAATGAAAAATCTAAAAATTCTAAGTAGCCTATAACCTTCTCCAGGGTCCCATCTATATCTAAACCCAAATTCATCCTAATCGATTTAGCGGTTTAGGCGTGAAAGCGTCATAAACAAACAAACAAACAAACTCACTTTCGCATTTATAATATTAGTTATTATAAGAATACACAATTGATTTAAAGAGCTATTAGCATGGTAATATGTTGTGTCCTCGAATAAGACCCCAAAGATATTTTCTAGTGTCCTTAAGTTTTCCTTGGATTCCAGGACAATGCTTGATTTGTCCCCAAAATACTGTTTAGAAATATGGTCAACTTAGGTTAGCAGGGGATCTCATGGCTGCGAGGGTTTGCACACCCATCTCTGCCAGCCGCCTGCGAGCGGTGAGGTCTCGGGTTCGAATCCCGTTAACCCATGGTTGTCATTTCCACCCCCCTTCTTCTGTGTTTGTACATGTGTTGTGCTCTTTGTTATTAATAAATGTTATTTGGAATTCATAAATGTCAAAACGGATATTCAGGGGTATAAGACCATCCTCGAGATTGCAGTCAGAAACCTCAAGAACAATTCTCAATTCAAACAAACAAACAAAACAAGGTTAGCATCCAGGAAGAGTCCGTGTTGGACTATTATTCTTTCACTGTTTTCTTAAAACGTTTTTCCGTAGGATTTGAATCGAGAGAATGTCTATGTTGTGGTATTTTTCTTTAACTGTGTTCCTAAACTGGTGTTTTCTTCTGTTGGTTGGTATCGATTGCACATAGGGTCTATTATTGCCTTTTCTATGGCAGTGTTCTTAAACCTTTGTTTTTCTCTGCTGGTTTCTTGAAATGTAGTTTTCGTCTGCTAGTTTGGCTCGATTGCAGGTTCCATTTCTTCATGTTTTTCTATCACCGTGTTCTTAAACCGTAGTTTTCGCCTGCTGGTTGGGTTCGATCGCAGGCAGCTTCCGCTTTTCCAAAACCACGTGAACGTTACTTCCGTCAGAAAAAATATCTGAGTTACTTTCTAGTTGCGCCTAAAGAAGTTTTACTTCAAAAATATTCCCATTGTAAAATTGTAGTGTTTGCTAATTCTGTTATGTAATAGCTGAAAGCTGTATGGGAACAGCCTGGATATCTAACACTCATGGCGACTTGCATGTGCTATATCGGTAATTATTTCTCGTTCAGGCTGCTAATAAAATACTGATCCATGTGTTTCTCATGCTAGAAATTGTCACAAGGGCGTAATTAAATGGCCAAATATTTCATCTCTCCGAGCGGTGGCAATATTAAAGCTGAGCCGCTGTATATGGTTAGTGATCCATTTGTTTGAACATAACAAACCGGAATTCCACTATAGTTCTTGTTGTTATTGATTTAAAAAAACTATAGATCCTGAAATAATTTACTATAATCAAGTGAAAATTTTCTATGTACTCGTAGATACGCATTACTCATACCACAGCATACGGTTTAGTATTCACATACCGTTGGTTTACATTATTTATTTCTCGTATTTGTGAATATATGTCTATGCAAGAAATGTAAAATATATTCTTCATGCTGTGTAAGCAATCCTCTCTATTTCTTTTGCTTCAACAATTCTCTTATCTTGGCTTACAGCTTTCAATTGAATGAAATACGCAGCCGTATGAAAAATTCAAAATACAGAGCATAAAATAATTCTACCCGAAGAAAGATAAAATATTACCTTTGTGTTGCGTGCTTCTATTTGTATATAAATCATGGATTCGTACAATGAAATTGCATTTGCTTAAATTTTTATTCAATTCTACTTCAATTGTTCTCTCAGCTTTCAACAATTAGGATTTTTTTTTTTAAAGAAAATACTTTTGTAGTGTTTTTGCATCTGCGTCAGAGTAAAAGCATGTGAAAAATAACATAAGTTGAACTACGAGATTTTCGTTATCTTTTTCTGCTATGTATGTCTATTTGAAATTATGTATACTTTTCCCTTAAAATCCGTGAAGCAATCTATTTTGTGTGAATTTTGTTTTGAGTATAGAGTTAAATGAATATATTTTAAATACA
The DNA here is from genome assembly GCA_038373885.1 of Cheiracanthium punctorium. Taxonomy (NCBI): domain Eukaryota; kingdom Metazoa; phylum Arthropoda; class Arachnida; order Araneae; family Cheiracanthiidae; genus Cheiracanthium; species Cheiracanthium punctorium. Next base: position 1,133,294 of record JAWZYV010009160.1, on the reverse strand, counting down.
GCGGAATCTGTAAAAAAAATCAATTACGTTACAATTTTTTTTAATTTGCTTTGTAGTGAGTTTTTATTATTAACCTTTTACAGTCCTATGTTCCCAATTGGAAATATAAAATAAAAAATTTATTGAAAAATTAATTTTTATCGATATTGGCTTAAAAGAATTAGCAGATGTAGTTAAAATATGACTTTTGATTTTTTTTTAAATAGAAGTTGCATTCCTATCATTAGTGACAAACTGCACAAAAAATCATAAAACTTGCTATTTTCATAAATTTTTACAAAGCTATCTTGAGACAGCCCTCCCCTCTTCAAACTTAATTCACATCTTTACTTGAATTTAAAAATGAATCTTTCATTAATTCTTAATATTTCCACTTATTATTTAACCTATCCATCAGTGTATTCCTTTTTTGAAACCACTGTAAAAGTATCGTGAGAAATTACCCATGTTCCCAATTGGGAACACAGTGAAAATTGCATACATTTTCCCCAACATTTAAATGACTAATATCAATATCATTTAACTAACGCATTAGAAGTTAAAATATGCAAAAAAGTAATTTAAAGATATGCCTTGATCTAAATTCGGTCTGTAAAAGGTTGAAGTATATAGTTTACGAAATTAATATAAGTTTTTTAAATTAATACAAAATTAAAAAAATTATACGACATTTTAAAATATTTTTACCGTATCCAATTTTGAGGCACAATGCAAAATGGGGATATGCGGCCAAAATTAACGCTTTTGTGTATATACTAAGGGAGGTGTCCAGACCCCCTTAACAAACCTCTTACCAGGTATCGATGCAGGCGAAATTTGGGTCGTTTTACGGTCCTTCACAAAATTACAATCGATTAAAACGACCCTTTCACAAAATTATAATCAATTGAATCGGGCCCTTCACAAACAAAAATGCAGCCGATTAAAATATCTCTTCGTTAGCATTTTTACCACACATTTCTTTTAAAATTTATTTTAAAGGGGGGAGGGGGAATTTTACAAAACTTTTTATGAAAATTCACAAAAATAGATGTCTAAACACACAAAAACAGATATTAAAATTTACAAAACTAGGACCCTGAAAAAAAATTCCTGCATCGACCTCTGTTTACATACGGTCCATGAAAAGGTTCATGAGTCGTTTGGAAGAAGAGAGGTTCACTCCATGAAGGGATAATTTCATAGTTCCACTTACTTTGTATTTTCGAAGTTACGCTATTTCGCCCCAGAAGCTCCGAAATCGTTTCTACGTATGATAAACGATGACATGTTGTCACTCATTCTTTAGAGTGAGTCTCTCTTTCCGGAATGCTCTTTTGATTTCTCACTCAGAGTCAGAAATACCGACTCTTCAGAATTGTGGTATGTATCACTCCTTAGGACTCATTTCTCACTCTTGAAAGAGTATGTTTAAAAAACAGTTACATATTGTAGTTCAAAAGACAATAAATGCAGTGAAACCTGTCTGAGCGGCCACCCCATCGTACCGAGAATATTTGGCCGCTCTGAAGGGTTTTATGTACTATTATAAGATAATTGCTATAATGCGTAATATAAACAAGTCTGACACATATTCTTATTTAAAATGAAATTTAAAACTTATCTAAAGAGAAAATAGTATGCTTTCTTACATTTTTTGAAAAAGGATAAAATTGTGTCTATTTTAAGTTTTGTACGTTTCTCTGAAACAACCATTTTTCAAGTTCTTTCTTTTGCTTTAAAAAGCAGATTGTACACACGTCAGCTCAGGCACAACTCTAAAAACTTTGAATGAATAAAGTGGACTGTATATTAAAAATACTCTTTATTTTAATCTGAATTTAACAATTTTTGCTGCAGCGTGTATATATCTCGTAACGCCACAGCACACATTTGCCTCTCAATGCATCTCGTGCACGGTCTCGTACCGTTCTGACCGGGGGAAGGGAGAATGCAGAGCTGGCCCTCCGCTGCTAACCACTTGAGAGCCACTTCAAAAGATTTAAGACAGATGCTGCAGACAGAGGCGCTCAAACACAGATCTCTAACCGATTCGTTTGTAACCACTTCGGAATTTTCGATAATTTCACCGATTTTCCCTAAAGTCGCTTATGTTGAAAATTTAGCTTGCTCGCCATTACAAACATCCGGAAATTCCTCGTCAGGGACGGAATTAGCGCCTGAAACGCACAAAAATTTTGTAAAAACGTTTATATACACAAACATACTGTTTGTGTCAGGGGGAAAAACCGTGGGAATGAACTTCGCAAGTTATTCCTGGGTCTTATATTCGACTATAAACCTGGCCTGGAGTTTTTCCTCTCAAAATTAAAGCATGGAGTGAGTAGAATTTCCGGACAAATGAGGTTGGCGATCCCACTCGGTGGCCGTTTAGAGGGGGTCGGGTGGCCGCTGACAGAAGTTATTTTAACATTAGGTCTATGAGCCGAAAAATCCGTGCCATGAAAATTGGCTGTTTAGAGAGGTGGCCGCTATACAGGAGTAGCCGCTCGGAGAGGTTTCACCGTATAGTGAAATATTTCACAAGATAAACCCTTTTAATAGCTCGCCTCATGTACTCACAAAACGTTTCCCATTCCATAACGCAACGTCCCAAACTAAGATGAAACTCTGCGTGAGAAACCTTAACAAGATAATGGAGCACTTTGTGATGGATTATAACCAGCCCTCCCCTTTTACAAAACTCTTCGGATGCTCTCACACCTTACTTTGTTCCATGCCATCCATCACAATGATCTGCCGTTATTTTTGCTTATTTTTTACTTGCTACGAAATGGGAAAATTTGTCTCTGAGCCTGTTGTAATAATTTCCTATGTTTTTTTTAACTGTCAGGAGTTTTTAAAATGGCACACTTTCTCCCTCCGCGGTGTTTATTGGATAAGGCGATGGTGTGTAGGCAGTTGGTGACACATTCGCTTGTCGTTACTGAACGGTGTTTGATCAGCGTCACACCCACGCGCTGCAGGAAAGCGGTTTTCCAGTGTTTCCTCATGGGTCAGTCGACATTTGTGCAGTTTGTGACCTCGCAAAAGATTGCCCGATCGAGTGGGGATTAGACTGACGAACTGGAGCGGGGATTTGCGTATTTATTTATACGTACAAAATAAAATTATTCAAAAAATTTCTTGATAACAGACATAAATAATTGAAAAACAAAAAAAAAGTACGCACCGTTTCGGGTGGTAAAACTGGTTCACCCATCTTCAGTTGTAAAAAGTTCTTACTTCGGCAATAAAACAATAAATAAATAAATAAAGTGAGGCAGTAAAAATAAGTAAAGAAGTGAAGTACGGAACTAGAAAAATGTAGGAAAAACAGAGAGAATAAGAGATGAAAAAGATAGTGCTGTCTAAGAAATAATAAATAAATAAATAAAAGAGAGTGGAAAGTAAGTTAACAGAGTCAGTACAGCAATACAATAAATAAAAAGATAGCCAAAAATACAGAAAAATAAAATGAAAATAAATAACAGAACTATAGCAGTAAAAGAATAGTAACATAAAAAATGGAATTTTTAAAAAAAATATATAAATACTGCAAAGACAGAAAGCACACACATGCACAGAAACAAAAGAGGGGGAAATTACGAAGAAAGTACACAGAGATTAACAGCGACTGTACCCAAGCAGAACGAATAAAAAGCATAGGAGAACCGTCGTTCAGAAGATGCTTCATGTGGTGGGTAGTGGAAGGAAAATATTTTCTTCCTTCAGTTTCGTGAATTTGTTCATTTTTATAGTTTCTATTTTGTCGCACAAATTCATTTTCGCTCCACTCAATCAATTATTTATTCTTAAGCTAAGCAAATCTTAGATACACCCTCCTCTTACGTATGAGCTGGAACCAAAAAAGAATTAAATTTGCAGATTTAAATTAATGCATCTCGTTTTTAACCTTCTGCGAATTTTAGGAAAGACACACACTTTTATTTAATTTTGGAAAGGAAATATTTCCTACCGGTGTAGGAAATTCCATTCCGTGTTCTCCTTTTATACTGCAGCTACATCCTTTTTTTTATATATAAAAAAGGCAAAAGTTAATAAGTCATTTAGTCGATGGACTATTTCATTACTGGGAACCCACTTATCTTTTGTAGAAAATCGAATTTTCTCCCTCTTCGGAAAAAAAAAAAGAAAAAGAACTAAAATTTGTAATGCCTGCTTTTATTCTTTCCGAATCCTACAAAATTAAATATATGTAGTGGAAATTTCTTTTTATTTTCTACGCATCATGATAAATTTCACAAAGTGGAGGGTAAATTATTTATTCGCATTTTAATAGCTTAATACTTTGCATTTTAAGGTTACGCAGTAGAGTGAAACCTGTTTCCCAATGCTCATAAAAGGGCAGCCGTTGCCATCGCTCGACTTAACGACCAGCAAGAGGGCGGACGATCGAAACGTTCATCGCGTGCCACAGATCGAGAGACCCTTTTTTTTTTTTACGACAGCTGGCTGTGCCGAGTTAAGTCGAGCGATGGCAACGGCTGCCCTTTTTACAGCACTGGGCAATCTATCCAGCTGTTTTCGCATTCTTTCATTTTTCAGCAGATGTCAGTGGTGTTAAAAATAATCGTGACCATTTTTTTTACGGGAAATGACGTGCTAAAAAGTAAAGGATTCTCGTGGAGCTATGTCACCCGCAACTATTTTTATAGAGATCCAGTCTATTCTTCGTGACTGTCAACAGTCAAAACGTCAGAGTTGGGTGTTCCCAGAGCGGGAACACTGCGTGTTAAAGGGTTAAATTTAAAGAGGGTGTGTCACCCCCCATAAAAAAGATAGTAATGCGCTTTAATTTTTTATCTATTAGAAATAAGTGGGCATATGCAAATTGAAAAAAAAGTTCAAAATAAGGCCGGGGGAAAAAAAAGACTACGCTAAGAAAAAAATTCTCTCGTTCATTTTCAAAAAATTACACTTTTAAAATTGCATACGATCTCAGTACAAAAAAATTCCAAATCCCTAAAATGTGCCCCATACACTAATGTGATGATGTACAAATTTCCATTCTTTCATCATAAAACATCTTGGATACATATTTAAATAAAGATAGTCGGAGGGCTATACATGATTCCGAATGTAAACGTTTATTCCAAGAGCGCAAAACTTTGTTTTCTTTCATAATTTTCTTACGACCCCTGAAACATGATCATCCGACTCGATTTTTTCCCATCGAGAGCCGCCAGTGAAAAGTGGTTTAAGTCAGCCTATATTTATTTTCATACTTCTGACTCTTTTCAGATATACAATTCTCAAAATTTTATACACCGCCTAATTAGGGCATATGGCACATTTTACTAATGGGGAATTTTTGACAAAGTGGGGGAGGGGGGTCATATACAAATTTAAAAAGTCTAACTCTTTAAAAATTAACGCGATGACTTTTTTTTATAAACGTAATCTCTTATCCTACCATATTCAGACCCCCCCTACCCCAATTTACATTGTCCTTTTATCTCTGATAGATACAGAATTAACACCACCTTTTGGGACAGACTGTATAAAAAAAGAAGTATATTGAATCTACATTTAAAAGTTGTCCATTATTAAAAGACTATTTTAAAACAATTTACAGCCGAATCTAGTGATTAGAAAGCTTTAAAATTTTGTTGATCACTGGGAGTTTGTTTCAGCGGAGAAAAAAAGGCACCAAATATCAACACTCCGCTAGAGGTCGTGTTATTAATAATGTTACAAATTTTTGGGATGACCTTTCCTTCTGGGTTTCAATACGGTCTAAAATTAATGTTCCACTTGTCAAATAATAAAGCTTTGCATTTTGCTGCTTGCAAATCCTTTAATTAGAGTGTCAGATATTTATCTTTAAAATCCCGAATGGATAGCATTATGATCGACGATTTCTCGCCAAATATTGTCCATATCGCTAAGCTAGGTTCGGTTTTAGGGGCTTTTGATCGCCAAACGTGGTGATATTTCGTTCAAAGTTAAGAAGACTGTCATTTTGCGTGATTTTGGGTATGGCGTCTGCGTGGTTCATTTTCCCTCATAACAAGTTATAACGCAATCGAAGTATGAGAAAGGCGGAGTTTTTGCAGATGAGAAAGAAATTTTTAAACTACCGTCCTGTTGACACGATTTCACTTTGCTCTCACTTTTATGTTTTATTTATATTCACGTTTCTGTTCATTCTTTTTTATCAGATATAATAAAACAGCAAAAATTTATTTGTAATCGAAACAAAACAATGGATATCAATGAAATAGTATTTGCGTTATCTCTCTATTCTAAAAAAAAGTAAAGGCAGCTGCCGCTTTCAAAAGCTTGTTGTCCTATCTCCTCCTAAACCGTGGGTATTTGAGTTTCGACTAAGGTGCCCACAGATTCGAAAAATTCCGAGGAACCTGCTAAGCTGACTTAAATTTCGAAAATCGAATTATTTTAGAAGATATTAATAAAAAACTGAAAAAATAAACAGAATGGTTGCCAGATTTGGCATAAAATCATTCATTCCTTTGCAACAAAGCGTTTCCAAGTATCTAGAATCGCGTGAAATTGACAAACATGAGTTAGAATGACGCCCATTTTACGCCAAAATAAAAACTATCTTTCTTCTATATTAATAAAACAATGTGTAAACTGTTAGTTAGTTTGTTTGAATGTGTCTCGCGTAGCTCGCAGACGGGTGATCGTAGACCTACAAAATTTTGTACGGAAAATTTCCATGACAGTTCCCGACACACCTCGAAGCGATTTTTTCAAAATTCGAATTATTTTAGGAGATATCGATAAAAAAGTATCGCAAAAGGCTAATTTTTGCTTTCCGCCATTTCGTAATTGTAACCCCACAGTGGAAAAAGCACCGTTTAAGCTTATCTAGGTTGCCACATTCGGCAAGCTTATTAAATGATTCAGACTCTTGAAGTAAAAATAAAAGAATAAGATTTTTTTTTGTCTAGATTATTTGTAAGGCTGTTTTTAAATTAAAATATCGTGTGCATGGGAAATCAGAGCAGGAATGAAATGTTTTATACTCAAAAGAAACATACTATTTAGAAATTTTCTGAGACTAAAATGTGCGACTTTTTAATTTGGCGAAAAATTAAACGGTTTTGTGCGATTTTGAGGATATTATTCTAATGCTCGGCGCAATTTATCGTCTGCTGAATACACCTGAGAATAAGGTTTTGAAATTTTCATTCAGTTGGAATTGTGCATTTTTCTGTGCAGCTTTTCTCCATCTATTAATGACTATGTCATTTTATCTCTCACCCCCTTTATTGAAAATTGTATGAAAAACGTTTCCCAAAAATGCGACATAAAAGTATGTCTCATAATTTTACATATATTTAAATACTATTAGTTCACAACAACTTTAATCTATTGTTACAATATTTCGTAAGCTGTAGAATAGGCATCACCTGTCTTTTTTCTATAAATAGGTTACAATAATATGAAATAAGTAACTGAAAATGTGTTACACAAAGTTGACAATTTTCAAATAGTAAGTTCGCTTAGACAACAGGAGTTTAGAATGAGCGATTATTCGTTTTTACAAAACAGAATAACTAATATCTTGAAAATGAAAAATAATTAAAATGCAGATTATTTTAAAGCCGGTTCGGTCCAGCTGGATTATTTGCTACCAGTAGAAATATTGGGTGGCGTTAAGTATGCCATTATAGCAGTTATAGTGCACTTTGGATATTTGCCAGCGCGACGAGATGGTATAATTCGTGGTGCTAAGTACGCCAATCTGCAAACGATTATGTAAATGAAAATGTGGATAACGGTTTTCCGGTAACCTTAAATGAACAGTAATTATAGGTTGTGAGCATATGTAAATCGCCAAATAATGAAAAGTCGCCATTGGTGGCAAGCTATCCTATCTGTTCCGTAGCTTTTATTAACTTTACATGTACGCAAGTCGCCAAATAATGAAAAATCGCAATGGGTGGCAAATTCGAAGGGTGTCCAATAGGTTTTACATTATTAAAAATACAGCTGAAACAGATGTTCTGATTTTATTATACTTTAGCTCCTAATTAATATAACTTTTGAATGGCAACATTGAAAATCATTGTATTTCTGAAGAGTGCAAATAATTTTTCCAGCGATTATAAGCGGAGTCCACACTCCAGGTGGAGTATAGCCCAGGACCCGTACAACACGGATTCCCATAACAAAATATCTTCAGTGTTATGAAGGGGGAGGGGGTCTACTGTAGTGTAAAGTTTAAATTTTTATGTACCAATGAAGATGCAAGAACCAAGCAATGTGTAGCTCAGTAACATTCTATCTGATCCAATCTTCGGGTTTTGTCTGTTGAAATTATGTCTTTTTTACGAATAAGCCTTATTAGGGGCCGAATGCCTCATACGAAAAGCGAGCGTAGCGAGTCTGGGGGCCTTGGCCCCTAGTTATACTATATAATTACTTAGTTATACTTATAATTATATTTAATTATAAATATTGTAATTATGATTATATTTATAAATATAATATTTAGTATAATAGTTTTTAATTCAGTCTTAATAGAGTTCACAAATGACATCAATGAAAATTATCTTATAACCGACATCACATTGCGTAAGTTTCTTATATTGCCTACTAGCCACGTGCCCGTTCTTCGCACGGTACGAAACGGTAGGTATATTTTTCAATAAACTTTTTTTCAATAATAATTTTGGGTATATCGATTATAAAAAATCAAGTTTGGATTGTAAAAAAGGATCGCAGGAAACAAATATTGTTAATCATCTCATCTGCCCATCGACTTCTTAGAGAGTTACAAATACAGCCAGCGGCTGAAAATTTCCTTTCATCTTCTGCACACGTCGGTTGTATTTGTCAACAAATAGTATAAGACAAGTATTGTCCACGAACCCCTTCATTTTCATATGTAATCTTTTCCTTTTTTGTTCTTTCCGGATCCGGTAGACGTCTAATGATGCCGGATCCGCCGGATTACCGGATCCAGTTTTCTGGATTGCAATCCCTAGTAAAAAATTATGAAATTTGTAAAAGCAGTTTTATTGCAAAATATAGTTTTACACTACTTTAGGTCATAATTTTAGGTTTTTGACACTTATTGTAAAAAGATATGTCTGAAGGGTCTTTCACATGACGATTAAAACCATGGTTAGATAGAACCGGATAAAACCATCAACTGTCAAAAACTTGCCAGCCCTGCATATAGCACTTTAGTGAGTATATAAAATATGAAAGTTTCAGATTTTTTAAAATCTTTTTTCTTTTTTTCTGTGAAGCCTGTAACCAAGAATCAAATTCATGAATTTCAATTAATTTTAGTTTTGACCTTTTACATTATACTCCATCATTTTATTTTCGAGAGGAAGTATTACGAAATTGGAAATTTAATTTAATATTTTCTTAATGCAGTTGTTTCCCACTATCCTTCCGCTCTTTTGAAAAAGGCAAAAATGAATAAGCCAATCTGTAGATTGCTTAATTATAAAAATTCTTTTATCATTTTATGAAAGATTCAATTTAAGTCTAAATAAAGGCCTTTCTATCTTGCAAACATTTTTCAGTTGAAATTTTAAAGCGTCTGTGAGACTTCGCATTTTCCTTCTGCAGTTTTAGATTCGTACTTTAGCTATCGTTAAAGAGTGTAATTGAACTACACGAAATTTAAAAGTACTATTTATTGACTTTTAATTTTGTATCTTTAACAGCTCCCTAATAATTTCAATTTACAAGCACTACTCAATCTATATCCGAAATTTCAGATATTATGCAGAAAAATATTGTGAAAAAAAAAAAAAAAAGTCTTCAAAGGTTTACTTTAAAAATCTATCCATTGTTATAGATATTTAGCATTTTCAGCCAACTCAACTTTTGGAGATAATGCATTTCTGATGCTGTTAACCCTCTGAGACGCAACCCTTTCCCAATGCTGATAAAAGGGCAGCCGTTGCCATCGCTCGACTTAACGACCCGCAAGAGGGCGGACGATCGAAACGTTCATCGCTGTGCCGCACAGCCAGCTGCGTCGTAAAGGGGCTCTAGATCTGTGGCACGCGATGAACGTTTCGATCGTCCGCCCTCTTGCTGGTCGTTCAGTCGAGCGATGGCAACGACAGCACTGTTTTCAGAATTGGGCTATCTGTCCAGCTGTTCTCGCGTTCTTCCCTTTTTCAGCAGATGTCAGTGCTGTTAAAAATAACCGTGACCATTTTTTTGTACGGGAAAGGACGTGCTCAAAAGTAAAGGATTCTCGTGGAGCTCTGTCACCCGCCACTATTCTTATAGAAATCCAATCTATTTTTCGTGACTGGCAACAGTCAGAACGTCAAGAGTTTGGTGTTTCCAAAGCGGGAACACTGAAGGTTAAAGGGTTAATATTCTAATCGTCTGTTGTACTTAGACATGGAATTTCATTTGCTCGGTGAATATGTACACCCGTGAAATCACTTGTTACCTTACATTTTGAAACTACTTGCGTAATTTAATAGACGTACCTGGAAATCCTGTGGTGTTCACATCAGTTGTTTTTTTTTCTAGTGTCGAAAGACTAAAGTTCATATTCAGAAATTACTTTAACATAATCCTGTTGAAGCAATATCCTTACGTAATGAAGCATAATTTAAGAAGCGAGCGACAGGGAAAATATCGTGAGTATCGGAGAAGAAAGCCTTCCTTAAACGACATCGCTTCTCTGTCTTTTAACGGAAACAAAAGTTTAAATGCATTTTGTAAAGTTAATGTGAATAAATAAACGAAGAGAGGGGGGAGGGGGAGGGGGAAAAAAATAACAGTAATGAACCTCCTCAAGTATTGTGCAAAACACTTTCTACCTTTCGGGACCCCCTCTTGTCAGATAAAAGCATTATGTAAATTGAGTTTAAGTGCTTTTTGGAAGGTGCAGCTAGACGAACGGACTTTCCGTTGTGGAATGCGAATAGAATGCTTGATCTCTCTGTTATATAATGCATTTTCGGCGTCCCGTACAAAAAATGGTCATGAATATTTTTAACAGCACTGACAACTGCTGAAAAGTGGAAGAATGCGAGAACAGCTGGATCGATGGCCCAATGCTGAAAAAAGGGCAGCCGTTGCCATCAATCGGTCTCTCGATCTGTGGCCCGCGATGAACGTTTCGATCGTCCGCCCTCTTGCTGGTCATTAAGTCGATGGATGGCAACGGCTGCCCTTTTTTCAGCATTGGGAAAGGGTTGCGCCTCAAAGGGTTAATCTAGTTAAAATTTTAGCGGTATAATCAATCCGATGACAAAATTAGTTGATTAATCTTAGCACTGAGTACAAGAAGGTGATCAGAAGGTAAACTTTACACTAACAATTAGATTTTCATTTGGGATATAACAAATATTCAGCCACTATTCTTAATTCAGCTTTCTCGGATCTTTTATTGAATATTTGGTCAGCCAAATACTATACCAGATATGACCGAATGATTCCAAAGTAGTTATAAAAAATATTTAAAAGAGGAAATTTAATGCATATATCAAAAATTTTTGAAAGTTATTTTATATTTTAATTATTACTCAAAAATCTTCCCCCACATACTCAGTTTTAAGTGAAATTCAATATCTTCTTGAGAGCATTTAATGATATTACAGAAACATTTCTTTTTTTTTCTTTGCATTATTCCAAAAAGAATTGCAATATTTCGCTGACAAATAAGTATCCTATTTAAACTATAAGTCATTAGTGAATATTTAATGTAAAATTTAACAAACTTTTGTATTCATTTCTTGGGTTTTTGTAATTTAAACAAAAGAGTACTGCATTGTATCTTGTAAAATATGGTAGTTTGAAATATACAGGGTGTCCCATAAACACTGGCCTGGCTTTTATTCCTGAAATATATATCACGGACATATTCAATAGATTACAAAAGTTACATAGAAAAGGTACAGAATTTTGTTTTATCGACTACAATTTTCACGATATTAAATCATAATAAATGCAAAGTATTTAACTTGATTTAATATCTTACGGCCCAGGCCCACGTACAGTTTGCTTTACCTATATTAAGACAAACTGACAGTTTATTAAAAAATAAATTTATTCCTTTAAAACTACAAGGACAAAATGTTGTTTAAGACTACGACTTTTAAAACAAATCATTCAAGACTTTAAACATACATGCCTGTCTTAAATAAAAACCGTTCTTGTTTTATTACAGTTCCATCTCGTGGTTACTATAATATTTTGTTTCACTTTTCAAGCTCGAGTCTGAAGAACACCAAGGGGCTGGCTCACTTGTGAAGTTCATAATTTTTGCTTGAGTCATGCAGTATAACATTTCAAACCTTCCAGGCTCCGTACAAAAAGTTCCCATTAGTGAAATGTGGTCCATAAATTAATACGGCAATGTCCAAAGTTTCAGCCTTTCATCATATAAAGTCTCAGAGATAATTTTAAACGAAGTTCATGAGGGTATATTCAGTATCAATTATAGCAGAAATATGCATTTATGCAATCATTTTTTTTTTCTTTTGTTTTTTGTGTAGGATCCCGTGACTTGATTTTTTCCATTCAACATCGATTGAAAAGTGGTTTAAGTCAGCATGCATTTGTTTTTATATGTCTGACATTTTTTAGGATTAAAAAAAAAAAAAACTCACGTTTTGTCTATCGCCTTATTAATGAATGAGGCGCATTTTAGTAATAGCGAATTTTTTGTAGTTGAGGGGGGGGGGATATAAAAATTTAAATTTTGTATTTTTTAGATTGAATTTCTTGAAGATTTTAATCGATACAATAAAAAATGCTCTATCCTTTTTTACGTTACTCTTTAATTTATTGTATATGTCTGTGATCAATATTTAAGGAATAAATGCCTATGTCAGTATTTTTGGGACATCCTTTATATTCCGTTGTTTTTACTTTTAAATGAATCCCATTTTTACCTACACGCAATCCATTATAATGCCTAGAATTACATAATGCCTAGCTGAGTAAAAGAAGTCTTATTGTCACCAGATTGCTATAAATATTAGATTGTTTGAATATAAATAGAAATAAACATTTTTTTTTTACTAGCGTTTATCATTTCCTTGAAAAAAGTAGAGGAACTATTGTGATCGCGAAAAGTTCAGGTATTAAGATTTTGATGGATATATATATATATATATATATGTAATAATAAAATAAACTTTTCTGATTTAATCTAATTTAATTTAATGTTATTTGAAAAAGCCTTCTTTAACCTCTGTTACTCTTACTGTAAAGTTTGTTTCTCTGCCATACAAATGTTACGCTCGGAGACGATTTTTGAAGTTCCATAAGGAGTAAAATTGTTGATTTAGCAGTATTTGCAGTTTTCTGCGGTATCGTTGCTGCGCGCTTTTGGAACTCTTATGTAAGCAACTACTTCTCCTGGCTTGATTGACAATCTAGTTAACTCATTGCGTTTGAGAGTAACGCCTTCGCGATCGTGCTGCGCCCTGCCAGCAGGTGTAATAACTAGGGGAGTATTTAAGCAAGAGCGCGGAAATTTCGGGAGCTTAGAGCCTTAGCTTTTAGACTGCGATGTAAGAAGTTAGCCTCTGAGCTAAAAGGTCGCCGGCCCGACTCCTGCCCTCAGTCCGAACTTTGAAATAAACTATTCAACCTAGAAGCCTGGTGTGGTGTCGCTCATTTCAACAAGGGATGGCGTAAGGCCATTTCTTCACATAAATGTACAGGGTGTCGGAAATAGGTGGTAACACTGCTTAATTCTTTATTTATTAGAGATAAGCGGGAAATGTAAATTGAAGAAAAAAAATGATCAAAATAAGGTAGGGAAAAAAAGACTACGTTAAGAAAAAAAATTCCCTCTCATTCATTTTCAAAAAGTGACACTTTTTAAATTTGTATACGACCCCGGTGCAAAAAAAAAAATTATTAATTAGTAACATGTGCCCCACACACTTATGAGATGATATACAAAATTTGGAAATCACATCCTAAAATGTGTCAGAAACATATGCTGACTGAAATCACTTTTCAGTGGTTCTTGAAGGGGAAAAATTAGGATGGATAATCGCGTTTCAGGGAAAAAATTACAAAGGAAACAGTTCTTTGCACTCTAGCAATATTTTTTAAAATTATTATTACATGTGAAGCTCTTGAAATGCTCTAATATTTTGATTTTTGTTCATTTCATTTAATGTTTACCATAATTTTGCGATTGGAACATTGTCGTATGACTTCGTATGATCAATAAATAGAATATGAATTTGATTTCCCACCGCCATTTCTTTTTCCCATAACTTGCTTCAGACAAAATATAGAAGATCTTTTGATTTACTCAATAAAATTCTGTAGATCCCCCTTTTTTTTAATTGCTCATATCTAATCTTAATCTCGTAAATAATTTATGGACACCTTGTACACAGAGAAGTTTCTTAATCCAGCTATTGCACATGCCATAGTTTCCTTATTTTATACAATAACTTATGGAACAAAAAGGCACAGCCGACAAATGTCGTTTAACACCTAAGCTTTTCTGATCAGTGCATTGAATGCAATAGATTACAATCAAGTCTACTGACGGCAGTCGCTGCATGGAGTCTATTGCTTAAGTCTTTCACGACAAGAACCTCATATTTCTCTGTTCCCCTGTCAAAAGAACTTGCTTTCTTTCTACTACTTCGGGTTTTGTCATATTTGGCGTCGAACTTATTTACATTAGCGCACTTCCTTGGAAAAAATCAAGTTTCAATCCTCAGATGCGGTGTTCTGTTGAGAATCCGTTTTGTTCGCATTGAAATCAACTGTGATGATGCACTTCATTATATATCTTTAGTTCAATTTCATTTCATTATTTTATTCTAATTTACTAATTTGTAATAAAGACACAAAACTCTGACGTTTTGCCTGTTGTCAGTCACGAAAAATGAATTTGATTTCTACAAGAACTTGAGGGTGACATAGTTACACGAGAATCCTTTTCTATTGAGCACATCATTTCCCGTAAAAGTTGACGATTATTTGTAAAAGTGTCAGGATTATTGTTAATAGCGCTGGCATCTCGCTGAAAAATGGAGAATACGATGGAAATACGTTGATATAGAAGAGGCATCGGACAGACTGCTCAATGTTGACAAAAAAGGGGAGCCGTTGCCATGGCTCGGTTTAACTACCAACAACATGGCGGCTCACAGCCAGTTGTGTCAAAAGTGGTCTTTAGATCTGCGGCACGCAGGGGCGTAGCCAGAAATTTTTCATGGGGGGGTTACGACTACTGCAACTCATATATATGTATACATATGTGTGATAATGTAGTGAAGTATATACATTTTGTATGGCAAAAAATTTCTCATGGGGGGGTTATGACCCCCCTAACCCCCCCCCCTTGGCTACGCCTCTGGCGGCACGCGATGAACTGTACGATCGACCGCCATGTTGCTGGTAGTTAAATCGAGCGATGGCAACGGCTGCCCCACTTTCATCATTGGGAAATGGTTATGCTTCAAAGGATTAATGCTTGATTTCTCAACTTATTTTTGTTCATATTTATTTATTTTTATCTAATGGCCGGGTCAACTGCCGATTATAATGTGGACCTCTACGTGGGCTAAACGTGTTGGTCCTTTGCTTGATGGGAGAGCGTGACACTCAGGCTAAAGCTGCCCCTATGGACAGTCTCCAAATTTTGAACCCATTCTGACCCATTTGAACCCATTCGAGATATCGTTTCTACGTTGAGGACATTGGAGTCACTACAGAGTTTACGTGCGCCAGCTCCCCTTCAGCGTATTTTGTCCCACAGCAGTCCTGTCCAGTTGAGATTTGTTTGTTTGCCAGAAGAGGACAGCTCACAACATGAATTTGTCTTTTAGAGCGGCATGCTTCCTTCCTGGAGTTTTCAGCCTCAGTTTGAATCCTCATCAGAAGGGGAGCTTCTGAATTTTGGCAGGACCTAGACTATCGCATTAATGTCTGCCTTGTGACCAAGAGTTCACTTAGAAAACACCTACCTATAAGCGCTTTAAATAAAACTTAAATTGTTAATGTAGTTAGTGCCATGTTCTTTTTTTTTCTGTATTCGTCTTAGTTTTTTTACTACAGTCTTCTGGAACCCCGGAGGTAATTAGGAATAACCCTGTTAATTGTTGATCTAATAACAGTATTCGGTAATAACACCAACCAAATTTGTGCTGAATCAAAAAAATTTTGTTTATTCGAAAAAAAGTATTCTTTTTAGTATGTGTACAAATGGTGAAGACAATTGTGCTAGTAGAGTTAGATAATTAATCATATCTTTGGTATAACTGACTTTTTTCTTCTTTCCTTTACACTCGAAATCAGATAGTTCAATTCAATAAACGGCTATTCTCCTAAAATTTACGAAACGATACACTAAAGGCTGTGAACACACGTTTAAGCTAACCAACTATGCTTGAGTATGCAAAATGAGTATTTTGCTCATCCATCCAGTATTTGCACCAACAAATTTTAGAATGATCTCCATCATTTTTTTCTTTGATTTAATCGAATAAACGTGCAATACCATCCCTACGTAATAACAATTTGTGTTTACACTCTAGACATCAAGCGCATTGTGGATCTACTAAAATCCGAGTAAACAGTGAGTTTATCTGCTCCTCTGATAACAAACACGTGCGTAATTGTAAATATCCTCTTCACAGAATTCCCTCTTATGTGTCATTTCCAACCTGGAAAGCATGGCATATGAATTCTGAAAGGCCTTCTTCAAAGAGAACATATACCTACCTATCTGATTAGCAACGAGGAGATGTATAATTAGTCCTGACATGATGAGAATGTGTTGACAAATAAATTCAAAGCGTAAAGGGTGAATGTGCGTATGAGTGTTGATATGTTTTGCACTAAAGGCTGTCTTTCAAACAAAGGAAAGCACAATTCAGAAATGACATATGCAAGAAAGATAAAATCAGGTCGAACGGATGGATTGCAAAACGCTTTCCAACACATTCTTATTTAGGGATAGACGCGAGACGAAAAATAGGCGTCTCGCAAAACAGCCGAAAAGCTTTGTCTCGTCTCGCAAAAAGTCCTCTCGCGTCCATCCCTATTCTTATTCGCACTTTACCCTGCTGCTCAACGAATACATTGGGGGGGGGGGATGTTTTGTTGAATCAATAATGTTATTAAATCAACAGATAACGCAAATGAAATTTTTGTTAAAGTCGAAGAATATTTTTCTTAAGATTATTTGCTTATTCAGCAAAATATTTCGTTAAGTAAACCAAGCTATTTGCTTAAAATAAACGAATGTTTTGTCAATTTAACCAAAGTACTTGTTTCAATCGTTTATTTGGTTAAAATCGACCAAATTAGTAGGTAGGTTGAACTAACAAAATGTCTTCGTTAACTAATATGTTCACGACTCATGTATCAGATTTTTTTTTACTGCGTCATTTTGTTGAATCATAGTTATTTTATTTTGTTATAAACAGGAAAGTGATTCGGATTGCTTTACTAAGTTTGTCTAATGGGAAAAAAAGCAAACAAAAATTTTGACATTAAGTTGCTTTAAACTAAATATGTAGGCACATATTTTAAAAATCTAAAATAAAAATTTCGGTGAATAGATAAACTAATTAGACTTTCCTCTGAAGTCTTGGACAAACTTAGAAAATTCCGATCGATTTGTAAAGTTTTGCATTGGATATCACCCATAACTAAACGCATCGAAAACTCTCTGACGTCTTATTAAGTCTTCTTTTCCAGTAATCAAATTTTTAATATGCTTAGCACTGCCCACTGACGCATGCGTAAATTGATTGTCGAAAGATCTTGCTTAATATGATGGTTCTAAGATCCAACAAAATTTTTTGTTGATTCAAAAAAAAAAAAGGCATTTCGGCAAAAGGCATCCATTTGGTTGAATCAAGCAAACTTTTGAATGAAACGAAAACACCAAATTGCTTAACCAAATTTTGTTAAACAACACTCTTTTTACCATGTAATGAATCTATTCACTGCCATTCTTTCAATACGCGACGGCAACAATCTACCTTCTGTGCTTATTGTTGTCTAACAAGACACCTAAGTATTCATTTTAATCATCACCCTTAGGACCTAAATCTATGTCAGTTTTTTTTGTTTGCTTTTGTGTTATATACTCTATCTTCGACAGAGAACATTATTTCATAAATTTCACTAATATATACAGATTTAGTTTTGTTCCAAATAGATAAGTCTCTGCAAAATGCACTCTAAACAGTCCTTGCACTTAACAGGGCTTCATTACCGCAGAAGCCAACTAGGCCTCTTCCTACTTCTTCCAAAATGACTAAAATACTTTTAAATTCTGTTCTTAATACAACTGCCATAAAAACATGAATGACAATTAATAAAGAAATGCTCTTTTACAACACATGTCCCTGTTAAAAGTGTTTGCGCTGTATTCTGGGATTAAAAAAAAAAAGTCATGTTTAGGTCCAAAATCATGTTTAGGTTGCTCTGCAAGGACAATTCATCGATATGAGGTCATTTTAAACAGAACTTCTACGCATTAAAAAGAAAATATATGGACTCGCAATTAAAAAAAAAAGGGGGGGGGTCCGAACATTTTCCCACCAATGTACGCCATTGGGAAGTAATATTTGTACTCTGTGACAGTATGTGTCTACAAGGTATGATCGTATAGGGGGACACAAAAAAATTGCCTAAGGCCCCTGAATATTTTAGATGGGTCCTGGTCTTTAGACCTTATGTATCGAAAAATGTTAAGGGTCTCTGTGTAAAAACATAATTAATTAACACCACGTAAGAAGAACTTTAAACGCCATTTTCCAATACGGATGCACACTGAAGTTAATAACATCCATCAATTTCATAAACAGACACTTTTCGGCTTCAACGGAAATAAATCTTAATCCGTAGTCGAAATGCTGCTGGTGTTAACCCTTTTGAGCAATGGTACCATAATCGCGTAGCAATGTTCTATACAAGATCAATTGAATGATATCAAAATGCACTGTTTAGACGAAGGTCTAATAATGAGTCCTCTTCGGAAATACAAAATACAGCCAATGCGTTTAGTCAGCGCAATACAATATACACCCACGTTTGGAACAGAGCTCACCCTCATCAGCATTCCCCTTCCCCTGATAAGTTGTTAACTGCTGAATGCCTTTTGTAATCCGCAAATTGATACGCGTTCATTTCGGTCCTGGAAAGTTAATGACAAAGATGGCCAGCATTTTAATGATTAAGCTGAATATGTATGACTAATGCAGTAAGTATATTATCGGAAGATAACCTACATCATCAGTTTGCTCCTTCAGGTTTAATGCTTTGTGTGCCTCTACTACTGCATGATGTTGCGATTTTCATTTAATTTCCGATTGCATGAAGAAAATATCATTTTTGCTAAAACTAAAGGAGTATTTTTAAAACACATCCTAACGAAGGGTGAACAGGGCCTGATTAACACACGGGCAGACTGGGCCACGGCCCAGGGGCCGGTGATTATTAGGGGCCGTTTTGTTTTTTAGCTTTAATTAAAAAATTTACAGATATTTCATAAAATATTATTTCTTGAAAATTGGCACTGTTTAGTTTTTTGTCTAATAAACATAGTAAGACAAACAATGAATGTGTTTGAGTCCTGATTTATATGTTTATGTAATATAATGTAAGGCATCAAAAGTAAAAATAAAATTGTAATAATTAAAAGAATGGGTTAGGGCCCGAATGCATATTTGGCCCTGGGCCCAGTTTTGGTTTGATCGGGCTCTGAGGGTGAAAGTGTTCATGATTTCAGTTTGTCGATCTATCTTTCTGTACATGCTCTAACTGTCGTGAGTATTGTTATAGACTTTCGGGATGCTCTGCTCATGAACGTAGATTTTTTTGGATATGCTTTCATAAAATGATGCTCAAAATGTCCACCGTGCCTATCGAGGCTTGCATGCGGTTGCAGTGTAATGGCCGACTGCTTACGTTCCATCTGGTAACCACATAAATACACCAGCACGAAGGGGAGGAACTAAATCACTATTTGTTGTAATTAGGACTCGATAGATCCATTCTTTCAATCGTTTTCATTGAAAGCAATCCATAGTTGCCAGATTGTAGCAGCCATAACACCGAGTCCCCCATATGTAACACAGTATCCAATTTAATGTTTCTAGTTGTTTTTCCTCACACCGGATGTGACGTCCTATTTTGTTTTTCCAATTTTTCTCGAAAACTGTGGATCCTAAAGGTACAGTTCTTTGGGCATTTTTTTATGTACTCCCAGCGAGGAAGCTGGCTCTGCAGAGCTTGGGCGGTATTTATGAGGCACCCTGTATGTATCCGTCGTATACAAACCCGTCTTATAGCGGAGTCTGCTGTAGTTAAATGTCTTGTTTTCTTTAACTTGCTCGCTCTCATCGTCGCAAAGACATGACGGCAGCAGGCCTCTTCTGTGTCCATCGTTTTTTCCCGGCGAAAACCCGGGGAATACTAATGGCCTTATCACACTAAAGGGAAAATCCGAGCAACTTCGCGCTGGACCAACTTTTCCGACTGACTCTAAGGCGTGGTTATCTTTAAGGGTTGAAAAAGTAAACAAACTCTCTCCGACGCCAAATAGTTATCGCATCGCTGATTTGGCGTGCAGGTTCTTATTTTACTTATCGTGCGTTGCAGGGGCGCAGCCAGAAATTTTTCATGGGGGGGAGGGGGTTTACGACTACTACAACTCATATATATGTATACGTGGGTGTAACAATGTAGTGAAGAATATACATTTTGTATGGCAAAAAATTCCTCATGGGGGGGGGGTTATGACCCCCCTAACCTCCCCCCTTGGCTACGCCCCTGGTGCGTTGGTATATTTACATCGGATCGGCAGCGATTTCTGCAGCATCGGATGGGCAGCAATCTCTAATTCCAAAGTCCACTTGAACGCGGCCATAATTTTATTTACACGTGATTCAGACATCGAGTCAAGCTGCCAAGCTTCGAATATAGTCACCATTGCTCGAAATTGCTTATGACGTAGCAGGAAGAAGTACTCTGATTGGCCGAAATTTCGTCCGACTCGGAAAGGAAAAAGTTGGAGTTCGCGGTCGTCAAGGTAACGGCGGAGAAAATCGGCCGGAAACTTGATTTGCAAGGAAATTTGGTCGGATTTTTCTCAGTGTGATAGTCCTATTAAGCAACGATGGCAACAGAATGGAAATCTCTGGGTGAGCAGGTTATATTTATCATGCAGTAGTATGTACGCAAATAAAACTGCTCGATAGCGTTTTAAAACGATATTTTGATATTGTTCATCTTCCTCGTTCATACTTTGTGTGCGCTGTCTCCATCAGATATATAAATCTGCAACTTTGTTACTACGTTATTTGTTTAAGCCCTTCTTTTATCTCTATAACGTCAACGACACAAATCATTCAAGCTTTATTCTTTTTCTTTTTACGAATTTCAAATAGAATAAATCAAAAGGCACTGCAGCTCCCAAATTCCATTTAAAAATGCAGTCTGTTTCGTAAAGTAACTCACCGAAGGAGCACTTAAAGGATTTGCATATGCAGCGTTTGATGTCACCGTAAAAAGAAGATAAACAAAATAAGAATTCTTCAGTTTTAAAAGCTCTAGACGGATATACGGCTTTAGATTTAGTTTAATTTACCTTTTTTTTTCCCCTTCTTTATTTTGCTCTTCCCCTAAAAATAACTTTTATCATAACAATTCGCTTCTTCAATTAGATTACTGCACAGTGCATTAAAATCAAACTTATTTCGAATTTGAAAAGGCTGCCTTTTTTTTCTTTGTTTTCTGCTGTCGAAAAAGTCTCAATAGTAAACAGTTGTTGTTTAATGAATGTTTAAGTTTTGGGGAATTATTTTCCATAGAGTTTAAGCGGTTCTTGTGAGCCAGCGCAAGAACTTTGCGAATTCAGTAATTGGATGTGTGCGATATGTGTTCCCTAAGTAATAAGAGAGTGCTGGCAACAGCGAGCCAACTTCGAAAGTCTGAAGTTGGGGATATTTATTTTAAGAAGGGATTTATTTCTGAGATGCATTTATGGGGTTTTCGCTTTTTTCGGCGGGGAATTGCTGACTAGATTAAACTTTGTTGCGGCAATTAAACAGGAAAGCAAGTCTGCTTAATTAAGAAATTAAGGTAAATTGTGGTGATTGGCGAGTTCCGTAGTAACACTTTTTAATTGAAAACTTTAAATTGCGTAACATGAAATGAGGTATCATGTGGACTATGTTTGCAGTCGCAAAGGGCAAAACTGGGTCCTAGCATGAAACTCACAGACCCCTGCTAAGAAGTAACACCGGATATGGAAAGGGAACTTCCAAATTTTCGTCTTTTTATTGATGGGAGAAAATAGTTCAAAATTAAAAATCTCTCTATTCGATCCACCGTAAGTAGCCTTTGTTAGAGGCCGAATACCTCACACGAAAATCGAGCGTTGCGAGTTTAGGGGCCTTGGCCCCTAGTTCTAATAAAACTTTCATTTAGAGGCTACAGAAAATCCGGGTCATTTTTTTCGCAAACGGTGCATTGAAAAATGCTACGCACAGACAAGAAGGTCTTCGAGGTTGTTTTTTTTTGCAATGAAGGAGTTGCACAGATTGACCCTTTGAAGCGCTACCATTTCCAAATCGATATATAAAAACAACTGGATATACTGCCCCCATGCTGAAAAAGAGCAGCCTACCACTATTCCCGGATTTAACTGGCGCACTTTTTCAGCCATTAGGCCATTTAACTTTAATTAATACGAATAGCAGTAAAACATCAGGAATTATGTGGTTACATGTCGCGGCTACCGTTCGTTAAAGAATTAACCATTGGGATGTTTTCAATGTTTGAATACTTGCCCCCAACAGGACAAAAACATGAGAGATGAACCTAGGGTCGTAAAAACAATAGGGGAGGTCCTGAGCCTATACTCCACAAGATAGACTTTTTAAAAGAAAATCATAATAATAAAGGAGGATTTTGCAATAAATCCTACCATTTGCTAATCCTCTGATTTTTTTTTCTGGCTACGTGTCTGTAGTAGAGATGAGTTCGGGCTCATTTTTTGAAGCCCGAGCCCGAAGACTTTTAATCCGAGCCCGCCCGAGCCCGAGCAATATTATTTAAGTCGGAGCCCGAGCCCGAAATTTCAGCTAAAGATTAAAAAGAAAAATTCAATTACTTCATTGATAGAATACAATAAATTTTGCTGTTTGTGCAAATTAAAGACAAACAGAGTTGCAAACTCCCAATGCACTTTCTAATTCTTTGTATCCATCCTTTATCAAAAAACGGATCTCATGACTAACTGAGGAATATAAACCGCCGTTCTAAAATACCCAAAGAGCTTCACGCACCTACTAGGCGCCCGTCCCGCTATTTTTATTTATTTTTTTTATAAGTACTTTTATTTTCAACATGATTCAATTTTTAAAATTTGTTTCAAGCAGTATGTTCAATAAGGGAGAAATTTTTCACGAGCCCGAGCCCGAACACAATTGTGAATTACAGAGCCCGAGCCCGGTTCGGGCCCGGGCTCGGGCTCGGGCTTTCGGGCTCGGGCTGAGCCTGTCTCATCTCTAGTCTGTAGGAATCCCCACATCTTCCCCTTCGAAAAATTCTGCTAAACTACAGCTGAAGTGCAAAACTATCATTTGACTTTCCCTCTACCAATAATAATGTAATTCTTAGTTGAGTTAAAGAACGACTATCCATTTAATTAAAAATAATAATGATAAAAAAGTGATTTCGTACAAGATGAACGCATCTTTATCGAGTACTGTTTTTCAAACGTGACACCTAATCTACTGCTTTGACGTAAAACAAAAACTTGAGTTCTTTCGCAATTCTGTCCACGATTATAAATTGTGCACCCATTAAAAACATTCGTTATTCAAATTAACGGAATAACCAGATAATTAAACAGTTAAGGCTGCTTCAGTGTTAAGTTATTGATTTTGAAAGGCATTAAAAGTTAATTTGTCGTACAAACTTGCGAATTAAGAAGGGGGAAAAAAGAGAACCTGTTGGAGCATTATTTAATTTAACAAATTATTTTTTTACGATCTTTTAGACAAGGAAAATTAGTTTTAACGCTTAATGAAAAATTAATCTTTTAAACCTATTTTTCTCGGTGGAAGAAAAAATATACATTTAAAACTTTTTTTTCTGTGTGTTTATAGCTTTATAGAATTTAAAAGCCTGTTGTGGTGAATATATGAGGGTCTATTCATGATCAGATGCACATGTGTGCTCGGGTCGAATTAATGAATCATTGATAAATGGGAGACACTATTTATAACGTTGTAGCAATTTACAAAGCGTTTTATTTTGCCTCTGAAACAATTTGTATTTATCGCGTTTATTTGGTTTGTTTAGGTAAGTCACCTGTATTTGTTTGCGGCATCCGTGTAATACAATAATACTATAGAAGCTAAATCAAAGCGCTAAACTGCTAATTTTATTCGCCTCTTAAGTTAGTTAAAACTTTCTTAAAGATAATACCAGCCTTTTAAATTGATTGATTAGCTCACTAGCCTGCATAGAGGTTGCAACTATACAAACACTTTCAGAAGGGTCGGTTCATTGACTAGCAAAGACTCGATACAAAAACTAGGACTGTCTCATCTCGAAAGCAGTTGCAAAGCTTCATCTCTCCTCGCAAAACCTTAATATAGCAAAAAAAAAGAGCCTGTCTTGTCTTGCAAAACAGCTGGAAAACTTTTTTTCATCTTGCAAAACAGCTGGAAAACTTTTTTTCATCTTGCAAAACAGCTGGAAAACTATTTTTCATCTTGCAAAACAGCTGGAAAACTTTTTTTCATCTTGCAAAACAACTGAAAAGCTTTGTCTGGTCTCGCCCAATCCCTACACAGCAACGACAAAATAATATGCAAATATCAGGCTTTCGTAATTACGCGTGTAACTTTTGTTGATTTACCACTTTTGTTAGCAGATTCGTTGACAAAAGGCATTAGGGTCCCGTAATGCCTGAGAGAAGCCGTTTGCCCAATTCTTTAAGGTGCCGGGAGGTCGGATGCATGGAAATGGAAGTGTCACAGGCTGGTGCTGCTAGGTGTCTTGATGTGTCTCGCAGGGTGGTCCACCGTCTCTGGAATCAATATCAAACCGAAGCTTCTGTGTCCTGAAGGCATGTTCCTGGCCGACCACGAGCTACAACACCTGCAGAAGAGCGTTTTACAGCTCTTTCGGTCCGAAGGAGGAGAAGCATTTCTGTGCGGCAACTTGTTGCAGACCATTCTGTAGCATCAGGGAGAAGAATATCCACTAGTACCGTATGAAGGCGTCTTCACAATGCAGATCTCTATGCAAGGCGACCAGTTGTGTATGTCCCACTCAACGGACGACAGAGAAGGGCCCGCTTATCTTGGGCAAGAGAACACGTTTCCTGAATTAGACAGCGATCTCCTTCTGTATTCTTTACAGACGAGTCCAGATTCACACTAGAGAGCGATTCAGGGCGTCTGCTGATCTGGTGGGAACAAAGCACCCGATACATCCAATCCAAAACTTGTTGAAAGACACAGTTCCCGAGGTGGTGGAGTAATGGTTTGGGTAGGAATCTCACTCGGTGGTCACACTGACCTGCATGTGTTCCAGAGAGGAACTCTGACTGGTGCGAGATATCGGGATGAGATCATTGATTCTTATGTCTGTCCATATGCCGGTGCAATTGGCAATGGTTTCATTCAGCTGTATGATAATGTACGACCCCAGCGAGCTGTAGTTGATGAGGTATAGCTTGAGGGTCTTGGTTTTGAGCGAATGGAATGGATAGCTCAATGTCCGACCTGAATCCGATAGAGCATCTTTGGGACTATCTTGATAGACAGGTTGTTGCTTGTAGACTTCCAAGGTTTCTAGGAGAACTGGAACAAAGCTTACTCCGCGTCTGATCTTCGCTTCCCATTTCGGTAACCGACAACTAAATTGCAGCAGGGAAAGTCGATGCCGCCAATGCATTCAATCCAGAGGTGGGCATATCCCTTACTAAAACTCATTTTTGTTATGTTTCTTTGACGTTTTACCGCATAAAACTGTGATACATTATTTTTTTTCCATGAATGGACTTTTCCAGCGAGACGGCTTTTGTTGTTGTTGTTGTTGTTGTTGTAAATCGTTTTTGCTTTTTTCTTATGTAAACTTCTATGTTGCAGTCACTGTTTTGTGCACATGTCATCCAAAATTTGGTCTTTCTACATTCACTCATTTCCAAATTAGGCGCAAAATGCCGGTTGTTCCTTAACTTTTGGAGGCCAGGGTATAATGAAAACACACGCGTACATTTATTTAAATTTTTATATCTCTATTAGCATGTTTTTCATGATTTATACACCACACCGCATGAATATATTAATTAAGTCATATCATAAACTAACAAAGTCATATTAAGTCATATAATTAAGTCATATCATAAACTAACTTTTTTATATATGCGCACTATTTGAAAGATGTATCTTCTAAAAAGCAATTTATTAGACGGTAATAACTTCGAAGCAACTGAATTCATAACTCCTTTATGTAAACACGTTTTACGAATTATTTTAAAAATAAAATAAAGCTATTTCTAAGAAGTTTTTTGTAAATGAGATTAAACGTTTGAATGGTTTTAGAAGTTAAACAATCGAAATTTTTCGATATAATTTCAAATTAATCGATATTTTTTCTCTTTTGTAGATAATGATTCATTTTTCCTGCAGGGCAAAAAAATAACGATGTCGTTTCGATAAAGATAACTCATTAAAAAAGCATTCTTAAATTATTTTGTGATTTCTTTTATTTATTACTGTAAAATAGTTACGCAACGAATTGCTATTCATGATCGCGACTGTAGTTTTTTTTTTTTAAATGTATCATCCAAAATATTCTCCCTTGTATTAAATTACGAGGAATACTTGAAAGTGGTATCACACAACTAACGAGAATAAATTTTTAAAAATATAACTGCCCTCAACGAAGATTAAAAGTGTTTGTGATCTAGGTTTGTGTGTCTGTTTCGTGCGTTCATTGTCAGTGAATTTACGCAGGTCATCCCGAAAGTTAGTTGCACCTCTTCGTAAATTTTTTCTGTCAAAGGCTATTTTGATGAAACTGTCTGGCAGTACTTCAGACGTTTTAGCTGTATCGTGTGACGTAGCGGTTTTCACGAGTCGCAAGTAGTTTGGCCGAGTCGTAAATATGTCTCAACAGCTGCGAGTGGCGTCCGAACTGGAAATGCGTGCAATTCATTTTTTGGGGACGAAAAGGTGTAACTGCAGTGAATTATTGGCAGTTGCATGAAAGTATCCGGAAGTGGTGCGACAAACGCAAAACAAACGTACGACCTTCTGAAAAAGTTTCGGTGGGAGGTAGGTGCGCGGTCAGCCTCCTTATAGCCCAGAACTTTCACTGTGTGACTTCCGTGTTTTTGGTCTCATGAAAGCCACGATACCACTCGAATGACGAGGGGATAACTGCAACCCAAGCATGGTTATCGCGCATTGGACGGGATTTCTTTGCAGAAGGCTTCGAAAAACTTGTACGACGCTTCGACAAATGCTTAAATAACGGATGTAATTACGTTCAAAAGTAGATTTTGCATGGAAATTTAAGAGACAAATATAGTGTAAAATATCTATCCAGTGTAGTGTTCTTAAGCAGTGCAACCAACTTTTTGACTGACCCTCGTCCACTGAGGGTCACAAAGTGTAATTGATATGCACTCCTCTTAGAATGCATTCTATTAAGATGGAGAATGTCTCAGAAGGTTCTTTACAATTCTTTAGACATGGTACAGTGCGTCAGTTGGACTTGAAATCGCATAGAAATTTAAGGTCAAAAACGCTGTCTTCGTGCACCAATTAATGATCTCTTTAAAAGAAACGTTGTAGTGTCACGTTATATTTTTTAACAAGAGTCTCATAAATTAGAGGTATATAATCCGAAAATGGTATCACTCAAAATTAAGTAGAATTCGTCGATTATTCATTCTATTTTCGGCTTTAACTGAAAATAAAATGGATTTCTCAAAAGAAACAAAATGAAAGGTGGGGGAAGGATTTCACTGATTTTTTTATTGCTTTTTTTTAAAGTGATTATACTTAACTGGCACTTGAAGACAGCGTTTGGGCCTTACTGGTCCTTACAAAATTAGCCGAATGCGAGACCCCATTTAAAAAATTAAATTTGTGGGGATTTTTTTTTTTTTTTTTTTTTTTTTTTTTTAAAGGTTGGAAGTAGGTAGGGAGGTTATTATGGATATGATTTGGGGAGAGCTATTTTCCTCTAGAGAGAAAAAAAAAGTGCTTGACCGTTTAGGCCAAGGCAAATGAGTAACCCCCAAAAAAAACGAACACAGAAAGCCAACTTGGCGATAGAACTAGGAGCGAGAAAGAACGGTCGCCAAATAAATCGCCAGATTGAAAAAAAATGAGTTGGCAGTTAGAAATAACGCAGTCGTAATGAAATTTAAATATGGGCACGCCAAGAAGGGTGGTAAGGAGAATTTGAAACACAAGAAAAATTATTGAAGCCCCGTGGGAAAAGACAAGGGAAAGCACATACCGGACACAAGGGCGCCTGATAAATAATATTATAACAGTTAAAAGCCGAGGTAATTTACAAAACAAAATTAAAATGGCGTAACGGAGAAAGATGGGAATTTAAAAATGGCATAGAGTATTAAATTTAGAATAGGGAAAAGAAAAACAGAATTTAAAATATGTAATGAACTGAATCACAGAGAGGATGTTGAAATGTGAAAAACACTCGATAATAATGTGTAAAACATTATAATGATGATGGCAATGGGCAATGTGTGAAAACAGGCGTGTTTTAGAAGACGGTTAAAAAAAAAAAAGCAGACCTGGAATTTGTCTTGAAATTTAACTATCGACAAAACAGGTGGAGAAGCTTTAATAATTTTGCCGAAAATTTACTCACGAATCGTAATGCTTTAACGTAACTCATAAAAAATGAATATTATTAATTGGTCAGCTGGTCGATCACTAAATTAAAAATTTTAATTGATTGCTGCATTTATTTGTGTAATCCATCTTATAAAGAGTTAAGAAGAAAATACAGTATTTGAAAAATTAGTAGCTGTTGCAAATACCAACCTGTAAAACTACTTTGCTTGCAAGGATACTTCTGCTACTAGGAAACGGACGGAATTTCCTACTAGGAAGCGGATCAAGCTTTTAAATTGGTTGACCAATTAATCATGCTTATTTTTTATCGCTTACGTTAAAGCATCGCTGATTCGTGAGTAAATTTTGGGCAAAGCTTCTCCACCCGTCTTCTCAAACGTTGTCATCATCATTATAATGTTTTACACATTATTATCGAATGTTTTTCACCTTTCAATATTTCCTCCTTCCTACTTCCAATCTTTCGTGGGGAATGATAAAATAAAGGAGTCCCAACAAAGTTAATTTTTACGATGGAGTTTAGCAGTCGGTTAATTTTGTTAGGAGCTGTGCATTGCTGTGGGTTTTCTCAATCGTCTTGGTATTTTCTATGCCAGGGATCGTTAGCGAACCTTTATGGATTAACGTGCCATTCTTTCTGAAGAAATGTTTAATGAGGCCATAGACGTGCCGTCAAATAATTTTGAATGAGTGACCGTTAGATAGTGACCTTAGTGATATTTCGTAGTGAACTTTGTTATTACTTTCCGAACATGTACCATGTAAGGAAAGTATTGTAATCATGAAAAAATTCGAATTCGAGATTTTGGTGTATTTACACGTTTTGAGGTCTTCTGAATTCATTTATGCTATTTTTACGAGATGTATGTATGTATGTGTGTATGTGTGTGTGTGTGTGTGTGTATGTGTGTTTGTGTGTATGTGAGTGAATACGATAGCTCCTGAACAGGGCATGCGATTGAGCTCAAATTGGGTATATATGTTATAAACCACCGTCGCAAGACCGGTATTGATTTTGATGTGTATAGGACTTACAGTTTTTCTACAGGGCTACGACAAAGATTTCTTTTACATTATGGCCTATGGGGAGAAATTCTTGAAAGTGCGCTAGCGTTTAAACGGTACATTCGATCGAGCTTCAATTTGGTATATATGTTTGAATTATTCATCGATTAAAATTTATTTAAATGCTTGGTAATGATCTTAATCGTAAGTGTTCGGAAAGTCGAGTGGAGTCACTCCAGATTTTTTTTAATTAAAATGCAAACTGTTTTGATCGAAGGCGTGCCCAAAATGTTGTGTATTCGCATGCCATCTCTGTACCTATGCAATGGTGGCTCGTAGTTTCAGCTATTGAGGGTGTTGCATGAAGAAAACTTACCCATTTTTTTAATGTTTCGTAAGAAGCAATGGGTAAATATAATATAATATCTCTACTAAATAACGTCTCTAAAAAAATAGATAAATCTTTTTTTTTTTTTAGTTTTTATTTGCATACTGCAAAGAGTACTGCAACAAGAGATAACGTCACCCGACAAAACCTTAATTGGGCTAATCCCTTCTTTAGAACCGTAATTGATGTTTTGCTCCCTCTCAGCACGGCGCACTAAATATACTGAAGGTGTTAAAATTAGAAATATCTGTTTCTCATGGCCTGGTTACTAAGGCGTCTATACTCGGGACACACCTAACCTGATAATGGAGGGAATGCTGCAGACCGTGTGATTCCGCCGCTTACAAATAGTTCTTTCCGTTTGCCCTGCTTTTTACAGAACTAAGACATTTATCAACTATCAAGTGCTAAAATAAAGTGTATGTTATAAAATAAATTCATATTTGTCTTATTTGAATTCAATAATTAAAAGGATTACGAAATTAAGCCAGCAATTAGATGTAACGCCTTCCCAGACGCTTGACCAATGAAAGACCTCTTTCGTGCTGGCGGGAATCAGAAATGCAGATTCGCCTTGCGATTGGGTTGCTTTGTGATATTGACAGCCAAATAATTGGAAAGAGAAACGAGTGTCGGAGTGATAGATTCGGAAAGTAGTGAAAAGGCTCCTCTAGCCTTCTCCTCTGTTATCAGGTAAGGTTTGCCCCGAGTATAGGTTGAGTTGGAGCAGTCAAATTTTGGATGTACGACAGATAAAAAGGTTAATTTTTATTTTCATTTTTGCGCTATTTTGGCATTTAAAAAAAAAAAAAATGTACAGTTTCTAGTTTCAGTAGCGTAAAATATAATTGCGGGGAAAAAAAAAGTCAAGACTAATGCATGAAACTGTTTTAACCAGTATGTGAATTGCTTGAACAAGCTTGTATCTGCTGCATCATTAAAGCCATTGTAACCCAGGAGCTCAAACTGAGCACTACGAATTTCAGTCCCTCTCTTCGTTTCTCCAAGTATAGGGGAACGTATAGTCAAGGGGCAGGCGCTCAGCAATCAAACGCAATAGTGCCAGGAGCTGCTTCGGCGGCAGTGCCGTTCAAAGATTTTTACTACATTTTCTGGATTTTTTATGTTTTTGGAGGAACTTGCTACACGTGATAGCTACTGACTTCACACTTAATGACTGTGTAAAGCTCATGTATTAATAAAGAATAAAAGAAATATAATTATATTTATAGTTAAACTTGGGGGTTGGTGCAGCAGTTCCACAGTCCTTATGTACGAGCCGTCACTGATTTTATGGTACCTGAATATTTTTAAAGAAACTTTTGTGGCACCTTGTGTATCAGGTTGGCTGGTATGTGGTTAAGGCAAAGCTGTATGAGGGCTATCTGTCTAAAGGGGTGGAGGGAAATTTTGGATGGAGGACATTTAAGATGTTCTACCGTAAATTTACGTTACATCTGGAGGAAACCGCATAAAACTCTTCGCATAAAAAAGACGGTTAGATTGACAGCCGCGCGGCAGGTCAGAACCCTGGACCTTCACACTTGAGACATCTACTAATGTTCAGTGTCTCATCCACTCGATCATTGGTCGGACACCCTGTATATCAGAAATACTTCTGTCAGAAACTTAAACAAAAGAATTCCGATTCTAAAATCTATGGTCAGTTGTACTTGAGCAAAGGTGTGATCCAGAGCAGCATTCAGCGTAAAGCACAGAGTGAGGTAGAAACGTTGAATACAAATAGGAATTTTTTATCTTTTCCAAATTTCCTTCATTCTGTCTTTGGAAAGTTGGCAGCGAATGCATTTAATAAATGTTCTAAATTAAAATTGAAAGAAGGCGGCCTACCACTGAATAAAAGCAATTGCCTTTACAAATATCTAATCAGAGAAGAAATATATTCGGACCCGTATTTTAACGAAGAACTTGAGACAGAAAAACTGAGGTCCGAACACGGACGTATATAGAAGTGGGTATTTCGGAGGTGTGGACAACCACTTTATTCTATGCACAAACGCTACTTATAGATGAATATCCACCTTTTGAATCCATCTCCCAAAATAGTATGCGGTAAAAAAAAAAAATATTTAAATTTTATATAAATTTTAAGAACTAATTTAAAAAAATTATATCAATTTTGTAAATTCTACAAATCAGCGCGTAAGAAACACGATTACTACTATGAAGATTTAAAAATTTTTTAGTGCTATTGAACATTTTTACCGGATATTTTAAGATTTACTGTCAAATTTTATAGTAACAAAGGGACCCTCCCTGCAGCTGGATTCCTCCCATGAGAAAGCTATAGCTACGCTCGCGGGTTCTGTAAGAGTCCACGGCTACATCTCGATTAAATATTTACAGAATAAAAAAGAAGAAATTTGCATTAAAAGGAAGCCCTCGCGATAGCCTTTCGTTTAGCGATATCACGCTAATTAGGAGAAAGCCGGAATATTCTTACGTTATTCAATGGCAATTTAACCCTCTAATGCCCCTGGTAGCAAATGTACTTACAAGGTTTTTAAATAAGGTGTTTTCCTTTTAAATTTTTTTTTTTTTTTTTTTTTTTTACAAGGAAAATGTTCCGAAATGTAATTTTGAAGTCATAAAACCATTAACTATACCTTTAATTAATAACAGTACTAGTTTGGGTCCGCGGATGCTAGTATTAATGGATGAAAAATATTTTAGAAGCAGCACATTTGTACTATTTTGTTCTACTATCAAGTTTTTCTACTATTTTAATAATATTTAATGTGAAGAAAAATTAATAAATGGCATTTATATGTAAGAAAGTATATACTTTTTCACTAATACAAAAGTTTAAAAAAAAAATAATTTCATTTACAATGTTTAGAAGAATTTTAAAATCATAGTGATACTTTAAAATCTTACTAATCATAGTTTAAAATCATAACAGATGAAAAATAACTTTTTCACAATTGTTTATTATAATTACGTTATTTACTTAACACCATTTCAACGAAAAAATAATTTTTCCTTGGGAATAAAAGGTTTAAAGTTGAATAACATGAGATCCATTTCACCAAATTACCAGAAAAGAAATCAAATTTGAGTATTTCACGTGTAGAAGATTCATTTTAGCGTAAAATAAAGTGTAGAAACAGCAGATTGTAACGCAAATTCGTAATACAATGGACACTTTGTTTCGGTAGAAGCTATCTACAAGTACGCTAACCATAAATTCTTTATTCCGTACTCATGCTTCACCGAAAGTATTTGGAAGGAAATTTGAAAGACGCAGCTAAAAACTGAAATTACTTCAAAAAATATTTTTTACCCATTAACACTTTGAGGCGCAACCCTTTCCCAATGCTGAAAAAAGGGCATCCGTTGCCATCCCTCGACTGAACGACCCGCAAGAGGGCGCCGGCACAGCCAGCTGTCGTCAAAAAAAGGGTCTCTCGATCTGTGGCACGCGATGAACGTTTCGATCGTCCGCCCTCTTGCGGGTCGTTTAGTCGAGCGATGGCGACGGCTGCCCTTTTTCTAGCATTGGGCAATCTATCCAGCTGTTCTCGCGTTCTTCCATTTTTCAGCAGATGTCAGTGCTGTTAAAAACAATCGTGACCATTTTTTTGACGGGAAATGACGTGCTCAAAAGTAAAGGATTCTCGTGGAGGTATGTCACCCGCCACTATTTTTATAGAAATCCAATCTATTCTACGTGACTGGCAACAATCAAAACGTCAGAATTGGGTGTTCCCAGAGCGGGATCACTGCGCGTTAAAGGGTTAAAAATTTTTATGTCTAACAAGACATAAATGTCTAACAAGATATTTTAAAATAGAAATCGGGAGAAAACTATTTTGCATGCTTTTCATCCCTACTGCTCCCCTATTAAGTAAAAGACAATGAAAAAATATACATATTACGTAACCTCCGAAAGAAAATCATTATGCATTTTTGCTACTTTCCCTCTCTTCTGGAGAGGGGGAGTTTCGTTGCGGGCACGAATGATGAAAGAAAGAAAATAACAATTCCGCTGAACTACGATCCAAGATGCATTCATTTAATTTCGGAAGAAAAATGTTGAAATGAAAGCCTAATGGCAGGTTAGTAGTACTTGCGGAGGCTTTATTATGAATACACGAAATTCTATGAGACTTCATAAAAGAGATATAAAATGAGATTAACCCTTTAACGCGCAGTGTTCCCGCTCTGGGAACACCCAACTCTGACGTTTTGACTGTTGCCAGTCACGAAGAATAGATTTCATTTCTATAAAAAGAGTGGCGGGTGACAGAGCTCGACGAGAATCCTTTACTTTTGAGCCCATCATTTCCCCGTAAAAAAATGGTCACGATTATTTTTAACAGCACTGACATCTGCTGATAAATGGAAGAATGCGAGAACAGCTGGATAGATGGCCCAATGCTGAAAAAAGGGCAGCCGCTGCCATCGCTCGACTTAACGACCAGCAAGAGGGCGGACGATCGAAACGGTCATCCCGTGCCACAGATCGAGAGACCCTTTTTTGACGACAGCTGGCTGTGCCTGCCAGCACAGCCAGCTGTTTCGATCTTCCGCCCTCTTGCGGGTCGTTAAGTCGAGCGATGGCAACGGCTGCCCTTTTTTCAGCATTGGGAAAGGGTTGCGCCTCAAAGGGTTAAATATGGCAGCGCGCCGTGTTGCTGTTACAAATTTTTTTTTATAAAATTTTAACAAAAGCGATTTAATAATCAACCTAGTGTAGACATTTGTCAGTAAAGTATGCGAGAGCATCAGAACTTCACGCATATGTGTACAATATTGCACCATTTTATATAGTCTTTATCGAATCGGTATGGGGTATGGTAAACTCACCTAACTGCCCCCTTTGTTCGTCTGGGGAAACAATGGATTTTATTCACGTCTTGACTTGTGCCTGTTTAAAGGACTACCATTTTAAAACCGGCAACTGGATCAATAGAGCTGCTTCATATTGGGCTGCGTGTACACAGCTGTGGTCTCTTGACTGTCTCTCGTCGCAGAGGAAAAAAACATATATATATATAGTTTTGTTTAGAGTTTAAAATATGTTAAAATATACTTAGGTTGTGCACATCGTCAAAAACAGTGTCTGTAACAATTATATAACTTTTAGGCTTAGGAACTAAAAACCCTTGAAGAGCAGCAAAAATATTTATAAAATAATAAACTTACAAAAACATTTTCATGTTGTCCTAACAGCGTTCTTTTTTTTTTTTCAACTTTTGAAAGAACTACAGTAGACACCGGTTATAACGTACCCTCACGGGACCTAAAAAAGTAGTACATTATAGCCGAAGTTCGTTATAAGCAGTACCGCCGGTCAGATTCAATATGACACAAAAAAAAAAAAAAAAAAAAAGTGGGCTCATCATTTCATTGTAATATGTGTTTCAATCAGGTCTGATTTTTTTAAATTTAAATTAAACAGGGAAACTTCTTTACGACTTACCCTTTTTATTGAGATAAATAATCTGTCATTTTCTTTTGTTTAAATGGGCAGATGCTACTTTAGAAATACCGTTTTGGATATAAATAATAGACCTTTGTAGAGTCTCTGCATCATCACTGCGGCATTCAAAATATCGTGACAATGTTTTTGCAGCATTGAATGCGTCGGGTATGCTTGGTATAGGCTCCTCTGTTTCTTCTTCACTATCATCAGTATCATTTCAGACAGGGCTTTTCAGGAGGCATTTACATGGATGAATGACAAATGAAAAACAGGGTCTTGTTCTGAGCCCTACCTAGCAGGCGAAAAAGATGAAAGATCGCTCCCTTCCTTCATACACGATTCATCTCGCTAGAGAATCTGAAAACTGACAACGTGTGCTTTTGAACGTACTGAAATTTCCGAGAAAATTGAAATAAAATGCTTCAGAAAAGCAACATTTTATTTTGGTCTTTGGTATATAAAGTACTTTATAGCCGAAGTGCGTTCTTTTTTAAGTACGTTTTAACCGAAGTTCAGTAGGACTTCAATCGGGGATAGAGGACTTCAATCGGGACCTAGCTTCAAGGTACGTTATAACCAATAGTACGTTATATCCCAGGTCCGTTATAACCGGTGCACACTGTATATCTATAATAGGGATGGACGCGAAACGGAAAATTAGCGTCTCGCGTCTGGCAAAACAGCCTAAAATCGTTGTCCCCTCTCGCAAAATCCCTATATCGTAATGTTAAAAATGTCTGTCTCGTCTCGCAAAATATCGTCTCGCGTCCATCCCTAAACTATAACTTATCTTTTCTACTTATCGATTATCATACAAGTTATTTCTTTTTTAAATATTATCTGAATTCTCAGTAGCATGCGCAGAATTTACACAAAAGACACGGCTCTTCTTTTTCCCCCATTCATTTGTAATCGTGAAACCATGTTTAACCTGTTCTTTTTCATTATTGTAGAAACGTAACTGCGGGTATTTCTTCAGGTGCTCAGCGTTCTTTTCCGGCGTGAGTCTTTTGAACGCTCTGAGCACTGTACTTCTTTCTCATTGGCTAAGGGATTACATGATCAAGAAATTTGCCTGTCGAAGACAAATTTCTGGTTCACAAGATTCTAGTATAAATCAGGGTTGGGAGATTTTAATGTGAAATTAATTTCTATGGCTTGGAAATAGCAATGTAAAGTTAAAATATTTTTAAGCGGATTAATATTTTTTGGCGTACAGCATGTGTAATATTTGGTAATCATTTTGCGATCCGTTTTGCTGATTTTTATCTTTTTCTTATTTCAGCACTCCTGCTTTTGTATGACGTCACGAATAAAGCAAGCTTCGATAACACAAGGGTAAGTCTTTACTTTTAATATATATATACACACACACACACACACACATATATATATATAATGTGTGTGTGTGTGTGTGTGTGTGTGTGTGTGTATAATGCCATCATTTTTTAAATGTTAAACCTCGATACTTCAGTTACATGTCGGAAGAGACATTTTAAAATATCATCAAATTAAAAAAAACATATCTTAAAACACTTAATTTAAACTTTTCTAACATGTTATTAACAAAATAAAATAAAAGGAGACTATAAAATTTCGGTTATCTTAGACAAAAATTGTAAACTACATCTTTCGTCGACTGATTTTTAAATTGTTCCATGCCGTCAAAATTCTTAGGTCTGCATATGGACCATATTAAACCACTTTCCGGTCTTAAATTAAAAGTAAGTAGCGATCATAAACCTCTAAATATAGTCAAAAGTAAATAATATAAAAAATACTGTTTTTCTTCCATAATACCTCTAAATCTGCTTTTAAACTAGATACAGCTCCTAAGCAGTGACTTCTACCAACTTTATTCCACATTACATAAGGTGCATCGATGCATTAACCCTTTAAGGCGTAGTGATCCCGCTCTGGTAACACCCAACTCTAACGTTTTGACTGTTGCCAGTCACGAAGAATAGATTGGATTTCTATAAAAATAGTTGCGTGACATAGATACACGAGAATTCTTTACTTTTTAGCATTTCATTTCCCGTAAAAGAATGGTCACGATTCTTTTTAACAGCACTCACATCTGCTGAAAAATGGAAGAATGCGAGAACAGCTGGATCGATGGCCCAATGCTGGAAAAAGGGCAGCCGTTGCCATCGCTCGACTGAACGACCCGCAAGAGGGCGGACGATCGAAACGTTCATCGCGTGCCACAGATCTAGAGATCCTTTTTTGACCACAGCTGGCTGTGCTCGCTTTGTAGCTTCGTAAAGTAGCTTTAACGAGAAAGAAAATATAAATGATTGAATATGTTCTTATTCTTATGGGATTCACATTTTATGAATAATCTATATGTTATCAGTCCAAAATGATTATTCCAAATAGGATTTGACCTAGGTTTGCAAAGGGTCAGCGATGATCTGTATTGATATAACAGTTGTAAACTGTATGCACGTCATAACAACGTAGTCCGGAATTTTATTAAAAGCGGTTCTCGGAAACCTGTTAAGAGTCAGGGAATTTCGTTTCAGAAATTGAATGGCAATTCTAAAACGCAAATACCGTGAAACTTTTCGGGAGCGACCCCCCCACCGTTCCGTGAAAAATTGGTCGTTAAGAGAGGTGGTCGCTCATAGAAATCTAGACATTTTATAGCCTAAAAAACGCTAAAAATATTGTTTGTGTTGTTATTTATTAAACTGCATACTAATGCATATAAGTAATTAAAAAAATTAAAATTGAATTCCTTTACAAATATTTATAAAAACTTCGGATTTTTTTTTTCTCCGACAGTACTTTCCTCTCCATTTTGTTTTTTACATCTGACAAAAGAACATTTATCCAGATATTCTTCACTGTTTCTGAATTTGCCGTATTAAAATCTATTTGCAGCGAGTCTTTGGGCTGTCATTTAAGTTTGGCCTGTTCAAATCACGTCATCAGTTGGACGTTCCTCGTCAAACTCCGAATTAGCACCTGAAAGCCATAAACACATAAGTCACATCATCAGGGCAAAAGCGTGGTAAAATCGAAACATCTCGATTCCTTTACCGTGTTGTACGCTCTTTTAGCATGTTATACGAACAAGATCAGAATTTTCCCACCGTGTTATACGAACCCGTGCTATAGAGGGGTACAGTCGCGCACCCAGGATTTTAGTTTAGGGGGGCTGGGCTACATACAAATACTGCTGAACTCGGTCATAGTGACCTCGGTTAGATACAACTCTCTTATAACGTCAAAATATTCGGTATCACTTAACTGTCCCATAGAACACAAGCAATGTAACTCATTATAGAATCATAAATAATTATCTGATATTTTGAGTGACGTTGTAAACGTCAACTAACTGTAAGCATTTATTTAAAAACTTTTTTAAATAAATGTCTTTTTTGGTTAGAAATAATTTGAAGACAATTAAAAAAAGAAAGAAAGAACTAAAAAAAATTAATTCATTAGCGACAATTTTCATGTTTTTAACGCTTTTCACTTCTAACTTTCTACCTTTAGGGGGGGGCTTCAGCCCCCATAGCCCCCTCCGTGGGTGCGCCTATGGAGGGGGGGTCTACGGTAGTGTGACTGGTTCGTAACGTAGTTTGTGGTTTTTTGTTCACTTTACTTCCGGAAAAACGCAAAATTTCCCACACAAGGTGACTGGGATTAGGACGCTTATTGAGGGTTGTGTGTGGTCTCTCTTCTGGGGGACTTTTAGGAGGAAGTACACAGGGTAACAAATTGGAGTCTTAAAAAATTGTTCGTTGGAGAAGGGACTCGCTTAATAGAGGTGGTCGCTCACAGAAGTTTCGCTGTACTGAGAAATTTTCAGATAATCCACGCAGAGAATTATTTATCTGTCTCATATATAGAAACATTGTCTTAAGAAACAGAACTATATTGAAATAGCACTGCACAATCGCCCAGTTAGTCGATGTTACAATTAAGGACACCATTTCAGAATTTCTTTAGAAATACTTCAATACAAACTCCTAATTACGCGATTTTTATTCCTAAGAATATCATTATGAAAGTACAGTACAATGCTTCGATGTTTCTGCTTTTCTTCCTTCTTAATCCGGAGAAATTTCACTTTCTTTTTTTCTTTTCTCTTCTTTTTTTTTTTTTTTTTTTTTTTTTTTTTTTTTTTTTTTAACTGAAAAGATTCAAATATGGTTAAGAGCAAAAGTCATTTCAGAGTTCGCTAAGAAATTTGATGTGCCCGTGTATCGATTGGGAAGACTAAAAATAGTTTCGCGTAATTTTCTGGTTTAGAATTCGTTCTGACAGTTATTCACTGAAATATACGTTGGATGATGAGGTATTGTGTATGTATATGCAGCACGAAATTTGATTGAGAATGCATTATAGAAGCAGTTTTATTTATTATCTTCTTTGTGTGTGTCTATGTATTAGATTTCCATGCAATACTGACAATAAAATCATACCGGGTAATTCAAAATAGATGTTAAAACGATTATCTCTTGAACCATAAGTGATCGAAACATACCATCAGTTAGAAAAGTTGGTCAAATAACGATTAGCTTTCAGTTAAGACAATTTTTTTTATTAGGGGATGTATACATATTAAAATACGAAATTTAATTTTTGTACGGTTCCTCATTTCCTACCTTTTTCTTATCTTACTTAGAAAAATGTTGATCTGTATCTAAAAAAATTAATTTAAAAAATCTGGAGTGACTCCACTCGACTTTCCGAACACTTACGATTAAGATCATGACCAAGCATTTAAATAAATTTGAATCGATGAATCATTCAAACATATATACCCAATTGAAGCTCGATCGAATGTACCGTTTAAACGCTAGCGCACTTTCAAGAATTTCTCCCCATAGGCCATAATGTAAAAGAAATCTTTATTTTATCCCTATAGAAAAACTGTAAGTAATACACATCCAAATCAATACCGGTCTTGCGACGGTGGTTTATAACATATATACCCAATTTGAGCTCAATCGCATGCCCCGTTCAGGAGCTATCGTGTTCACTCACATACACACAAACACACAAACACACACACACACACACACACACACACACACATACATACATACATCTCGTAAAAATAGCATAAATGAATTCAGAAGACCTCAAAACGTGTCAATACACCAAAATCTCGAATTTGAATTTTTTCATGATTACAATACTTTCCTTACATGGTACATGTTCGGAAAGTAAAAATCCCATGTCTCTTAGTGAAAAGGTTAAGAGAGTTATTTAATGTTAAGAATGACGATCCGTTTGCAAGCCCAAAATCTGCACTTTAAGTGACCCACTATGAGTTGGAAAATGGGAATGTGGGTTACGGCCAATTATCTACTCTAGGGATCTGGGCCGGGGGCGGATTGCCCTCCGTGGGGGACTTTCTAAGGCAGGGATGGGGGAAATGGCGGCCCGCGACGTGATTTGATCCGGCCCACTAAATTCACCGCTGAAAAAGTTAATTAAACGTGTTCAACAGAAGATGTCAAGATTTTAAAAAGAGAGAAAGTGACTGACAAAGATTTTCTTCGGTATTCGCTGTAAATTGCGGGGAGATTCATGCCGAACTTGAATTACTAATTGAACTACAATGCAACGATTCTCTAAAGTAGCTGTTTCACCCTCTCGTCACCGAATTATGAAAAATCAGAGAAAAAAAAATCTGTCTAGCATTGAATGCATCTGAAATACTATTATAAATCGTGCAAAAATATTTTTTTTTCTAATGTCGATTTATATTAGATTTTTCTAATAATAATTTCTGCATTTTCGAAGCATTTTGTTATGCTAAAATGAATTTAAAAGGATGCACACATTAGGTAAAGGTTGAGGAATAACAAAAAAACTATACTTACCTTAAAAAGAAAAAAAAAAACGGTCAAAAAGCAGCGTCCCTATTTTCTTAATTTTTCTTCTGAAACAATGAAGCAAAAACTGTAAAAAATGATCTAAATGGACTAGTAATGCAATCTAGGTACGATTTATGGATCAAGTTAAGAGCCTCCTATACTTTCTACATGAATGAATGATAATGATATCACTGAAAGAAAAAAAGACTCAATTCAATTGTGTGGTGGCTGTGCGCGCACAGCCATCTGCGTCAAAAAAGCGTCTCTAGATCTGTGGCACGCGATGAACGTTTCGATCGTCCGCAATCTTGCTGGTCGTTCAGTCGAGCGATGGCAACGGCTGCCCTTTTTTCAGCATCAGGCAATCTATCCAGCTGTTCTCGGGTTCTTCCATTTTTCAGCAGATGTCAGTGCTGTTAAAAAAATAATCGTGACCATTTTTTTTTTACGGAAAATGACGTGCTAAAAAGTAAAGGATTCTCGTGGACCTATGTCACCCGCCACTATTTTTATATAAATCCAATCTATTCTTCGTGACTACCAACAGTCAAAACGTCAGATTTGGATGTTCCCAGAGCGGGAACACTGCGCGTTAAAGGTTTAAGAACATTTTCATTTCATTTCTCACAAGAGCCCAGTACGTCCAAACAATAAATTAAAAAATAAATCTATTTGGCCCGCCTATACATTTTAATTATTTTATATGGCCCTTCCCCTAAACCTATTTCCCCATTTCTGTTCTAAGGGGTCCTGACCCGTGTTGACGCGAAGTTTCGGAGAAACTACCCAACTATGAGTTGGGTGGTTAACCAACTATGATAAAAGTTAAATGATGAACCTTTTGTCGGAAAATGGCAAACGCATTCTAACGCGTGAAATTAAAAAGTACAAGTCTACCTGAACTGATAGAGATTGCGTTATGAAAATATAAATAATTTAGTCTTTTGGAGGGTCTCCACTCATTACGTCCCGTTTCTAGGGAAGGCATTTCTTAGTGTAATAGGGAATGACAAAATGATGGTGTGGGTTATCTTTCACTGTAAACTGGCAGACGTACATTATAGGGAAAATTCCAGTTAAAATAGCTGTCGAATGACCACTATGTCTCCTGAAAAATAATTTTATTTTTCTCACTTTTGAGACATTCCCTTAATATTATCCCATAAAAGTTACATTGCTTCAGCATAACAGTTTGTTTTATTCTTCGCTTTGTTTAGATCACATAAGCTTTTTCTCTCTATTCTAAAAAAAAAAGTAAAGGCCGCTGGTGCTGTCAAAGCTTGTTGGCCTATCTCCTTCTAAACCGTAGGGATTTGAGTTTCGACTAAGGTGCCCACAGATTCGAAAAATTCCGAGGAACCTGATAAGCTGACTTAAATTTCGAAAATCGAATTATTTTAGAAGATATTAATAAAAAAAACTGAAAAAATAAACAGAAGGGTTGCCAGATTTGGCATAAAATCATTCATTCCTTTGCAACAAAGCGTTTCCAAGTATCTAGAATCGCGTGAAATTTACAAACATGAGTTAGAATGACGCCCATTTTACGCCAAAATAAAAACTATATGGAATAAGTAACTCAAAATGTGTTATACAAAGTTGACAATTTTCAAATAGTAAGTTCGCTTAGACAACAGGAGTTTAGAATGTGCGATGATTCATTTTTCTAAAACAGAATAACTAATATCTTGAAAATGAAAAATAATTAAAATGCAGATTATTTTAAAGCCGGTTCGGTCCAGCTGGACTATTGGCTACCAGTAGAAATATTGGGCGGCGTTCACTATGCCATTATAGCAGTTATAGTACACTTTGGATATTTGCTAACGGGACGAGATGGTATAATTCGTGGTGCTAAGTACGCCAATCTGCAAACGATTATGTAAATGAAAATATGGATAACGGTTTTCCCGGTAACCTTAAATGAACAGTAATTATAGGTTGTGAGCATGTGTCAATCGCCAAATAATGAAAAGTCGCCATGGGTGGAAGGCTATCCTATCTGTTCCGTAGCTTTTATTAACTTTACATGTACGCAAGTCGCGAAATAATGAAAAATCGCCATGGGTGGCAAATTCGCAAGGTGTCCAATAGGTTTTACATTATTAAAAATACAGCTGAAACAGATGTTCTGATTTTATGACGCTTTAGCTCCTAATTAATATAACTTTTGAATGGCAACATTCAATATCATTGTGTTTCTGAGGAGTGCAAATAATTTTTCCAGCGATTATAAGCGGAGTCCGCACTCCAGTTGGAGTATAGCCCAGGACCCGTACAACACGGATTCCCATAACAAAATATCTTCCGTGTTATGAGGGGGAGGGGGTCTACTGTAGTGTGAAGTTTAGATTTTTATGTACCAATGAACCTGCAAGAACCAAGCAATTCGTAGCTCAGTAACATTCTATCTGATCCAATCTTCGGGTTTTGTCTGTTGAAATTCTGTCTTTTTTACGAATAAGCCTGATTAGGGGCCGAATGCCTTATACGAAAAGCGAGCGTAGTGAGTCTGGGGGCCTTGGCCCCTAGTCGTAAAAAAAATAAACCCCACAAAGAAAGAAAGAAAGAAAGAAAAAAACTGTATCCGAAACTACTATTGCTAGCCATTTTTGTTCATAACTGTCCTTTACTTAGCGTTATATTTAAACTTCGCATTCCTTTTCATACCGGGTGTCCCAAAAATGACTGAATGATTTTGAAAGTCAATAAAAAAAAAGACGGAATGCGATAGGCATGTATCGTTTGCGGCCTTATGCTTAGGAAATCAGGGAATTTTATTGCACCCAATTTCGAATTTAGTTAACATTTTCGCCCACAGGTGGCGCTGAAAACTATGCAAAAATAAAAACCGGTATGAAAAAAGACTTGCAAAAAACTAAACAATGACATTTTCAATGTAACCTCCATTTGCTGCAACAACGTGGCGCAGTCTGAGGCAAAAATTTCCAGACATCCGTTCAAACATGTCACTTGGAATTCTCTGCAGTACAGATGTGCTGCTTCAACTCCGCAATTGCTTGTGGAGTTTGGCGGTATACCAAATCTTTCAGGTACCCCCAAAGAAAAAAGTCGCAGGGCGTCAAGTCTGGCGAATAAGGAGGCCATGCCTTGACACTTCGCCATGTTTTTTTTTTTTTCATAGTTTTTAGTGGAACTTGTTGGTGAAAATGTAAACTAATTTTGAAATTTTGTGGGATAAAATTTCCTGATTTCCTAAGCATGAGGCCGCAGACGATACATATCTATCGCATTCCGTCTTATTGATTTTCAAAATGCCTCAGTCATTTTTGGGACACCCAGTATGTTGTCCCTTTTACAAATATACTCCAGTAAAAAGAGATTATTACTATAAAATATTAAGCACTCTGTTAGTAAACTTTTTGGTTGACAAGTTTT
This sequence comes from Cheiracanthium punctorium, assembly GCA_038373885.1. NCBI lineage: Eukaryota > Metazoa > Arthropoda > Arachnida > Araneae > Cheiracanthiidae > Cheiracanthium > Cheiracanthium punctorium. Next base: position 1,088,384 of record JAWZYV010009160.1, on the reverse strand, counting down.
GAAGATCCAAAAATATTCCTATCTAAGTACAAAAATGAATTATAAAACGGTGAGCCGTTTGTATATAAAAGCTTTAGGGCACAGATGAATGTATGTGTGAGACAAAATATCATTTTTACCTGTTTTACATTTAGAATAACCACTTTAAGTAGCAGTCAATTTTCAATTTCGTTTCATATCTTAGCAATATTATTTTAAAGGCGGAATAATGGACCCCTATTTCAATGCCTTCTACAGCAAAAACTAAATATCAGAAAAGTAAAATTTTGTTGATTTATTTTTTTTTTAAATAAATTCTTCCATTATAGAGAAAATGCTCCAAATGTCGCTCTCAGATGGCGCATTAATTTGAAAACTTGCAGTAAATAGGCAATTTTTTTCGACATCACGCAGAAACAGTTATAAAACCGGTAAAATCCACAAAGTTTTTACAGAGTGTCTCTTAACTATTGGTACAAAATTTAAGGGGAGGGTAAGGCATATAATTAAAAATCACAAAACAATGTGGAATTGGAAATTTCCTCTTTATGTAGCTGTTAATAATAATCACTTTGGAACAAGTTTTGAAATTATAGTGTACTTTCCAACCACTGTTCGTCAAAAACTAATCTATGTTTCACAGAAAACACTTGACTAAAATTGATATTTAACCCTTTGAGGCACAACCCTTTCCCAATGCTGGAAAACGGGCAGCCGTTGCCATCGCTCGACTGAACGACCAGCAAGAGGGCGGACGATCGAAACGCTCATCGGGTGCCACAGATCTAGAGACCCTTTTTGGACGACAGCTGGCTGTGCGTGCCACAGATCTAGAGACCCTTTTTTTGACGCAGCTGGCTGTGCCGCACAGCCAGCTGCGTCAAAAAAAGGGTCTCTAGATCTGTGGCACGCGATGAACGTTTCGATCGTCCGCCCTCTTGCTGGTCGTTAAGTCGAGCGATGGCGACGGCTGCCCTTTTCCCAGCATTGGGCAATCTATCTAGCTGTTCTCGCATTCTTCCATTTTTCAGCAGATGTCAGTGCTGTTAAAAAGAATCGTGACCATTTTTCTGACAGGAAATGACGTGCTCAAAAGTAAAGGATTCTCGTGGAGCCTATGTCCCCCGCAACTATTTTTATAGAAATCTAATCTATTCTTCGTGACTGGCAACAGTCAAAACGTCAGAGTTGGGCGTTCCCAGACTGAGATCACTGCGCGTTAAAAGGTTAAAAACTCAACTTCACTGAAATTTCACTTCATTGATAAAACTTTTGTAGACTAGCCCATTGTTTATAAAACTTGTTTTCGAAATTGCACGAATACTTCAACACTTTTCATAAAGTGATTATTAGCAGGAAAGTGAAAACGGCGTTTTCGACCCCACGTTCCTGTGGGATTCTGATTCCTTATTATGTGCCCTATCTCCCTTTACATTTTCTACCAATAGTGATGGGACACCCTGTATATCCTCTGTGTTTGTTCTGTAGCTCGGCTAAATGTGTAATTTATTAATAATACACGGTATGTGGAAATATTAGAGGGACCAAAAAGTAATATATGTAGTTTTTTCGAATGTCAGTAGTTCACATAGACAAATACTACTAAAATTTTTTTTTTTAGCACTTGACTGTTTTCAAGCATGGATTTTTGTCTACTCAAAAACGCGGCGTATCTTATTTCAAGGGTTGCCAGATATCGATGAGGGAAATGTGCGTAAAATGTTGAAAGTCGGCAGTTTCGGTGATTTACTGGCAAGGTCGTCGCCAAAACAATAAGTCCCCAAAACTGAACCCAGCTTAGAGGTCTCTTCTATATTTGGAGAGAAATTGCCAAACCATACTCTGTAATAAGTTACTGTTACTGTTACTGTAAACATTAGTTAGTGTCGGCAAAGGTGTCAATATCGGTTTAAATAAGAGTTGAGTATAGTTAGAATATGCCTGAGGCAGACTGAAAACACTTTTAGTAAAGATTTCAACTCGGAAGAAGTGTTTAATGAAACAAGAAAGATAAATACCACCATTCCATAGATTATGGTGAACTGTCCAACTTAATAAAACAAAGAAATTAAATAAGGATGATAGGCGGATCCTATATGATATTGAAGGTGCTTTGCCTGAAGGGCCGGTGGTCATGTGGGCCGCATGGGTCGATGCTCTAGATGGTCTAGACACGACAGCGACCCGCAAGGTTGTGACGTAACATGTGTGAAAAAAACGCACATAAAAGGTTACTTCAAGGCGTAACGATCGTTTCGACCGAAAATTCGTTCGGTCTTCGTCAGACAAACCCTTCCTTTTCATATCTTTATAGTTACTGAAATTGCAATGAGCTTCGTAGAACACATTAGAAACAAAAAATACACGTTAGAACAACATGTTATGGAAGCTCGAGCTTGGTGCCGGCGATCGCTCGGCCGACTAGACGATCCGCATCTCCCTTCAACAGAGCATTTAAACTTTAAACATTACTATTTAAAGACCTTTATAAAGACTTAGGTCATACCAGATCAGACCCATAATGCCTCAAAATTGTCTTAAAAACAACTGTCAGAATAAGAAAATGTGCTTTTAAAAAAAAGAAAAATAATATGCCTTTATTGCAGTGAGAAAAATAAAATAATAGACGGTAACTTAAATTTACATTTTTTTTTTTCGGGGATGGGGATGGGGAGTCATATGTCTTAATTTAACTTTAGTTGAAGTACAATGTAGCATTCGTCATATTTGTAAAACGAATGAATGAACGGTATGAATTGTTGATGGGAGCTGCGGCACATAAAATCTGCTCGTGGCTCCAATTTCCTTAATGCAAAAACAATACCGATTTCATGTGCCGGGTGTCTAATCTGGAACTGGTGCAAAATTAGGAAACCACTCATAGGGGATAACGTTGGTCTGTCTAATAGGCATCCCCTTGACCATCATCTGCGGCCCCCGTAATGGTCAAGCCTCCAGTAGGCCGCTGACCCGCCATTCGAAAGAAAGAAAAAACATGCAAGTTTGGCACGTTTTTGCCACTATTAGGAAAAACCTGGAAAAAAAAAATCCGGCAAAAATAGGGACGTGTTACATCTACTTTAGGAAAAAGCATAAATATTTTTGTTTCAAACATGAAAAAAGAATAGCTGACTATTTAAAGCTTTGTTAAAATAGTATCTAGGTCAGGTGTATAAACATTTTTGCACTCTGATACTAAGTTAGAGGAGACAATTAAAAAAGGAAATTTGAATGAATATTCTAAAACCTACTTTTATAATACATTCACGTATTGGAATTTGAAAGGAAGTACTTTAAATAGTAGACAATTAAATGTAGTTATTACACGATTTCATTTCCCAATTCAAGTTTTACTTTACGGTCTTTACCTGATTAATTTTCTAATCAATATATCAAACTTTAAACTGTCCCAACAGAGAAGTCTAGTATAAAATATCTAAGATCTATAAGTTTATAAGTTAAAAGTTAAACATTGGCGCAACAGCCCACATGTGGGCCAAGGCCTGCGCTGCCCTACCTTCGAAGTATCTACTGATAAAAATATAAATTGAGCATTTAAAGCATGTGAAAATAATTTATGTTTGATTAGCTAAAATCTTCTGATTAAATTAAAATATTTTAATTAAACTCATGTAAGCAACGGTAACAATTTATCAAGTAATATACAGAATCATACAACATTATGATATGCAGTAGCGTTACCAGAATCTTTTCAAGGGCGTCAAAAAATTATTTTCAAGAGTTTTTATCATGATAGAGTAATGAAAAAAAAGTTAGTTGTAATTTTAAACAACTTTGTAGAGAAAAGGTTCTGTTTGTTATGCACACTCCCCCCCCCCCCAATACGTGAGATAAAAAGTAATGAGCAGCCTAATTTTCCTCATTACACTTAGTGTCAAGGGAGGTGGGGGGGGGAGTTAAATCCCCAACCCCCTTGAATACGCAACTGATTATATGTGATATTTAACAATTATAACATGCTAGATCACAGTAATTTAATTTTTGCCTTTTTTACCCAATTTCTTCCTGGTTTTTATCACCTTCCAAAGGTAAAAATCAAAGTGAAACTTTCTTAAAAGTAGAGAAATGTCACTGAATCATTGAAATGAAATATTTCAAAAGTTGTCTTCAAATTATTTCGAAAAAAGCTTCAACAAAAAATGTTGGATATCAAATAATTTTTTAGAATAATGCCACATACAGCTGAACTCGATTTTAATGTCATTGAAAGGAACACATCATTCAACCCATTTGTGCCCAGATATTTTTGCGACTTTCTTCGATTTTTGCTAATACTTGCAATAATACATTACTGATGTCAACTTCTTGAACAAGGGACGATTTCTTTTAAAATTATTATGTATAAAGATTGAAATGTCAACATCCTACTTAGTCACGTTAAAATATTTTGTGGAGTTGAGTTTCAATACTCGTGAATAAAGGCTAGGAAAAGTAAATAGCGTTTTTGACTGATAGCAAAAATGCCTTCCTAAAAAAGGGACACTAGGCATAAATGGATGAAGACGCAGTGACGTTGTAAACGAGCTTCTGCACTTTAGGTACTTTCAGATTGAACGTACAGAATATCTTAACGTTATAGAGAGCCGTCTTGGTAACAAACTTCAATTGTATTTGTGCATTCCCGCTCCGCTATACATAATATTCTGGGTGCGCAACTCACGTTGGGGGCCGGTCTGGTCGAATCGCCCGGGCCATTTCAGCGGTCCAGTCCGGCCCTGTTTGCCTGTTACAAACTGACACGTGCAATTTGTTGATTTTATACATATACACTAATTTTATAACACCATATGCGTCTGATAGTTTCTTTTCATACTATATTATAGCTTACTACCTGTTGTATACAGTGGGTCAGCTTCATTAAATTTTACACGGGTTTTTTTTTTTTAATTGTCACTTTTTTGTGATTTTTTCCTCAATTGATGATAACCACAGTGTATGTGTGATTTATAAAATACTATATAGTTACGTTGATCCCTGAATCACTGACTCTCTAACAATTCCGGTTTAGCCACTCCAAGATAAAACTTTTACCACCTTTACTTCGAAAAGATAAAAATGTTAAGCACAAAAAACGTGATAAAATGTGCAAAGTTTATACGATCCGCATGAAATTTTTCATGATATAAAAAATAAAGAAAATAATCTGCGCTACTTTAAAAATATAAAATCATGCTGTTCCCTAATTTTCGAGAGATTTTTTACTATTTTCAGCTCTATTTTATATCCGAGAGTAAAAAAAAAAATTGAATCATTTGCGTGAAAAAAAATTATATCACAAGGGATAATTAATCATAGAGAAGTCACGGTTATCAGGCTTTGAAGAAAAAATTGCTATTCCAATTCGTTTAAAACAGTTTTTCCAGATTACGCAGTTTATTTATTTATTTCACAAATAAAATGATTTCCTCTACATGAAACTCGGCGTTATAAATGGGGATGTTCCCAGCGAAACGAAATCTTTCGAATGCAAAACGTTTTCGCACTTCTATAAAAGACAATGCAATTCCGATTTCGGTATTTAATTAAAATTGAATATGAAGTTATTTATTTTCGGTCCGGTACATTTCACCGACACCCTTTACACCGACAAGACATTTCACCGACACCGTTTCACCGACTGGACATTTCACCGGCATGGATTTTTCACCGACTGGACATTTCACCGACATGGGCTTTTCAACGACTGGACAGATCACCGACATGGATTTTTCACCGACTGGACATTTCACCGACACGGACTTTTCACCGACTGGACAGATCACCGACATGGATTTTTCACCGACACGGATTTTTCACCGAGTGGACATTTCAGCGACACGAACTTTTCACCGACAGGACATTTTACGGACGTGGATTTTCACAGACATGCGTATTGTCTCCTGAAATTGTTGATATCATATCAGTGGCGGATCCATGGAGGAGGCTTCAGGAGCTCGAGCCTCCTCCCCTAGAGTGAGACGGTGTCGGCAAAATGTCCTGTCTCCAATTAATGTTTTCTTGGAGTTTCAAAACTTTATAAATTTTTTGCCGAATAAGGAACTTTTCTGTTTCATACAACTAAAATCCCCAATTAATGTTTTTCCGAAAGTTTAAAAGCTATATAATCAACTTCCCATTTTTCCATGTTTGCCTGAACTTAGTTACCGACAAGGCCGTATAAAACGACATATATGCTTATTTATGGTACTGTACAGTGTTTTTTTATATATTGAGAGAAACAGTGCTATGGAATGGATGTATTCCCCCCCTTCACCCCCCCTCGAAAATTTGACGTATATTGTTATCAAAACATACACTTTCAGTACGATTGTCTTTCTCAAATTTTCTTTTACTGTAATACACAAATTAAATATATAAATGAGTTTTAATTACGTAATTAGTTTAATTACACAATGAAGTTAATAAATATGTACTTAAGTTAATTATTTTTTTATATATGATATAATTTGATTAATGTTAATTAATTACGTATGCATAATTAATACGTATGTTTTTAATAACGCACGTATAATTAATTATGGTTCATATGAGTATTTTTGGAAACCCCCTACTTCCCACCCCAACAAAATTAATAAATAAACTATAGTCACGTTAAACGCCTAAACTTTCTAGTTTTGTACAAAAGAAAACTTTTTTAGATATAGTGACAAATTTTTGAGAAAAAAGAATCATAATTAGCTGCTCTCTTTATGGGAGATTTTTCGTTAAATGTAGTATTAAAATTGTGTGGCAGTTGGCTTGTCGTCGTAATATTGAAAATTTAGTCCATTTTAAAGTGCCTGAAATGTTCATGTAAATGTCCTGTCGGTGAAAAATTCATGTCAGTGAAATGTCCTGTCTGTGAAAAATCCGTGTCGGTGAAATGTCCAGTCGGTGAAAAATCCGTGTCGGTAAAATATCCAGTCGGTGAAAAATCCATGCCGGTGAAATGTCCAGTCGCTGAAACGGTGTCGGTGAAATGTCCTTTCGGTGTAGTTGTTGTCGGTGAATTGTCCCAAACCCATTTATTTTATGTGGACGTCGATTAAATATATTGAGTGTAGGCATATTTTTATCGAATGTTTTTTTCTGGCGCCAGTTGTAACTGTCTTCCACAACGGGCTTTGATTTCTAGTTTCACTAATATTCTGGTGACTGGTTTTGAATTTTACGAGCCCTGAAACAGGTGTCTTTTAATTATGTATAACTAATACAGTAACTGTGTTTCATTGGGGGAGAAATGCGCTTCACAATCGGCAGTATCGGCACAAAACTACTATTCACGTAAATATTTCGAGAAAATACTTCATTATAACCAATACGCCGGCAAATTTCGTCAGGACTCAGATCGCCGTTATACTAATACGCCCATTCACCTGTTTGCAGTTTTGTAAATTTCTAAATAACGTCTTTCGTTCGCAAATTCTCGGTGACGCCTGCAGACTTCGTCAGTGCACGCCTTATGTGATGGAAGCTTGAATCAATATTTGGACGTCCCAAGCTAAATCTCTGACGAAATATATAAATTTATCGGGCAAACAAACCAGAAATGCACGCATTTAAAATATCGGCTGGACACGATTCCCCGCGAAAAGCTCGAATAAATGTTATAATTTCTGATTGCTGGGGGAATGAGAGCATTTTGACGTTTCCTAACTGTGTTGAAAAGTCGAAAATATATAGAAGGATTTGTTTTAAGCTCTTCTATCGCTATAATCTATCTCGGCGATGATGTAAAAGCTCCCTTTTCCGTCAAGAGAAAACAAGGCAAGCCTAGGACAGCATAGGTTAAATAGATGCATAAATAAATGATGAGAAGGGGGCCGTGGTTATACTGTGGTTATAGCAATGGACTGGTAACAGGAAGATTATTATGGGATCTATTTCCATGTACCATTGAAGACCACGGTGTAACATATTTTGTACGCGGAGATAAGTCTGTGATTGTACTTTGATCACTATTGGTAAAATCGAAAATTTTCAATCGAAACACTTGTATAACCTAACAAGTAACTTTTATGTGTGTTATTTTTCAAAGTTTTAATTATTTTATCTTTTAAACACCAGTCCTTTTGAGTGTTTTCTGCTAGGCAGCATAGTTTAACCCTTTGAAGCGTAACCATTTCCCAATGCTGAAACAAGAGCAGCCGTTGCCATCGCTCGATTTAACTACCAGCAAGCTGACGGTCGATCGAATCGTAGATTTAGAGACCATTTTCTGACACGGACTGGCTGTGCGCGCACAGCCAGCTGTGTCAAAATGGTGTCTGGATCTGTGGCACGCGGAACGATTCGATCGACCACCATCTTTCAGGTAGTTAAATCGAGCGATGGCAACGGCTGCCCTTTTTACAGCATTGGGCAGTGTATCCAGTTGTTCTTATAAATCAATGTATTTCCATCGTATTCTCCATTTTTCAGAAGATGCCAGTGCTGTTAAATAAAATACTGACATTTTTACAAATAATCGATAATTTTCACTGGAAATTACATGCTAAAAAGTAAAAGATTCTTGTGTAACTATGTGACCCTTAAGTATTTTTATAGATATCATATTTATTCTTCGTGACTGGCAACACTCGAAACCTCAGAGTTTTGTGTCCTCACGGCGAGGACACCGTGCGTTAAAGGGTTAAAAAGATTCATGAATATAACCTGATGCGAATACGAAAGTGGCAGTCTTGTGCTTAAAGCATTGGACTGGTAACCAGAAGGTTATAGGTTCTGTTCTGCTATACCGTTGAGACCACCGTGCACTTATTTTGTACGTGCGCCTTTTAAATCCTTGATTCAGAGAAAGTCCCTTAGGCGATCGCTGGCAGTGTCCAAGAGGTGCCAATATTCAGACGTCCGCTTCTGATGAGGATTCAAATTGTGGTAAGAAACTCCAGGAATGACATATGCATCTCTGTCAACTGGCATTTCCCAACCACTGATCCGCGAATCTTTACTGCCGGTCCACCTATTATACTAAATTCATTCAAAAATATTAATCATATAACTGAAATGTACCTGTATAAATTGGACATATCTGAAAGTTGTACACTGTTTGAAGGAACCGAAAGTTTCCAACTTCCAAGGCTTCACTGTATTGTGTCTCTTTTAGTGATAATTTGTATATTCAGTATATGATTTTGGATAAGAAGTTACTTCTTTTTAGAATAAAGGTAGTCCAAAAGGGGAGAAACTGCGAGTTTCAGATTTTTTTATGTGATTATATGTGGTGCGGGACAGTTACAGGGTTGTCAACCTTTCGAATATTCATGCTCCAATTTATTTCGCAGACTGCTTCAGATTAGCCATACAACTCAAACACTTTTTTCACTTCCTTCGTTCACAGGCAAAGTCGGAAAATAGGAATGCTTGTAGACTTAGTTTAGGGCAGTGGTTCCCAAACTTCTTTTTGAGTCGCGGCGCCCTTTTTCAACTAAAATTTTTCCAAAGCGTCCTACCCTTTGTAAAATTATGGCTACTACGAGGTATAAAAAAAAAGTGTAGCTTTATTATTTAACGCTTACTTTTCCCTTATTAACAGTAAATTCATAATTAATGCGATGGATGAGCCTGCAAATCGCTGTACATTTTCTCAAATCGTGGAATTAAACTGGACACAGCTACCCTCATTTCTTTCTCCACGTTGACTTTTGATCTGTTCTTGCTTTTTATTGCAGCGACCACCGAAAACCCAGCTTCGCACAAGTACGAGGTCGAAAATGGAATTAAAATACGCTAAGCGTTATCGTCAGAAGTGGATATTCATCTTTTACTGAAATCCAAAATTCTGTCAATTCCATGTTGTCAAGCTTTGCTTTCAAACTGTTGTCGCTAGATAATTCCATAATATTCTCTTCTTTAGATCTTAAGAAAACATCTAGCAATATTTTTTTAATGTCAAGGCAATACAATAAAAGTTTTATGAACGTTTAAATTTTAGAAAAGATGCTAAATTGGCATCCCTGCCGTGCCACTTGGCATGCATCTGCAATATTTGCAAAATTTCAATCGGCCTGTTCTGGCTGTTCTCCTTCCTCCCGAATCGCACGATCAATCCCACTTCGTTGTTGTGTAATGTTCAAAATAATATCGGAAATAAGGCTGAGTTAAGAAAAAGTTCCTCTCGTTGTTTTTCAAAGAGTTGCATTTTTTAAATATGTATACGACCCCTGTTTAAAAATTTTTTCAATTAGGGACATGTGCCGCATGTACTAATGAAGTAATGTGAAAAATATGAAAACTATCTTAACAAGTGTCAGAGATATGACGATAAATATGTGCTGAATTAAACCACTTTTCAACGATTCTCGAAGAGAAAAAATCAGGTCGGATGATCGCATCTCAGAGGTCGCTTATAAATTACGAAAGAAAATAATTTTTTTGCGCTCTAGCAATAAACGTTTACATTCAAATTCATATATAGCCTCTGACCATCTTTGTTTAAATATACCTCTGAGACATTTTATGATGAAAGGCTGAAATTTTGCCCATGGACTTATTAGTGTATGGGACGCATTTATTAATTGGGAATTTTTTGTATGGAGTCATACACAAATTTAAAAAACGTAATTTTAAAATAAATTAAGAATAAGAATTTTATCTTAACGTATGCTTTTTTCTACATTATTGTGAGCATTCTTTTCAATTTGCATTGCCCACTTATCTCAAAGAATCAAAGCTTGTTACCACGTTTATGGGACACCCTGTATATTAGCAAAGTTTTGTGTGATAAAGATAACATATTTTGACATTAAATTTTTCTTTTTTTTTCTGTTACTGTTCTTTTCCTTCTGATACGCAACAAAGGAAGTATATTTGTAAAATTCCAGTATTCAGATTCTGACCTCCTTAAATTCACTTTGACGAGTTTCTACAAAATGCCTGTACTCAGGTATACAGGGTGTTCCAAAAACACTGACTTAGGCTTTTATTCCTTTAATATTGATCATAGGCATATACAATAAATTACTGAGTTACGTGAAGAGGTACAGAAATTTATCGTATTGATTAAAATTTTCGTGAGATTCAATCTAAATAAATACAAATTTAAATTTTTATACTTCTCCCTTACAAAAAAAAATTTTTTTGCTTTTACTAAAATATGTCTCATACTTTAATAAGGTGATGTACAAACCTTGAGAATTTTATCCTAAAATGTGTCAAATATAAATATGTTGACTTCAGATACTCTAACTGATCACCTGTATATTTCATACATTTCATCATAGAAGGTTGTGTTTTCTTACGTTCGATGAATTTGTTTAATTTCAGAACGCCATTTTACAAGAGCAAATATTTTCCTTTCTTTTGAGATTTCATGGCGAAGATTTCGTTAAAACAAATTCCTAATCAACGAGATGTATTTCTTTTTAAATAATATTGTGGAAAGCAAAGTTTCGGAAATGTCTGCATCTAGCTATCGTTTTGTTGACTTTGATTTAGAACTGAATCGGTACTGAATTAATTCCTATATTATCACAGTAAAACGTTAAAGATTTTAATCAAAGCTTTTGCAAGTTCTAAAGATTTTTCAATACAGCTGAATTTTTCTTTTAAAAAAAAAAGAAAGAAAGAAAAATGTCGTTGGAGATATTTGGCCTTTAAACAATTTAGATTATAACAAGTATATGATTTAAAAAAGGAGAGTTCACGCATTAGAGGCATGAAATCACACAAAAAAATGATATTTCTGACAGAAACAAAAAGAAAAAAATAGCGGTATTAAAATTATTTTTTGCAGGATGATTGCCTGAGATACTGTTTTGTATAATTAAAAAAATAAATAATAAAATACTGTGTATTTACTACTTAAAAACACATAAATATATAACACAAAATTTCACGTCTTCAAAATTACTGTAATGCTCTCCGCGCAGGATAACAGCAAAAGCTTTCAATATTTTCCAACTAATTTCATTTTAATTTAAAGAAAGTACTCCAATTCATAATTTGAACTACAATCATTCAGATATTTTAAAATGCAAAAGAATAGTTAATTTTAATTCGGAACAAACAAAATTCTTTCATTTTTCGGGAATATTATGATTTTTTATTATTTTTTTTATCTATAAATATTTTTCTATCTATTTTATTGTTATAATTTTAGTTCTTTCCATGCCTATAAATACTATGAACAAGTCCTGAGAATTTTAAGGTACGTTGAAGCGTTCCAAAGACATGTTACGCGAAATACCAAAATTTGCTATTTTGAGATATAAGTATTTAAAGATAAAGTTTGGAATTTGTTTTCGCTACATCTCTCATGAAATGTTTTCGTTATATACTTCATGAAATAAATGTCGTATGATTGAAATCTTGGTATTAAATTATCCACAATGAAATAAGTTATAATTTAGGATTGAAAACAAAAATCAAATTTTGGGCTGAATTTCAATAAACTCTCTCATTAATTAATTAATTTGTTTATTAATTAATTAATTTATTTAGGTTTGACTTGTAAATAATCCACCGCTTTAGAATGAATGCTCACATATATTGCAAATGCCGCCATCTTTCGAGGATGCGCGTAAACATCAGCGGTGCAATAAAATCAATACCTTTCCTCTTCATTTAATCATTTAATACGCGAAAGAAAGAAGCGTTTCAGGAGGATTGATTCGGTGCTTGAGAAAATCGAAAGTATTTTCGTGAAAGGAGAAAAAAAGCAGCTAACCGCCGTCTTGGTAAGTAAAGTCAAGGAGTAATCACTCAAGTTAATTAACCTAATCCATCCAATTGCGTAATTAAAACATTTAGCTTTGCATGCCGACGGTCTCCCCCCCCCCCCTTTTCATCTATCTAGACACTTCGATTGATTGCAGTTCTTTGTTGCAGCACTGGCATCGACAACGTAATGAGCCTTTTCCTTCAAAGAACCCTCATTTGTCGGATCTGCTATGGGATCTGCTATGGGTATGGTTCATCCGAGAAATGTTTCAAGCTCGGCTGCTATGTTTCTTTTCAATTAGCTGCTCATTGTCACATAAAATGCGTTCTCTTTCAGGATAATGTAACATTCGTGTTCGAAAACGCTTTGATTTGTGCGTTAATAAGCCCAAAAATGTGGCTGTTGTCGACGTTATGCATCCAGATTCAGTGCTCTGTAAAAGATAAAACCTTAGTTTTATCTGTCTTAGTTATATTGTTACAAAATCTGGTAGTGGGTGTAAGTTGAAATAGTCCAACAAGCTCGAAAAAACGAAAATAACACTTAATTCGACGAATTGGAACACTATATCTCACAATAAATACAGCACTTTTAAAACATGCCGCAGGGGATCATTATGCATCACAGCAATAACGCTATTTAAATGGCAATATCAATTGAACAGCGTTGCTTTCTGTATCAGTTGTCCGTCACGCTGAGCTCTACAACGAGAGAGACTCTCTATAGATTTCCAATCCGGATGTGGCATCATACAGGACATGACATCATATTCATGGATTTTCCTCGTACCTTCTTTACCAATTGAGATACAGCCAAAATTCTGCGATTTTCGAAAACTTTCTTTTTGTCGCCAAAACGATCGCCAAGCTCTAGGGATCACATACTCATTTCACTTTCAAGAATATCTGTACAACTCTCTTTCCAGCAACACGCGTTAATGCGAAAAAAAACAATAATACAGTTTTGTAACAAGAGCCGACTGAAACATAGAGAAGGATTAATGGACTGAAGCGGGTTTACAGTTCTGTAACCCTCCAGGGTCCGGACGTTTATTGATTCCATCAAAAATTACATCCGTTACAGTGATTTAAAATTTTTATTTTACATAGTTGTCAGGGAGTTAGAGTAATTCCGGGACAGATGCCTCACGCCATGTATTTCTTGTAATTGTCGATAGACAGCAGTCGCACGCGCGGTATAGGTTTGCAGTGAGATTTCCTTAACTAGTGTCTAGCAGGAATTCCTTTCAATGTTTTAGCTGTAACTATACAATCCTTATTTTGAGATAAGTGCATGATTTCACTGTCCAAACTTTTAAACATGTTACGCTTAACCCTCTCGTCACCCTGAACCACATATGAGGCTCTTACTTAAAATAGTAATATTTAGAGAGAAAACAATTAAATTAAGTTTTTTTTTTTTCTTTCAGTGATATCAATATCATTCATTCATGTAGAAAGTATAGGAGGCTCTTCACTAGATGCATAAATCGTGCCTAGATTGCAGTACTAGTCCATTTAGGTCATTTTTTATAGTTTTCGCTTATTGTTTCAGGAGAAAAATTAAGAAAATAGGGACGCTGCTTTTTTACCGTTTTTTTTTTCTTTTTAAGGTAAGTATAGTTTTTTTTTTTTTTTTTTTTTTTGTTATTCCTCAACCTTTACCTAATAGGTGCATCCTTTTAAATTCATTTTAGCATAACAAAATGCTTCGAAAAGGCATAAATTAATATTAGAAAAAAAAATTATTTTTGCATGATTTATAATAGTATTTATACTAGCATTAAATGCTAGACAGATTTATTTTCTCTGATTTTTCATAATTCGGTGACGAGAGGGTTAAGTGCTTTTTTGACGTTAATTTCTGAATCGGTGCATAATTTCGAAGTCAAAACTAAGTGTATCACCTGTATAAAGTACTGTGTATATGCGCCACTCTTCCGTATAACCAAGACAGGTAATTGTGATGTGTTATACCTGTGCCGTACAAAACGGGATGCATGCCGCACTGCTATTCCGCACTTTCTTTTGTATAGGATGCCGCTTTAGTAAAATTTTAATTTATTTCTCAGTGTGTATAAAAAAAAATATTATATGACTGAATTTATGTTATTAAAGTATATTTGTTGGATTTATAATTAAGTGTTACTATTTTTTTCCCTTTAATTTCTCACAAACTCGCCAAGTTGGACATGTGGCATGTTATTATTCTTTAATTGTAATTGCAATAATTTTGCATTTTAAAGTTCTGAATTTAATGAAATATTGTTTTTAAAAACCAGATAAGTTTTACATTTGTTTACAGGTTTTACTAGAAACGCTCACATCTTATAAAAGAATAAAACAATTTTTAAAAAATAATAAAACAATGTTAATTTTTAAATGCATGAATTTTAACGACGATCCCTCGCCTCGACGGTCTAAAGTGTACGCTGAATTTTCTATATCAGTTTTGCCAATAACTAATTAATTTTTCCAAAACCACGCAGTTTGAAACCACGCAGTATGAGAAACTTCTAATATTCACTCTATGAATCATTTATTATTAAAAACTATATTTTATATGTGAAACTGACGTAAAAATTTGGCTTCTACTCTAATTCGGCACTGAAAAATCTGATGCGTATATGCATCGCTATGCATTTAAGGTTTAAAACATATTTTTCCCCAATTGGAGGCATTGGCCACTACTAAAGGCCCTTGCAAATATCCAGAGACATGTCGCGACTACAATGTATTTGAACGGGGAAATTCGACATGGTTAGGAAGCTGCGACACTTGGGGTGTCCTCTACCGAACAATAGATGGGGGATGTGCGAAACCGCAATATTATTCACGGTCCCCAATTATCTTTTGTTGGTTAATACCGGAGTCTCACCACCTTTTTAAAGGAAATGGTTACACTATTCAAGAATTGGTTCCGCTATTGGCACCCTACTGCTAGCGTCCCGCGACATGTCTCTGGATATTTGCAAGGGCCTTTAGGCCGGAGTTGTTGGCCTCTTTATTATGGGGGCACCTATTAGGTGGCCAACGTTGCCCCCTATGAAGGGACGGACACAATGACAGCCACGCCCAGTCGGGAATCGAACCCCGACCACCGGGAAATGAGGGTTAAAAAAAAAAAAAAAAAAAAAAAACTAATTTACTCTTTTATATCCCGTCTCAAATACTCTGATTTACGTTGTTGATGAAATAAAAATAAAAATTCAATTAAAAAAGTAAATATTTAATTTTAGGACTTAACTAAATCGGCGGACTCATGCTGATTGAAACCTACTGATACGTCTCTTTGTACTTATTTAGTTTCTTTTTTTATCACATAGGTAATTATAGTCCAGATGTGAATATTTATTTTAATATTTCTTATTTACTATTTCATTAAGTTCTTATGACAGGCGAGGCACAAACCCGCTCACAAGAGCGGCGTCTCACCCGCAGTGCAATGTTTTTGAAAAAAAAAAAAAAAAAATTAATTGTTTTTTTAAAGTTTTTTCTCGCAGTACACATGTTCTATATTCAACTATAAATAACACAGCATCATTTATTTTAATCTATGTGCAGCCTTGAATTTTTTACACAAATTCAAAAAAAAATGTGCGGCAAAAGTCCCAGAATTACCTTACCTTAGTTTTAAAACAATACATCTAAAATTTCTGTACATCAGCACTAGTTCAACATTCGTTAATTGACAATTTCTTTTAACACTTTCAACGATCGTGCGAACATGGTTAAACATCGGTTTAGTTGTATGTTTAAGTGCGATCAAGGAGGAGCGATCTCCCCTTCCCCCTTCCTTCTCCCCCCCCCCCTCCTCCTCTGACGGAATAGACACTCTTTTAGTGATTTATTTCAAAAATGCAAATAGAAATGTGAGACTTCTTCTAAAACAAAGCGAAAATTCTGTATTTTTTCTCAAAATAGGCCATTAAATTTTTTTTTAAAAAAAGTACCCTGTCTCATTTCGCAGTGAAAAGAGTCTTCAAAAAAGTGCTCATATATTCCCCAATTAAAATACGGTTTTATACATTTTTTTTATAAAGTTCAATTTTCTGTTCATCAAAGAATTCATTATAAAAGAATTTATTTTGAATAACTAATAAATTCGTTACTTTTTTCCCACGTTTATTCTATTAAAAAGAAATTTTTTGTTTTGTAATTGCATTTGTGTAGTTTTTTAGGATGGAAAAATCAAACTACTGATTTAAATTTCTTTTCTTCTTGAGTTTTCGTCTGAAATTTTTTTGAAGGCTAGTTTGCATGTTTTTAGTTCTAAAAATGTTGCAACATTTTTAGAACTATGTAAACATACTCCTTGGATTTTGCTGTTATAGAATCGAATTAAAATTGTAGAACCTTCGTTAAATTCATGAGCAGTGACAAAATTTTATGCATAATTGGAAGACAAGGCTAGAAAATTTCTGGTTGAGACCATATTTCACGATAGTCTTTTAACCCTTTCATCTACTGAGACCAGTAGCGGATCCAGGGGAGCGGCTACGGGGCTTCACCCCCCCCCCCCCAATAAAAAGAGATTGCTAAAGGGTAACATTCTGCTTTATTATATACTTTAAGTAGATAAAATGATCTTTTTTTATAACTTAGCCCCTCCCAAAAAGTTTTACATTAATTTAGACTAAAATTTTGCTTTATTGTACATTTTGTTTGGGTGAAATAAGCTTATTTCAAAATTTAGCCCCTTCCCAAAAAAAATTTCTGGATCCGCTACTCACTGAGACGTAAAATTTCTTTTCACAGATCTCCAGTTTTCATTATCGTACATTTAATATAATTCAAAAATTATATGTATTATAAGCAATTTTCAACTTTAGCGTACTAAAGTAGCTTTTAGAACTCATTTATTTTTGCAGTGCACACCAGGGCCATCGTGATTCTACCGGGCTTGCTTGCGAACTCCGATGAGTCATCCAAAGAGGCCTACGGATGCTCGTTTATTGGTTCCAGCACTTAGATACATCATCCAACGGCCGAATCTAACCAATGAGGAAACGTCCGCAGGCCTCTTTCGGAATGCACAAGCAGGCCCGGTAGAATCACGATGGCCCCGTGCAGACCCTCTCGAAAAAAGTATTCTAACATAAGTCAAATTTCTTACGTCAATTTCATACTTAAAATGTTGATCTCCGTAAAAGTTAATTGCCATATATAATAATATTCTCATGGTACTAACATAGGAAATTTGGCTATAACCGAATACTTTTTTGATATTAATATCATATCCGGATTTTTTCTACTCATAAACCAGCGAATCACTTTCCAAGGGTTGCCAGGTAATACTGGAAGTTGAAAAATCGCCAAGGTTTGTCATTGATGGCGATTTATCGCAGGCCAAAAAGTAAATCCCCAAAATTGAACTCATTTCCGCGATATCTTCTGTACTTAGCAAGAAATTGCAAAACCCTACTGTTTGATGACTTACTGTTACTGTTAATGAGAATATTAATTAGTGTCTACAAAAGAGTCAATAGGGAGTTTTTGCATAGCGTATTTTCCTCCGCTAACAGTACCGCTATCCCTTAAACTGGTTTTCGACCGTACTGCGCATGCTCACGTATACCGGGCGGCCTCATAACGTTAACAACGTAACCCGCTATTTCTCCAAGGTTAGCGGAAGACGGTAACGGTAAACGGCAGGTACACGGTATCTATACAAGATGGCCGCCAAACAAGTGTGATTTAACATTCTTAATAAAATATGAATAAATATAGCCGACAAAGGAACGACATTTACTATAAAAGTTAACTTATTAGTGCTATAGGAGTTTTTAGCTCGAAATCTTGAAGATTCATCGATCTTTAAATTCTTGCATTGTTCATTTGGTATCGCCATCTAGTGTCGGGAAAATAAATTGTTTTCCAAAGCATTTTTTTTTCCGTTTTGCGTTGGTTTAAGAAAATTTCGTTTAAAATTTTAAACAAAATGAATTTATAGAATAAAATCCTCAGAAAATAGTTATAAACAAATTAAAGCAAAATTTTAAATTCAAAGCAAACTATTAATTTAGACGTATGTTTTTTCTTTTGATTATTTGAATAACTTTAGGAAAATGCGGTTAAATTTTTAACGAAATTAATTTAAAAAAAATTTAAATCCTCATACAATAATTATTTCTTATTTTTATGCAGTGAGAACCACTAGACACAAAAACTACAAATAATCAGAGACGAATTAAAAATCCAGGTTTTTATAATTATTTCATTAAAATTACAAGTTTGTAAACAAACCTTGATTTAAAAAAAAATATTGTAGACGAATTAAAAATTCAGGTTTGTGAAGTAGTGTTCTCAGTGGGTTTAATTTATTCATAAATATTTTGTAGGTTCTAGTTCTAATTACTGCTCAAAATACTCCAAGCTAGTGGCTCGTAGTGCATTTGAAAAAAAAAAATAGTTTACGGGGATTTTAATTATTTTAAAAACTAATTTCGTGAAAAATTCAACCGTATTTACCTAAACTGTCCAAATACACAAAAAAAATTCAAAACGAAAAAAAAAAAAAAAAAAAAAAAAAACTTGCAAAAATAAACAAATAAGAAATTTCTATTTTAATTTTTCATTTGCTTAAAATAAAAAAATATGCTTTAATTTGTTAGTAACTATTTTCTGAGGATTTCATTAATTCTATAAATTCATTTTGCTTAACATTTTATACGATAATTTCTAAAAGTAATGCAATTATGGAGAAATTTTCAAGGGAAAAAAAAAAGGGGAAAAAAACACATAAAAATTTTATTTTCTTGCCACTAGATGGCAATACTGAAAGAAAAGAAGAATATAATCTGATAAATGCTCTGGGAGCAAAAACGTTATGCAAAAACTCTCTTTTTGTTAGTAGTTCCGATACCGTAAACGTTATACGGGCGCATGCGCTGTACTGTCCTATGACATTTAACGTTAGCGTTACGGTGAGTGAAACAGCTATGCAAAAACTCCCTAATATTGGCGCACACACACTCAAAAAAGTACTCCATTGCGAAGGAAAATCCCTTTTATTATTTTCGGAACATATACAGCGTAAGGAAGTATTATAATCATTTTTAAAAAAATCGACTTTGAGATTTTGATGTATTATACGTTTTGAAGTCTTCTGAATTCATTTGTGCTATTTTTACAGTGATGTATGTACTTATGTATGTGTGTGAGTGAACATGATAGCTCCTAAACGGTGCATTCGACTGAACACAAATTTGGCATATGTATTATAGACTACCCTCTCACGATGGGTATTGATTATCGTGTTTACAGGACTTACAGTTTTTTACAGAGCTACAAAAAAGAATTGATTTGGATTATGGCCTATGGTAGGTGTTATGGACGAACATTCTTGAAAGGGCGTTAACATCTAAACGGTGCAATCGATTGAACGCAAACTGGGTATGTATATTATAGGAGAAAGTCGCTGCATCATTTTTTCCAATTTTTCTTGATGCTCAATTTTTTGTCTCAAAAATTATTGAATAAATGTAGCAGTTGCGAGTACATTTTGAATTAGCCATTTCCACTGTTAAATTTTCTTCTCTTTTTTTATGCAAAGTGGCATCTAGCGGATATTTTTTTTTTTCGAAGCTCCTTGATTGCAGCTTGTGTAAAATCTATACGGGATGATTCCTAATTATTGGTTCAAAACTTAAGGGGATGTTGACCAAGAGGTGAAAGAGGCAAAATTTAATTTTTTTTAACCTCCCACTCCCCCAAAAAACAGAAAAAGAAAAAAAAAACTTTTCTAAGTAGAGCAGGCAGGTTGTTGTTGTAGTGAACATGCATATCGGATTTGTGTGCTTGGCTCGAGCCCACACATAAATCCTCGTCAGAAAGACAACACGAGGGGGGGGGTGCTCTCCGTGTGGGTCTTTCTAAGGGTTCCTAAACCGTATTTACGCTCAGTTTCGGAGAAAACCACGGAAAACTCCGGTTAGGTCGACCGACACGCGATGGGACCCGAACCCGGGACCTTCGCACTTCGCCCGTCTACCATTTCCAATGACATAACCACTGTGTCATGGTGAGTCAGCAGGCAGGTTCAGTTATGAATGAAAATGATTGGGGAGATGACTAAAAATTAAAGAAAATTTTGACAAGAAATAAACTTAATTTGACAAGTACTTATAAAAGTTATAAGTAATAAAAAGTAATCTTAGTTTTACTGATGTGAGGTGGAAATCTACTGAAATGAACATCTAATTTTAGTGATGTTAATTTTCCCAGGTTGGAAGGCATGCTGTTTGCAGTGGAAGTTTAATTATATAACCACCCTGCTCACCACTGCATCGTCATGAAAGATCAATTTTTCCGAGCAGAGAGGGAGATGCGTTGTTCACGGTAAAGTGCACCTTTTACGTAACCCCAATTTAAAAGAGGTTTTCCAATGACAGCCACTTATTCTATTAGCGCCGCATATCGCGAAATTTTCCCAGAAAGTTAGTTCACTTTGGCAGGCTCGATATGTTAGTTAACCTATCAATGCGGGTTTGATTTGCATTAAAAGGTAATGGATGCTTTCAGATTCAAAGTGGTTGCTTGCAGTTCGATTTTAAAGCTGTTTTCCTGGTGTAACGCGAGGGCATGAATTAGCGCTCCCGGAATTTCAGCTTGACTGGGCCCTCTGAATTATTTTCTGACAGAATTGTTTACCATTTGACTTCCCTACGAATATAAACCTGGTGCTGGAAGGGTTTTTCGTGCTTTGTCTACTTCTGCCCGGGGAAATAAAATAGCACTTCGAAAAATAATTATAGAAACTTCGCAATTAAAGCACGTAAAGAGGTAAATATTTTAATATTTATTATTTGACAAAGTTTTACCTTTTTATGAGCGTTATATTACGGGGTCCTTAATTATCTTATTGACATTGCTTTTCTTTAAGTGTTTCTATGAAAGTAGGGGGATATCGCCATAAAGGGTGGTTAAATAAAGATCGGCCAGTCTGTTTATACAGATAATAATTGATAAATTTTAAGACAAAAATAGAGCGGGGGTAGAAAGGGAAAGAAAATAAGCTACCATTTATTAAAAACAACTTTTTTTAAGCAGCAGAGAATTTTTAGTAATTTTCGTTTTTAAAAAAATGCTTTCAAATACTAAACAATTCGAAAATTAAAGAAATTCGGCTTACGTTTAGCGATTTCTCCCAAATATTTTCGATACCGCTTATATGACTTTGGTTTTAGGAGACTTTTTTGGTACCTAATTTGGCAATATTTCACCAAAAAGCTTGCCAAGCTTGGCAACATTTAGCGCAATTTTATTAATGGGGCCTTTAATATTTGTTCTCCTGCATAGGAATTACGCAATAGCATTTTTATTACGCGATGAAATAACTGGTCACTTCCGGAAAATACTGTTGAAGGAAGTATGTGGAGTGATAGCGAAGTGTCAGCGAAAAGTATAAAAGAGCATGTCGCTCCAGAGTTCAATTGAATTGTAAGCTTGCTCTCTGACAATGTGCATTTATGAGATCCACAAGGCTTTGTATTTTAAGCGAATGTATAGAGAACTTTTGCTTGTTTAGAGAAGCCAATTTTTGAACTCTTTGTTAATTCTTCATTGTTGTATGCTGTGAACCAGCTGAGACTTTTGCTAGACTATTTACACTGAGTATTCAACTGTGGAAGAATTTTATTGTATGCGAAATACAGCATCAGAGAAAACTTCTTCGATAAGCTGACTGTTGAAAACTGGGCTATTTTCTTATTAATATATGTAACGTGTGTATGGAAGATTGTTCGTCGAATTTCTAAAGTTAATAAAATCGTGTTTAGTCCTATCAACTAAGCAGAGTTTTTTGCAACAATATTGTCATCGTTAAGGATCAGTCCTGTATACAAGACCCCTAGTCCTTAACAGTTCAGCAATGATGGTCGGACAATCTAAAATGTTTTCCGTCGTCAACTTTGTATGAGGACAGTTACTGTAATCTCAGTAGTCGCACGTACGTTTCAAGAGGTACAAAAAGGCCTCATACGTCAGCAGTAAAACAAACACCAATTCACTCATAGACAAAATAGACGAATTCAAAGATATTTTGTGCCTCTTTATACGTATGTGGATTTTTTGTGTTTATAACAATTTTTTTAATGATAAATGTGCCTTTATTGTCACCCTTTACAGTAAAAAATTCCTGTAAAAGATTGTTACAAACTTCAACTTTCAAGCATATTCGTTAAATTACTGTCAATAATAATAAACTAAAACTTCACTCATAATTTTCACTATTCTTAAAAATCATCATGGAAATTTCCTGAGAAGAATAAAATTTAGACAAGCATGAGATGACATTTTTAAGCAACACTGAAATGTATGAGGTTTTTTTTTCCGAATTTCATAAAAATCTCATTTATGATTTTGTTTTTTCATCTCTGTTCTTTCCTTTGAGAAAAAAAAATCTTTTAAAATGCAGTCCTGGGATTTAAATAATGCATCGTCCGCGGAATTCTATTTTATTTCATTCGACCTTATCCCCCCAAAAAGATGATGCATAAAACATCCCGTTAGAATGCTGCAAACTTGTCAAGTTACATACAGCAGAAAATTTTTGAGCTGTGTGCGGTAATTTAATAATCCTTAATGATAAATCGATATTTTCGTCTCGAAACTATAAAGTTTGGGCTGTCATGTACCTTAAAGTGAGGGTGAAAATGCTGCCATGTACGCAAGAGGTCTCTTTTTTTGGACGTGGTATAAAATAGGATTTTTTAATTTGACAAGAAATATATGATACTTTGCCCGTTGGTGGGAGAAAATTGTTATTTTGATGCTTATGTCAAACATGTTTTGTGGAGGTCTTTCAATTTTTCTACATCATACATTGATACAATTGAATATGTAACTTATTTACCTCGTTATATAACCTGAGATGAAGAGAGCATTGCTGGCTTACATATTTGCACATAGCTATACACAGTACACTGAACAGGAGATAAAAGATGAATGTGATTGTTTCGACAAAGTAAAACATGACATGTCGAACGCATCTATTATAAAACACTATCGATCAACATATTATTTACGCTTGCATTCTTATGTATTCGCTCCCATCGTTTCCAATACTCGACTCTAGAATTTTCCATTTTGTGACCATCATTGCTTCCCGGCATGGGTCTTTGAAGCTTCCGTTGTGGCCTGGTGTGTCTTTGCAATATATAAGTTGGTACATATAAATAGTATATGTTAGGTAAGAACAAATAAAATATCAAGGGAATTTTTGATTCTCTGATCTTAGGACCTAAAAAAGCTATCGATGTTACCTAATTTTCGTTGGAGAGTATTCTCTCATAAACTGAGCTAAAATGAATTCATTTTGCTTTTTTCGAAATTTATGAATGTCACTGCAGCGCCATTTCAACCAGTGACAGCCCATGCCCATTGACCAAGGGTGTTTAGCGCATGCGCCAAACTTCGCGCATTGTACGATTTCAAGTGGTGTACTGCATTTTTGTGCCTATTTATTGTTTTGAGATAAACTGAAGACTTTCGATATAATTTCGTGCCCAGAAATATTTTACTTCTTATAATTTGTGATGCTACGTCAAAAGGAAGAATTGTGTATTAGCATTGTGTTCAGTGGCGCACCCAGGATTTCAGTTTAAGGGGGGCTGGGCTACGAATACTGCTGAACTCGGTTATAGTGACCTCAATTATAGTTATAACTCTCTTATAACGTCAAAATATTCTGTGCCAGTCGACTTGCCCGTAGAACACAACCCCACGAGCAATGTAACTCTATTTAGAATCAAATAATTATATGATCTTTTCAGTGATGTTGTAACCATGTTTAAGCCTGTTTCATGTTCTAACTGTAAGTTTTTATTTAAAAACTAACATCTTTTTTGGTAAAAATTATTTTAGAAATAATTTGAAGACAATTTTTAAAAAGAAAACATTTAACTCATTAGTGACAATTTTCAATACTTTTCACTTCTAATTTCCCACCTTTAGGGGGGGCTTCAGCCCCCATAGCCCCCTCCGTGGGTGCGCCTATGATTGTGTTAGCAACAGTTTAGTTTCTAAAATAAACTGTCACTAAAAACAGGACGATTTCTGATCCCCTACTAAATATCCGAAAAATTAATTATATCCTCAGAACAATTTCAGTCTCGAGTTCACACAGTTTTTCCTTCGCTATAATAAATCCAATTCCACCCCTTTCCAGTAGGTTTCACGATGCAGTCCACAGCAATGACGCATATCAGGGTATGTCGGCGGGCAGAACACGATTTAAAAAAAAATATATATGAAATGATCAACTTTGTTGGAAAGTAGTAACAAAAATCAAAATTTCCACTAAAGTCATTTTGGAACTTTGAGCAAGGTCTGGATAAGACATCCGAAGGCCCTATTCCTAGCACTTTTTAGGGTCCCCTGTTCGGACATACCTTGCTGACATATATAGTTACAGGATACAAATATATGTAAGTGAGGTGGTTAAGGTTCAACCACCACACCCTTTGTCCAGAACCTTAAAGCTTTTCTTTTCGGAAATCATGCAACTTTTTAAAAGAATTAATTGCTCTGGAAACTCGGGAAATTTTAGAATGTCTCTTTAGAAGTTGTTCTGTGAGCTGTTACAAACAATGAACCTGTAAGAGTTTCGAAACACTCAGAAAAATTGTTAAACATACGCAGTTCCGCAATATTTTCCTAAAGAGGTAACTCCTCGTCCCATTTTTGAAGGCGATATTTATGTCATGATTCATGCATGATGCATAAAGCTTTACTGTTAGTATTAGTCCATAGTGTATTGGGTGAAGAAGCATTATTAAATATTCCTAGTGTTTAGCATGATTGGTTTATTTTTAATGCTGTTCAAAAGTCTTGTGACGACGATCGATGTTCAGGTGGAGCAACTTAAAATCCATAAAACTGTAATGCACAGAATTCATGCTTCAAATAACACCATGTCTGTAAATACTCTATAGTGGGATGCTTTAGACCATAACATGACATTTGTTCCATCCCTAAATACGGTGTAAACAAGCACTTACACAAGGCGGCATGTGTTGTAAAAGTGCATCTCTTTACTTATCATTATACGTCTTGCGGTAATTGAAAAAAAAAAAAAAAATATATATATATATATATATATATATGAGACGTCAGATTTTTCAGTAAAGTTCCAGAGTTAAGGCAGGTAAAACGGTTTATTAAACATTGTCTTTAAGTTACAATATAGAGTGAGAAGAGGAGAGAGGAGACGGGTACAAAAATCAGCGTGGACTCATTGAGCAGTTCCAGTGGCAGAAATCTCTCGATTTTCGATGTGCGGGTGTATTTACACTCACCACACCACGTGGTTTGCGAAGACATAACTCCGCCTCTCTCTTATCTCTAATCGAACCACACACATTTACCAACATGACCCGCATCCGGGGCTACAAAGGCGTGAGGACACGTGTACACTCTAAAGAACTCAGAATCGACGGCCTGATGTCTGACAAATAACAAAATAAATAAAACATAGCTCCAGAGCGCGCGTGGCAAGTAAGACAGAAAAGCAAAACTTACAGTGAAAGTACCGCTTGAACAATACCCAAACTAGTAAAACCCAAATTACCTTTTTATACATTACATATATAAAAGTAAAACTATTTTAATAATTTTGGGCCTTTAGGCAGCGGCCTAATTGACCTGTGCAGTAATCAGGCCCAGGTTATGAGGTTCGGTCATGCTGATGTTAAAATTTTGGAAACTCGACCTCATATAAATTAGAAGCCGGGCAATGTACAATTAATAATGTACCTTTTTATTTTTGGAGAAAGGTTGCATGGTGTAAAATTAAGAAAATGTCTATGAAAAAAAAAAAACGAGCACTCGTGTCTAGTACTTTTTTTCTCCTCCCGAATGTTGCTAATAAACAAAAATAAAATCTTTGAGCCTTCAAATCCCGTGACATTTCGATAGGCATAACTGAATAGCTGTGCTTGCGTGTGGGCAGAGTAAAGTGATCAGCTGTTTCTGACGCGAGGATGACGTGCCCAAATTGACTCAGGCGACACGCGCTTTGTTTTTTCACCTAACTGACGAGAGAGGGTGTGTTTGAGTACCCCTGTAATCCTGTCCTCTTTTGATTCCGAGTCAACAAACGGTCGTTCGCTGCATGCGCTTGACATTTGGGTAGTTCTGAGATTCGCACATGCGCTTGGTCACGCAGAAATACTCCAAGAGGGAAAGCAGAAGCAGATCCCACAGCGATCGCTCCCTTCCATTAGCCACTCGCAGGCCGAACCCGCAACCTTCACACCTGAGCCGTCTACTATGCTCAGTGTCTTATAGAGATGAGACGGGCTCAGCCCGAGCCCGAGCCCGGGCTCTCTAATTCACAATTGCTTTCGGGCTCGGGCTCGTGAAAAATTTCTATTTTACTGAACATACTCCTTGAAGCAGATTTTTAAAAAGTGATTCATATGGAAAATAAAAGTACTTATAATTTAAAAAAAATAGCGCCACGGGTGCCTAGATGGTGCGTGAAGCTCTTTGGGTATTTCAGAACGGCGGCTTTTATTGCTTAGTTAGCCATGAGATCGGAAATTATTTCATAAACATAGATATAAAGAATTAGAAAGTGCATTCAAAATTTGCAACGATATTTGTCTTTAATTTGCACAAACGGCAAAATTTATTGTATTCTATCAAAGTTTTACTTCTTTGAATTTTATTGAATTTATTTATCTTT
Organism: Cheiracanthium punctorium; assembly: GCA_038373885.1. Classification (NCBI taxonomy): domain Eukaryota; kingdom Metazoa; phylum Arthropoda; class Arachnida; order Araneae; family Cheiracanthiidae; genus Cheiracanthium; species Cheiracanthium punctorium. The sequence continues at coordinate 1,061,056 of JAWZYV010009160.1, read as the reverse complement.
AGCTGAAATTTCGGGCTTGGGCTCCGACTTAAATAATATTGCTGCTTAAAATTGGCTTCAAAAATAAAATTGGCTTGAAAAAATGAGCCCGAACTCATCTCTTACCCACTCGGCCAATTTGGGGCAAATATGACAATGAGGAAGCCACATGGGACGACCTTGAGAGCTCGCGTACAGCGCCACCTATCGATTTCCGACCATGCTTTCCTATGTAATTATGGTTTCTGACGATGTTTTCTACCTTTCCTCCAGATTTGTACGCGAAGTTCCGGGACATAAATTCTGCTAACTATCACCTTTAAAGTGCGGATGCAAATTTTGAGGATGAAATTTTAAATTTTTAAGAAACAGTTTACTTTGATGCGATTTCGCCTCAAAATCAAATCTCAGAAAGAAAACTAGTTGCCATGGTGATGCATGAGGACGATTTTGAGCGCGACGCTGTCAGTAGTTATTTAGTAGTTAAATATGCCAACTCTAAATGGAAATAATCCAATCAGCGAATCGGCTAGCGCAAATCTTTTCACTGGTTGGAGGAATTTATTCCACTGCTTCCTCTCCAAATTAAAATCGATTGGACGAATGAAAGAGGTAGCCACTGGGCCTTTTTGAAGTATCCGCAAGTCATCAGGTGACAATAGACGATTTTGCTGGGGCGCGAAACGAATAAATAATGTATTGAGTACTGCGTTGGAACGAAGGTTTCGACTTTCACCAGATGAATATCCCTTTGAGTGGAAAACTAATCTCCCGGTTGTATTATAAATACGGGATACTTTAACCTCTTTTGACATTTTTTTGTATTAAATAGCATGTAAATATGGCTGAGCTTATAAAGTAATTTATAGTTCGCTCAAACTTTTCGCTAGAATATTGTAATTTAAGAAATTCAATTCTACCCTGATCCTGCTCCCTTCAATACACACATTTTTTTTTATTTATTTACTTTTTTTAAGCACTTGTTAGCTATCAATTGTGTTAATTTCAGACAAGGATTTTTGTCAACACAAGAAATGGCGTTTCACTTTTTAAGGGTTACCATATATCGGCCGAGTTTAGTAAAAACGTCGCCAAGAATTGCTATTTTCGGCGATGGGTCGACCCGTTTGCCGCCGAAAAATATATGACCGAATACTGAACCTGAAACAATAGATTCCATATCATGAGCTGTCTTTTTTCTGGTAAGCAAAGAAACCCTACTGAAACACAAATTGATGTTGCTAGTAACTTTTTCAACTGAGGCAAAACATGCTACTACACAGGGTGTACCCAAAATAGCACCAAACTCTGCACAGGCAGATTCCTCGTTGGAGGTACATAAAAATTGACCCAAGAATTGTACCTGCCCGATCCACAGTTTACGAGAAAAATAGGAAAAACAAAATAGGACATCACATCCGGTGCGAGGAAAAACAACTAGAAACATTAAATTGGACACTGGATTACATTTGCGGGACTCGCTGTTAAGGAAGCTACAATACTAAAGTCACGATCATCAGGTTTTGAAGGGGAAATTGCGACTCCAGTTCATTTAAAATAGTTTTTCCTGATGATTTTATTTATTTTTTTTCACAAATAAATGATTTCCTCTGCATGATGCATTGATATAAGAGGGACTGTTCCCAGAAAACGAAATCGTCCGATTGCAAAAAGTTTCCGCTCGTTTCCCGGAGAGCATGAAATTAAATTTCGGTATATAATAAAAATTGAATATGAGATTATTTTTTAAAGTGGACGAAGGTTAAATATATTGTAGTCATAGTTTTGTCGAATGTTTTTTTTTTTTTTTTTTTCTAGCGTCTCTTGTAATTGCCTCTACAACGGGCCTTACCTTCTAGTTTTAATATAATTTCAAATTTGACGTGTAAAGTAATTTCCGTCATTTGGAATTGGAGCTCTTTGTTCATTTAACCCCCACACAGAGGTTTATTTCCCTACACAACCTAAACCAGAGTAAAAAGGCATCGCACTTCAAAATGCGTGTTGTGTAACGTTGATGACACTATTTAAATATCCAATCGGTGTTTGTTCGGGTGAAGTGTTGTATCTTTACTGCAAAAATGTACCGGAACCTGTAAAACAAATTGACAGTAGCTAAATTAAAACCTTGTGCGTCTCTTGTAAAATTCGACTCGAAAATTTGCGACATGTGATGGTAAAAGTCACTGATGAAATTAGTCGGGTTTTTTGCGATCTAATTTAAAGATTTGCTTGCTTAACCGAGATGTTTACAGTAAAATTTCTCAGTACAGCGATACCCGCAATAGTCTACGCAATCTAACTACGATATTTTTTCACTGTACCAAGTTAATACTTTGTGGTTCATTTTCATTTAAAAAACCGCTGTGTCTGTATTGTTAATTTTTTGTACGACTCTCACTTTTTTTATTGATTTTTTGCTACACAGTATTGTGAATCATTCATTTATTGATTTCTTTCTTTATTTTCTACTCGATATTATTTAATTTTCAATTACAAATGCTGATAATTCTGTTGATTTACATTATGCGAGTAAAATTTTAAATTATTGCTTTTTAAGGAACCCTTTTTTTACAATCCATTAACTCGTTTGGCCGTGCAGTGCACGATTTTTCAAAGTTGGCTCCAACTGATTTTTAATGGTACACTGTACGGACATTAATATTTTATCCTTTTCATTTCTTCCCCCCCCCCTCTCAAGTATTTATTTCTTATAAAGAGTTGATTCAGTGTGCGAATTGTTCAACTGACATGTACAAACAGCACTTGGAAGCTCAGGAGAAAAAAAAAAAAAACATGCCCGAAGACAACAAATACAGAAAAATGAAAGAGAGAGAGAGAGAGAGAGAGAGAGAGTGAGAGAGAGAAACAACATCTTTTCACAGAGTATAGAAATTACGTAAAAGTTACTGTGAATAAGGGGATTTTTAAAAAAAAAGCTTATTACTGGCTACGACTCATACAGAAATGAATTTAGTTAACTGTAAAAAAATAAAAATAAATAAATAAAAATAAAAATAGAAAGTATGTCACAGAAAGATCACCTCCCCATGCTTTTCATGCATTTCAATAGGGAATTTGTATGTCGTCTACAGCAATGATTGCCAACCGGTGGGGCGTGTACTCCTTGTTGGGATGCAGAGGCTTTTCAAAGCCGGGGGGGGGGGGGGAGCGAGAAAAACAGGCACACATCAATAATGATAATCAATAGTTATAATACATATTTTAACCCTTTAACGCGCAGTGTTCCCGCTCTGGGAACACCAAACATTGACGTTTTGACTGTTGCCAGTCACGAAGAATAGATTTGATTGCTATAAAAATAGTTGCGGGTGGCATAGCTCAATGAGAATCCTTTACTTTTTAGCACGTCATTTCCCATAAAAAAAATGGTCACGATTATTTTTAACAGCACTGACATCTGCTGAAAAATGGAAGCATAGGCGCACCCACGGAGGGGGCTATGGGGGCTGAAGCCCCCCCTAAAGGTAGAAAGTTAGAAGTGAAAAGCTTTAAAAATGAAAATTGTCGCTAATGTATTATCATGTTTTCTTTTTTTAGTTGTCTTAAAGTTATTTCTAACCAAGAAAGACATTTATTTGAAAAAGTTTTTAAATAAATGCTTACAGTTAGTTTATGAAACACTGTTAATCTCTGTTACAACATCACTGAAAAGATCAGATAATTATTTATGACTCCATACCGAGTTACATTGCTTGTGGGCTTGTGTTCTACGGGACAATCAAGTGGTACCGAATATGTAGACGTTATAAGAGAGTTGTAACTAATCGAGGTCACTATAACCGAGTGCAGCAGTATTTGTATTTCGCCCAGCCCCCCCCCCCTAAACTAAAATGCTGGGTGCGCCACTGAATGGAAGAATGCGAAAACGGCTGGATAGATTGACCAATGCTGAAAAAAAGGCAACGTTCTGGAATTTTGGGTGTTTTTCTCCAGATGTAATGTGAATACGTGTTAGAACCCTTATTAAAAAGTCCTCCGCTCAAGCTTACCCTCCCAAGGCAGATGCCCCTCTTATAGGCTTCTCATAACACACAAAACAATTCTGTAACATTTTAATAATTTAATGATTATTTGATAGAAGGATGAGATGTTTCGTATACAGATTTTTTTTTTTTTTAATGGCGACTCCCAGGTTAAGAAACGATGGCCCATAGTAAAAAAAAGAGATAAAAACACACAAAATTCTTTTTCTTGTACTCGTTGACCGCATTATTGAAAAATATCATTCATTTCGATGAATTTTAGAACTGGCAATCAGACTCTGAGCTTGTCTGAGACTGAGAGAGGTAAATTTAAGTTATTACTCTCATGTGTAAGAAGCTGAGACCTTCAAAGAGATGCTTGCTGTCCGGAAAAATGAAGGAATTCGAAAAGAGACATGATATTTCGGAAATGATTCGAGAATGCAGATTTTTGCATTACCAGTATACTTGGATCTGCTCTGTGTGCATTAAAAATGCTTTAAATTGTTCCACGCTAAAAGGACTTCTGAACACTTGGGAGGGGGGGTGGATATTAACTTCAAAATTTGTTAAATCTGTATGAAAGAATTTTTTGTTAATGACTATAGAACAGTCTTGTCTGCATAATGATTATCCCCCCCCAAAAAAGCAAACATTAAGGGGTTTTGCACCACAATCATGCAATTAAAAATGACATAAAAGTTTTAAAAATGAATTTTTTTTTTAAATCTCATTTTCGTACTTTATTAAGCATAGTTTTTACTTGAAAGAAAAATAATTATATATATGGCTTTTCCCGCACCATTTTTGGTAAAAAAAAAAAAAAAAAAAAAATCACTTACAGAGCTATCTATCTCCCCAGGGAGGGGGCTATGGGGGCTGAAGCCCCCCCCCCTAAAGGTAGAAAGTTAGAAGTGAAAAGTGTTAAAAATATGAAAATTGTCGCTAATGAATTAATTTTTTTTATTTCTTTCTTTTTTTAACTGTCTTCAAATTATTTCTAACCAAAAAAGACATTTGTTTTAAAAAGTTTTTAAATAAATGCTTACTTACAGTTAGTTGAAACACTGTTACACATGGTTACAACGTCGCTCAAAAGATCAGATAATTATTTATGACTGTATAATGAGTTACATTGCTTGTGTTCTATGGGACAGTCAAGTGGTACCGAATATTTTGACGTTATAAGAGAGTTGTAGCTAACCGAGGTCACTATGACCGAGTTCAGCAGTATTTGTATGTAGCCCAGCCCCCCCCTAAACTAAAATCCTGGGTGCGCCACTGCTCGCACGTACATGAAACAGGGTCGTATTTAAATTTATTCCTGAAATAAATTTTTAAATGAACCACTTGACATATTAAAAGGAGCACAAAAATGTATTTTTAAAGTGTGGGTTTTTTTTTTTTATTGTTGTTGCTGTTTCTGTAAATTAATTTTTTATGCCAATTTCAAGAGCTCAGCAGATCATATTTGTTTTACACAGGAGAACACAAATATTCACTATTAAAATTTATCCATCGCTTAAATTACTAAAATCATTGTAAAACATCATCTATATTAATTTATAAAGAAAGAGAAAATTTGCTTATAGACTGACTCATCATCGCACAGAAAAAATCGTCAGAAAGTCAGAAACATGAAGCTTTGGGGATCGATTTTCATAATGACGTAAGCGCACATTAAGAGAGGATTTTTCGCAATTCGCCCACAAAGGTATACATTCGTCCTCTCTTAATTAAAATAATAAATTAAGGGCAACCCACATAATCTATAGGAAATACAATTGTTAATTATGCATAGTTTTCCTGAACTATCCATATTATTTAATAAGCTCATGTTTATGAGTATGATTATGATGACACTGATAAACACACCACGAACAGTTTTAAGCCATAAATAAGACCAGGTTTACACTGGGACGGTTTGGGTGCTTCCGCCTTCAGTGATGCTAAGAGAGAGGAAATACATTTCGCTGAATGTCTCACTCCTTCAGTGGCAAATCACGAAGACAATGCTTACCCCTCACACACACTTAAGTTTGAACTATTTAGTGTTGGAGAAAAATTTCGTGTGGCCAAAAATGTTCGCGTTTGCTCTGAGTTACGCTACTTGTGGAAAACTCGCATAATATCCCATTCGCGTAAGACAGATTGCGTTGTAGCGCGAGTCTTACACTGTTTTTGAAGTAAAACTTCTCTAGGCGCAACTAGGGAATAACTCAGATTTTTTTTCTGACGGAAGTAACGTTCAGTAAAGGAAGTGACGTATCTGTCATATACTCCATGCTGACCCTGAAAAAGAAGAACCACAGAAAAACCTACATTTTCGACCGCTCTGCTGCGTTCGCGGACTTAATCCTGTCAAAGTACGCGGAACCTGTTAGGGAAAGAAACGACGAGAAAAACAGTCAAGTGCCGTATCTTTCAGACATCAATCTTTATTTTATATATCAATAAGCGTTGTGAAGGTACATCGAACACAATATTTTACATGTAATCCCAACCTTACAGGAGGTTTTCGATAATCCTGAATAATAAGCATGGTTTTGGAAAAGCACAAAGAAACGGACCCTGGCTGCAATCAATCCCAAACAATAGACAGAACCTGCATTTAAAAAACACGAATACAGAATAATAATTCGAAACCTACCAGCAGACGAACAACGCTTAAGAACACTGTGATAGAAAAACACACACAAAAAAAAATTACACTACCAGCATTCGAACCCAACAAACAGAGGAAAACATCAGTTAAAGAACGCAGTTAAAGTATAATACTAGACTATGGACATTCCCCCCCCATTCAAACCCAACCTCCCGACGGATCAATGGTATAAGAAACAGTTAAAGAATAATGCTACAACATGGACACTTCCTGGATTCTAAGTAATTATTTTCGCTCTCAAGAATCTCAGCCGTTAGTTGATTTTTTAAAAGAAAAATTTGATCTAACTATGAATACTTCTCGACTTCAATCAACAACGCGTTTCGGTACAACGATAGATGCTGTATTTTCAAGAAAATTAGCAAATTTAGAGAGTAAAATTTATGTTTCACATTATAGTTACCACAAACCTATAATTTCGTGCATAAAAAAATTACGATGACATTCAAGTACCTATTTCCAATGTATAATATGAATTACAACATTTATATAATCTTTGTATAGTACGTGAATAATAAATATAATTAAATTATAATATGATATTTATTTTAAGTTCAAGTTTAATCAATTCAATGATATGTGTCGTAAACGTCAAAGAAGTTTTACTTCAATCGCGCGTAAAGATGACACGCACACACTTCTTTTAATTCTTTTTGTGGAAGGAAAAAATAAGACCGTCCTATCTGTGTAATATGCAAAGTTCTTTACAAGTTTTAATCAAAGTTACGTCTTATATATCAGCCGCTCATTACAGGTTAAGACACGCAGTAATCTAACAAATGCATTTGTCATCCAATGCATCGATTATTATTTCAATTGTGAGCAATGAAAATTATCCACTCACTTATTCATTTTTATGGCGTGTTTATTACCTTATCCGAAAGCACGGGGCAATCTAAAAAATAAAAACAATAATAAATGAAAAGATTGGAAGTCGTGACGGAGTTATTTACGCCATGTATCTCACGAAGATGGATCGATTTGAATGCTCTCGCTTAATTGAAAATGAAATAACTTCTGCGATCTCGGAATGAATTTTTGATGGAGGTGTTTTCTTCATCGAATCATCGACTTCTAAATTAATAAGTTTTGAAAAGTCGGGAGAGAGAAAGATGGAGAAAACGAACCAGTTATCTATGAGGTGCTTTATTTATGAATTCCTCGTTCAGTTTATATTTTTTTTTTTATGATTCTTTCGTCCCTGTTGTAAAAAAGTATATTATGATATACTTTTATATGATAGGGAGTCAAAAATCGTAAAAATTTATTGGGTGATTCATAACAGTTGGTACAAAATGTAAGGGGAGATAATGCTCATACTAAGGAATCAGAATCATATAGCAATGTGGGGTCAAAAACGCCGTTTTCACTGACCTGTTTGTTAATAATCACTTTTGGAAAAGTGTTGAAATATTCGTCTAATTTCTTAACCGAGTTTCGTAAACAATATAGGCTCGTCTCCAAGAACTTAATCCATGAAATCAAATAGAATTTTTTAAACCATTTATGCCTATACTCGGGGCACACCTAACCTGATAATGGAGGGAATGCTGCAGACCGTGTGATTCCGCCGCTTTCAAATAGTTCTTTCCCTTTGCCCTGCTTTTTACAGAACTAAGACATTTATCAACTATTAAGTGCTAAAATAAAGTGTATGTTATAAAATAAATTCATATTTGTCTTATTTGAATTCAATAATTAAAAGGATTACGAAATTAAGCCAGCAATTAGATGTAACGCCTTCCCAGACGCTTGACCAATGAAAGACCTCTTTCGTGCTGGCGGGAATCAGAAATGCAGATTCGCCTTGCTTTGTGATATTGACAGCCAAATAATTGGAAAGAGAAACGAGTGTCGGAGTGATAGATTCGGAAAGTAGTGAAAAGGCTCCTCTAGCCTTCTCCTCTGTTATCAGGTAAGGTTTGCCCCGAGTATAGTGTCCCTTTTTTGGTACGGTATTTTCGCTATCAGTCGGAAACGTTATTTATTTTTCCGAGCCTTTGTTCACGAGTATTGAACCTCAACTCCACAAAATATTTTAAGATGACCCAGTAGGATGCTGACATTTCAATTTTTATTAACAATGATTTTTTTTAAAAAATCATCCCTCGTTCACTTTCTTAAGCACCTTTTTCACTTTCTTACGTTCACAGGTAGAGTTGGAAAATAAGAATACGGATAGGATAGGAGAGGAAAATTAATAACGTCAACATGAGATTGAAGTTGCTGTTCTAAAGAAGTGAATTCTAGAATAAATTTTTCGGATATTTAGTAGGGGATCAGAGATTGTTTTATTTTTGGGAGTATTCGGGAAAGTACAAATGCTTCCTTTTTACATAGCATCCTGAATTATAAGAACTAAAATAGTTCCGGCCACGAAATTATTTCGAAAGTCTTTAATCTGTCTCACAAGGGCGGATTAAAGAGGGAGGCGGAGAGGACCCCCCCCCCCGAGAATAAAGAAATTAGTGTAATAGATCCTATTTTACTTCCATAAAATAGATGTATATGTCAATCTTCTAACTAACCGCCCCCGCTGACAAACTAACCCCCCCCCCCGACAAACTTGCAATAATCCGTCACTGTTGTCTCAAACCAATAAGTAGGCACAAGGATACAATGCGCGAAGTTTGGTGCATGTGCCACGATTGGACCACCCAAAAGCATCTTTATAACAGCTCCATAAGCTTTTGGAACAAGTAGTATACACAAGTATAGACATCTCATTTTGCTGTATACTAACTATATATTCCGTGTAAAAGAAATAGGCTGGTCAAGGTCAATCATTCTCCTTCTTCATTCGCTCGTAGCCATAGATGTTCGTGATGGAGGAACACGATCCTACTCAACAGTAATCTGCAAGCCCCCCTCATGGGTCGGCGTCGCTTGCCTTCGTCTGTCAGGTTAATCTATTGCCCCACCAGTGGCCAAGAGCATAGCGCTCTGAACTGGAGGACGGAAGGTGCCTAGTTCAAAACCAGGTTGCATCCGCTGACCTAGCCGTTCGAAGTTTTCCATGTTTTCCTCCGAAACTTAGCGTAAATTCGGATTAGGACCCCTCAAAAAGATCCCCACGGAGAGCACCCCACCCCTCGGCCTAGAGCCCACGTGTAGCTAACTGGCCGTAATCCCACACCATAAGATAATCTATTACTTGCAGTCGTAAAAAACTGATGTCTCCCCAAAAACTGGCCTTGAAAGGGCCCCTATTAGATTGCATCATTATAAAGAGCATCTTGAGGGCAATGAAACTGCCCTCAAGATTTTGTGGGACTTACGAATTATCCCGGCGGTCATTCCCGCCAAACTATTTTTTCTTCAAATGGGACGCCAAACTGTTCCCAATCGTATTCCAAGCCATATTAATTTCATGTGTCCGGCATTTATCTTCGTGAAAAATTGCTGGCGGACCGCCGGGATAATACGCAAGTACCGATTTTGTAAATGCCCACTTTGGTCAACTTTTCAGTGGTTCGCATCCTTTTTTCAGGTGGTAGGTGGGCGTTATCCTCCAGGTATTTCTTCTGGAGGCGAGCGAAGGAAAAAGACGTCAGCTCAACAGACTTTGATCAAAGTCTGTTGCACGGCTAACGGCTTAAAGTGGCTAAGACACTCAAAATAGTAGACGGCTGAAGTGTGAAGGTCCCGAGTTAGGGTCCCATCGCGAGGCTATCGATCTAATGGACTGGAGTTTTGGTCAGTTTTCTTCATATGTAACGTAAATATGCGTTAGAACCCCGTTGAAAGTTCTCCGACCAAAGCACCCCCCATCTGGTCAGATCGCCCATGCGTAGCGTTTCCATAAAACCTCAAACAAATTAACTTTCCTGCCCAAATAAAGCAATTTCCCGAAGTTAATGGAAAAAGCTGATTCCCAAGCAACCCAGACAGCCTGAAATTGAGTTATCAATATCATCTACCATCGAGACGAAAAATAGGCGTCTCGCGTCTAGCAAAACAGCTTTGTTTCGTCTCGCAAAATCCCTATATCCTAGTGTAAAAATGTTTGTCTCGTCTCGCCAAAAGTCGTCTTGCGTCCATCCCTAATTGGAGTCAATAAGATTATCCAATGTTTTATGGTAAATGAACTCCATGTTCTTGTGTCATCTCCTGTAAGCCTGGGTCAAACAAACCCACTGTTTTAGAAACCGAAAATTGGTTCCGGAGAACATTCCTTATGAAACCTGACAGGGGCCTCGTGAAGTATTGGGGTTCGAGTCGCCTTAACCCTTTGAGGCGCAACCCTTTCCCAATGCTGAAAAAAGGGGGCAGCCGTTGCCATCGCTCGACTGAACGACTAGCAAGAGGGCGGACGATCCGAAACGTTCATCGCGTGGTGCCACAGATCGAGAGACCCCTTTTTGGACGACAGCTGGCTGTGCCACGCGATGAACGTTTCGATCGTCCGCCCTCTTGCGGGTCGTTCAGTCGAGCGATGGCAACGGCTGCCCTTTTTTTTTCAGCATTGGGCCATCTGTCCGGCTGTTCTGGCATTCTTCCATTTTTCAGCAAATGCCAGTGCTGTTGAAAAGAATCGTGAACAATTTTTTGACGGGAAATGACGGGCTCAAAAGTAAAGGATTCTCTTTGGAGCTAGGTCCCCCGTAACTATTTTTATAGAAATCCAATCTCTTCTTCGTGACTGGCAACAGTCAAGACGTCAGAGTTGGATGTCCCCAGAGCGGGAATACTGCGCGTTAAAGTTTTAACCCATGGTTATCACTTTCATCGTCTCCCTTGTTCTGTTGTATTATTCTGTGATTGCTAATGAGTGTTATTTGGGACTCTAAAAAAAATTGCTAAACGGAAGTACAGGGTTGAAAGAATGTTCTTTGAGACCGAAGAAGAATGGATGATTGTACCACGCGAAACGATCGTTTTGTCAATAAGTATACCTTTCTATAAATGTTATTTTACAACGTTTTTGAATTATTTTTATTTTTTAAACGAATTATGTTGTTGAGTGTTCTTTGTTACTATGTATTATGAAAGTTATTGATAGGAGTGGTTTACTTAGAATCGTGATAAAATAGACAACTGTTTAACTTTGTGCATTCAATACATTTCATTATTTATTTCTGCCGGAAAAAATCTACACAGTATCTTAATCTATGTCTGCTTTTGTGTTGTTTTTTCACTATTTCTATCCAACTGAAAATTTAAGCGTCAATCCGAGAATTTCGTCCAGTGTTCCAGAGAGTCTTATTTCTTCATCGAATATTTCACACTCTTCGAGCCAATCTTTCTGAGTGGTAGCAAGTCGTCTTTGATCCAACACTTAGTTTGCTTCTTCAGGTCTTTGAGTTTCCTCGCCATCTTCTTGCCACCTTTTGCGCTCTTTTTTTCGTCCAGGAGCACTTCGTCTTCTGCCTCGAAAATGCCATTTGAGGACTCTACGCTTTTGGGCTCGGAATCGGGAAAATATTCGAAAGTAGCATCCTCTTCGAAAGCCTGGTTTCTGAAATTAAAAGGGAGACTATTAGGAACTCTTCAAAAATTGAACGATGATAGTCTATTTTAAGGCAGCAATCTTAGACATTTGAAGAGCAAGAATTTTCACATCAATATAGAAAACCAACTGGATAGACAGCCCAACGCTGAAAAAGTGCAGCCGTTGCCATCGATCCATTTAACCCTTTGAGGCGCAACCCTTTCCCAATGCTGAAAAAAGGGGCAGCCGTTGCCATCGCTCGACTGAACGACCAGCAAGAGGGCGGACGGTCGAAACGCACGCGATGACCGTTTCGATCGTCCGCCCTCTTGCTGGTCGTTCAGTCGAGCGATGGCAACGGCTGCCTCTTTTTTCAGCATTGGGCCATCTATCGAGCTGTTCTCGCATTCTTCCACTTTTCAGCAGATGTCAGTGCTGTTAAAAATAAGCGTGACCATTTTTTTACGGGAAATGACGAGCTATAAAAAGTAAAGGATTCTGATGGAGCTATGTCACCCGCCACTATTTTTATAGAAATCCAATCTATTCTTCGTGACTGGCAACAGTCAAAAGAGTTAAGTGTTCCCAGAGCGGGATCACTGCGCGTTAAACGGTTAACTACCAACAGCATGGTGGTCAATCGAATAGCCCATCTGGCGCCACAGAGCTAAAGAAGTTTTCTAACACTGCTGGCCGCTCAGCCATTTACCCATATTTTTACCATTAAAACCACTTTCTGACCTTTTTTTTTCTTTCCGACTAGCAGTGAAAGCGCTGAAATAAGGTGGTTTCACGGCGCTCTACTAGGGCACGTCAAAGGGTTAACCTTTTCAGAATGATCCCATACAATAATTATGTTGGCAGAGACGTTCCGCCGGCGTCCCATTTCGTCACGTCACAAATGTGATATAAATACACTCCTTCTATGGCGTCCTTTCGTGATAAACATGTGTCGTTGCAAAGAAACGTCGCAGTGGAATGCAGAGACGTCCTCGTAAGTCACTTGGACATCCTCAGTGATAATTAGACACTGTATGACGCCACTTTGTGACCAATATGTGGTGGTACAGAGTTATGTCGCAGTATAATTTTTCACTTAGATCAGTATGTGATATCCATAGTCACCATATGATGCCACAAAAACTGTCCCATGCGGCCATTTCACCGTCGCCTCTACCTCTCTGTGACGGACATGTTACACAAAGTCACAGTGTGGCTGAAGTTTTTATTTTAAACGCAAGAACATACATAATATGGATCATCTAGAATAAGTTTAAATCCAGTATGTATGAACATAATATATAACCACTTGGGGGGAAAAATCCCAAAATCTATTCTTTATAGGTTAGTTATTTATACAAATATAAATAATTTACCTACCTTGAAAATTTATAAGTAAATTTTTAAGATAGGTCGGTCGGTAAATCTTGCATGAAATTAAAAAAAGGATTATTCGAAGTGCTTATATAATTATGCGAGCGACTGTATACAAAAATATTCTGGATATTCTGTATCAAGTTTTGGTTTATTCATGGACATTTTTTGGATATTATAGATTACGTCCTTGAACAGATATCTTATGGACGTCGATAAATAGACCCAGACAGACGTATTACAAATGAGTTGGTTTAAAATAAACATAAAATGGATAAGCGTGATTTCTAGGTCATGTTATCACATAACATGCACTGTACAAATATTAATCACATAACATGCACTGTACAACTATCTAAATATATTAATACTTACACATAGGATAGGGTTCCATCGTGTGTACCGTTGTCTTTTGTGGACTCAAAATCTTCTTCCCCAGGAACACCTGGTACCTCTGTATTTCCTTCACTTCTATCAGCTCCAGTTTTCTTCAGGCGTTCTACCGTATTGCCACTATAAAATGTCTCTACAATGCTCTCGCTCGGGTCATAATAAAAGACGCTGCTATCCTCAACAAATGACACGCATTTTTTCGCAGCCCCTGCCGATTTCGACGAATTGCCATCTTCCTTTCCGTTTTCATCCTTTTGACTTCTGCTGCGTCTGTCGATGCAGAATATGTAAGGATAGGCGCAATCCTCCAGTGTTCTCTTGAAATTATGAAGCATGCCTCGCTTGACCTCCGGCTGCGTCTCCACGCATTCCGGGCAGTTTCCAAACATCGATGTTTTGTCGTTTGAGAAACTCGTTATTTTGTTGCTTTTGACTTCCTCCGACTCCTTAGAAATATCCTTTGGTGCGTAATCATCTACATTTAAAGAATATTTAGACTTGTTTTTGGTACTCTCCAAGTTGGTTTTTCTCTGGCAAGGCACTTTTTTATTTTTACCAATCTCTTTAAAGATAGAACTATTCGCACAATCCGTTTCTGCTACCTCTTTTGATTCCTGTTCGTCCCAAACATCTTTTTGTGAACTATTTGGTCCTTCCGCAAAGTTTTCTAGAACATTCGGCCTTACATTGCGAGTCGTAGGCATTCCGAACAGTATCCCATCAAACACTGCTAAACTATCCGTGCGCCTTGGTAGAATATTGTGTTTTCTTAATTTTCTAAAGCCAGTTTTGTCTGTCACGTTTAATTCAGCTGTTCGAGAGTTTCCTTTACGGATAGATTTGCTTCGAGCACCATTAATACCCCCGGGTGTTATTTGCTTTAAATCAATCATTTGACTTCTGCCTTTGAAATTAGAATTTCCATGTATGGACTTTTCTTCTTCTCGTGCCTTTTCTTCACCATGAGGGATATCTCTCCTAATGCTGTTGTTTTCAAATGAATCGAGGCCTGCTATGTTTAATTCTCCACCCAACTGATTTGGTATGGTAGCATTTTGTAAATCATCGGATCGATCATTTAATGTTTTGGTTTGGTCTGTTTTTCTCCAAAATATATTTTCGTTTAGAACTTCATCACAAGAAACCGGGTTTCTCCAATAAGAATTTTTTGAGTTACTTGCAGCTTGTGTTTTGATGGCTCGGGGATATACCAGTTTCAATATCTCATTCTTAAATCTGTTTCTTTTAAGCTTATCGCGTAAGTCATTCGATGGAAGAGCCGTCTTTGACTTGGTACTTTTACCGATTACAGTCAACTTAGGGTGAAATAAACTCTCAGCTCCGACCTTATTGACATGTGTTCTCTTTCTGGCAGAATACTTTTTCGTTCTTTGACACTTCTGTACTCGTTGTTGAAATGGCAACGGTCTGTCCCATTCAGATTTAATTCTACTGTCTGTGGTACTCATTTTAAAATTAAATTTGTCATTTATTTCTCCCATTAGATCAGAGAATTTGGTGTTATTATTATCAGAATTCGAAATGTTGCAACTGTTTATACGAGGTTGCTCGTTTTTCGGACTTATATATTCTATTTCAGATTTCGTCTCCTTTTCGCATTCAGTAAGTTTCGATTTTGCTGCTTCTATTCTTTCATGAATAACTGATTCCAATTCAACGAATGGCATTTCTATGAAGTGTTTGCTAACGTCATTTTCAAGGGATTTTTCATGGCTGATATTAACTTCGACTGCTTCATTGGCCTGGTTCATACCGTCTCCGGAACTATGATCTTCTTCTGTTTTAAAATGTTTGAACTTCTCTTCACGTTTGTTTATTTCAACAGCAGACAACCAGAGGCTGCTTGCATTTGCAGTCATCGATGAGTTCGTCTCATCTTGTGTTATTTTATTATTTTCTTCATCGCAGTCTATATGTGTGGTGGCATTGAGCAATGTGGCAGGACTTGTAACTTCAAACTCTTTCACGTTGTCAGACATTTTATGAGTAGTTGAGTTAGTGCTATCATTCTCTGTCAAAACCTGTTTGTTAACACCTGGTTCCGTTTTATTCATAAACAAGGGGAACTCAGCAAATGAATCGTTTTTTGGACTCCCGAATATTCCTCCACAGTCAGCTATTTCATTTGTACTTGACTTCATGTTGGCATCCTCAGTCAAAAGCCCCTTGTTATTATGAAATGCTTCCAGTAACTGAATTTCTTCACATTTTGGGAACATAACTGTTGGATCCTGTGGCGTATGGCTGGTTGAATGAGTTTTAGATTCGAAAGACTTCGAGTTCAACGACTGTGTTGGCTTCTCAAGCCGATCGTTAAAATAATTGAAAAATGTCGGCTGAACAGTTCTTTCCGCGGAAATTTCGGCCAGTTTGTACGCTATACCAGACGCTGAGGACTGATTTTCGGAAATATCTGTTGGCATTACTCCTTCCGGGTGTAAGGGAATTCTCCTGAGTTCTTCAATATCGATGTTTTCAAAAGGTAGGTGATATTCTCTGATGTAGTCATTCCATGTAGTTATCAAAGTTTCGAAGAGTATTTCCGTGACACATGCTAAAAATAGGAAACAAAACAAACAGTAAAGATAAATCATGCCAGATGCATCGATTATAAAACACTTTCTTACACGATCTTATTTCAACTTACGCAGTTGCTTAACGAATGGTTAATCTGTTCGTTTTCCATCGTCCAAAAAACATGGCGTGGCTGTGAAGCTAATAAATCATGTACTGTAAGAATTTGATTGCGTGTACTGTGAAATTTACTTTTTAAAATACTCCTGTTCAAGTAACTGTTCATATGCTGTAAAAATATTACAGTGCAGGGCCGAACTGGACCGCTGAAACGGCCCGGGCGATTCGATCAGACCGACCCCCATCTTCCTCCGTGTACGACGAGAACCGAACAATATAATAGCTTTCTATACATCACTTCTCCTTAATTTGGTATCTTTCCAGAACTGAAAATTACGGAAAATTGAGGAATGTGTGAATTTACAGAATTTTAAAGTAGCCTAGGGCAGGTCATTTATTTTACGTACCTCTGCAAATTTTCATGCCCATCGTTCTAACAGTGTAGAATTGTATACCGGACAAACAAACTATGTATTATAATACATATAAGAATAATTATATATAACATATAACTATTTATATATTAGAATAAAGATAGTCTGTATGTGGGAACCATTGTTCAAAGATATGTCCCCTTGCACATTTTGCGTCGCGAACTTGCTGGTCGCTGTCGAATCAAGAGCTTTGCGCAGCTTTAACTGATTCGAATGTAGAGCTTCCCGAGGACAGCCCTTGCGGCCCACCAAAACCACCGGCCCGTCGGGAGTTCACCAGACCGCCCGATGCCCTAGTCCGACCTTGTCACAGTGTCATTTGCACACGTACTCTGAAATTTACAGTAGAACGACAGAAATAACAATTTCTACGCTCTAGAAATTTTACAATGCTCACTGTTAAATTAAGTATACAGTATAACAATCAAAAAAGATTATGCGATATTATATTTTGTGGCAAGGTAATCATTGAACGGAGAAAAGCAGGAACGCCGATTGCCTGTATGTGTACCGTCATCATGGCGAAAACAATGGTGCAGTGTACATTCTGAATATTTGGAATGAATCGCAGACAAACTGCCAAACAGTTAATATGCCTGCAGGTAATCGAATAATTGTTGCATATGAAAATAAATATGGAGTTATATTTATACATGACATAGCAATATAGGAATAGTTCCAGATATTACTCCAGAGAATCAATGTCTTATATGAAGGAAGTGTATTTTTTTTCTGATGCCCAACATTATAAAATACACAAAATAGAACAGCTTGGATATTTGCTACCAATGGCGGCTTCTAATACCACGGCGATTTGCTCATGCGCATAATCGATAATGATTTCCCATTCAGACTGCCATTACAAAAAAAGTTCTTCATATATTCTTCTGCTTAATCCTTGGCAGATTGTCGTATTCAGTACCGCGAAATGTTTCATCTTGCCTTGGTGCCTAACATCCAAGCTTTTCCCAACAAAATTAACAAGCCTCCAGCTTTTAATGGATTTATTTTAAAAATAAGTTGATTTATTTAGAAATTTAAGATTAATAGGTCAATTTGGTTTTTGTACATTCACAACACAATTTTATTATAATCATTACTATTTGGTTCTTAAAATGAACTTAAGACATACCTGGGACGGATTCGCAAAATCTTAAAACGAGATTTTTCACAATGGGATTCATTTGCGCCATTCCTTATTAGATGCCTTGATGGGTTTACTATAAAATCAATCGGTTATGGTAAATTTTATTGGAATATATATTTTTTTATGTCTATGGGTTTAAAGGTTTGTCATACTGAAGAGTTTTAAAGTATTACATTATTATAGGAATTTATATTGTCACTTGTCATTATTTAAAAGTACTGCATTGTTGAATTTGAAGAGTTCTGTTTAATAAATAAAGTTTTGTAGATTGAATGAAATACCATGTTGTTTTTCATTGTTGGGTATTGTTGTTTCGGCTCGGTACTGCTGGGTTGGTTTTGTTGTTGTTTTGCATTGCTGCACAACTTTAAAAGTAGACATAAGCAATTGAATTGAGTTAAACTGAACAGATTGGTGAATAATCCATTATCTAACACAGTCCTCGCTGTTCCAATTCTCTGCGAACACAAACGAAAAACCAACCAGACAGACCTTAAAGTAAACGGTGGCAGGGGAGAGCGAGTAATGCTATCTATTCTGTACAAAACTTTTCCTTTCAAGTTGCAAATGCCGCCAACGCGTTTTCCTCAAGGTATTCCTTGTATCCAAATACTGTTGGTAACAGGCAATTTGAACCAACTTCCTTGTTACCAACATGGTAACAAGGTACTATTGGTGGTGTTCGTTCGTGATTTTTTTTATGCGTTTTAAAATGAGATCTGAACAAAGTTTGAATGATGAAAACTCGCTGAAAAATTTCAATGACTGATTTTTCTTGAAATAATAAAAATTGGATTTTGAGAGTACGACTCCTAATATAAAAAACGGCGCTGCCAATTTTCGTGAAATTTAGTACATAGGCTATTTTGGTGTCACAAATGAAAATCCACTAAAGAGATTCGAAAAAATGTTGAATTTTAAATTAAACACCAATTATTTCTCTAAAACTAATGAAACTTTTTCATTTCTGCTGCTTTCAAACGCTGATTTTAAAACTTGTGGATCTCATTTTTTAAACAACATTAGTAAACGCGATTGAAACCATCTTTCTACTAAAGAAATTACAAGTGTTTTAGTGTTCAGTTTATTGCTGTAGGTGGCTGCAACTGCAGTACGGAAATTTCAATGAATGCATGACAAGTGTGAATATTGTTTCACTTCAACGAGCTTACGAATCAAAAGCTTAATTTTGGAAGCCATTGTAACCGCTTCTATTGACAAGTCGATTAGACGCTCGTCTTAGAATGCGTGGTCACACGAGTCAGTGGCATGCGTGTTCGTATCATGTTGAGGAGGACATCGTAGCATGTTCGTATCATGTTGAAGATTTCTGCTCACTACTCTAAGTTTGTGATGGATAAATAAGTATACTTGATACGATAGTTCAGAGTTGAATTATTTTTTTAATTACTATATTAAAAAAAATCGCAAATATCCAATAAAAACTTCTAAAAAGCATTAAAATCGCCCTCTTCCGAACAAACTAAAAAGTGGAAAAAAAAAAGAAAGAGGAAAGAACCAGAAAAGCATATGGTATCGTTCGAAGAGTCTGTCCCTCTTTGTCTGAACTAATGAATATAAACTACGTAATTCATAAAGAGGAGACCCGGTGGTTAGTGGTAGCGCATTGCGCTGCCACGGCACAAGTCCGGGTTCCGGGCTGGGGAAGGTTGACTCAACCTTTCATCCCTTGAGTGAGTCGACAAAAGCTTGCTTGGAAGTTAAACACTGGGGCTCCGCGTCAGGCAGATCACCTGACCGAGACATATGCTCCCGCACCTCAGAGCCCGTGGTCCCGAAGGCGTGGTTGGGCAGCGCAGGCCGTGGTCATGCAGAGGGGCTGTTGAGATCGATTTTAACATTTTAATTCACAAAGAATGTAATGTTGCTACATTATTTATTACGAGTATTCCATAATGAACAACAGCCATTATTTTCAAGTAAACGGCATAAAATTTTAACTAAAATGTTAGAAAAAAAGCACTCAGAAATTGAGAGGACACAGTTTATTAATTTCGCATATTGCAATTCAACGTCAGAGATGTGAAGTAATGCATAATGAGTGCTTTTTTCTAACAGTTTAGTTAAAATTCTATGCCACTTACTTGAAAATAATGGCTGTTTGTTCATTATGGAATATTGGAAATAAATTGCAGCAACACTACGTTCTTTATGAATTACGTCGTTTATTCATTAGATCATACAAAGAAGAGCAGATTTTTCGAATGATATCAGATACGTTTCTGGTCACTTTAGCCCTTTAACGCACAGTGTTCCCGCTCTGGGAACACCCAACTCTGACGCCAGTCACGAAAAATAGATTGGATTTCTAAAAAAATAGTGGCGGGTGACAGAGCTCCACGATAATCCTTTACTTTTGAGCACGTCCTTTCCCGTCAAAAAAGGGTCGCGATTATTTTTTAACAGCACTGACATCTGCTGAAAAATGGAAGAATGCGAGAACAGCTGGATCGATGGCCCCATGCTGGAAAAAAGGGCAGCCGTTGTCATCGCTCTACATAACGACCCGCAAGAGGGCGGACGATCGAAACGTTCATCGCGTGCCACCGATCGAGAGACCCTTTTTTTTTACGACAGCTGGCTGTGCCGGGCATAGCCAGCTGTCGTCAAAAAAGGGTCTCTCGATCGGTGTCACGCGATGAACGTTTCGATCGTCCGCCCTCTTGCGGGTCGTTATGTAGAGCGATGACAACGGCTGCCCTTTTTTCAGCATTGGGAAAGGGTTGCGCCTCAAAGGGTTAATGCTTTTTAGAAGTTTTTATTGGATATAACTAGTTAATTTTTGATGGGTTTCAAATACTTTTTTTAATTAGGTCGATTCCTCACACCCCTATACATACCCCCCCACACACTGTCATAGTAGCACGATTGTCTGGAATACTTATACCTCATGTAGTAAGCAATGACTTATCCATTCGCACTTTGAGTGATTCTGTGGTGTGTGTTTTTTCAGGCCTGGCTGGGCGAGATCAACGAGTATGCTCAGGACGACGTGGTCATCATGCTGATAGGCAACAAAGCCGACGCAGTGTCGGTCGAGCGACAAGTGGCCTACGAAGACGGAGAGAGGCTCGCCAGGGTAAGAGAGACGCCAGTGGCCTACCCAAAATATTCATTTCGGGGGGACACTGCAACTGCATATCGTCGCTGACCGTAAAATAAGTCGCGTCTTTTAACTTTGAACTACCACTTGGTAAAAATTAAAAATTATTCTATTATGGGCAAGCATATGCTGCGGGGTAGGTGGGGCGATCCGAGTCTCCCCCCCCCCAACCCAGGATTGTTATAATTTTGCCCAACCCCAAAAAAACCGGTTTTTTTTTTGTTGTTGTTTGTTGGTTTTTGTTTTTTAAGCCCATTCGAAAAACCCAAGAAAAATCCCAACTTTTTTTTTCAATATGTCAACTTTAATTACATACCTAATACATCTCTTAATATCAGTACACCACTTGTAAAGGCAAAAAAAAAAAAAAAAAATTCAGAGATTTTTTCTTGAGAAAATTTTCATGCCTAATCTGAATAAAATGAATTAAGGATTTTTAACCATAAAAAAACATCACTTAAAAGTTTTCATTTAGCACTAGTACATTACTTTAATTCCATTTTTAAAACTATTACTAATAATCAATTTATCTAAAAGCAATCCATGATGGGTTTTGATTATTCATTTATACATATTTTCATGCATAATTGATAAATTATAATTGTTATTATTAATTTAATCATTTTTTCATCTGTAATTGATTTTTGTAATCCGTTAGTTGCTTTAAGTTGTCTTCAGTAATTAGCAAATTTTTTTCAAATATTCTGTACCCCCATCCCTTTACTTTAAAAACTCTAATAAAACTCAGTGGGTTTTTTTTTTTAAACCTGGGTTTTTAACAACTCTCTCCCAACTCCTCTGCAATCGGTAATGCAAAACATTTTTACAGCATACTAAAATCTTTCAAATTAAGTTCTGAAATATTTCAAAACTGGAAATGCGCCCCTCAAAATTACATGGGCTGCCCAAATTGCCCACCATAGACGTATGCGTGTAAAATTTTGCTCCCATTTAAAACTGTTCAAGAATTGATACAATTTTTAACAAATTGTAAAAGTTTGCAGGTGGGGATGTGCAAAATACAATCCTGTTGGGTTACTTTCGATTGAGTGACGAAATCTGTGAATTTAGGGAAAGAAAGTAAAAATGGAGAAGTAAAATAGGATTTATACCTAGCAGCCAGTGGCGGCTCGTCATTAAGGGTCAGAGGGGCCTGGCCCCACCGACTAACCACCGTCTAAATCAATATCTTCCTATTATGTAAGGCAGTTCTTTCAATAATTTACCTACATTTAAAAAATGCACGCATTTTACTCTATTTTAATGCTATCCATTTAAAAAAGCGATAGTTATACTATTTTCTCCCTATCTAAGCCATGCATGGGCCATGGGCTGGCTTGCCCTGAATGGGGCGTCTCTTCTCCGTTCACCGGGTTGACATATTTGGCATTGAGCAAAAAAGCCATATTGACGCAGAATTAACTTCGCTTCCAAACGGTTCGTTTGGCGTTGTCTTCGGGGACCAGATCTTCGGGCCCTCGCATGGTGATCCTCACGACTGTACGGGGAAATTTCGGCAATCGTAAGCTACTGGCGAAATTTTCCGCTTAAGAGGAAATCATTTTTTATGTGCGGGATCGTATTTTTGCAGTGCAGTTAAAAAAAATTTTGTTTTGTTTTCTTGATTTACAAAAAGCGATGTACAAATGTCTTTTTTATATATGTGTATATTGATTTTAAAATAAATAAATCATCTAAAAATTATGAACAAGCAGCTATAAAAACATAAATATTAAATAATGAAATGTGGCTTTTTGTTTAGTAATAAACTTTTCAATTTAACATAATTCGGGTAAAAAATAGCAAAAGTTGTCTAGTCATTTTGATAATCATTTGTCATTTGAGAAATTTTAAACACTTACGCTGTGCTCACGTGGGGATAATTTGTTCTATATGTATATATATTTTCGCGATTTTAACGGGCACTATTTTTTTTTCGGGCCCCACCACTGAAACAGGTCACAAGCCGCCACTGCTAGCAGCTAATTCGTGAAATGAAATACATGAACTCGCGGTACTTGTGCTCCAAATAGGATGCCTACTAATTTCAGAACGCAATGCGCTTTCCCTCATTAAGTGCATCAGCTCAATTTATTAGAAGTTTGAAGACATTTAAACGCGAATAAAATTTAGATTAAAATCCCTTACTTGAAATGACAGAAGTAATTATACAAAAAAATAAAAGTTCAATTGGAGCGTTCAAATATTTTTTACTTTTCGTCTGGGAAATGAAATGATTCGATTCCTCTCATTCTGATTGCATGTTAAGGTCGTAATTTTCTTCGAATGGAAGTCCTTTAAAGTGGAAATTAATCCAAAAGTGCTTTAGTTTCGAACGCATCCCCTTCGATCCCTTTCATTAAAATTACATCTCATTACTGCTTCCCCCGCATCTTTCTCTTCATTGGGAAAGATAATTGAGCAAAACTATTTAGTGTGTGATTTATTTAATCGCTTTTCAATTCGTTTAATCCACAATCAATGAAATGTTTATTCGGAAAATCATTTCGAAATTCTGTAGTTATGCAACAGCATTTCAACTTTTGCCTCGAACACGGCGAACGTTTTGTGCCTGCCATGTCACTTATAGAAGTATTCATAACTTTTTTTTAAAAATATTTTTACTATAAAAAGAGAAAACATATTTATATTTTAAAAAGTAATAATATCAATAACAAATGGTGCAAGAAAACAAAAGGATATGGCCACTCAGTAAAAAATAGGCAGATATTTATTTTTAAAATGCCAAACACATTATTCATTACGTTTGTGCTTTTTAACTCTCTCGTCACCGAATTATGAAAAATCAGAGGAAAAAAATCTGTCTAGCATTGAATGCATCTAAAATACTATTATAAATCATGCAAAAATATTTTTTTCTAATGTCGATTCATATTAGATTTTTCTAATAATAATTTCTGCATTTTCGACGCA
Source organism: Cheiracanthium punctorium (assembly GCA_038373885.1). Lineage (NCBI taxonomy): Eukaryota > Metazoa > Arthropoda > Arachnida > Araneae > Cheiracanthiidae > Cheiracanthium > Cheiracanthium punctorium. The sequence continues at coordinate 1,036,934 of JAWZYV010009160.1, read as the reverse complement.
TTTTGTTACGGTAAAATTAATTTAAAAGGATGCACCTATTAGGTAAAGGTTGAGGAATAAGAAAAAAACTATACTTAGCTTAAAAAGAAAAAAAAAACGGTCAAAAAGCAGCGTCCCTATTTTCTTAATTTTTCTCCTGAAACAGCGAAAACTGTATAAAATGGTCTAAATGGACTAGTACTGCAATCTAGTCACGATTTATGCATCGAGTGAAGAGCCTCGTATACTTTCTACATGAATGAATGATATTGATATCACTGAAAGAATAAAATACTCAATTCCATTGTTTTCTCTCTAAATATTGCTATTAAGTAGGAGCCTCCTATGAGGTTCAGGGTGACGAGAGGGTTAATGCCAGTTTTTTACTAGCTAATTTAGTTACTTGATTTCCAATTAAGTTTGTCTGCTAATTTTTCGATTGAAGGTTCATATTTCAAGCACTTAAAAGCCAAGCAGTGATACTAACTTCATCTGTTTAGCCATAGACTGCTCTACAAATGCACAATGCGTTTCATCTTATGACGTTGTTGTTGTTTTGTTAAAGCAAAGCACAAGAGGAGTTATCTACCAAAGGGTGCAATGCCTTGGGCGAAAGCCTTTTAAAGGGGTTTTAACGCGTATTCACGTTACATCTTCAGAAAAAACTTTAGACCGTTAGATCGACATCGGCGCGGTAGGTCTGAACCCTGGATCTAGTAAACTACCAATGAGTGTCACCTTAAATGAGTTGGTATGATAGTTACGACACGCGTGTCATAAGTTTTCTATGACACGCGTATCTTGGTATCTAACAACTTATGCTTATAAGTGTAAAAAAACAGCAAGACCGTTTAGTTATCTATGTTTTTTTAAGGTAAAGCACACTAGGGCCATCTGCCATAGAAAGAAATGCCTTACGCACAGGACTTTTCAGGAGATTTTAAAGTATATTCACGTTACACGTGGAGAAAATAGCAGAAAACTCCCGACCGTTAGATCAACATCCATTTAACAGTGCATCACTTGAGCCGTCTACCAATGTTCCGTGATTTATCTACTCGGCCACTGGTCATCAAAGACTATATCAGTTCTCATGTTCGTTACAGTGACGAAAGAATTGCATCGAACTTCTGCTTTTTTTAGTATGCTAGCAGATAAAGTCCGTTGTGAAAGCACTTACAACGCGATTACAAATTATTAATCACTCAGTATACTACGTTATACAGTTTAAGATCTACGTACCACATTTCATCCAAATTGCATTTTTTTTAAAGTGCATTATGGTTCTAAATAAATAAGTAAAATAAAAATGCTAACTTTACATCTATCAATTCTTATACCAATGATTCTCGCAGAAAAACATTAGGGAACTATTTCCTGTTTATCAGAATCTGACAATTCGTGGAATTATTTTACCCATGACGTAATTTGCACGTCAAATCGTTTCAACCTAATTAGGTTTCTAATGCATTTTTAAACTCTTGGCAACATAAAACTGATGTCAATATCATTTATGATATGTAACTTGAAATCAAAAAAGAACACTTACATGACAGCACATGCAAAATGTCGATAGATGGAATTTAAGATTTTCCAAGTAGCGCATTTTCCCTCCTATATTTTTTTACGTACTTATGCAAACTTGCACGTCAATCGGTCCAATGGTGTGTATTTTATTATATATTCTGAGTAAAACTTTTTCATAAATCTAAAAAATTGTGAATGAATACGTTTGAAAATAAAACTATAACGTTGATGCTGCAGCTTTTAAGTGTTCTACCGCCTCACCGTGGCCGAGTGGCTAAGACACTCAAAATAGTAGACGGCTGATGTGTGAAGGTCCCGAGTTAGGGTCCCATCGCGAGGCTGTCGATCTAATGGATTGGAGTTTTGGTCAGTTTTCTTCATATGTAACGTAAATATGCGTTAGAACCCCGTTGAAAGTCCTCCGACCAAAGCACCCCCATCTGGTCAGATCGCCCATGCGTAGCGTTTCCATAACAACTCAAACAAATTAACTTTCCTGCCCAAATAAAGCAATTTCCCGAAGTTAATGGCAAAAGAAAAAAATCTGGAGTGATTCCACTCGACTTTCCGAACACTTACGATTAAGATCATTACCAAACATTTAAATCAATTTTAATCGATGAATCATTCAAACATATATACCAAATTGAAGCTCGATCGAATGTACCGTTTAAACGCTAGCGCACTTTCAAGAATTTCTTCCCATAGGCCATAATGTAAAAGAAATCTTTGTCGTAGCCCTGTAGAAAAACTATAAGTCCTATAAACATCAAAATCAATACCGGTCTTACAATGGTGGTTTATAACATGTATACCCAATTTGAGCTCAATCGAATGGACCGTTTAAACGCTAGCGCACTTTCAAGAATTTTCCTCCTTAGGCCATAATGTAAAAGAAATCTTTGTCGTAGCCCTGTAGAAAAACTGTAAGTCCTATACACACCCAAATCAATACCGGTCTTGGGACGGTGGTTTATAACACATATACCCAATTTGAGCTCAATCGCATGCCCGTTCAGGAGCTATCGTGTTCACTCACATACACACAAAAACACATACACACACACACACACATACATACATACATCTCGTAAAAATAGCATAAATGAATTCAGAAGACCTCAAAACGTGTCCATACACCAAAATCTCGAAGTCGAATTTTTTCATGATTACAATACTTTCCTTACATGGTACATGTTCAGAAAGTAAAAAATAGGAAAAAGATAGATTTTTCATATTTTTAGAATTTTTTTAACATAATTATGAAAAATTTTAAGCCGATTGAACCAACGATATAGATTTATATTACGTTTTTTAGAGCATCACTTTTTAATCACTTGGGAGTAATGGTGGCAAAATTTTTGTTCTGCAGTGTTACAAGCCGGAATAGTTACGCCTCTAGGCTTTTATTTATATACTAATGGTTTGATAATAGTTCTTTTAGCGATTAATTATTCTAGAAATAGGTGAAATTCGATTGTCTCTCACAAAAGTTAAAAGGTACCAGAAGGTACGTGTGGTAATTAACTGTTAAGAAATCTCGATTCCAGAAGGAAACGGAATTATGGAGTAACATGAAGCATGCAAATCAAATAACTGTGTGATTGTGAAATTTAAACTGTGCTCATTAACGCAGAAAATTGATAAAACGTAATTATTTTCTAAACATTACAAAGATTAGATTCAGCTCAAGTTTTCGCAATGCCCAAATAAAAATATTATTGAAATAGCATGATTGAAATAGCATATTTTGAAATAGCATGAAAGTTGCTGCAGAGTAAAATCTTTTTGAATTGTTCTGCTGGAAACTATTAATTTACTTCATAAAAGAAGCAATAAATAAAACGTATAACAAATGCGGATATTAGGTTGTCTCTTCAGAAGCTGTACTAAGCAAACGAAAAGCCTTTATCGGTTATTAAACTTCCATGGAAAAAAGGTAAAAATTGAAAATTTTGCTAAAAGTGTCACACTTTGAAAACTTTTGCTGTGAAATTCGTACTTTAAGATTTTCTTTTCCCCCTAAAAGTTTCATGAAAAGCACCGTTTTTCCGTTTTCTTCAGTGTGTAATGCAGATTTTGCAAAATTATCCTGAATTTTTTTCGAGTCCCAGGGGCAATTACAGTTTTTGTGTGTGTGTGTGTGTGTGTGTGTTCCAAAATCACGACGATTATTTTTTTTAATCAAAGTACAGCTTAACCCTTTAACGCGCAGTGCTCCCGCTCTGGGAACGCCAAACTCTGACGTTTTGACTGTTGCCAGTCACGAAGAATAGATTTCATTTCTATCAAAATAGTTGCGGGTGACAGAGCTCCACGAGAATCCTTTACTTTTGAGCACGTCCTTTCCCGTAAAAAAATTGTCACGATTATTTTTAACAGCACTGACATCTGCTGAAAAATGGAAGAATGCGAGAACAGCTGGATAGATTGCCCCATGCTGAAAAGAGGGCAGCCATTACCATCGCTCGACTGAACGACCAGCAAGAGGGCGGACGATCGAAACGTTCATCGCGTGCCACAGATCTAAGAGACACTTTTTTGGCGACAGCTACTTCCGACATTAAAAATAAAACTATCCTACATGTTCAAGAAGTAATAGCCCAGACTGACTTCACCCTGCCACCAAGAACTGAATCAATAGTTTCTAAAACAGTAAAAGAAAGCAATAGGTTCCGATTTGGATTATTCGAATACCCGCACTGTTATAAAAAGTTCCTGAAATAAACGGTCATTGTCTGACAGCAAATCTGCCGGGGAAATAACCGTTTTCATCGGAGAAAACGGTTAATTTCCGTTCACATGTTATCTCATGAAACGTTTTCTCTCCGTTATTTTCAGTCACAGAATCAGGATTTTTTTTTTTTTTCGTTATTTTCAGGCAGGAAATTCTTTTTTTTTTCTCTCTAATTAGGAAAGATATTTTCTTTTTTACCTAAATCACAACGAAGGATCTTAAACATTATTTAAAATTATGGAATCAGGTTTTGTATCACAATTGAAAGATATTATGCCTTTTTTTCTAATAAGCGACATTATTGAACAAAACCGAGTACCTACATACTTCCAAAAAATAATTTATTTACTCTAGAGCCTAGAATATAGTTTTTATACATTAAAAAATAGTCAAGGCTTAAAAAATAGTCATTTTTGAAGCCAACGTTCTAATTCATTCAAATACATTGTAATAAATTCAAATAGAAATTGAAGCACTTTATTCATGTAGTTATTTTACTCGTGAGAAAAAGCTGTCCTAAATCCAACTTTTCCATGTGTTTATGTGTGTTGGTAGATGGATGTACAACGTTAACAAAGTTTTTACGCATTCTTAGTTGTTAAAATATAGAATTAGTTTTTTGTAATTGCACCACCAGCTTCAATAAATTTTTTTTTTTGGGGGGGGGAGGTGGTCTGGTGGTAAAACACCAGAGTTGTTTTAAAAAAGTGTACGTACATGCATGCCGTCAAAAGAATCGAAATACATTATGCTCTATGGGCAGAAATTCATTAAACTCGCATATCTCAAAAACTATTAGACGCAGAATGTTGAAACTTTATATTCAGGATTGCTGTAACATCTAGATGTGCACCCGCCATTTCGGTCGAATTCGACTGGATAGTTTATCTACAGGCCGCCCAAAAGATTCTAAATACATTACGTTCTATGGGCAGAAATTCATTAAAGCGTATTTTAGAGGTAATAGGCTAGTTCAAATGACTCAGAAGTGATATATGCTGTTAAGGGTTACAAAATGAATTTTTTCCATCGAAGAAAGTGTCTATCATTTATAGTGCTGCTACAGGAACACTCAAAAGATTTCCAACACTTTACGGTCAATGGCAGTTTTAGGGACATTCGTCCATTTCAGGTACAGTACCGTCCTACCCTATAGTTAGGTAATGGTCCGACCACGGTCACGTGTCACGTGCCTCGCTCAAGAATTACAAAAGTCGCTAAGCTTGGGGACATTTTGTGTACGTGTGCATATATTTTACTCTCAAATCTCAAAAACTATTAGTCGTAGAATATTGAAATTTCATATATAAGATTGTTTATAACATCTAGTTGCGCATCTCGATTTGTGATTCCAACCTACTGGAGAGTTTATTTACAGGACCACAGAAAAGAATTTCAATACATTAATGTCTATGGACATCTTCAATATATTACATCTGTAGTCAGTCATTGTTTGGTCCATGCTCAAAATCTTGCCATTTGTCATTGACCTTGGCGAGTTTTCTGGTCCATGCCCAAAATATCACCATTTGTCTTCGTCTTTGGAGAGTTTTGGCGAAATATATGGTGATGATATATATGGCGATGAAATATATGGCGAAATATATGATAATGACTGACAATCGCCAAATTTGGCGATTGTCAGTCATTGTTTGGTCCATGCCCAAAACCTTGCCATTTGTCGTCAACCTTGGCTAGTATTGCCGAAATATGACCAAATTTAGCGCCAAAATTATTTCGCATTTCGCATAACTCTCAAACTTTTAAGAGTAGAATGTTGAAATTTTGTATTTAGATCTATTGTAACATCTAACTGTGCATCTCTTTTTTTTTTTTTTTCAATTCCTACTATTAGTTCAGACTCTCCCTATATATATTTAGTATATCTCTTCTTCAAATTTTCAGTCGTTAATAAAATATTTTTTATTCATCCACTCAAATTCCAATAGTTGTTTCAAATGCTAATTCATTAATTAAATTTAATTATTTAAATTTAATAAAAAGTAACTAAAATAAAACTTTTCTTTGTTGGCCTAAGTAGGAATTGACTTTAATTTTTTTTTTTTATGTATTACTTGTTTGTATTTAGATTGTTTATTGATTACTTTATGTGGGGACAGGAATGATATACCGTATATCCCGGAGTTTTACACGCTCTGGCGTATAACACGCATCAGTAAATTTAGAATACATCAAACAATTTATTTTATATTCCGCATTATAGTGTATTCGGTCGTTGCCTACGTAATACTACGCAAGGCCGGGAAATGCGGCTTTCAAAACTGGGGAAAATGTAGATGGCGCTTTTTGGTCCTATAAGAATTCATCGTTGCCTTGTTACTCCATGAGAGCTATCTTTATATTCCTCGTATTTTTAGATTGGTACTTACGTAGTATCCCGGCGGACCGCCAAGACGATCGATTTTTCGCCAAGATAAACGCTGGAGCATATTTGACGAAAAAATAGTTTGGCGGGAATGACCGCAGGGATAATATTACGAAAGTACATTTAGATTCCTTTATATTGATTTATAATTTTAAATCCGCATCGGTTTAGACGCAAACCGATATGGATGCCAAAGTATGTATCGTGTGCATTCAATTTCATGTTATCTATCTATATAAAATATGTCCTCACTGATTGACTTATTCAAACACATGAACGACCAGTCAAAAGTATTGGAGATACAAATAGGAAATTTTAAGAGCTTATTCATTTTGTCCTTATTTTCTTGGCGAGAAATAGCCCGCCACTTATCTTTTAAAATGGGATCTTTTGGTAAACGGTGAAATCCGGTATTTTCTTTTAAAGAGCAATCAGAATAATTGCAATAGGGTACACAGCAGTACACCATTTTCGCCTAATTATTTTTGCGTACAATGTAATTATGTATAGGTACGATATGAAATAATAACAAATATAATAGGGTAAATGTTTAAACACGTTTAAACGTCTCGAAAACTCATTGTTTACATTCAAACAGCCCGAAAACACAAACGTTGAAGGGTCATAAGAGCGCCCCCAAAGGTCATTTTAGTGAACTAAGTTTTCGCCCGTTTTATTGCTGAAAAACACGACCTTTTCCCGGCCTTGTGTAAGTATTACGTAGGCAACTATTCGGTGTATAACACGCACGTGAAAAAATTAAGTTATTTTTTTGAAGTTGGAAGTGCGTGTTATACGCAGAGATGTACGGTAGTTAGGGGATGGCTTCAAACAGTTTGAGGGATGTTTGTACGTGGCTAAAATAATTGTGCATGTGTTTCAAAAGTCGTATACATACCCTATGACACAACGGGAAATTTTCCCTTACGCGAGGAATCTTGGGAAAAACTGTCCTTCAGAAACTGACCTGAACTCTTTTCTCTTTCAGGAGTACGGCGTCACGTTCATGGAGACAAGTGCCAAAACGGGAATTAATGTTGAACTGGCCTTCATGGCTGTAGCTCGGTAAGTAACGACATTTTCAGGGGCTGATCACATCGTGGGCCCACTCGGGACCCCGAAGGATTCCGATAAAATGACGAATACAGCTCGTATATTGATTTTTCATGGTACAAGGACGAGCTATACTCGTCATGCAGAGTCTCGAAACTTTACGCAATCTAACTACTACTTTTCGTAAGCAGTCATTTTTGGCTTAGAATATAACAAAATTTCTAACTTTGATGTTGTGAGTTGGTTACTAATTTGAGAAAATACTAAAATATATATATATAAATATATATATATATATATATATATATATGTAATGTATAAAAAGGTAATTTGGGTTTTACTAGTTTGGGTATTGTTCAAACCGGTACTTTCACTGTAAGTTTTACTTTCCTGTCATACTTGCCACGCGCTCTCTGGAGCTATGTTTTATTTATTTTGTTATTTGTCAAACATCAGGCCGTCGATTCTGAGTTCTTTAGATGTACACGTGTCCTCACGCCCTTGTAGCCCCGGATGCGGGTCATGTTGGTAAATGTGTGTGGTTCAATCAGAGATAAGAGAGAGGAGGAGTTGTGGCTTCGCAGACCACGTGGTGTGGTAAGCGTAAATACTCCCGCACATCGAAAATCGGGGGACTTCTGCCACTGGAACTGCTTAGTGAGTCCACGCTGATTCTTGTACCCGTCTCCCCTCCCCTCTTCTCATTCTAAATTGTAACTTAAATGTAATGTTCAATAAACCATATTACCTGTCTTAACTCTGAAACTTTACTTGAAATATCTGACGTCACATATATATATATTTACAAAATATTATAATATTCCTTACTGGTTGGAGACTCCATGCAACTTAAATTACTGTGTAACATGATAATAAATTTGGTTTAAAAGTTCTAGTAGTACACTGAATCCAGGAACACTTTTATTTCTCATGTTGATATGGATCACTATCACATATTGCTTGCCGTTAGAATTTTTTTGTACAAGTGACGGTCGAATTGTTGTTAGTCAGTGAGATTTCATCACGGTTACATCCATATCAGTAATATAACTTTAATCAACAATATGTAAGAATTATAAAATAAAACAAATTTTTTTATAGAATTAAATAGTTATTTGATGCCCAATTTTTCGTTAGCAATCTTACTGGGGGGGGGGTATTTAAGATACAATCTGAGAGTATCTGCAGTCAAAACTATTTGAGCTAATATTGGTCATTAAGTAACAAAAAAAGAACGAACAACAAGAAATATAAATCAATTCATTAAAAAAAAATTTCAACACAGTATTTTCTACAGACGTACAACTGGGTAAAAAACAGTTAACCTGCTTGCTTCCATCTTAGCAATAAGGCTGAGCCTTTTAGAAAAGACGATTCCTATTTCGTTTTCATCGCCGTATCCTAGCATTGGTCTTGGAATGCTCATGCAGCTGCCATGATTCTGCGCTTGCGCACAAACACTGGAACGCGGCGACTCATTCGAAGATCCCAGCTGGCAAGCAACGATAAGCACGAAAAAGAGCCCAACTGCCCAAAGAAAAAACTGCCCAAAACTCGAGACCATTAGATCGGCAGCCAGAACCCTCGATCTTCACGCTTCATCTGTCTACCATGTCCAGGGTCTTATCCACTTGGCTATGGTGGGGCCAAGCAAGGAAGAGAAATGGTTGCCAGTCTTTCAAAAACTTCAGTTATACTTATTTTTACGAATTTCTGGGTTTTTCTGCTGTAAAGCAAGTTACTGGCTGTTAATTCTTGTGAATTGTGTATAGCAGATTGTTCGTCAAAGTTCTAGAGCCAATAAAATCCGTGTTCCATCCTGACGAATGGACTGTTTACTAGAACTTTCCACACTGGACTTCTAATCTACGAACCCGAAAATAAGCAGAGTTTTCTTCCACAATAAACTATTTTTGTTGTGGGCTGTCTACAGATCTTAAATGCATTGAAATTCTTTTAAGTGCTCATACAAAAGAACTATTCATACAATAAACACCTTTTTTTTATTAGGGTGCATGGTGTAGTACAAGGATGGGCAAACTACGGCCCGCCGGAAGGTTTTATCTGACCCGCGGATAGATTTTTAATTTGCCGGTCCGCCGGAAATTAAAAGAAAATATATATTTATATATTATATATCCATATTACGAATTATGAAGATGGCTTGAAAAAACTGCATTTTGAGTTTGAACGCAGATTTCAAGATTTCAATGCCATTCAAACAGAACTGGATATTTTTACCATGCCTTTCAACGTACATTGTGAAGCAGTGAGGTCCGATTTGCAGCTTGAATGAATTGAGTTGCCATCTAACAATCATCTCAAGCAGCTGTTTCTAAATATGCCAGAGTTAGAGTTTTACAAATTATTTTCGAAAGTAAGTTTCCCAAATTTTTATTAACTCATGCCCAGAAAATCAGTGCTGTAACAATCGTAAAATGACGTCAAAGCATCGTCATCCTTTTAGTTACAATCCACCCAACTAACTCCATGGCGCGAGGTCGCGATTTTCATTTATCCAGTAATTCGCCTAATTTTGGTATTCTAAAGTTTTAGTGAAAGATGTTTGCAAGAAAATATTGTAAGAGGATTTTGGAATGGTTGTAAAAATAAAATGATGTTTACAGCTAGCTAAAAGTGGCGCCCAACGTAAAAAAATGGCACAGATAAGTGAGTGACGTTTTACTTTAAATTCAGGAAATATGGCGTATTTGGGTAAGGCGCGGAAGGAGGATCTAATCCTGCTTGCCCAAGAGATTGGTGAAGAAGAACTTAGTACAGACTTAAAGATTATAGATCTTAGAAATTTAATTATGAAGTCTAAGAATTATGAGGAAGTGTTTGTAAAAGATGTCCTATCAAATATAATTGAAGTTCGGAAATTAAAAGAACAAGAAATAATTAATGACAAGAATCTCGAAATAGAAAGGCTTAGGTCCCAACTCGAAGCTCATAGGTTAGGCTTGCCAACCGAAATTAATAGAGCTAGTGTAGAAATGAATCAGTCTATCTTGGAAGTACAAAAACTTTTACCAGTTTTCTGTCCAAAGGAAGATGATATGGGTTTATTTTTGAATTTGTTTGAAAGGCAGTTAAACTTCTTTAATGTGCCTGATTCTAAATGGGTTGCTTATTTGATCGGTGTGCTACCAGCCGATATCGCCAAACTTATTGCTAGGGAACCAAATGAGAAGACTCAGAATTATAAATACGTTAAAAACTTGTTATTACAAAGGTTTAAGCTTACGGCAGATAAATTCAGACAGTTATTCTGTCAGCATAACAAATCGCCTGACGGTACTTGGCGAGATTTCTATTTTGAATTAAGGACATACCTTGAAGGTCGTATTTCAGAACTGGGTATCAGTGATTTCGAAAGCCTTAAAGACTTAATAATTTCCGACCAAATAAAAAGAAAAACCCCATCAGAAATGAGAGATCATTTTATGGATGAATGGGCAGACTGGAATTCTCCTAGTGAATTAGCTGAAAAGCTTGATGCTTATGTAAATATTCGAAATAATTTAGGAAAAGACTCTGTCTATTTTAGAAAGAAATTTAGTGGATATAAAACTAGTTCGCCAAAACGAGACTACCAGTCTAAATGGTCTGAAAGAACACAAATAAAATCTGTCTCAGATGATAGAAATCCTTTAACATGTTACGGTTGTGGTAACCCTGGATACATAAAGGCAAAATGTCCAAATTGTTCAAAAAACAGAGAAGAACAAACTAGATTTAATTCTGTACATATGTACACTTGTTTGGGTTCACCCCCTCCAACTGTTTTGTTAGACATATCCATTTTTGAAGCAACTGGAGCTGTTTGCGCGGATACTGGTGCTAGCCGTTCTATTGGTGGAGAATCCTTATTATAAATTTCTCAAGGAAAGAGGCCAAATATTCACGGATCTAGAACTTTCTATGCAGTTAGCTGATGGTCATCGAACTACGTCTAGAGTGTTGAGTGCTGACGTGCCAATTACTATACAAAACCGAACATTTATTACGAATCTTATTTTCTTGCCCCATGCTAAGGGAAATCGCACTCTGTTGGGTGTAGACTTTTTACAAAAATCTGGTATTGTGTTAGATATCAAGAGCGGGTTTTGGCACTTTGATGACACACCTCGTCACAAATTCTCGTTTGCAAAAGAGGATCCAAATCTGGAAGAAACTGTCGAAAATATCGAAGTAAATTCTTATTCTTTGAGAGAAAGCGAAGGTTCAAGATTAGATTCTGAAGAAAAGAAAATTTTAAATGATTTGCTCTGCAAATATGAGAGAATCTTTCAGGCAGGGGGAGAGGCCACTCCACTAGTAGAGCATCATATTAATACAGGAAATCACCCGCCAGTGTCAGTTCCAACTTATCGGTTGTCCCCAGCAAAAAGAGAGTTGCTGAAAGCTAAAATAAATGACCTTCTTGTAAAAGGAATTATTGAAGAGTGTGAATCTCCGTACTCGGCACCAGTCGTCCTTGTTCCAAAACCGAATGGTGACGTACGTCTTTGTATAGATTACAGAAAGCTAAACTCTGTGACTATACCCGATTCTTATCCTTTACCGAGGATGGACGATCTTTTGCATCAAGCCAAACGTACTGAATTCATGTCTACGCTTGACTTACGTTCTGGTTACCACCAGGTAAATGTGTATGCACCTGATCGTGACAAAACAGCTTTCGTGTGTTCTCTAGGAACATTTCGCTATCGCAGAATGCCTTTTGGTCTGCGTAATGCACCAGCAACTTTTCAGAGACTTATGGATAACTTTCGAAAGGGACTTCCTGGAATAAATATACTTACTTATTTGGATGATATTATAATTTTGTCCTCCACTTTTGAGCAGCACATGTCAGATCTTGAAGCTGTTTTTCAGAGACTTGAAAAATGGAAACTTTTTGTAATAGAGAAAAGTGTAATTTTGCATGTAACAAAGTAAAGTACTTAGGTCACTGGATTACCCCTAATGGCATTGAAGTAGACTCTGAAAAGGTTGAAGCCATCACTCGGATTCCGCCTCCCAAGAATGTTAAACAACTGCAGTCCTTCCTACAAACCTGTTCATGGTATCGACGATTCATACCTAACTTTGCAGAACTATCTCGACCGTTAAGCAATCTCACTAAGAAGAAATCAACGTGGTTTTGGGGTACCCATGAAGAAAATGCATTTCAAGCTTTAAAACGCTGCTTGGTTTCGGCACCAATACTGGAACAGGCTGATGAAACAAAACCATTCATTGTTCGAACTGATGCAAGCAGCTATGCTCTTGGAGCAGTGCTCCTCCAGGGGGAGAATTCTGAAGAACGAGTGATTGAGTATGCTAGTAGATTATTGAATTCTGCAGAACGTAACTATTCAACTACTGAGCGTGAGGCACTTGCTGTAATTTGGGCTCTTAACAAGTTCCGAGGGTACATTGATAGAAGTGAAGTTACTGTGACATCAGACCACCAGCCTTTAAGATGGCTCATGAGTCTTAAGTCTCCATCTGGACGACTTGCCAGATGGGCTTTGCAATTGCAGGAATTCAATTTGAAGATAGAATACATACCTGGAAAGGCGAATGTTATAGCTGATATGTTGTCCCGGCCTAGTTGTGGACATCCTCCTAAAGATAGCTGTGAGCTCTGCTCGGTCGTTGTGGACATACCAGCAAGTAAACCAAGTGATTTACGTTTTAACCAAATGAAAGATGAAGAATTGAAAAAGATAATTAACAGCTTTGAAAGTGACCAAAAAAGTGTTGACTATTATAACTGGACCGAACGTGGTTACATTATGAACCAAGGTGTTTTGTACAGATATTCCCCAAGTTCAGATTCGGAAGAGGCACAGCTTGTTGTGCCATCGCACGAGAAAGAAAAGATTATGAAAGTATACCATGATTCGCCAACAGCAGGTCATTACGGTGCTGAAGGAACTTATGATAGAATTTCCAAAAGATACTATTGGACCGGAATGCGTTCATATATTGCAAACTATGTAAAGAACTGTGCTGAATGCAACAGGTACAAGCCGTCAAATCAAAAACCATCAGGATTGTTGCAAACTCCTGTTTATTCTCAAAGGTTTGAAGTCCTATCTATTGATCTTTTTAGTCCCTTACCAGAAAGTAAAAGTGGCAAAAAGTGGATATTTATTGTTGAAGATTGTGCAACTAGATGGGTAGAATTGTTTGCCTTAAAGCAAGCCACTGCAAAGGAGTGTGCAACGACGTTGTTAGAAGAAGTTATTTTGAGATATGGTCTCCCAAGACGTCTAATTAGTGATAACGGAAGCCAATTTGTCAGTGGTGTAATGCAACAACTCTGTTTCCTCTTGGATATAAAACAAAGCTTGATTCCTGTCTATCATCCTCAAGCTAACCCTGTAGAGAGGAAAAATCGGGATCTGAAACCGAGATTGGCTATCCTTGTGGGTAATGAACATGACTCTTGGGAAGAAAAGCTCCCAACAATTCGTTTTGCTATGAACACTGCCAAATGTGATACCACCGGACAAAGTGCAGCATATTTGCAGTTCGGCCGAGAACTACGGACAGTCGATGACGTACAGCATGACATACATGCAGTTATTTATAACGACAATTTTGTGCCAGAAATTACACCATATTTGAAGAGATTTGCTAATATTTCTAAGAAAATTAAGGAAGGAGTGGAAATAAAACAAGACCAAAGAAAGAAATATGCTGATCGTAAAAGGCAGCAAGGACCTAACTTCATACCGGGAGATAAAGTATGGGTAACCTCACATCCTGTGAGTAAAGCCTTCAATCACAAAACTGCAAAGTTCATGCCTAAGCGTGATGGACCATATGTGATACTGACTCAAAGATCGCCTACTACATTTGAAATTGCAAGCCTGGATAATCCACATGAACCGCTTGCAACATATCATTCATCAGCATTAAAATTGTGTCATAATTCGGACGCTACACCAGTGGCTCCGATAAGAAAACGAGGTAGACCACCGAAAAAGCCTCCTGGTTCTTCGTCGGGACGTCGTCAGAACCAGAGGGGGAGGATGTAACAATCGTAAAATGACGTCAAAGCATCGTCATCCTTTTAGTTACAATCCACCCAACTAACTCCATGGCGCGAGGTCGCGATTTTCATTGGCGCGAGCTCGCGATTTTCATTTATCCAGTAATTCGCCTAATTTTGGTATTCTAAAGTTTTAGTGAAAGATGTTTGCAAGAAAATATTGTAAGAGGATTTTGGAATGGTTGTAAAAATAAAATGATGTTTACAGCTAGCTAAAGTGCTATGTTTGCTTTATCTTATATATGTGAACAAGTGTTTTCAACAATGAATCTTAGAAAGAATTCTTTTAGAAGTCGACTGACAGATGAACATTTAACCTCGTTCCTTAGAATCAGTACACCTCAGTTCGAACCTCAATATGAGGAAGTTTTAAAAATGAAATCGCCATTTCATTCATCTCTTTAACATATTTAAATTGTAATACTTGTATATCATTTTTAAAATTTTAGAAAAATTTATCTTGGCCCGCCAACGATAAAGTTTGCCCATCCCTTGGTGTAGTATATAGCAAAAACTTTTGTACATTCCTGACAATCGATAGGGCACGGGCGGACGGACAAAACCAAAATCATAACTTCTCATCACTTTCAACATTGCTAGAAAGTATTAAAAAAGAGCTGCACAGTATTGAATAAAACACTTCCAATATTTTCCCAGAGGACACACCGAAAATTGTATTCACACATTTAATAACAATATACTTACTCAGTATTTATAAACATTTTAATTATAAATTTCGTCTAAGGGAGTTTTACTCGCTGATCGTTAGGAATACATGAATCGGATAATCCTGCAAAATTTTCATTCAAAATATACATAAAAGCTAGCGCGCCAATAACTTACAAAAATCGTTTTTACATTCCATTAAAGGAATAAACACTGAATGTTTGCTCTCTTGAAGACACAAAGGCAGTTTTTGTCAGTTTAAATAGTCTAATTCCATTAAAGAAAATGTAAATGCAAATTTTAAAAAGAATTACGGATAAAAAAGAGTTGATTATTTTTAAATTTTGACACTTAATGTGTTTTTTACTCAGCAGAAATTAAACTTCCGACACGTGCACTTATTCAGCAAGGTAATTTGTGAATTCAAACCTTGACTTAGTAATTGATTTTTTCTGTCTTTTTTATTTGTATATAGTTTAAAACTGCTTTTTTTATGGGGTTTTGTCTTTTATATGCATATATTTAAAAAAAATCTATATTAAAAAATGCCAAAAGTAATTGCTGCCAACACCTTCGGGTTGGCTACTAAATTTTCAATAATGAATGAACTCTTGAGTAATTAAAACTTTTTAGTTGCGTAAAATAAAATTACAATTGTTGACATCAATTTTATTTCAGGAAACTACACAGAAGGTTATTTGCATTTATTTTGGAAGTTCAAAATAATCGTCTGCCTCTTATTTCCTTTCGATTGGACTGTAGAATAATATACAGTGTACCCGCTGAAGTCCGTTGTCTCACCAATCATTTCTCAACAGCAAGAGCTATAGTCATAAAAGTAGACTCTATGTAGTGTAAAAATTGCCATGCACTACTAGAGTAAACCGCTTACACCGCCACCTGGTGGGTAAATACGGAATCAGTGTTCTTATCTTAAAAACTATCAGAGATACGAGAAAGAAGTCAATTACAAAGTTGTTCACCATCAGGGCCTCCGAGAGGAATTTTATAAGGCGGGACAGAAAAGTTCCCGGGCCCCCTCCCCCCCCCCCTCCCAAACGTGCTTTTGCCTCAAGAAATATATTTTAAATTCTGCCCAATTTTACTTTAAAAGTAGTTATTACGAATAAAAAGGTTAATATTGTGAGGTCATTTTTATTCTTACCTAAATTATAATTTTAATAATAGTATTTACAATCTGTAATAATGTATTATAAAAAAATATTAAAAAATGAAGTATCATAACGATATTTTTATAACCAGATTCCAAAATCTTCCTTTGCCTTACCACCCTCGCTGTCTAACATGTGTTGCAAATCATCATCACCAACAGTGCGTTATTTATCTGTAAATGCATCAGTTCATGTTTTGCTATCGTTAAACACACAGTTTCGAAAATTATTTTTTTTTCTTTTAGTGATTTTTATATAGAATGCTAAAAGAAAATGATGAGTAAGGAAATTTTCCTATTTAGCGATTTTTTATTCATGCTTGAAGGTTAAAAATGTGTATAAATGGTAGAATTAGCCTATTTATTATTTAATTTTAATAATGGCTTTCCGTGCCTTTTTACTTAAAAAATTTCGCATAACATCATCAAAATTAATAGTTCTGGCAATGTCAGATTCGATGTTTAGTCTTGCTAAGTCTACAAGTCGTTCTTGAGACATGGTTGATCTTAAGAAAATTTTTACGAGTTTCAATTTGCTGAATGGTCGTTCAGCAGAAGCTACCGTTGCTGGAATGGTTAAAAACACCCTAAGAGCAATGCAAACATTTGGAAATAGATCGTTCAGTTTATAATCTGTTAGTATGCTCAATAAATCCAGAGGCTTTAATTGATTAATTCCAAAATTGGCTTTGTGGACGGATGGTAAGTGAATTATTTCTGAAAGAAAATCTTCACTATTCAGATCATCTTGGTACTGTTCCGATAGAAATAATGCTTTTTCTTTCAAACTGCTTTCAGGTATTGTTAAATACTGCCATACAAATTTACTTGACAAGTTTTTGACAGCATCAAATCATACAGTTAGTATGACACTATCTACCAAAGGATAAAATACATAAATTTTAAAATATTTTTCTTCATTATCTAACTGTTTATCAGTTTCTTCACTATCCAGATGATGCATCTTTTGTTTTTTGCGTCTCTCATCCTATCCACGGGAAAATGTTTTCTCGATCTCCATATTTAAAGCCACAGTTTTAGCTTCAGACCAGACTGAATTTCAATCATTTCGAAGTGTTTTCAGATCGGAGAGCAATGCTCCTATATTTTCAGCTTCGACATCAATTGTTGTATTTCTGGCTTGGATGACTTTATTGCACATATCGATTCGAAGCAATATTTTGAACCACACAGCTGACATTAACACACACACACGAAAGATGACATATACCATAGAACTCCATTAATTTCATTTATAGTTTTTGGAGTTAAATTTAAATCTTCCAATTCTTGCAGTGCTAACTTGATGCCAGGAAGGTGATTCGCATTTGCAAATGGTTTGACACTGTGAATTCGATCTGACCATCTGGTATCTGACATGCTGTGAACTGCGCAGTCGATATGCTTCCGTAAAATTTCCCAGCTCTCCGAACTAGTGCTAAATAAATTATAGGTGGTTTGTATTGTAGTAAGAAAAAAAGTTATTGCTTCTGGTATGCATTGAGCAACGTCATTTCCACATAAATTAAGCGTGTGGCATCCGCAAGGTGAAAATATTGCTTTTGGATTCTGTTCTAATATTTTCGCTTGGGCACCATTATATTTCCCAGACATATTTGCACCATTATCGTTAAGACCTACAGTCCTACAGTCAGTGAGTGGAATTGAGTTAGCTTTCAAGGTAGAAATTATTAATTCAGCAATTTCTTCTCCTTTTTTGTTTGCTGCAATCCGAAAATGTAAGAAATCGTTCTTGAACTTCATAATTCTTGAACTTCTGAAAAATTCACTGGCCCCCTCTAGTTCCCCGGCTGCCCCCCCCCCCTCTCGCTGGGCCTGTTCACCATCATCGAGTTAGTAGGAAAAGACACCTTAATTTGCACATGATGCTCATTAATCGCTCAATAATGCTACGGATGGCAGGCATAAAACACACATTTGTTGGGTTGACTTTTCCAAAAGTGCACATTGCACAGCAACAATACACATCTGACAACAATACGCAACTCTGGTCTGCAATTTCCGCTGGAAGTTCTATAATATGGCTGGTGGCACGCTGGGAAAAAGCATCACTAATACGTTTTTAAAAATTGCATTTTACGCCTTCATTTTTAACATCAATGTGCTCAATATGTCTTTTCTTAGTAAATAGGCGATGCATTTATGTAAAATGTCAATTTTACAAACATTGAACTTCCTCTCTAAAGTGACTAACCGTACCGTATTATATAACCCGCCCCCCCCTTTCCCGTTTAGTTGAACTTAAGCGTCGCAACAGACTTTAAAACCACTTCAGTTACCACACGTAACATTCAAATAGAGTAATTTAAAAAATTAAAAAATCCATAAATTATATCAAGAAGAAAATGTAAATATCGGCAATTTTAATGTTTTCATTCGGACAACTCAATCCGAGCACTATGTGGTAATACGATTAATTTAACACCAGTCCACAAAATGTATTTTCAAAAATCGGAAAATACAAAATACACTAAAAATGTATCTTAAAATACATTTTCAAAACACTGTGTTTTTCACTAGTGAAACCACAAAATACAAATATACTTTGAAAATGCATTTCAAATACTGAAAATTTCGCGTTGTGGGATGGAGTATCCATAAGACATTTTGAAATACCATTTTGGACATTTATAAGCACATCTCAAACTGTTTTAAACCATTCTCTATCTATATACAAGACTGAAATATTTTCTGTTTTCGCCCACTTGGTAATCGGCTTAGCCAACCTTTTTTGTGGGATACCAGTTTAGATAAAATATTTTTACTATAATCCCCCCCCCCTTCACAGAACTTAGACTTTTCTCGATTATCTCCACGGCACCCCTGGCGTACGCTCGCGGAACCCCAGGGTGCCGCGGCACACTGAGAACCTCCGATTTATCATTGGAAGTTTATGAATCATTTTAAGAAACACATTGGTACTTTTCTTTCTTATGCTTTTTAATTTGGCGAAAAACTAACGTATTTTCCATGCCATTTCATGTTTTCAAATGCACGCGAATCTGCAAACAGAATTTCTGCTTTATTTCAAAAGAATAGATCATTTTGTGCGGGCGAAACTCGCCAAGCATGGCCACCTAAGAACTGTTTTTAATTAAAACTTTTAATTTAAACTGTTTTTAATTAGTTTAAAAAGTAATTCAAATTTCAAAATTCTGAGCCTCAGGTGCGCATTATCGAAATCATATGCTCAAATTTTCAAAGCTCTGCGTGCTGTTGACTTATCTGGAGAACATTCATTTTTATTATTATAGATAGATTTGGGGTAAAACACATAATTTCCTTAGTATTTCACATTTTTCAAATGCGTGCGATTCTTCACTGAAGTAATAGCATTTCTGTTAGCTCAAAACATGAATCATTTTATACGGGCGAAACTCGCCAAGCATGGCAATGTAAAAACTGTTTTTAATTAATAATTAGAAAAGTAATTAAAAATCTAAAACTCTAAGTAGCCTATAGCAGTCTCTAGAGTCCCATCTACCTCTATACCAAAATTCATCATAATCGATTCAGCCGTTCAGGCGTGAAAACGTCGCAAACAAACAAACGAATAAACTCCTTTTCGCAGTTGTAATATTCGATTACCATTTATCACATAAAGTAATGAATAAGTGATTTTGGCGTTTCTCACTGTTGGCGAAAAATCTCGTGCTGCGGGCGAGGAGTTAGTTTTATCTTCAAGTTACGTAGTCGTGGAAAACTCGCGTGATATCCATTTGCGAATGCATTGTCGTGCCAGTGCACTGTATTTTCGATACTGCCCAAAGCTGCTATCCTGTCGGCTTGCACTGTCCAGAACTGAACACTTTTCCAAACCGTTTTTTGATTATGATCCAGCTATACCTAAACAGTGCACCAAAACTTTGCAGTTTCTACCACGCACTCAGGATATCCCGAAGGCTAGAATCGCTTTGTTTTTCCAGAGTAAATTTCTGGATATATATATATGCTACTCGATTGCACTACTCAGATGCGATATATATATATATATATATATATATATATATATATATACACAGGATGTCCCCAAAAAGGTGGCAACGGACATTAATCCTTTATCTTTTAAGGACAAGGGGACAATGTTAAATTCAAAAAATATTCAAAATAAGGTCGCCGTTAAAAAGAAAAAATTCCTCTTGTTTATTTTCAAAAAGTGATACTTTTTAAATTTGTATACGATCCTCGTCCAAAATATCCTCAACTAGTAAAATGTGCCTCGTAAATCATCTACTATCATGTAACTTTTAAATGCAGTAAATCCCGTCTCATTCAGACTCACCAGGGACTGAAATACTTTTTCACTGAAGCTGTCGAATTAAAGTGATCGGACATGTGTGAAATTTGCTATACCAGGAAATATTTCCTTTCAAACTACTTTCAAGTTAATAGCCGTAACAATGCCACCAATTTATCACGAGGCTACTCAGGAATATCTTGAATATGATTGTACCAGAGCTTTTGACCACTTCTAGCAGCATCGTCCCGAGTGAAGGAACATTATTGTCCGTTGAATTATTGTCTTATAGATTGGTAGGGCAGTTTCTGACTATTTCACTGTATTGAGAACCAGAGTGAATGCCTTTCTTGTAGATCATTTTGCCGCACAAGATGTTGTCCGGAGTGCGCTACGAGGAGCTAGACGTACGTTGCATTCCAATAGTAAATCGGTGGCCGTAAGTTTCTTAAAAAATGGTTGGAATTTCACAGAATTTTTTTTCTATTGTAATCTATGTCTTTCACCTTGTACAATATCACGATGACAGTCTTTAGCAAATATTCATTCTTAATCAAGAATCGTTTAAGAATAGGCATTTTTAACTCTTTCCCATTAAATCCCCAACAGACGAAAAGAAAAATAGTAAAAAAGGTAAGACCTCGTAATCGATTGAAAATGAAATGAGATTTGTCTTTATTGCAGGGAACTCAAGCACCGACAAAGTTGCCAATCGGACCAACCGGAATCCAGATTTAACGTCAAAGAATATGTTCGACAAGAAAGCACAAAAAAGAGCTCTTCAGGGACTTGTTGCGGATAGGAAACATCTTGTCGTTACCATGACTACAGGAATACAATTTTTTCTCTGCGCCCCACAGAAGCGAGGCTATGTCAACTCAACTCAACTCAACTAGTAAAGAAGGAAAGGCGGGAAAAAGTTATCTTTGTGTTCGCGTTCTATATTTTATTTTTACTGTTTTGCGTTTCCGGGGAAATAAATGTTGGAACTTTTACATTTCTTTTTTCATATAAAAAAAAATGTAAAAGAAAAAAACAAAGAAACTTTACCAAATTCTTTTGAGAATTTCTTGAAAAATCGTTCGATATTTTTATTTAATCCCATGATGTACAATTGGCTGCCATAAATAATGGTGGGGAAAAAAATCTTCCATGTAAATATCAAATAATGGCATTTTCTGTTTTCCTGCCTTCGAAAATAATTTTTTATCCATACTATTAAATGGTGTTTTGAATATTTTTGGAAAATATTCCAATAGTGATTGGATGTCATGTATCACCTAAATATATATATACTATATACATATTGTCTCCAGTCTTTGAAAAAGAGCAGGGGCGTAGCTAGGGAATGATATATCACCTCCGTCGAAATTTTTGGATTTGCATAAGCTTTCAGAATTTTATGTGGTGCAAGAGTTTAAACATAGCTAAATTTCATTTTTCCCCCTCTAGGAAAAAATTTCTTGGCTACGCCTCTAAAAGAGGTTTCTGAATCATTTATTGTTCAATACTTCAAGAGCTTAATAATGTTATTTCATTGTTATACTGGCAACAGGTAAATTCTTTTTTTTTTTCAATTTTTAATAATACAACAAGGTCACTGTAAAAATCCGCTTGTAGTTTATTCATAGTTTTATAGTCGTTATGACAATTTCGCCACTTATGTTGGCTTCTTTTTTTTAACTACAAAGGCTGAAAAAAAAACCAATGCTATTACTAATTCACTTGGTAAATCTGTATGTAAAGTGACAATGAAGAAATTAAAAGAAAAAATCAGGAAGATTCGCAAAAAATTAAACTTTTCCCCTAGGACTAATGAATTAATCACCTTCACAAAAAGTTACCGCGCCTTCTACAAAATAATAAATTGCCTTTAATTATCTAAAATGAACCTTAAAAATTTGTTTTAAATTTTTAAAATTCAAACATTTAAACATAATTCTAACGTTTGAGTTCTTAAAGATTGCTAATATAGCAAATAAAGTTCTGGATTCGCTTAATTTGTTTTTTTTCTTCCAGGGATTATAAGTCATGTTCTTCATATGATCCGATCAGATAACACACTGTCATTGTCACTACGTAAAATCTGTGCATTAGTTTCCAAATTTTGGAAAACCAATGAGCTGTTCGCTGTTACCAAAGAAACATCAGTCGTTAGTCTTTCATCTTTTGCATCCTTGGCATTTAATGCTGGTAATAGCTTACCATCCTAGTGAACAGTAAAACTTTGAGAAACGGCATTTTGAAGTGCTCTTTTTTATAGAGTTAGCAGATTCCCTTCGCTTTTTTTCTTAATAATGAAGCGAAACATTATTTTTTTTTTAATCTGTAAAACGTCTTACAGCGTTTTACATATTTTTTAAACAGTTTAAAGTAAAATCTTTTGCAATTTTTTAAAATTTGAATAATAGTATTTGTGTACCTTTAATGTCAGATATTTTCTGTATTGGAATCCTACAAAATAAAAGTTCTTTGGCTTAATGACCGAATCGAAACTTTTAGCCGATCATAGAAAGACTTTTGCTCACCATCGAGTGTGAACAGACATTGGCGATTTTGCAAGGATTAGTCCAGACCTACTATTAAAATCCTAAACTTTTCGGCATATTCCTGCTTGGATTATATCAGTTTTAAAAAAAAAGTTCAGCAATAAAATAAGTATATTCACAAAGGATATTTATCCCTTCAAAAATTAAGATCATTTCGCAGTCTGTCATACAATATCTTTGCAATACTGTAATTTTATGTGTATACTTCATATTGTGAAGTACAATTTAGAGAAGAAAAGCAGTAAGAACATAAGCACAATACAGTTCGAATTTGAAATTCAAACAAGTACTTTAGTAAATTCATGGTCGCTTCGCGGTACCCCTAGCCTCTCTGTACGGCACCCGGGGATGCTGCGGCATACTTTGGGAACCCCTGTATAGCGGAACTTTTACAACGGATAGTCAGTTCGCAATTTCTAATAATCTTTACATAAGCTGTATTGTTTTTGTTTTTTCTCCCCTTTGTAAAAGGGATAACTTTAACTCGAGAAAAACGAAGGTTCATTTTCTTTGAGAAAGCATTTTTCAATTTTAATAAATTTCAGTGGGCAGTTCTGAGAATCTATCCTCAGACGTTACAAATTTTATAAAAGCACTTTTAAATATTACGCAAGAGGGTTGACTACAAATGTGATTACGTTACGTAATAGGCTTGAATGTTTCTTTTAATTATATTTTTAAAAAATGTAGTTTGTTTCTACTAACTTTTTCTTTTGTGATTATGCCAGGCAGTACATTAGAAAATATTATGTCAAGACGTTTAGCACTTTTTCATAGGGAAGCACCAAAAATTACTTGAATATATACATATATATATAACTTCCTGCAATAGGTAATGTGATGCTTTATCATGTTTATCTGTACAGTGAAAGAATCTGTAAATTTTAATGTGTTACATGTTACGAGTATATTTTATGTACAAAAAAAAAGTATTGAATGGATGTTTGTGTACTATGAGATATAATTTTTTCTAAGGGATTTTTCTAAATGTAAACTGCGTAAAGATTTTTTTTAAACTGATAAGAAGGAGCGTAACTCGAAATCATTAAGCTTAAAGCTTCGGATTTGAAAGGGTGCTTCGGATACCACAGCTGATTTTGTTAAGGCAGATAACAGGCCTAACAATATATTGGACCAAATATGAGGCTGTCCCTGAGAATCCAAAGCTTGAAGCTGTAACTACAAAAACATATGTAAGGACCTCTGTACATTTATAGAGTAATTGTAGAGTAATGAGATCAGTGCGGCCACTCCTCCATTTGAGCATGTGAACCCCCAAAGGTAAAAATACAAAATAAGCATTTTTTAAAACTATATTACGAGTATACTTCTAAACTTTGTGAACTTACAACGTGAGCTTTTCTCCAACCCCCTCCCTACACACAAACACACATACTATTATTAAGTACGCTTATCATAGATAACGCACTGTATTGTAGGTTACTACAGCACAGTCTTTCCTCGATCGCACGTGCGATCAGAAAAATGCCCTTCTAAACCGCTTTCTGAGAACAGAAGTGGATAGAAAAGCGAGAGGAGTAAAGCATTGCTAATATCATATCGTTCGCACATTTTCATTGTGCGTCGTAGTTTGCGGTTTTCTCTTCCGAATTCTCCACCTTGGTTTGTTATGTTTGATTTGTTAATCCATTTTCTTATTATTTTCTTTATTTTTATCATTTTTCAGTGCAGTATTTTTTTACAAACTAGTATAAATAATTAAGATGTCAGTGAAATAAGTGTTTCGGAAATAAAGCAATTCCATTTTTCAACATTGGAAAGAAAAATTGAAATAAACTCTAGCCAACATAATTGCTAAAACTTAGCCATATGGAAAAGGTGAGAGTGGGATTGTTATATATATATTTTTTTTTTTAATTTTATTCATTGTTTTCTTTTAACTGCTGAAAACGCAAAAAAAAATATTTTCAACTTATAAGTTGCGTCTTATCTGCATATTTAATATTCGAAGTTTGTTTTGTGAACCTCCATTTAAATAACCCACGAGCCGCCACTGAATGAGATCCTCTTTCATTCGGTTTTAACAAGCAAGACTACATTTTACAATACAGCATTTTGAGTTAACATCAGAAAAGTTTCAAAAGTTTAATAACAGCGAATTCGATCATACATCTTTGCATTTAAAGCAACAACAGTCGGGATTATTCATTTGCCCGGTACCGTTTGGTACCAGCAATTATTATCTTAAAAATTCCTTTCGCTTGGATAGTGTAATAAATTAACGGTACCGTTTAGTACCACCAGTTTCTGACTAACAATTTTTTTTTATGTTTTATGCTACCCTAAAACAGGTAAAGAAACTTAAATTTGAGAAAAAAAAAATTCAGGCTTTGACGGGTTGATTTATCTCGACTCTTTAACCTTAAGAATTAATATTATCTCTATTTCCTTTTACAGGTATTCTTAATTTTGAAATAGGGACCATAAGGCTGCAAGTCAGTAAAATCCCCCCCCCCAAAAAAAAAAAGAAAATAATTTTAAATGTTTTATATTTAGATTTATAATGACAAGTGCTCTTGAATGCGTTTTAAATTCAAAACGGTCATGAAAGTAGTATCATTTTATTTGAAACAATTTCGATTACTTACATTGCCAGGCATTGAAATAGAAATGATGTATTAATTTAAAAACGTTGATCCTATCAATAAAAAAGTGGAGCTTACGACTACACATTTTTTTATCTGTTAATAAAATACTTCGGAAGCCCAGCTTTTTTAACCCTTTAACGCGCAGTGGTTTCGCTCTGAGACCACCAAACTGTTGACGTTTTGAGTGTTGAAGGTCACGAAGAATAGATTGGATTTCTATAAAAATAGTTGCGGGTGACATAGCTCCACGAGAATCCTTTACTTTTTAGCACGTCATTTCCCGTAAAAAAATGGTCACGATTCTTTTTAACAGCACTGACATCTGCCGAAAAATGGAAGAACGCGAGGACAGCTGGATAGATTGCCCAATGCTGAAAAAAGGGCAGCCGTTGCCATCGCTCGACTTAAGTACCAGCAAGATTGCGGACGATCGAAACGTTCATCGCGATGAACGCCGCCATCTTGCTGGTAGTTAAGTCGAGCGATGGCAACGGCTGCCCTTTTTTCAGCATTGGGAAAGGGTTGCGCCTCAAAGGGTTAATGGTGAGCCTATTTTGTTGCTGTGTCACAGGTCCGGGATGAACAAGGTTGACTCAGCCCTTCATGCCTTGAGTGGGTCAATAAAATGGGGAACTAAACACTGTAGGGCTGCGCTTCAGACTGACCATTTGGCCGGGGCTTAAGCTTCCGTACCCCCAGAACCCAAGATTGCGAAGGCGTGTCTGGGCCACTTGGCATGGGTTTCACACTTCGCCACTGAGATTGGTTTAATTATGCATCTCTCACTGAAAGCCATCGGTCATTACTTCCAAAATAGTGCTTTGTGGAGTAGATCGTTAAAAATTTTTAACCTCGATCATTCTTTGTTCTAAAATCGAGAGAAGCTTTATTTCTCCTTTTCGCTTACAAACTTACATTGAAATATTTCGACATTCATTTCGTTATAAAACATGGTGATGCTAAAATTTAGTAAAATCCTGAGAACGTACAAATATGCACAAATAGAAAAAGTTTTATACTTTGAGAAATTTATTTTAACTTTGTGTTACTGCTCAAGACGCACTACCTCACTCTAGACCCAGTTTGGTACTATATAATCTATAGATCATAAAATGCAGTCGGACCTCGTTATTCCGACACCCGGTTTTCACGTCACTCCGCTTATCCGGACAGATTTTGTCCCGATTTTGTGCGTACGACTTTAATGTAAGTAAACTCCGGATTTTATGTCGCTAAATAATTTTTGACTCCGGATATCCCGACGGTTTAGGAAAATTTTTAATTTTCTTCTTTCTAATTTGTCTTGCAATGAAACTGTCAGGAATTATCTATCATCAGTTTCTGGAACAACGGAGATTGGTTATAATCTATTGTACAATATTGAAAGGAAAGTTGTAGGAAGCACTCCTAGGAGTAACCGAACCTTAATTCATCATTATTTCACGCTATAATCGCGTATGTATTTCCACGCAGCGAATAGCAACAGCTAGATGTAAGCATTAGTGCAAAAACAATAACGCATGTGCGAAAATCCAAACTAACAAATCAGTGACGTCAAATAGAGAAAGCATATAATAAATAATGGATAAGCATATAATAAATGATGCACAAAATAACAATAATGGATACACAAAAAGACAAGATCTTTCGGACTTTTTCGCAACTTTGAAATATCGAATTGACAATGCTTGGCGCATTCATCGCCCATGTCACCATGCATTGGGCTAAAGCACATTTTAGCCATTTGCTGTTTCAATAATGGCTTTTATGATGACACCCAAAATGTATAGCAACCCTAACCTAAATAAATTTAATGGCAAATACTGTTAAAACTAACGAGATATAATAGGATAAGAAGTCGTTGGTTAAAACAAGGAAACATGATTTTCATTGAAATGAGTCCAGCAACACTGCACTGAATATAAAGAGCAGTAACGACGTATGGGGCGGCGAAGCTGCAGCCTTGGCGACTAGTGTATTATTTTACTTCATTTAAAATAATTAAAAAATAAATAATATTTAAATACAGTCACTTTTGCGTCTATAGTGCAAAAATATTTGTTATTCACACATACGTCGTTTCTCTCTGGACCTAATTCTAAAGCCGACGCGGACGAAGTCGTGGGTAGCAGCTAGTATATTAATAAAATGTTAAGTGAGTAAAGAGATCCTGGCTTTTCGTTTTCCTTTCCCCCCCCCTCTCTCTTTTCTTTTCTTTCTTTCTTTCTTTTTTTTGTTTTCTTTTTGGTAAATGTACTGCTTTGTTGCTTAAAAAAGCAGGAATAGTTATAATTTTCAAATTAGTGTCTTACGTATAAATAACACATAATTTTATAAATATGGTTCCTTGCAACTCCGGTTGTCGCGACACACTGCTTATGACGACACATTTTTTTTTTTTTTTTTTTTTTTTTTTTTCCGACAGTGTCGGGAAGACAAGGTCCGACTGCACTACATAATCTGCACATTTATGTTGGCTGTAAATACGAGTCATATCAACGCCCCCTAGAGAGGAAAGCCGCGGCACTTACTTGTGACGTCGCACCGAGTAGGTAAAGCAAAGCGTTTCCATTGTGTTTCTCCTCTCTGCCGCGGCGCGGGAGAGAGGAGAAACACAATGGAAACGCTTTGCTTTACCTATTCGGTGCGACTTCACAAGTAAGCGCCGCGGCTTTCCTCTCTAGGGGGCGTTGGTCATATACATCGTACTTGACTCCATTTTGTATTGAAGTCATCAGTCATTTTTCGATACGCAGTGACTCCAAAACTGAGAAGGGCGGGGTTGTCAAAGCCCAGTCAACCCCCACACTTTTGTCGAAGAAGCTTTTTCTGCAATTCCACATGTCCTAAAGGTTAACAACAGCAGTTACTTGCTTTGAACTTGTATATAAGATCTATTTAGAACAAAAACATCAAATTTAAAAAAAAAAAAAAAAAATGAGATAACTTTCCAGTGCCTGCCTATGCATTAATATAGGACAAAAGTACGCTACAGAGGATGTTTTCGACAGTATTAACATAAATTTCATCGGGTTTCGCTCCTTTGTTATCAGTTCTAATGTAGTAAATGTTTTTTTTTTCTAGTCATCAATGAATGTACGTGTTAACTGTTCGAATAATGTTACTATATTTGTTTACTGTGATGATGTGAAGACATGTCAACAAGCCTTGGAATGGTCACATCAAAGCCTTTTAGAGAAAAAAGGGCTCAATAAAAAGTATAATAAAGAGAATGTATTTATCACTGTTGTATGTATCATTTTTGCATTAGCGCAGCATAATATTGGAGTACACAAATCTAAGTAAAAGTTTGTGCATGTAATTAAACTATAAGGCTAAGCTCCCTAAAAACCATTTTTCAAAATAACAGAAATTACACGTGCAAAGAAATTTTTAAAAAATGAAATATAAAACCTATCTAAATCCATAAGTCTATATATAAACAAAAATAATGGCAAACCTCTACATGAAATACAAATTCCATTCAACAAATAACGGGAAAAGTTTCACGGAAAATAGAAAACTTAAACAAAGTTTGTGTTGCTTTGTTATTTTTTGGCGGTATCGTAGATCTACTATATCAGATGGAACTGGTAGGCCTCCCTCCAGAACAAGATGTCAGCATCATCGCAGCTTTGCACGAACGTAAAGCAAAGAAGTGTCATTAGATCACCATCGGATGGCAGTGTAAAATAGTGAAAGTTGTTTGAGTCGAATACATATGTATGAGTCGGCAGATAAGTTCAAACATGGTGTAACAAGAGAAAATATTCCACTTACAAGGAAACCTCCCCGAAGTTCACTCACCAAACATAACGAATATAATCCAGTCATAAGTACACACTTAAAGAAACCTAATGTGTAAAAATTAGCTGCTGTCTCATCAAATTAAAGCTAAAATTAATTAATATAAAATGAGTATGAGCTGACAGAATAGAGCCTCTATCGCCACTTGGCGCTTTCTATTTTCTTTTATAAATGCTTTTACAAAAAGATGCTTATTTAATAATAGTCCGGGAGCCAGCGACAGATTTTTGCGACCAAAATCCTCTCGGCCCATAATTTCTCAGATGATTAAGACGGTTGTGTGTTGAAGCATGGTGATCGTCAGCTGCCGCACCATGGGTGGATTGGGCGGCGGCCGCCTTTCAGACACGTAAAAAAAAAAAAAAAAAAAAAAAAAAAATTCAGTCATTTCCTCCCGGTTGAAAATTTCTGAAATAATAGTTGGCATAGTACTTGTTTGAAAAAAAAACCGTCAGCTGGCCAAGCGGCGGTGGATTATACGTCAGCTGCTCATACGAACATGTAAAAAAAAATTTTTTTTTCAATGATTTCCTCCCGGTTGAAAATTTGACAGATGTTAGTTTACATTCTACTTTAAATAAAAAAAAACAAGTCAGCTGGCTGTATGCCGGTGGAAAACCCGTCAGCTGGCACAGTGAAAGTGTGACGCGGAAAGGTAGTGTGGCCGCCGCTAGCCTATTTCAATGCACCAGCTGACGGGTTTTCCCTCGGCATACGGCCAGCTGAATTTTTTTATTATGGCAAGAATTATGTCAACTATTATTTGACAAATTTTCAACCGGGAGGAAATAACACACTTTATTTTATTGGACACAACGCGCTGATATCCTCAATAATCCTACTATTTTTCATAATTATGTATAGAAATATAAAAAAAACAATCTGTGCTACTTTAAAAACATGAAAACCACCGGTTTCCGCATTTTTAAGCAATTTTTTGGCATTTCCAGCTCCATTTTATTTCTCCGAGTCAAAAAAGTTTATCATTTGTGTGACAAAATTCGGCTCTGCAAGCGGAAAAGGACGTTATATTGACGTTATATCCGGCTTTGAAGAAAAAATTGTGATTCCTTCCTTTTAAATTGCTTTTCTAGATTTCACAGTTTAATTTTTCTTCTCAAAAATAAATCGGGGATTTATAAGCGGACTTCGAGCCAAGCAAAGAAATCGTCTGCCTGTATATAAGAATGGCTATGTATACAAAATGAAATCTTTCGAATGCGAAAATTTTTCATGTTTTCAGAATAGCACAATTTGATCGTTTTGGGAATATAAAAATTAATATTTTGAAATAGTCAGTGGAAGCAGATCGTCCAAACGTTTCGGAAAGATGGATCTTAAAAAGACTGTCGAACTGCTTTAAATTACTTAATAAAATGTCGATTGTAAATCCGTTTTGCGTTTTTTGCAAAAAGGCTACTTCAAAATTGAAGTCTTTCAATAAAGAAAATTTGGGGAAGTGCAGCGAAATTCTAATTATTCGAAAACAGAATAATTTAGTTGGAAAAGAAATAGTAATTCCTACACAGCCGAACTATTTTCAGCTGTACCACAGCGAGTGCTACAGAAGCTCTACAGCTTTACCACCAAAATACAGAGTCGCCACATCAACAGCAGCACTGTGTTCTTCAATTGCAGCATTGTCTTCTTCAACTGCAGCATCGTCTTCTTCATTTGCAGCACGGGAAAACCCGTCAGCTGGTGCATTGAAATAGGCTAGCGGCGGCCACACTATACCTTTCCGCGTCACACTTTCACTGTGCCAGCTGACGGGTTTTCCACCGGCATACAGCCAGCTGACTTGTTTTTTTATTTAAAGTAGAATGTAAACTAACATCTGTCAAATTTTCAACCGGGAGGAAATCATTGAAAAAAAAATTTTTTTTACATGTTCGTATGAGCAGCTGACGTATAATCCACCGCCGCTTGGCCAGCTGACGGTTTTTTTTCAAACAAGTGCTATGCCAACTATTATTTCAGAAATTTTCAACCGGGAGGAAATGACTGAATTTTTTTTTTTTTTTTTTTTTTTTTTTTTTTTTACGTGTCTGGAAGGCGGCCGCCGCCCAACCCACCCATGGTGCGGCAGCTCACGATCACCAGGCTTCAACACACAACTATCTTAATCATCTCACGAATTATCGGCCGGGAAGAAATAACTGACCAAAATCTGTCGCTGGCTCCCGGACTATAAGCATTTTAAGTAATCACAGGTCAGGATTCATCTACAGCAATGATTCACTGGATATCCCGCAGAACACATGGTGGGGAAAAAATCAGGCTGGTTACTGGTTCTGTTTTGGAGAAGGGGGGGAGGGAGGAAGTTGGCCAAAAATATTTTTTAAACATAAAATCTATGCATGCATAGGAGGTTAAACGTAGCTTTTTAGGGGAAGCTTAGCTTTTAGCGAAATAAGAGTTGAAATAAACAATGGTATTAAAAAAATAATTTTAAAAAATTGTATGGTAATTTTTTTGGAGAGGAGGTAGTTCACCCTATAATTCGCTCACCCACCCCTTTGATTTGGCCCTGAAAGAAATATATTATTAAGTTGTTTCATTAACATAATGTCAGAAAACTGCCGCACTTAATTTTTTCCGAATTTCCCTGTTTTTTCGGAATGTTCCATAAGTAATGGCGATAACAATCTATTGTTTTTACTTAAAATCGGCATTGTAGTGTAGGAATGTGTCACTGCATTTTGTGATTGAATCTACTTGCTTCGATTCTCTATGTTCCAGGGTTCGTCTAGAATTATTTCTAAATTAAAAGCCGACTGATCAGCATAAAAATTTGATCGTCTTTTAACAACGAATCCTTTATAAAAAACATTTACATCATTTACGAACGCCTGCGCTAATTTTTTAATGATTTCCTTTGACAGATTGTTTATCAGCAAAACAAATTTTGTAACTTTCCTGCTCACAATCTTATTCTTTTTTAAAAATCTGTACTGCCATCCTTTAGATGCGCGGAATTTCAATCCTAATTCGAATGCCTTTTCTGAAGCCCAAGTTTGTAAATCACAATCATGTACATTTTTCTGTAGTTTTCTTGCGTGTTAGAAGTGTTGAAACGTCTATTTTTTAATTTGATTTAGTTTATGTTTAATCGCCATTCTTCTGAATTTGCTTTTCCCACAGTTATAACTGACTTTTATTTGTAACAAATTTAAAATAATTTTGAACACTCTGTAAACTGCGGGATTTTGCCACTATTGTATCCCACCAGTATTTTACTGCAGTCTCCTTATCTTTTCAAGAAATAAATTGCTTATTTTGCATGATGTCCTCCCTGGACACGAAACCAATGCTTTCGTTAAAGTAATTAAAAAACTTTGTAAAAAACACTAATTCTCTCTCACCTCTCTTATGTGATATTTATATGCATTATTTTGAAGAGAAGCTCTTCAAGGTCTTTAATTTTCCGTGCTGGGTCAGATATGTTGACGATACTTTCGTTCTAGTGGATTCCAATTGTGATATTTCTAATTTACTTTTGATCGTTAATTCTGTTGATCCGTGTATCCAATTTACTCTAGAAGAGGAGTGCAACAATTCTTTACCTTTTTTGGATGTTCTGGTTTCTAGGAATCCTGACGGTTTCTCTACTTCTGTTTTCCGCAAGCCCTTTTCTATATCTTTACCTCCTCATGCCCTATCTAATCATCCTTACCAGCAAAAACTTTCTGCTTTTTACACTTATGTGTTTCGTGCTATCAAAATTTGCTCTGATTCTTCTTCTCTTAATAATGAAATTAGTTACTTAAAATCCTTAGCTGTTTCTCGTGGTTTTAGCCCCTCTATTATTGATAAAGCTGTTTCTAAATTTAATAAGCCTAATACTTCTACTAATACTATTAATTTTCACAACGAATTAATTGTACTACCTTTCTTTTCACCTTTATGCTACAAAATTTCTAAACTTCTCAAAAATTTCGGTTTCAAAGTCATTTTTAAACCTGTTAATAAACTTAAATTTTCTTCCCTTAAAGATCCTATTCCTACTGAGAACCGTTGGGGTGTTTATTATATTCCTTGTGAATCTTGTGATTTGGGCTATATTGGTCAGACCAGAAGAGCTCTCAAATTTAGGCTCAAAGAGCATGAGAGATATGTCTCTAAGCACGAACTTTCCAAATCTTCTATTGCCTCACATTGTTGGAATTCCAATCATCGATTTCAGTTTTCTAAGGCTAAGATTTTGTGCACTCCTCAGTCTTTGTCCCATCTGGATTTTTTGGAAGGTTTTTCCATTACCCAGCACTTAGATCGTCTTGTGAACGATGGTTCTTCCGTTCCTTTCGTTCATTCTGCTTGGAAGTTGCTGTTGTAAGGTTCTTTTCACTTTCTTCGTCTACCCCCCCCTTTTTTTTTTCCCTGTTTCTTTAATGTGTATGTACGTGTGTTACTGTCTTTCGTTTTCGTTTTTATTTAAAAAAAAAAATTATTTATATATATATTTATTGTGCTGTCCTGTTCGTGGTTTAAAAAAAAAAAAAAAAAAAAAATTAAAAAAAAAAAAAAAATAAATAAATAAATATGTGTGCTATTTGTTTTTTGTTTGTTTGTTCTGTTTTCTCTTTTTGTGTGTGTGTTTGTACTTGTGTGTTCCCTTTTTTATAATTTTTCTTTATTCCTTTTTTATTTCTGTATTTTTTGTGCTTCTTTCCTTTCCTTTTTTATCCCCCTTTTTTAATTTTTTTTTTCTCTCCCCTCTCCGTGGTTTTGTTCGACTTTTCTTTGCCCCTTGTGGCAACATCTTGCTTGTTTTTTTTCTCTTTTCAGTTCCCTGTGTTCTTTTCGTCGAAGGGCTTGGACTGAAGAAGTTCAAAACAATTTTTGAACGAAACGCGTATCCTTTTTCCTTTTACTTCTTATGTGTGTTTTTTACAAAGTTTTTTAATTACTTTATCGTTTAACACCAGTATTTTGAGTGTTTTTTCAGTCAATGCTTTCGTCTTCTAAACTAGAAAATATAGGATCTTCAGGGGTATCTAGTAATAAGCATTGCTCATTTGCTACCAAATCTGTTGCATTTACTTTCTGGTAATTTTGCAAGCTTTCAATAATTTGATTTTGCAGACTTTTTCTTCGTCTGTGTATGGGGACAATGTCATATTTTTCGAAGAAAATTCCGCGTAAAGCATAAAAACAACATTAAGTATATTTATTGTTTGCTCCATAGCATCATCATGTGGATAAAAAGTATAGAATTAAAATAAATGCCTCCCTTATGCGTAAACTGAATTTGCAGCTTGCAATGTGTTAATACAAATAAAAAGAAATTACTTTCTTCTTTCTTCTTCCTACCTAGAAGTGCCAACAGCAGTCAAATTGACTGCTCAAAGAAATTTTATACATTTATTTAAATATAAAAGGTTTATGACGTTATAAAAAGCTTTTTTAAAGAATAAAATGTTATTTTTCATCAAAACATATGTTATAAAAATATTTTACTTACTTTTTAATAAAACTCGTTTTGTTGCTATTAACAATTTTTACATGTTAGAATTCTTTTAATGTTGGAAGTGCATTTTCCAATTACATCATGTGAACATTTCTGACACACATAACTTGTTTTTTTTTTTTTTTTTTTAGAAATTCCAATTATGCACTAACGTCTCTTTTTTGAGCGTTTGTAGGGTTTGAAATTTCTGGGGACAATTTTGAGCTGGGTCTTTTTCTTCAAATGATTCTTTCTTAGCTCTTCTACCAGTTGAAATAGGAAGCTTATGCCTTGTTATACTTTTACCACTCAGTTCTCGGGAGATAATGTAGGCATTAGTTCCTGCCAAATCTAGCAGATTGTAGAAAATATGCACCGGCCATCTACGGGAACCAGCCCGCACATGATATTTGCGTGTCATTTGGTCAATAATATCAACTCCCAGGGCCGCGCCGACCATAGCCAGCGCCTGTCTATTCGAGCCCCGATTCAAAGTATACTACTTTTATTAAAAGTATAACAAATGCACTCCATATTAGAGTCAGACTTATATACATGTTCTTTTAATGCTCCCTTGTTATTAAGATATCTGTGCACTTTTCTTACCACTTTAGTGCTATTGATTTCTGACCAAGATTTTGTCTTACCCGTCGAAGCGCCGAGGTCAGTGAAATGTTAAAAGTCGCCAAGATTAGCCATTTTTGGTAATTTATGGCCAAGTTGCCACCAAAATGTAAGTCCCCAAAACTGAACCTAGCTTGGCAATATGTATTTCGTGAGAAATTGCAAACCCCACTGTTTATTATAAAGGTGAAGTTTAGCTAAAGTACGTCCGTCAGATTCTAAAACGGTTTAAATAAGCAGATTTGATAAAGATTTCAATTGCAAAGAAATGTTTTATGGAACAAGGAAAACAAATACGGCACAGTCATGGATTATGATGCGCTTTCTAACGTATTGTAACGAGGAAGACAAATAGGGCCTGCACACAGATTGTGATACACTTTCCAACGTAATGGAGCAAGAAAGACAAATAGGGCCGACGAATGGATTATTATACTCTTAATATCTAGCGCTTCGGTGAGTACTTAAAAATATGAAAGAGTTTCAGATTTTTCTCCCCCCCCCCGCCTTTTTTTAAAATATTTGAAACCTTACACAACCCATCTGTTACGCAACTTCGACCGTATTAACTCTACTCTTCCTCTGTAATATTAAGTCGGTTCAAACCTCATTAAATAATTTTTCTTTTGATAATGGGTATTCAATTTGTAACTAAAAAAATAAAATAAAAAATCCCGATTATTAAATTTTCGGGAAAAAACAGCTTTAAAAACAAACCAATTATGTTGAACACTCGAAAAAATCAATAATGCTTCTTAACCCTATGCACTATGGACTGACACTCACAGTCAAGCTGTATGTCCCGTGCAAACTCTAATAAAAAATCCATAAGCACAAAAACTGACATCAAAATTGAGCGAGATTTTACTCATTTTTTTGGAAACATCTCCAAAATCCGGATATTTAGCATATTTTTCTGAGTAGTTCGTAACTCCTATTGGATCATTGCTTGTGTTAGTTCACAGAAAAACTTGTAAAGAGACGCTCTAATTTTTGTCCTTCGAGTCTTCTCTAGCGCAATTGAGAAAGCTGTTCAGGAGTTACACGGTTTTCAAGTGGAACAGCCTTAAGTGCACAAATTAGCACATCCATCCTGTACCATTACTATACAGGTGATTTTTGTGTCCTCAATTGTGGTCACGGGGTTTGAAAGGGTTCATCTAAAGGTTGAAAATATTTTTTCTACTGCGGCTGAATGAGCTGCGACAACTAGTCTGCCGATTCAAAACGTTATAATTTTTTTTTAAATACTCACTTGTAGAATATTTTTTTCCAAAGTAGTTTGCAACCGGGCAGAAATAGTTTTAAATTAAGTCATCCATAAAACATGGATGATTTGTTTATTGTTAATTCTGAGAGTTCAGGAAAAGAAATAAGAAAATCCGATATCATGCCCTTTCTTATTACGATCATTCATGATTAGTCAAACAGCGACAACGGCAGCTGCTATTTCATTTCATAGGCATATAGTAAGTAAGTATGAAGAAACATTGGGTTCATTCAGATCAAAAGTAAATTATTGAAATATGTAACCGATCATCAAAGATTCCAATTTTAGAAAAGTTGCTGTGACAGTTTTCCCTGTATAGACTACGGATTGATTTATACAGTTTTCCTAACCTAAGGGGCGCCCCTGAGTCAGGGGCGTAGCCAAGGGGGGGATAGGGGGGGTCATAACCCCCCCATTCTTTGCCATACAAAATGTATATTCTTCACTCCTTTATCACACACATGTATGCATATATGTGAGTTACAGTAGTCGTAACCCCCCCCATGAAAAATTTCTGGCTACGCCCCTGCCCTGAGTATCTGGCGCCTGTGTGCGACGCACACATGGGCGGCGCGGCCCTGTCAACTCCACATTTGGTTTTGTTGTAGAAATCTCACTTTTTCTGGAAGTTTCTTCACAGTTTGTGATTCTACATTTACATCTATACCCAAGGTGCTGAGAAACAGGACATAGTTGTTCTTTTTACCCTGATAAACCGTCAGTGAAGTGTCTCCATTCTTCAGAAAAACTGTTTCATACAGCTGAGTTTTTGATTTCCTCATTTCGTGTGGAATTTCTTTTCGATGTCTTCTTATTCTCCCGACGATTTTACATTTTAACCCTTTGAGGCGCAACCCTTTCCCAATGCTGAAAAAATGAAAAACGGAAACTTGGTTAAGAAATTAGACGCGCACTTCCACACTTCTTTCCATGTGATTATTAACAGGTACACGAGGATGGCGTTTTCGACCCCACCTTGCTATGTGATTCTGAACCATCTTGGTGTACCCTAAATCTCCTAGAAGTATGTTTCTCAAATTTTGAAACACCATGTTTAACCCTTTGAGGCGCAACCCTTTCCCAATGCTGAAAAAAAGGGCAGCCGTTGCCATCGCTCGACTTAACGACCCGCAAGATGGCGGACGATCGAAACGTTCATCGCATGCCACAGATCTAGAGACCCTTTTTTTGACGGCAGCTGGCTGTGCGATCGATGGCAACGGCTGCCCTTTTTTCAACATTGGGCTATCTATCCAGCTGTTCTCGCGTTCTTCCATTTTTCAGCAGATGTCAGTGCTGTTCAAAAGAATTGTGACCATTTTTGGACGGGAAATGAACGTGCTCAAAAGTAAAGGATTCTCGTTGGAGCTATATTCACCCGCCACTATTTTCATAGAAATCCAATCTATTCTTCGTGACTGGCAACAGTCAAAACGTCAGAGTTTTGTGTTCCCAGAGCGAGAACATTGCGCGTTAAAGGGTTAAGTTGTTTTATCTAATGACAACGAGGAAAAATAGTTGTCCGCTTTCACATTCCTATCTGTATTCAGATAAGGGTTCAGGAGGCGCATTACTATGCTTTCAGGAAGGCTTTCATTTTCATTTCTTGTGTCGTCCTTTCCAAGGTATGGACATGGCTCACTGAGATAAATACAGGCTGTCCGAAAAGCTCCGTTTTTGCGTACGAGTAAATTTTCGCTTCTTCGCCGATTTGTCGCTGTTACCTAACTGTATCACTGTGCGTTTACGTGCTTGTGCTGCTGAAATATGCTTATCTGTTAATGCTCTTTGAGGCATTTAGACATTCATTTCCGATTTACAAAATACTTCGGCATTGCCAGTTTACCAAGATCTTTTTCTCCGGCAGAGTTGGCAACAGTGATACAGTTAGGTAACAGCGACAAATCGGCGAAGAAGCGAAACTTTTCTTGTACGCAAAATCCTATAGGAGAAACTGTTTTTCGGACAGCCTGTTTTTATCCCAGTGAGGCATGGTATGGAAGAGCATTACATATAAACTTTGAGTCAACATCCACTAGCAACCAGAATTTTATTCCAAATTTATTTGGTTTATTAGGCATATATTGAATAAACTGGCACCTAACTTTGGAAGTAGTTCCTCGTTCACCGCTAGATCTTCTCCTGGCTAAATAAGAAATAGCACAGTTTTCTATAAATTTGTTCCAGATGTCTGAAAACATAGCGAACTTATCAGTTTCTAAATGCTGACTCGTAGTTGACTTCAAATCAAACTTAAGATGTTTCGTGATATCTCGTAAACAATTACGGGACATATGTAACAGTCTACAAGGTTCTATCTTTCAAGACATATATAGACCCTTCTTTATAATTTTGAAAATAACATCCTCTTCAGACCGTCAGAGGCATAGTCCCCAAACGCGGGACTTCCACACTTCGGCCATCTACCACGTTCAGTGTCTTACCCACTTGCCCACGATAGAGCAAATTTCTAACGGGGCAACTCCCTGAACGCCGAAAAAGGGATTGTTTAATGAGGAAAAACGGGGGACGGAAATTTGAGAGTCAGGCGAAACAAAGGGAACACCAGATTTGCGAAAGAGCAACGAGGTTCGCAAGATAAGAAAGATTGGGAAACACTGGTGTAAGTAATAGGCAGTATTACTAGATTTATGACGATAACATGGATTAAAGCACGCTATACCGTATTAATAAACATTTCCTGAAATTAAAATTTTTTCTCACATTCATCATTTTTTAATGGGTGGCTTATACGACTAATTGAGCCATAAGTAAACGTACGTTTACTTATGGCATCCTCAGTTTAGGTGAGTTCAGGATAACTGTCGTTCCGACGAATCTTCTGTCAATTTTGTCTTCAAGAAACATTTTTTTTTTTTTTTTTTTTGCAGCTCTTTTGTAACCTCTTAAACACTGTAGTAATAATAAAACATTCAGGTAGCTCCTCCTGTTGAAACTACCGCGGGATATATTAACCCTTTAACGCGCAGTGTTCCCGCTCTGGGAACACCAAACTCTGATGACGTTTTGACTGTTGCCAGTCACGAAGAATAGATTGGATTTCTATTAAAATAGTGGCGGGTGACATAGGTCCACGAGAATTCTTCACTTTTTAGCACGTCCTTTCCCGTAAACAAAGGGTCACGATTCTTTTTAACAGCACGGATATCTGCTGAAAAATGGAAGAATACGAAAACAGCTGTATAGACTGCCCAATGCTGAAAAAAGGGCAGCCGTTGCCACGCAGCTGGCTGTGCAGCACAGCCGTCAAAAAAATGGGTCTCTAGATCTGTGGCACGCGATGAACGTTTCGATCGTCCGCCCTCTTGCGGGTCGTTCAGTCGAGCGATGGCAACGGCTGCCTTTTTTTTCAGCATTGGGAAAGGGTTGAGCCTCAAAGGGTTAACGTACGTTTACTTATGGCTCAATTAGTCGTATAAGCCACCCATTAAAAAATGATGAATGTGAGAAAAAATTTTAATTTCAGGAAATGTTTATTAATACGGTATAGCGTGCTTTAATCCATGTTATCGTCATAAATCTAGTAATACTGCCTATTACTTAAACCAGTGTTTCATACTGGCATACCCGTTACCCGTTAAGAAAGAAAGAACTCGTGGCCCAAAAGTGGTTATCACATTTTGCGGGATTTACTGCAGTAGTCATTAAAATCATCTCTTAGAACTAATTGTTGGTGAAAGGACATTCATTAACTGAATGTGGTGCTACGTAAGATTAGCCCGGGGAGCTTCATTAAAGAAAGATACGGCTTTTGCACGATATCCTTCTCGTCACTAGGAGTCACTGAATCACCTTGAATAGATAAGCCATCCCTAGTGGTGTCACCAAGGCACTATCACACGTGGTATCTGTCATCGGAAATACCCGATTATATATCATCTAGGCCATAGATAACGCGCAATAGCTTCTGAAAACTCCTGTTCACCATTACCCTAGCATAAAGACCAGGGACATGACATCCAGTAGTGAGTGGTGGCAAGTTCTGTGAGGTGTGAAATCCGTTTCGTAACTGCAATTTCACACAGCTTCGATTGGGTGATTTTTAGTCTGGAGTGCTCGATACAGTGCAAAATATACAGACGGCGCCTCAAAACAGGAAACTGCAGGTAAGTGGAGAAATATTTTACATAAGTTGTATGGCTATGCAGTGGTGTATCTAGATAAAGTAGCCCTCGTGATGACAGGAAAAATAACATCTGCGCATACCCGCATCGGAGCTACTGTATAACGATGCACGACCGTGTTCTCTTTGTAAGGACTACCCCACCCAGCAAACACACAACTGCCCGCAAAATGACGGCCGGGTACCCATCGTGCTGGCGAAGTGCCGTATACCGGGAGCAAGATAGATTGCCATCGTCTGGAAGTCACTGGAGTACCAGTGCCTGAAAAGTGCATATGCGCCGGTACATAACTAGTAACGGCGAACTGCCATGTGTCTGTGACATGCACAAAAGAGTTAACGGCGTGGTACCGCTTAAAATGTACCGGACCAGCACTATTTGGCAGTAATGGGCCTGTATATATTTCGTAGTGTTGGCATAAAATTTGGTTATTTTAATTAAATAATAT
The DNA here is from genome assembly GCA_038373885.1 of Cheiracanthium punctorium. Classification (NCBI taxonomy): domain Eukaryota; kingdom Metazoa; phylum Arthropoda; class Arachnida; order Araneae; family Cheiracanthiidae; genus Cheiracanthium; species Cheiracanthium punctorium. The sequence goes on along the minus strand of JAWZYV010009160.1, from coordinate 995,205 downwards.
TGTTTCACATTCATACGGTGTAGAAGTGTTAGGGGATATAATTTCCGAGCAGCCAAAGGCAGGGTCACTGCTAAGATTTTTTTTTTGAGGGGGGGGGCAGTGGCGGATCCAGACATTTTTTTTGGGGGGAGGGGCTAAATTTTTCTTAAAAAAGCTTATTTCACCCAATTAAAATTTACTATAATTCAAAATTTTAGTCTAAATCAATGTGCATGCTTTTGGGAGGGGCTAAGTAATAAAATATGATCATTTTCATTTTAAAGGGTATAATAAAGCAGAGTGTTACCCTTCAGCAATCTTTTGGGGGGGATGAAGCCCCCTAGCCCATCCCCTGGATCCGCTACTGGGGGGGGGGATGTAAGGGGAGAAGTTCATATTGTGCCTTCAAATATTTTAGTACTAAAAACTAAAATAATACAAACGAGTTCAGTATGCTATAAAAATATTTACTACACCGACAGTGTAACCTCCACTCTGTATATGACAGTATATAACCCCCACTATGTACAGAATTATGAATTTTAATCTTAACATTTTTATAATTTATATTAATATTTTACGATTTTGCTAAACTTTTCCTGAAAACCATATTTAGAGACTTTTTTCTACGTTAAGCCCTTTTTAAAATCTACCGAATTAGGGTGCAGAAATATGTTAGAGAGTATTACACGAAGACCAGTCAGGGTTTTGCATGAGAGCTCAGCTCCTGTAGTCTTTTCTTCTTCAGAGAATTTTAGATTAAATTAAAAATTTTAACAGCCCACATAATTGCTTCTATTGACATTTTTTTATTCAATTAAATATAGCAGTGGTAAAACAAAAGATAAATATAAATTAGGTAATTAATGCTCAAATTTACAATAAAACAAATTAGAGCTCCTGCAGCTATTTTGTTAGAAATTCAGCAATGAACCAATATTTACATATTATATTATTTCATTCTGTTTCGATTACTCCTGAATCAAATGTTCTATTTCGCACCCTTTAACGGCCTCCTTACGGAAAGCAAGAGGTCAAAAATATCTACCCAGGGTCAACTAATATCTCACGGTTGCACGATAAGGCAACAAGAATTCGAACTATTATCGCGGATTTGGCTATATTGATTCATATTATTTATACGAAGTACAGATGAATTTTTTATGCATTTGAAGATTGGCGAGTTTTGCTGTCGATTGAGTATAACCCATTCTTTTTTCTCTTGATGTTTCATTTCGTTTTGCAAATCTTGAAACGTTGAGCGGGAAGCCAGTTATGAAATACGCTTTTTAGGATAAAGTTTTGGTTGTTGTTGCAGACTTTCGAGAACGTTATTGCTATAGACTAGTGAGATATCTCTGTTAGGAGCAATAATAATTATAATAAGATTTGCTTCTGCAGTGACATCTTGCTGGTTATGGATACAGAAAGAAGATTTTACGGTTGGATTTAAGTTTTTAAACAGTCAGGAAAATATTACAGGTAAATTTTTACTTTTACTGTTTTTAATGTACACTGGACTTTTGCAACGAATTTAAAGATTAGGCGACTTTTTGAACCAAAAAAACGCCATTTTCATACTATTTTCATGTTTTACCTTACTCCAGCGACTCATTTGAAAATCTGGTGTTGGTTTTTGTCAACTCCCTCTTTTTTTTTAAAGCTGCTACTGAGCTTTCGGAAAACATTATAATCTTTTTTTTTTTTTAATCGTGCTATAAAAATAAATGTATTATATGTTTTGTTATATATATATATGAAATTTTTTAAATTTATCATTTTATTCAATCCTTCTTAAATGAAGCTAAATTAAGCATGTTTATTTCTTAACTACAAAATCATTCAAAAATGTTACTACTTTGGGAACTAAAATTGAGAAAATGGCTACTAAACCGGTGACTTTTTTTAAGTCGGTGATGTTACTAGATACTTATTTGAGTGTATAAAAGTACTTTCCTCCAGGGGCGTAGCCAGGGGGGGGGGGATATCGGGATATATCCCCCCCCCGAAATGTTTGGATTAGTGATGAAATTCCGTGTATTTATACACATATAAGTTCATATCCCTCCCCGAAATATTTTCCAGGCGCATATCCCCCCGCGAAAAATTTTCCTGGCTACGTGCCTGCTTTCCTCCATATTATTTGAATCATGCAGTATACAACAGATATAGATACAGAAAATTTCTTTTCAGAATAGCTAAGATTTAAAAAATAATTTGATCTAAACAAAATGTACAAGAAAGCAAAATGTTACCCTAAAGTTATATCTCTAACTCTGAAATATTGAAATTAAACTGTTTATAAATGATTTTATGTTGGTTCTGAAATGTGTTACCGCCTCTCTCACAAAAAAAAATCTTTTGCGATTGCAAATTTGTAAGAAAATTGCAGTTTATGAAAACTGCACACAATTCACTAATGATAGGCGCACATAATTTGCAAACGATTGACCAACGGATTTTGCTGTTTTTTATCTTTCATTTATGTTGTTTTTTATCTTTCAAAATGTTACCCTTCTATCTATATAAATAAAACAGTGTAAATTGTCCATTTGTCTGTCTGTCTGTGTCTCGCGTAGCTCCGAAACGGGTGATCGTAGACCTACCAAATTTTGTACGGAAATTCTCCAAGACGGGTCTCGACACACCTCGAAGCGATTTTTTCGAAATTCGAATTAGAAAATGTTTTATTTTATGTTTTGTCCGATTTTTAGCGATTTTTCTTGCGTAATACATAATAACGCCGGTAATTGCACTCGCAAGAGAACGATAGTTACATCATCGTATAGAGGAGAAAATTTTCTTTTAAAAACTGTTTGTTCGGACTGTGTAACATAATTTGCAGATTTTTGGGAATTTTTAAATAAAATTAAATTTGACGCTGACTTTCGTAAAATATTTTTAAAACTGCTGCATCTTGAATTCTATCTGTGATAACTTTTTTATATTTCGGCAAAAGACGGAGCACACAATTAACCCACTTTTAAAAGAAGAACGGAGGAAAAATATAAATTAGGAGAATTTTTAAGTAAAGAAGGATTTTCATTTCCGTAGCACCTGCTTATCAATTTCGGTTTGATATCTTGCGGTTCGGTTGTCATGGATACAGTAACAATGATTAAAATTGCCAGTTGAAAAAAATAAATAAAAACGGGTCCCGCGAGCAGACGATTTCTTTGCTTGGCTCAATTTCCTTTTATAAATACTGGATTTATTTGTGAGAAGAAAAATTAAACTGCATAATCTAGAAAAAAAATTTTAAAGCCTTTATAAATAGCGCAGTCTTATCTCTTATCTCTTTTCTTTCTGTAAAGGGTTGCAAGAGAAGGTGACGTATTTTTAAAATTAAAAAAAATGTCCATTTCATGTGTGTCTGAGGTATTTAACGCTAAAACGTGAACCTAAAAAACAGCATGTCTGAGGAAAAAAGATATTTTGAAAGTGAGAAGTTCACTGCAAACGGTCCATTTTCACTTTTTTGATACCGAATGACGCTGACATAGTTTTTTTTTTTTTTTGTGTGTGTGTGTGTGTGTGTGTGTGTCATTATATTGCAATGATCTCAGGTTATTACATATATGACGCAAATTTTAAGTCAAGAGTGAAATAATTTTGCTTTTTCTAGATTCCACATCACTGGAATTAATTCGAATTACACATGTGAGGAAATTTTTCGTTTCCTACCGTGCGAAGAACGGGCACGCAGCTAGTAAGGAATGGTTTTTTTTTTTTTTTTTTGCTGGGTGGGGGTGGGGATTGATGAATAAGCCCTCTACCCCGAATCCGCTACTGGCTCATATTTTAATTATGGCAGCATTACTGTAAATAGGCACTAATCCGGTACCGTACCATTACGTTGTAGTCACTGTTAAGGAACCAGGCCAGTGCCTTTATTTTTAATAATAGCCGGCACCCGGCCGTTTCATTTCGGGCATTATAAACTTAATGGGCCAGTGCCTTTATTGTGAGTAACGGCCGGCACATGCAGTATGCCAGCAGAGTGCCGTTGCCTTCCCAGGCTTCTGGCAAGGTACTTCTCGGGCGACCACTTTTGGTACGATTCAGTTACTTTTTGCAGTGCCGGGCCGGTACTGGCCGTAAAGGCAGAAAGGCACTGGCAAGGTACTCCGCCAGCAGGTGTGTGTTTGCTGGGCAGTTATTTCACTCGCATTGTAAAAGGATTCTGAAAAATTACCTGTTACAATGGTAACAGGCTGTCCATTAGAGATGAATTCGGATTCGTTTTTTAAAGCCCGAGCCCGAGGACTTCCAATCCGATTCCAAAATTTCAGCTAATAGATAAATAAAAGTCCGTTACTTCATAGGCAGAATATCATAAATTTTGTCGTTTGTGCAAATTAAAGACAAATATAATAGTAAACTCCTTAATGCACTTTCTAATTCTTTGTAGTCACGTTTATCATATAATATTTATTTATTTACTTCTCCCATGAATCATTTTTTAAAAATATGTTTACAAAGAGCGTGTTCAATAAAGGAGAAATTTCTCACGAGCCAGAGCCCGAACACAATCGTGAATTTCTGAGCCCGGGCTCGGGCTGAGTCCGTCTCATCTCTACTCTCCATAGTATAAGTGCTGTGAGAGATACACAGGCACCTTACAAAATTTTTTTATAATGAGCCACAGCAGATTGATTGATAAGAATTATATTGCATTCTTAAGTTCCAATTACGCTTTGTTTACGTTGTAACGTATTTTTTAGAAATATCGATATAACAATCCTTTTTGTTCGTTTCTAGCCTTCAGAGCTCGAAATGAGCACGCTCACTTAGGTATTCTTTTTCTAGAAAATGAATTGTTGATAACCTATTTTGAAAATACCGTCGAATTTTTAATATATAGTTACGCTGATCACTGAATCACTGACTCCGGAACGCTTCCGGTCCAGCCACTCCAAACAAAAATTTTAGGGGGGAAAATTGCTTAAAGGGATTTTTAATAGGCGGAAGAAAATTGAAATCCGGGTTTTAGGGGGAGCCTGAAAATAAATATATAGTCGAACCCCGTTTTAGCGAAGTTTGTTACAGCAAAAATCTCGGTTGAGACTTTTGTAATCTCAAAATCAAATTACATAGAAGTGACTACTTTAAAGTTTTATAAAGTATTAGACGCACCAAATTTGTTACAAAAGAAGTTCTAACCATGAAGTTATGCACCTCGAAGAGATGTTTTCCAAAATTCGAATTAGAGATTTTTTATTTAATGCTTTATGCGATTTTTCGCATTTTTTTTCTCGCCTAATGCCTAATAACAGCGGTAATTACGCTTGCAACAAAACGGCATTTGCATCATAGAGGAGAAAATTTCTTTTAAAAACAGTTTGCTCTGAATATAAAGCATAACTTGCTGATTTTTAAGAATTTTTTGACGAAAATCGTAAAGTAATTTTAAAATATACTTCTATTCGTCATAACTTTTGGTATTTTGACAAATGATGAAGCATTCATTTCATCGTCTTTTAAAAGAAAACGAAAAAATTACATAAATTATGGGTGATTTTTTACGAATTTTAATGTAAAGTAATGTTTATTTCCAACAGCGATAACCATCGCTACCTCCCCCTTCTAAATCACATAAGCCGTTTCAATGATACCTGACGATTACACCTTCTTCGACATCAGATAACTCTGCACTTCGTTTCATAATGCATACGATTAATGCAAATGCTTCCTGCAGGATATTTAACGGCAAAGAGCCTGACGTTTATCAAGATCGCAGATGTCGGCATTTGCATGGGTATCCGAATCCTTATATTACTGTGTACAGGGTGTCCCAAAAACAATGACCTAGGTTTTTATTTCTTAAATATTGATCATAGACATATACAAAAAATTACAAAGTTACGTAAAAAATGAGCAAAATTTTATGGCATCGATTAAAAATTTCAGAACATAAAACCTAAATTAACATAAAATTTAATTTCTTTTTACAGCCTCCGTACAAAAAAATTCTCAAGTAAAATGCCTCTTATACTAATAAGGTGATATATAAAGTTGATAAGGGGCTGTATAACACCAATAATAACAGAAGTATCATATCATGTATTTATGAAATCAATGTTTCCTTGCGTAACTTGTGTACCATCCCTAATGCAGTCATCCGAAGTGAGTTTTTTCCTTCGAGCAGTGGCGTAGCCAAAGGGGGATAGGGGGGTCACAATCCCCCCCCCCATGATGAAGTTTTCGCCATACAAAATGTATATTCTTCACTCCCTTACCACACACACGTATACATATATGTGAGTTGCAGTAGTGGTAACCCCCCCATGAAAATTTTCTGGTTACGCCACTGCCTTCGAGTGCTATTGAAAAGTGGTTTAAGTCAGCATATATTTTTTTCCATATCTCAGCACTTTCTAGGAAACAATGCTCAAATTTTGTTTTTTATCTAATTAATGGACAGGGCAAATTTTACAATTTTTTCGATAAAGAATTTTTTCTACGGGGGCCAGTATAAAATTTGAAATTTTTTATTTACTTAGATTTAATCTCTAGAAAATTTTAATCAATATCATAAAAGTTTGTACCCAGCAAACACACTACTGCCCGCAAAATGACGGCCGGGTACCCGTCGTGCTGGCAAAGTGCCGTATACCGGGAGCAAGGTAGATTGCTATCGCCTGGAAGTCACTGGAGTACCTGTGTCTGAAAAGTGCATATGCGCCAGTACATAAATAGTAACGGCGAACTGCCATGTGTCTATGACATGCACAGAAAAGTTAACGGCGTGGTACTGCTTAAAATGTACCGGGCCAGCACTATTTGGCAGTAATGGGCCTGTATATATTTTAGTGTTGGCATAAAATTTCGTTATTTTAATTAAATAATATTGTTTCACATTCATACGGTGTAGAAGGGGTCACTGCAAAGATTTTTTTTTTTTTTGGGGGGGGGGGATGTAAGGGGAGAAGTTCATATTGTGCCTTCAAATATTTTAGTACTAAAAACTAAAATAATACAAACGAGTTCAGTATGCTATAAAAATGTTTACTACACCGACAGTGAAACCCCCACTCTGTATATGATAGTATATAACCCCCATTATGTACAGAATTATGAATTTTAATCTTAACATTTTTATAATTTATATTAATTTTTTACAATTTTGCTAAACTTTTCCTGAAAAACATATTTGGAGGCTTTTTTCTACGTTAAGCCCCTTTTAAAATCTACCGAATTTGGGTGCAGAAATATGTTAGAGAGTATTACACGAAGACCAGTCAGGGTTTTGCATGAGAGCTCAGCTCCTGTAGTCTTTTTTTCTTCAGAGAATTTTAGATTAAATTAAAAATTTTAACAGCTTACATAATTGCTTCTATAGACATTTTTTTTATTATATTAAATATAGCAGTGGTAAAACAAAAGATTACTTAATTTTTAAATATAAATTAGGTAATTAATGCTCAAATTTACAATAAAACAAATTAGAGCTCCTGCAGTTATTTTGTTAGAAATTCAGCAATGAACTAGTATTTACATATTATTTTTTTCTATCTGTTTCGATTACTCTCGAATCAAATGTTTTATTTCGCACCATTTTACGGGCCTCCTTACGTGAAGCAAAAGGTCCATATATATACCGAGGGTCAACTAATTTCTCACGGTTGCACGAAAAGGCACCAAGAATCGAACTGTTATCGTGGATTTGGCTATATTAATTCAGATTATTTATACGAAGTACGAATGAATTTTTTATGCATTTGAAGATTGGCGAGTTTCATTAAAACGGAACTGGCGAGTTTTCGTGTCCAATGAGTATAGTAACCATTCTTTTTTCTTTTGATGTTTCATTTCGTTTCGCAAATCTTGAAACGTTGAGCGGGAAGCCAGTTATGAAATGCGCTTTTTAGGATACAAAGTTTTTCCGGTCGTTGTTGCAGACTTTCGAGAAGGTTATTGCTTTAGACTAGTGATATATCTCTGTTAGGAGCAATAATAATTATACTAAGATTTGCTTCTGCAGTGATATCTTGCTGGTTATGGATACAGAAAGTGGATTTCAAAGTTTTACAATTGGGTTTTACATTTTTTAAACAGTCGGGAAAATATTACAGGTAAATTTTTACTTTTACTGTTTTTAATGTACACACGCTATCCACCGGTGACTTTAGCAACTAATTTAAAGATTAGGCGACTTTTTGAACCAAAAAACGTCATTTTCATACTATTTTCAAGTTTTGGCTACTTGTACCATACTCCAGGCGACTCATTTGAAAATCTGGTGTTGGTTTCTGTCAATTCCCCTATTTTTTTAAAGCTGCTACTGAGCTTTCAGCAAACATTCTAATCTGTTCATATACGAGGGATATTCGGAAACTAAGGTCCGAATCGTCGTAGCTCATCGAATGTCGCGCAAACATTGAAATGCGCATGAGTACCAACTCCCGGCATACCTTGCTCGTCAAACGACGCCATTTGCATTGGTATTGTTGCAGTGTGCTAAGTACAGTGCTACTTCAAAATAACAATCGATCAGCCCGCCGACTGATCATTCTTTCATGCTTTCTTGCTCATTCTTTCATGCAATGACTGATCATGACTTTTCAATTTAAACAAATATGGAAACTATGTAGAAAAATAGAGACACATGTAAGGAATTTAAAATATAAAGTGTTTTGAAAAAATCTGTTATGTTTTATGTTTTATAAGTAAACGGACCTTAGTTTCCGAATATCCCTCGTATATCAACCATAAAGTATTATAACTCATTTATAAAATCTCTAACTCTGAAATATTGAAATTAAACTGTTTATAAATGATTTTATGTTGGTTCTGAAATGTGTTACCGCCTCTCTCACAAAAAAAAATCTTTTGCGACTGCAAATTTGTAAGAAAATTGCAGTTTATGAAAACTGCACACAATTCACTAATGATGGGCGCACATAATTTGCAAACGATTGACCAACGGATTTTGCTGTTTTTTAATCTTTAATTTATGTTGTTTTTTATCTTTCAAAATGTTACCTTAAGGAATTTTTTTTTCTTTTGCGGGGTGGGGGTTGATGAATAAGCCCCCTACCCCGAATCCGCCACTGGCTCGTATTTTAATTATGGCAGCATTACTATAAATAGGCACTAATCCGGTACCGTGCCATTACATTTTAGTCACTGTTAAGGTACCAGGCCAGTACCTTTATTTTTAATAATTAAGGTACCAGGCCAGTGCCTTTATTTTTAATAATAGCCGGCACCCGGCCGTTTCATTTTGGGCATTATAAACTTAATGGTCCAGTGCCTTTATTGTGAGTAACGGCCGGCACATGCAGTATGTCAGCAGAGTGTCGTTGCCTTCCCGGGCTTCTGGCAAGGTACTTCTCGGGCGACCACTTTTGGTACGATTCAGTTACTTTTTGCAGTGCCGGGCCGGTACTGGCCGTAAAGGCAGAAAGGCACTGGCAAGGTACTCCGCCAGCAGGTGTGTATTTGCTGGGTATCTTCTTTTATTTAATTTTTTAATTATTGTATATGTCTATGATCAATGTTATTTAAGGAATAAAAGTCAATGCCAGTGTTTTTGGGACACCCTGTATAATATGTAAGCTGTGTTGAAACGTGTTTTATAATAGAAGCGTTTGACATGATTTTTTTTTCTTGTTAATTATGTATTTATTCTTTTATTTTCAGATTTTCCGAGGGATTTTTCATCTACATCTGAATCGGAAATTTGCACGCATCGAAATGGTTCTCACATCTCTGTGGACCACTGTATTCCTGAATGTCCTTATTCTCTACAGAACTGGTGTGGGAGGTACCTCTGTCTTTGTCGGAGACTCTGCGAACAGTACAAAACATTTCGAGTCTCTCAGCATCACTGCTAACTCTTTCGATAATCTAAACAATACGGTACATGCCGTAAATGGAGTTGAACACCCAAAGAATGTTACGAGTATTCTGTTCCTTAATTTCACCCATTCAGCTCTGACAGTTGAAGTGAATGATAGTTTCGGGAAAACGGATGATTATACGCATTTAGGAATCGAAGGCCTTGATATAAATGTTACTAGCACTGATGACATCAGCCGACAAGTCCCAAATGATTGGGTAGACTCTGAATCAGGAATTCGCCAGCAGCTCATTGAAAGAAAATTACTCTTCAACAGTAACCACTCAGATGAGGAATTTCGACTTCGGGACACAAATACCTCAGCAAATGCGCTAGTTTCAATATTATTACGCGGGAAAACGAATGATGATTTCAATAATAAGGAAGGACTAAAAAATGGAACACAGGACCTTCGATCTCTAAACTGTTCCAAAGAAGAGCTAAGGGAAACAGAATACGTCGTTTTCGAGAACGGAACTTTATATGCCACGAAGTACAGATTGACACTCAACAGTTCATTTTACTCCCTCTCGGGAAAAACAGCTATAGTTTGTAAAAATTTTGTTGACGAAACCGGAATACTAGATAGGTTTTCAAAAGCTGTACATGTAGCACTTAAATGCTTCATAGTGTCATTAGGATCACTCCTTTCCGCTTGGCTATATATTTGCTCTTACACTCCTTTTATGTCAGTTGTTGCTGCTCTTGCAAGCACTCTAATTGCGTTTTTTGTGATTGTCTTGAAGTTATCCCTTGTCTCGGGCAGTACGGATATCTTCTACTTTAACATTCTTGCTCTACTGACAACTGCATGGATTGTTTTACTTTCCTGTGAAGGTGTGTTGCAGTTCTTAGTAGAGCGCGGTTACTTGAAGGTATCCCGCGGACAGTATAAAGTTAAATTAGCGACCTTTTGTTATTTAAACTGCGTGACTGCCTTTGCTATTACTGCTGTTACTTTTCAGACTAACTTCATCTTTAACTTGGAAAAGGCCGGTAGCTACGAAGTCGACGGCACCCTATACCAAAGTCCGCTGTTGCCGTTATCACCGGCCATTTGCTCCGCCTTGACGTTCGTGTTTTTGACAGATTTTGGTGTTCGTCCTTACCGAATGGAGTTGGATGACTTGGGATTCTGTCACACAAGTCACTTCGATGCCTTTTTTAATTTGCTGATTATCCTGTGTGCGTGCTTTATTTCTGGAATAGTGTTGACAGCTTTGGGGTTGTACAAGTTGCTGCTGTCACATGCAATAACTACCGTGTTTTTAACAGCTGGCTATCTGGCATATTTGGGGAAGGTACAACTTCCTCAGCTACAAAGACAACCTATTTCTCCCGCGACAATCGAAATTTCCATCTAGACCTACAGAAGTGAACATTTAATGACTGTTTATGGAGGATGAGAAATTTGTGATAACGAATTCTTCGTGTCTCTCGATGTGTACTGAATTTAAAAAACGATTAATGATTTAACGATTTTTTTCCAAAAAATCGTTAAATCTCTTTTTTATTATTATTAAATTTATAGTACAGTAACCTCCAGAATTACTGTATTGTAACAGCATTAATAGCTTCTATAAATTAACCTTTTTTTTCTAGCTATTCAGTTTCATATAAAGTTTAATGAGGACTGTTTGGTTGTAATGTAATGAAATAATTTCGTGTAATCACCAACAGAGATTTCTTCACCCGATATTCACATATATACACAAAAACTTACTGGAGTGAAACAGCCCACATTTGGAACACAACATATGGTACTGATTATTAGTTACATTTATTTTATATCAATTATTCTTCTTTTCAAAACATACTGTGAAACTGATTTTGTACTAAAATTTAGCAGTAAATTTCACTGGGTCTATATTTGTGAATTAATACTGGGTCTACAAATACTACAAATAATTACTGGGTCTATATTTGTGATTTTTGTTTGTTTTGTGTTATGGCAAGCCTGCACGAAAGGCGTCTACCATGTTCAGTCTCTTGTCCACTCGGCCATGGTGGGGCCCTTTTGAGATTTTTGAAAACCTTTCTTATTTCTTCTAAACATAGTTTTACTTTCCAGTAATCCTCTTTAAAATATTAATATCATTTTTAACGATTGAAATTAAACTTACACATTTGATGAAAAATTGCATAATATATATTTTTGTAGGAATCTGATCACTTATATTAATAATTCATTCCAGCACACATAAATTGAATAAATATTAAAATAACTAAATAAACACTTTTTGATATGTATTGTTAATAAACCCATTAGGTTAGTCGGGTATAAAACACTAGATCAGAGCAAAATATTATGATTTTCAACATTTGCACTGCTACTCTCACCAAAATCTACAGAACACTTTTTTTTTTCTTTTTCATAATTTCAGTATCATTCTGCTAAATAAATTCAAGTAAACTGAGCCAATCTATCTATATATAATATTAAAATACTAAGGCTGCTCGGGACAGATTCTTGAAGTCGTTTCTGATGCAGTCTGACCATGCGCTTTGACCATAATACTCTCCTCGACCAATCAGTAACCAGAATAAAAGGCTGTCTTCACATATAAGTACGGCATTTCATAAAATATTACGTCATTTTCACGTCAGGATTAAGTCAAAATGTATTTCTTAAAGTTCATACATTTTAAAATTGCTAATACGATCGCGTGGATAACAGGAGTTTAAGATTTCTTTTTCTGGTTGTTTATATTCGTAAGGTTATTGGTTAACTAAAATATCGTGTGTCTGTGAAATCAGAGCAGGAATGAAATGTTTTATACGCAAAAGAATAAGGATTTAGAAATTTCCGAGACTAAAATGTATAACCTTTTAATTTGGCGAAAAATAAAATGGCTGATATGCCGATTTTTTGAGGATATTGCGGCTTGCGAAGTTTTAAGCTTGGCGCAATATACCAAGAGAGCGTAAGGCGATTTATCTTCATAATTTTCAACAAATTAAGTAAATTTAAGCTAGGGGAATTCCACAAAATTTAAGGTCAATGAAATTATCGCATTTTGTACATCGTATTTAACGATGTATAAAACACATTAATACATACTTAATAATTTAAAATACTGCTCCTTTTCAAATAGATGCCTGTTTTACTTTGGCGATCGAACCATGTAAGTGATAGATAACTATTTCCCATTTTGTTTGCGGTTAAATCAATGCTTCGAATGATTCCTAGAAAAAAAAATCTCGAAAAAAGATGTATTGTTAAAGCAGCGGTACGAAAGTTTCTTTTACTGGAAACTGTTAGAATTGCGTAATTAATTCCAACTTTAGGACCTTTCTTAGCAAAGTTGGGAATAAATATTCAAATGTAGTGTAACTCTGTGTCTAATAGCGTGTTTTTGCGTTTACGTATTACTAATTCCATTCCACGATTGAAATGAGCCGATGTTACGAGCGCATGCCTAGATAACCTTTTATTTTTTTTAAATGTCGCCAAACACGGTGTAATGACATAGGAATTCTTTATAAATACGGATGTTTTTAATCCCGGTAAGGCTAGGTTGCCTATAAATTATTGCCTTTATTGTCAAGTTAATTTGTGACCCATTTTAGCTCTTTGACACTGACTAGCGGCGTTAATTACGCCAATATATAAGTTCTAGCAAAGTAAACATAAATAACTCATTTCATGTTCTATTTTTAACATTGTTATAGTTTCGGTAGCAACGGAATCCATTGTTGCCACTTAAATTGTTAAATTTAACAATTAAGTGAAACCACTTATTTCTACAGAATGTAGTGAAAAAGTGAAGTCCAAAAAAAAAAAAAAAAGTAAAAGTGAAAGCGCATGAAATATGAAACAAATAGAACTTTAAAATCGAAGTTATTTGGCAATTCTACATATTTTTTCATTTTATTTCCTTCGCGTAAGGACGTCATTTTTTGCTGTTTTGCTGGCAGATTATCCGGAGCGGCTCATAAGCGCTAACGTATGTGCTACTCCGGACATACACAAGAGCGTTATGTCCAGCGCGTATTTGCATAACCCCACTGTGTTAATCAGTGGTGGTAACTAAAGTCAACGGTAACTAAAAGGTGTCGGATTTTTTAGACCTTTTTTACCATGGAGATTCTCATCCTGAAGTATTAATCGTGGGGAAAAAAAAAAAAAATATCAATTATACGCAAGTTGTCACGTCATGAAAAACCGTCGTAGATGGCAAACACCAAAGTTGTTCCGCTTTATGCTTAAAAAAAAAAAAAAAAAAAAAAAAGAATGAAAGAAAAATCACATTATCAAAAAATAAATAAGATCGAGGAAAAATAATGTGCGGCATTACTTTTATCGCAACGGTAACTAAAAGGTATTTCAACAAAATAGATATTGAAATTCACTAAAATAAACAGTTTTCACATAAATGGAACCCTGGAGAAAATTACTGGATCAACTCCTGCTTTATGGTCAATATTATTTTAAGCATAATTATATATTAAAATTTCAAGCATCAATTATGTGGCCTCGCAATCATTCTAAAAACGTGTTAACACCCTCTGTTTTTACGGCAGTTAGGGCACGGACCGACAGACAGAAATATTTAAATCAAACACTTTTCATCCTTGTTGGAAAGTATTGAAAACAAATTAGAGTCACTAACAAGTTAAGAAATTACGATAATTTTATAATTTCAATGTCTATTTTTGTGAATTTTCGAAATAATTTTTTATGAAAGTCATTTTTTTCTTAAAATAATTACAAATTAAAATATAATGTAAAATGCCAGTGAAGAGTTGTTTTAATCGATATTTTTGAGACGGGGCATGGAACCCTGTAAAAATTATTTTTTTAATGATCTGTCGGATAGCCCTTTTTCTAGGCAATAAGTCTACATCGAGATTTCAGGGGTATTGATTTCACAATTCCTCTCCTCGTTCACAATTTTCAACTTGACTGTACATTTGGGTGCTCCAGTAAAAGAACTATAAATGACGGCGACACTATTTTCGATGGAGAGATTTATTTTGTAATCCTTAATAGTATATGCCAATTTTGTTTCATTTGAAACAGCCGAATTTCTCTACAGTACGATTTGAAGAATGACTACCCATGGAGTATAATGGATCGAATTCTTTTCGGGGGTCCTGCAAAGAGCTATAAATCAGATATACTACACCATTTTCAATAGCGTGCATGGTACAGTACATGGGAATTGCATAAATAAATTTTACAGCCATGTTTTTCCTGTATCCACAAAATTGAGAGAACGGCTAGGTACCCCCACAACTTTTGCCAGCCTAAAAATCGCGGCATGTTGGCTAACTTCCCAGTCATGGGTCTCTATGAGTTATATAGCTCCAATGCAAAATCCTGGGATGACGCATGCATCAAGGACGTATTTAAGGTGGGTTTGATTTTTGTTACTAAAATTATACAGTCTTTCCTGCCTTTTTTACCGTTTGGACTCCCTCCGAAATTTTTGGACCCCCTCCAAAATACTTTTCTGGATACGTGCGTGGCATACACATCTTTATCTCTCATTTCTTTAACTTTTCAGTTTTCTACCTCATGTTGGATCTTTACCATTGAGGGCAGCGCGAGAAAACGTAAGTAAAGCAGAGAATGCGCACGCCATTTGGCGATTTAGTTAATTGTTCCTCGCAGAACATAGGTCACGCCACTCCTTTCTTCGAATACCGACTTTTTTAGTATAGTCTTGCTAATTAAGCCTTTATGTTTCTTCATATTTTGCATTTATAAATACAAACTCCTGAACGGGGCATTCGATTGAGCTCAAATTTGGTATATTAAAGACCACCATCGTACGACCGGTATTCATTTTGGTATGAGTAGGACTTAAGTTTTTTACGGGGATTGTTAAAAATATTTCTCATACATTATCGCCTACGGAGAGAAATGCTTAAAAGTGACAGACAGCGCGGGAGTGGGGGGGAGAATAAAATGATCAAAGCGACAAGTTTTACAATTTTTAATGATTTACCACGAAGTTTGGGGGCCAAAAAATAAGTCCTCAAAAACTGAGCCTAGCTTAGTAATATCTACCAAATTTGGAAACTGCTAGAAACTGGCAAACGCTACAATTTATTTACTTACAACAAAGAAGAAATATAGTTAGAATATGCCTGGCAAAGATTGTATAGTAGTTTTGATTGATGATTATAATATAGATTTCAAGAAGTGTTTTATGGAACAAGGAAGGCAAATACGGTATTCTCGTGGATTATGGTACTTTTTCCGAACAGTATTTATAAAGGTGAAGTGTAGTTAGAATATAATCCCAGTGGTGTAACAGGTAGCGCTTTGTGCCATAGGTCCAGGATTCGATTGCAGTGTTAGGCGAGATTGACTCAGCCTTTCGTCCCTTGATTTAAAATGAGTACCAAGCTTGCTTTGAAGGTAAAAACTGGGAGCTTCGCATCAAGTTGACCACCTGGCCGAGACATATGCTACCGCACCCTGGAACCCCAGGTTGGGGCAGCGCAGGCCTTGGCTGCACAAGTGGGCTGTTGCTCTGATGTTTAAATTTTTATAGTTAGAATGTGCCTGACAAAGATTGTTAAACAGTTTTGGTAGGAGATTTTAATGCAGATTTCAACTTTGGAAAGTGTTTTACAACAGGAGAAACACGGCACACTCATCATTATGATGCTCATTCAAAACAGATTTATAAAGGTGAAGTATTGTTAAAATATGCTTGGAGAAGATTGTAAAGCAGTTTTAGTAGGAGACTAAGATAGATTTCAATTCCAAAGAAGTGTTTTATGGAACAAGGAAAGAAAATGCAGCAAGCTCATGAATAATGATACACTTAACAACTTAAAGAAATAAGGAAGAGGAATAGGGACAGCACATGGATTAAGATACACTTTTAATACATTAAACATTAGTGAGAATTTAAAATATGAAAGTGTTTCAATTTTTTTTTTTCGTATTTTTCTCCATAGAAATACATTGTGGTTTATCAACCACACTGTTGAAAGATATAAACAATTTCTTTAATTAGCTGCTTTATCTCATTTCTATAATTTTTCAGTTTTCTATCTTATATTTTGATCTTCCCCATCGAGGGCAGACAAGAGAAAATGTAAATAAAGCAGGGAGCATACACACGCCATTTAGAGGATTCGTTTTTCTCTTTCACTCCGTACTGTAGGCGTTTACCTTCCTGAACCCGTATTTTTTTAAGGAATGTTATGCGTCGCTCTTTCGAGGGTTGGATCGAAAGATGCCATGGCAGTGAAGATCACTCAGGAGGATACACCTGGACATTCAGTGGCTGATGGCATGACCCAAAATAGCACCTACTCAATGAGAATTTGTAACTGTATTCGTGCTCATTCATCATTTTATATGTGAATTGGCATGAAACTTTATTTTCTGCCACACGTCATGTTACTTCCGCCTTGCTCTTCGATTTTTCCTGTCCGTTTTGTCCAAGACCTGATCGTTCCCATTTATTTTTGAAAAATTACGGCCAAGAAAATGACCGTCGAATTCGACAGGTTCGAGCTAGTAGTTTTTTTATAAAGTCCTTTATCACTGACTCAATCATTTTCAATGTAGAAATCACATTGCATATTTGGCTTTGAAAATGGAGAGGAAATTAATTAAAATTAATCGTTTGTATTAGAAATGTTAAAATTAAGTAAAATAATAATAATGCAGATGGCTTTTTTGAAAAGTTAAAGATTGTTTAGAAGCTAAAAACATAAAATAAACATTAAAACAATTCAAGATGTTGCTTGAGTTTGAATTTCCTTTTGTATTTTGTATACTGTATTATCAGCGAGGTGCTGCTGAATACTATTAACTGAAAAGCATTGATCCAGTAACATAACAGTACAAATATTTTAAGGAATTCTCCAATGTTAAATGTGTTTGTATAAATCATGAGACACATCCTGTTAAAGAAGTTTATTTTGGAAATTGGAAGACTAGAAACAAAGCCGTGCACAATTGTTTTGGATACAACTACAACATATTGCACAAGTTTTTACAATAAACTCAATATACATAAAAAAAAACACAAATTGTAGTTGGCACTTTCAGCTCTACTATCGTCTGTCATTAACTCTTTTAGAGGGCAAGAATCAGGTGCCGTAAAAGTAGACTGTCAATTTGAATTTATGTCATATAGTGGAATCTTCTAAAGTAACCACCTTGGTAAAGAAAACACCTCTATAAGGTGACCACTTTTATACTTCCCAAAGACTGTCCCATTAGACAGGTTCCACTGTACTTATTATTTGAACACAAGGCATGTATGGGGGGGGAAAAAGAATAATTAAAAATTATGTATCCTTATGGAAGTTTAAACTCCCATCTTTCTTGGCTAACTGAAAATTGCAATCCTTTCTTTTTCCCAAAGTTTTCCTAGTACTCCCAGTTTTATACAATACTAGTTTGCTAAATAATAATTAATTAGAATTTGACAATTATCAGAAAATTGTTATTTTAGATTACATAATTTATATTTTAGGATAATAGGTGGGCCAATTTCACTACTAGGAAATTATTCTTTACAAATTATATTTTCAAACATATATTTTTCCCTTTTGAGCATTGAAACTCAGTTAAAAGGTAATTGAATAGAATCATAACCATGTCTACTAAAAATCTATACCTTTTTTGATAGCCTTTAAAAAATGAAATTTTGTTTAAATCATGATATACAATCAATAGTTCCCCCCCCCTCCCCAAGCTGATTGTCTTAGTGATACCTTAATGTTTTATAGTCACAGGACTTATTATGCAAGAAATGCTTTATAATTATAAAAATTTAAGTTTTAAATAAGATAATACAATAATTTGAAATTTAGGTCTAAGGCAAAAAAGATAAACTGATGTTTTACATTATGACATTTTGTGTATTGTAAGAATTTTTTTCAAAAATGTTTATGTTCATAGAAATTATTTGATACTTTTATTTATTTATTTTTAAGAAACCTCTTGTTGTAATTTTTAGTTTTTCATTTTAACTTAAAAGATAATTAGGGATTAATGCCAAAATTAAGGTTATCTTTTAAGGATCCATTAAAAATAGAACTAAAAACCTTTTCATATTATTTCCTGACTCCTGAGAAAAATATAATACACCTTTTTCTCATGTTTTACTTTTCTGAAAATTATTTTTATTAGCACACAAAGTTTGTAATACAAAAATCAAAACACCAACCTTAAGTAGCACCACAATACGAGACATAAAATTTAAATTTAAGGGTAATGACAAAGGGTAATTGACAATCTACTTTAAAAGCTTCCATTATGTGAAAGAGGGAGAAGATGAATGAAGAGGGCTTGTTAGTTGCTATCTATGTATCACAGAGTTTATAAAAACAATGCACAACAAAAATGCAAAACTATACAACAAAAATTTAACATCATAATAATACAGTTAAAACAGTAAACAAAGCCTTTAAACTGCAAATTAAACATATCAAAAATCATTCAAATGAAAGTACTAAATAATGAAAATGCTGAACACAAAAAATTTAATTTAATACTGAAAAATATATAAATGAGAAAAACTTATTTTAATGTTTGGTACTTAAAGACAGAAATGTTTGTCAAATTAGTTATGAAGGCAAAACCAATGTTACTTAAATTTTTTCCCCCTTCAAATGATTATAGAGATATAATCATTTCAAATTACACACTTCCTATATCTAGTCATTTTCTGTTCTATTGTAGCCATTTATATATTAAGGAGATATATATTAGAGTTAAAAGTGAATTAATATATAATTCTGATCTACTTTTAACTTCAAATGCCACAATAAAATTAGAGAACATAATTTCTAATTAGATTATCTATAAGAAAACATAAAGAGGCATATTTTAAAGGGTTTATTCAATGGGCCTAGTAATATTAGCGCATGAGATGAAAATAAAATTTTACTTGTAACAAGGTGAGGGTTCTCGGTCATGTAATGTGAAGATGCTGCTATTTTCTGGTAGTTTAGATCTGTACTACTGCTATGAGCAAATAACTTTGTTCACGAACATAGTAGTTTTTGTGTTACATTTGTATTCTTTTTAATGATCTTAATAGAATTGAAAACAAATTCTAAAAAACAGTTGAGAAACAGCCACTGGATATGCATATCTGACTGTACTTTTAAAGTAAAGCAAATGATATACATTCAAAAAGCATAAAGGTCATCTTTTGACATGCTTTGTTTTACAAATTATTAATTAATACTATTAAAGAATATTGACAGCCACAAAAAATTATTAATACCAGTACAAAGTACATACAAAGTACAGTACAAAAAAATATTTTAATACATATCTTGATAGCCACTAAAAACACTTGAACCTAACTGAACAGTACTTAGAAAATGCTGATAAATATAACAAAACATTTCTGTCCAACAGGAGGAAGGGGGGGGGGGATGAAGTTAATAAAGAATAATGAAAAATTTAAATTTGCAAACATTTTTGCAACAAAATATGAAGATACATAGAACTATCAGCATATTTTAACAATCAATAAGTAAAGAATTAATTGTTCATAAAACAAACTAAAACTATGGAAAAATAAAATAAACAGAACAAGAATTTGGCAGGAAGTAATTCTCAATAAAATAATTCCCCAAAACTTGAAACTAAATTTTACATTTTGCAAAAACAAAAATAAACTTTTTGAAGCAACAGAACAAAAAAAAAATCTCACTACACTAAATCAGATCACTGATTTCAAACCAAAATGATAATAAAAGCTTTTCATTATATTTACAAGACATAAATTTATTACCCGCAAATAAAAGATTTGTAAACTAAACAGCATGATTGTCTCCATACTAAGAAAAAAAAAGTTATGAAATTCACAATCATTAGAAAAAAGTTTACGAAATTAACAATTGCCACATTTCAAATTTCTAGATTATTTTTAAAAAGTATTATAAACAAGCTTTGCTTATTTAGAGCTGGAACACTCAGGTTCCAAAAATACTTTCAGCCGGTATAAGCACATGTAACAGATATTAAATCAACACAAATGTTACTCATAAATACTATTTCTCATGGTTATTACTTTTAAAGAATACTTTTACTAATTGAAATTTTGATTATTAAATTAGTTTCAAGTACTTTAAATCCGTATGGAGGAATACTGAAATATATATATATATTAAGAAAAAACTTTTACTACTAATTTTAGTTTTCAATTTCAACAAATTTGGTTCAAAATAGGGATGTAGGTATATTTTAAGTATCAACAACTACTTTACAAGATCTGATAATTTTAAAATAAGTGATGTATTAAATGAGATGCAAGCCACTAAAATCTTTCATTAACAGTGGTGACAATATGAGAAACATAGGAACTGTATGCAATAACACACAGATACTTTCTAAAATTACTTCTGTCTCATCTGTAAAATTACAAAAATTAGAAAAATAAGATTTTGTCATCATATAGTAACTTTACTAGATGCCAAAAACTGCATCAAGCAGATAACATATCTACTAAACATGTCTGAAAAACACATTTTGTGTGTAAAGACTATTAGTTCCAAATCTCTCAGGAGCTTGCTTTCCTCAAGGGTACAAACAGCACAATTTTAAAAGACTAAAATAGTGCCAATGTTTAGCAATTTCCTACACAGGCAGTTCTAATACAATTCAAATTAAAAAAAAATTTTTTTTTTATATTGTATGGAAAAATTAAATATTTTTGACCTAACACTAATTTTTAAAAATACTTAGTTATAGGTTTGGATGGAATCAGTAAACACATATAAAAACTATTGAATCATTTTTTTTTCCTTTTTTTAAATTGTTCTAAATTGCTTTTTAATGTTTATCTTAAATTTTTAGATAAGCAGTCAGAATAGTAATGAATAGATAGCATAATAAAAAACATATGTTTATCCTGAATATATATCACTATATTAAAGAAGGAATATTATTGTACTTAAAAAGGGGGGGTGGGAAAATTAAAAAGTTTTAAAGTGATAACTAATTTTTCAAAACAGGAGCCCCATGAAATGCATACTGACATCTTTATAAACAAACAAAGCAAAAAGAAATTTCTTTTTGGATTGTCTTTTTAATGAAAAGCTTTCCTTCAGCAAAATCGTATAACAGCAGCAAGCAATCTGTGCCAGACTTAGAGTCTGGTATATGGAAAGTAGTAAAGTGTCTGGGGCAGATCCAGCTGCCAGTGACTTGCATGGAGCTCAATGACTTCCAGCAGTGTTTTGCGGATATGTGCATTTATGGACGGATTGATATACGCATCACGCAAGTTGCACACCAGGTGCTGCATGCGCTGGGCAGCATCCTTCTCCAGGTCTTTACCAACAGTGGTCAATATCTTACGAAGGATGTCAATCTGAAATTACAGTAAGTTATATTATGAGAGAACAGAAGAGAAATAAAATTAAGACAGTATAATGCCATCTAAGAAATTAAAAAAAATAGGAGCCGTGCACCAAGATTTCCAAAATCTTTCACAATATGGTTTTCTTTCAGTTTCACTAACATTTAAAATTCAAAAGATCTGTTAAAAGCTCACATCCAGTGTGTCCAGTGGAATTGTTGGTAAAAATTCAAGCACACTTATAGGAGTTTAAAGCTCATTCCAAAAATTTTCAAGAATATTATAACCAATTACCACTATATTTTTCAAAACTCTCAGACCTTAGGTAAGAAAAATAACCATCCTTTCAGGCAGAAAAAGAAATTGTGTGTGTTTCAAACTTTAGCATACATATTTAAGGTTGATATCGAAAGTTACAACCTTGATTTTTGATGAGAAAAGCACTATGACATCTGCTATAGACCACCTTTTGGAAATGTTTTACATAAAATATTAAAAGACTTCTCAGGGTGTCCACCAATGTCAGGAAGCCAAAATAGTATCATTAGTAGCCTCTCCGACATAAAAAATTAGTCAGTTTAGTAGCCCTTTTCTTAATTTTAGTTGCCAAAATAGTAGCATTTTTGCATGATTTTGTAGTTAAAAAAACTTCCTGCTTTATATAACAAAGCATATAGTTCATTTTTTTTTAATCGGTTTAAAACACATACAAACACATCCGTTCCTACATTAAACGCAGAATGTTTGTGTGTATGTATGTCTGAGCAATCTCGAAAACGGCTCTAAGGATTCTTTTTAAATTTCGTACCTGGGGATTATTTGGGCCCCTGAAACGATTGAGCTAGGTCACGTAACTGAAAAAAACTCTAAAATGCTCAAAATAGAAAATTTTAAATATACGATGGTAGCGCCATCTATTGATCATTTGGGAAACACAGTTGATGTGATCTTCGTAATATGAACACTTAAATAAATTTGGGGAGGATTAAAAAATAGACGTCACCTATGTTCATAGTAAAAATTAATTTTGCAAAGAAACAAAATAATTGGAACTTGATTTCCAGCACACAGACAAATACATATTTTAATCACTATATATATTACACCTTTCAGCTACATAACTTTTTTTAGAATAAAAAAAAATCCCAGTTGCCATTTCAAAAGCACGAAAAGTGTTTATAGGAAAGGAGGATGCAGGATTCGCAACAACCATAGAGATCAGAATACAAGGAGATGACATTAGCTATCTGATAGTGAAGCTGAAACTTTGTGCACATTGCAATAGGACTGTGCTATTCTATGGATGGTGACAGTTCCAATTTTAACTTTTAACTATAGAATACTGAGATTTTGTATTTAAAACTATTGCAACATATAATTGTGCATCTTTACTTTTTAATCCGTAAAATCGTGCATCTTTCAACTGCTATTTAAAAAGAAACCAATAAAATGTTCCGCCATGCTTAGTAAACACAGTTACTTTTCTTCATCCAATGCAACAGACAGCTAATGCCATCTCTTTGTATTCATATCTCTATGCCAACAACAGTGTTGTTTCGAAGGAATATAATTAAATAATTTAATTAATATTAAATGAGAAGACAAACATAGCACACTCGTGGATTATGATGCATATTCCAAACAGTATTTAAAATGGTGAAGTATAATTTGAATATGCTTGGTGAAGATTGTAAAAGAGTTTTGGTAGACGATTTTAAGATAGATTTCGAATTCAAAGATAAGTTTGATAGAAAAAGGGAGAAAAATATGGCACACTCATAAATAATGATACACATTCCAATTTAACGGGATAATTAAGAAAATAGGGATGACACATGGATTATGATACGCTTTTAGTTGTGTGTGTGTGTGACTATGGCAACGCTACACTAGGGCGATCTGCCAGTAAGGCTGCCTTGGTAGGAGGACTTTCTAAGGGGTTCTAACACGTATTCATGTTACATCTGGAGAAAACCTACCAAAACTCCAGACCCTTAGATCGACAGCCGCACAATAGGACCCGAACCCGGGACCTTCACACATCGGCCATCTACCATTTTCAGTGGCATAACCACTGTGCCATGTTGAGGCGCATGATACGCTTTTAATATATAGCATTTTAGTGCAGTTTTAAAATATGAAAGTTTTTCAGATTTTTTTTTCCAATTCTAATTTAGCCGTGGATTAGATTGTGTTCTGTACTATTATTAAACTATAGAGGATAAAGCCCGTAGTGGAGATAACTACAACAAGCGCAAGACACTTAGAATATTTAATCTTTACCTACTTAAAATAAAGAACTCCATATTCAATTTTTATTATGTACCAATATCGGAGATGCATACTCTGCAGAAACTTATCGCATTCGAAATATTTCATTTGGTAAGAACATGCTCCCTTATATCAATGCTTAATGCTTAGAAAACCATTTTATTTTTGAAAAAAAAGTTAAACTGGGTAATTTAGACAAACTATTTGAAGTGAATTGGAATCGTAATTTTCCCTTCAAAGCCTGACAACCGTGACTTCAGTATGATGTCAGTGTCACTTGCAACACCTAACTCTGACATGCAAATGATAAGCTTTTTTTTTTTTACTCTCAGAAATAAAATGGAGCTGAAAATAGCGAAAAATTGCTTAAAAATCAAGAAACAGGTGGATTTTATGATTTTAAAGTATCGCAGATTTTTTTACATATATAATTATGAAAACTTTCAGGCTGAGCGCACCAACGGTGCGAATTTTACGTTTTTAGGCAATAACTTTTTAATCTGTTTGGATTAACCCTTTAACGCGTGGTGTCCTCACTGCGAGGACACCAAACTTTGACGTTTTGACTGTTGTCAGTCAAGAAGAATAGATTTGATTTCTATAAAAATAGTTGCGAGTGACATAGCTCCACGAGAATCCTTTACTTTTTAGCACGTTCATTTCCCGTTAAAAAATTGTCACAATTATTTTTAACAGCACTGACATCTGCTGAAAAATGGAAGAACGCGAGAACAGCTGGAAAGATTGCCCAATGCTGAAAAAAGGGCGGCCGTTGCCATCGCTTGACATAACTATCAGCAAGATGGCGGACGATCGAAACGTTTATTGCATGCCACAGATCTAGAGACCCCTTTTTTGACGACAGCTGGTTGTGCATGAAATAGTAGCAAAAATCACCTTTTTAGTCGCCGGTCGACACCCTGACTTCTGATCTGATTCCAACCATCATGCATGCAATTAAAGGTAAGTTCTTTTGAGTGTTAAACAGTCATATAAAAGAGATTTTAAATGAAAATTTTAACACCATTCTTGAACAAAATATAATTTTGCTTTAATAAGTCACTAATAAGTAAGTAACAAAGCTGTAGTTGTAGGAAAAATTTAAGTAAAAAGCAAGATACAGAGTAATACAAAAGACACCAGGTACATCTAACAATAACTACATTTTAGGAGATGCCCTAAGCAAGCTTTTCTATCTGGTCTTAGATGGTCTGATCCCTTCTAGAATTCTGGCTTGTGGAAAGGTGAAATGAGTAAGAAAATAGTATGGGAGCAATTTTTATACTTTTTGCCATGCAACATGGGATTACTATGTTTAATCTTTTAACCTTTTTAACAATAAAATGACAGTTTTCATGAATTTCTTATAAATACAATTATCAAATATTTTAATAAACACATATGAAGTCAATATTCAGCAAAATGTGTCTGTAAAGAATGGTTTTCTAAATTGAAAAATTACTTTTGAAAGATTTTCATATTTTAAAACTTATCATTATTTGTTAGTAAGAATATTCTTGGTTTTAAATAAATGCTAAGATATTTAATAGAAAGTATAATTAAAATTATTTTTATCAATTAATAGAAGCATGTGTTTACATTGTATACATCAGACAGGTAGATAGAAAAAAAATTGGTGAGGGCTCAAAAGGTAGAAACGGTATAATTTCTCACAAAAAGGTTTGATTATGGGCATCCAATTAATAAAAACTTAAATTTTGAGGGTAGTGGGATGGACAATGCTCACCTCCCTGACTACACTCCTGATATGCTCATATTGTGTGTGTATATATGTATATAATAAAGTTTAGCGATAGTTCTACTGTTCTATTCACACTTTGGCAGTACTTCTGCTGTATTCAGGAGCAGTCACAGTTTTTTTTCATTTTTTAATTTTTCGGAAAATATGAACAGAAAATCTGCTGAATTTTTGCCCTCCTTATGAATGCCAAAATTTACTCACATTTAAGAGTAAATAAAAGGAGGATAAAAAACATTACTGCTGTATCCAACAATTATAACAGATATAAAGCTTTTATTTTATTATTATTTTTATTTATTTATTTTGTGCATTTAAGCTATTTTAACGATTTTACTTTCATCTTCATGCATTGAGAACTCAAAAGTATGATAGTATTTATAGATTAAAAATACCAAATTTTGCCAATTAATAAAAGCTTCACTTTCATACAAGATGCGCAAGATCATCATTATGCTTTTTTTTTTCAACAAAAAACATAAAAAATTCATGTTTAGTAGTCACAAAATATCAGGAATCAATCGATCGATTTACTGACAAATTTTCCAAAATCACACAAATTTTCAGACTTGAAAATGATGGAAAACATTTCATTTTAGATTTAAATTTTTATCAGATTTTGGCATCATCTGCAATTTTTCTCAATATACAAGCACAGGCCTACAGGTAGGGAAGGGAAAATGGGGCATATGCTTTGGCCATCGAGCTGTGTCGGACATCAAAAGGGAAAGAAGGGGGCACCAATATAAGGTTTGCCCCCGGCCACTGTGATTTCTAGTTGTAGCACTGTATGTGCATAATACTTGGAAGTAATCTATAATAGGAATGCCAGCTAAGCTGAGACTGAAATAATAAAAATAATTTGAATAGTTCACGTTTTAATTTTGAAAAAAGTTGAAACTTAATTATATTTTTAAAAGATGATGTCTGCCATTAAATGGTCAAACAAGAAACACTTTATTTTAAGGTAACTAAACAAGTATAGTTCACAAATTTTCCAGCCTAATCCCTGTTCAAAGAACTGGTAATTACTAAAATGAAAAGACATGATTACCTCTCCTTCATTAGTCAAGGATGGAGGTTTAAGAACAATATTGGCACATTCGAACAGAAGAGTCTGCAGCGTCAATGCAAGATGAGCCATGGGTGAATTGGGATGAGGTCCTATCACTTGCACAGTGGTGCTCCCTGATTCTGTTGTTTGTACAACCTGACAATGCTGACTCTTCACACGAAGATACAGTTCCATGAGGAATAAAACATATGCAACCCAACGTCTCAAACCAGGAGCAGTTGTTCCATGAGATGATTGAAATGGTGAGCGAAGTAATTTGTCACGTTCATTGAACCACTCTCTGCAGCAATTTTGGAGACTTTCAAGAAAAGTGTGGTCATGCTCCTTCTACAAGGATGAAACATTTGTTAAGTATTTTGCATGCAATAAAAATTGTCACTGAATGAAATTAAAAGCACTAAAGCATAATAAGAAAAAATAGAAATACTTGATTCTGTTGCAAAGTTAATTATTCAAATATTTGTTTCCAAAATTACAAATATTAACAAATAAACTTTGAATGAGTTTGATTAATGCAAAAATAACTATTCTAAACAATAAAATAAAATCAATAAAATATTAATATTTTTTAAATTTTATTTAAGTACCCAATTCTTTAAAAACTTCAACTATATTTGATTCAAATCTACTTTAATAAGCATTAAGATGCTTAAAAGTGTTCATCCTTAACCACAGAAAATTTTCAAACTTTAATTAAATTCACAACATAGTAAATTATAAATAATAAAAGAGCAAATTTCAATAAGTAGATTCAAAAACTTGTTAGATACAAGGGTCAAAACATCAAATACACAAACTTACCACCATATCCCAGGTTGCTTTAGGAAAAGAAACTGTAGTTAGATATGTAAGAAAAGCAATCCATGTAATAAATATGAATTACATTTACTAAAGCTCAATTGTACTACAAATTATAACCAACAAGCTAACACCAAGTGAGAAAATATTCAGTAAAGCACTAAAGGTGGCACTCACAACCTGTGATCGGTCTACGATTTTTTTAGAAGAATAAAAATACCACTTAACTTTTTTAGAAGGAGTATGTTCCTTTCCAAAGGAGTAATTAAAACAATGAACAATTGTCCTAAATTAATTAACATATAAACAATAACAGGTTATACATCCAGGTACATAAATGTCAATTGAACAAAAACTAGTACAGTGGAACCCCGATCTATCGTTCCCGCATTCATCGTTTTATTTCGATGGTCCCTGCACAAACTGTATTCAAATAACGTTAACAAAACCCGCATCTATCGTTCGTCCAAAATTCGCATTCCCGTGTTCATCGTTGTAAAATGTTTCTTCTGACCAAAATGAAATTGAAGATGAAGTGGGTCAATATGGTTTACAAATCTAATTACTTTCTGGTATGATATCTTAGGTTGATGATGGTATAGGTGATGAGTTCTTATATCTAGCAGGGATGAGTATGGTGTGAAATGTAGTGATGTATTTCCATTGATTTAGAAGTAGTAACGTGCGGTATCCTAAGAATTGAAGAAATGTGATGCAAAAAATGAAAATATTCGCGAAGAAGCTGAGAATAATATTCATGCCGATGAGACTGAGCCAACACTAGTGCCTAGTTTATCCTACACAATAACGGTATTTGAAATTGTTTGACTTTTATATACAAAGATGAATACACATAAAAAGACAAAAAAAAAATACTGTAAATCTATAAAACTTTGTTTAATTAAAAGATTAATGGACAACCCAGTAAAAAATTACTGATTTTTTAAAAATAAGTATCACTTAATTTCTACACCACTTCAATTTGTTTGTTTTGCAGTTTAGTAACAAATTTAGTATTTTTGGTATACTGTCTACATTGTATGTATGTAATACTGTTTTCTTCGCATTTTGACTTTAACCGCATTCGTCGTTTTCTCGCATGCATCGTTTTTGACTACACACCCCTTGAAAAATGATAGATCGAGGTTCTACTGTACAATAATTGAATTTTTTAAATTTAAAATCAGCAAGTCGTAATTATTTATCAAAATATACCTACCTGCCTTATTTTATATATGAGGCGTCAAACTCTTATACTATACTTTTATTTGAGCAATATTTTATGGCACTTGAACAATATTTTACAGCAACTGTTAGTGTTAACCATAATTTTCACTGTTTACATTAAAAATTAATGCGGATTTCAGAATAGAAATAAAAAATCATTTTCAAAGGAAAATCTCGGCGTAATCAATGATCATAAAACAGAATTTTATATGGAAAATCAATGTGTAAAAACACGTGAAATCCTTAAGGCATATTCTGAATTTTTAAGGCATGAAATATGCATCTAGATGCTTTATCTCGATAACTGCTCACAACAGCATTTTTTGCCGTCGAACAGGGTAATCAATGCATACCTGCCAACATATAAAAACATTTATCAGCACCAACTTGGGAAAATATCCGGAGTTTTGAAAAGTCTTCATTAGCAGTTCGTTGCAATTTTTAAAAAGGTTATAACTTCGTAAAAAACACTCAAAATACTGGTGTTAAATGACAAAATAAATAAAAACTTTGTGAAAAAACACACATAAAATGTTACTAATAACCCATTACGATCGTTTTGACCAAAAAATTCTTTCGTTCTTCATCAAACAAAGCCCTTCGTCTCACTAAGCAGAGGGAACTGAAAAAGATTTTTTTCAGTTCCCTCTGCTTAGTGAGACGAAGGGCTTTGTCTGATGAAGAACGAAAGAATTTTTTGGTCGAAACTATTGTAAAGTGTTATAAGCAACATTTTATGCGTGTTTTTTCACAAAGTTTTTATTTATTTTAAGGTTATAACTTATTTGCAATAAACAGTATTAAAAAATTAACCGAATAATGCATCAATAATTAACTAATATCATAATAAGCATAATATTAATCATTAATTTTAAGATATATTTACACTAAATCCTTAAAAATGGAGTTCAATTGATCTTATATATTTCAAACATAAAAAAAAATAGATCAATGTAATTACTATAAAGTAAATATGAGTACTGAAGTCACACACTCAATTCTACGGCAATGGATCTTTTTCCCCCCCCTTTCTTTCACCCCTTACGATAAACTTTTTTTTGGGGGGGGGGGGGAAATTTTGCATTTCTTTCTTTCTTTCTTTCTTTCTTTTCTTTTTTTTTTTTTTTTAAAGTTCAACTCCAAGGTTGGCTATTTTCCAGAGAAAAATTGTGTTATTTATTGCAGAGTGTCTGGAATAGTAACAGATTTACAGAGTCGCTCCAGAAGAACCAGAGCAGTTGGCAGGTATGTCAAAGTATTGGAATAGATGCAGGTAGAAATGTTCTCTCTCCATTATGCAGGAGGTGGAGCTTCTGGTTTAACACATTCTTGTGCCATTGGATTCTGACGGTCAAACGAATGTCACAAATTTCACCAGAAGAATGTCCCCTTACCCCCGTATGACAGCAAGACATGGTTGTGAGTGTCGGCCTTAAGGCTACAAAATGATCTGCAAATAAAATATACAGTTGTATGACACAGTCATACTCATGTTATAGTAGTTATTTACCTTTGAACAGGAAAGAGGAGGTTTAAGGGGAAGGAAGGCTCAACTAAATATGTTCAAAAGCACTGTATCCTTGAATGACAGTTCTGCATGGTAACTTAATTAAAATTTTGCTTTGCATGGAAACTTACAAAGAATTGTTTAGAAAATGAAAACACCAGTTGTTGTTGTTGTTGTCGTGTCCGTGATAGACTACGCTATCCATGGAAAGAGGGGTGCCAGTGCCCCCGAGGG
The DNA here is from genome assembly GCA_038373885.1 of Cheiracanthium punctorium. Lineage (NCBI taxonomy): Eukaryota > Metazoa > Arthropoda > Arachnida > Araneae > Cheiracanthiidae > Cheiracanthium > Cheiracanthium punctorium. The sequence continues at coordinate 964,212 of JAWZYV010009160.1, read as the reverse complement.
GGTTGGACTTCTAGTTGGTCCCTAATTTTGAACCAATTCCAGATAAGGGACCAACCACCACCTGATATCGGCACCCCCAGAGGTATCGTTTAACAACTTGGAGGACATTGGAGCCAATACCGGTTTTACGTGCACCAGCTCCCATTAGCGTACACGGTTCCACAGCGGATGAGCCGAGAGGGAAATGACCCTCCCAAGCACTGGCCAAGCCGGATGCTGCTTCACTTGCCGTGTTCTTATGGGAACGGAGTTTAGCGCCCAGACCACTGCGGGACCATCAACTTATTGAAGCAAGCATATGACTAGAATATTTTGAAATAGATAGGACAAAAGTTTATGTTTGCATGTTTATATTGTTATGGCAATGCTACGCATGGGCGATCTGCCTAGGATGGCGGATGCCGGACAAAAGTTAGGAGTGGGAGCCTCAATAGCCTCTTGGCAATAATCATGCATTAAAGTCATTTTTTTTATTATCAGTAGAGAATCTATATTACCATGAGTTTTCTCCTTCCCTACAGGGGCAATGTTTTATTAGAGATAATTATTTTATTAACCTGTAAATATTGAATTTCATGTTAAATGTTAAAAAAACATAGAAATCTGCTGGCTGGATAAACAAAATTATACAAAACTCTTGTGCCTGCACTGTCACTAATAAAAAAAGAGAACACAAGAGCTGGGCTATGCAGAGGATGCACATTTAACAGCTGTGTAATGCTCGCAGAAAAAATATTTCATAAGTTTCATTAAACATTTATACAATGTTTTTATTTATTAGTACAATTGTACAGCCAATATAAGATTTGGACATTGTACAAAAAAATTTTACAATACCTTAAAATCTTACAATATTCAGTTAAATTTCAGTTCTTTTCACAAGTGTTTTAAATTACAGAAAACCGCAAATTGCTCGGCCCTATAGCAATCCCAAAGCTCTTGTTAACAGCTTCAAAGTAGTCTAGCAAGACTAGCAAAACTAAGCTGTCAATACTATAAAAATAATTTTTTTAAATAATATTGACAGCTTTTAATTTAGTTCAAAGTAGACATTTAATATTACTCTAAATAATTTTTACATGTAAAAAAATCTGATGTGTCCAACACATGACTTCCTTGCACGTCCATTAGATCAAAAATATTTTCGACGCACTTCCTCTAAACTTATTTGTTTGAAAGAGATAAAATATCAATAATAGTAAGGTTTAGCGATTTCTAGACAAGTTTCGATATCGCCAAGCTGAGTTCAATTTGAAATATTTCCTTCTGACACTTTATTTGGCGATATTTCACCAAAAGCCGACAAACTTGAGATAGTCTGCGAGATTTCGGGAATAGCCAAAGTAGTCATTGACCACAGACTTTCAATGAATTGAATGCATCCATACACCTCAATGTATTTAAAGTCATTTGGCTCACCCTGTAAATAAATTCTCAGTCGATTGCTGTCAAAAAAGATATGGAAAACAGTTAGATATTACAATAGTTCTAAATACAAAAGTTCAAAAATCTACGGGTTAAAGTTTTAGTGTTATACAAAATACAAAATAATTTTTGGCGCCAAATTTGGCGATATTTCGGCGAAACTCGTCAATGTCGACGAAATTTGGCGAGATTTTAAGCATGAACCAAACAATGACAGATTATCGCCAAATTTGGCGATATTTCGCCAAAACTCACCAAGAACGATGACAAATGGCGATACTTTGGGCATGGACCAAATGACTGACTATCGCCAAATTTGGCGATATTTCGCCAAAACTCGCCAAGGTCGAGGACAGACGGCGAGTTTTTGGGCATGCACCAAACAATGACTGTCTACAGTTGTATTATATTGAAGATGTCCATAGACATTAAAGTACTAAAATTCTTTTCGGTGGTCCTGTATATAAACTCTCCAGTAGATTGGAACCAAAAATCGAGATACACAACTAGATGTTACAACATTCTTATATATGAAATTTCATAATAGTTTTTGAGATTTGAGAGTTAAATATGCACACACATACACCAAAAGTCGCCAAGCTTGGCGACTTTTGGCATAGTTCTTGACGGAGGCACGTGACCCTGGTCGGACCATTACCTAACTTATGTGGTAGGACGGTATTGTGCTTGAAATGGATGAATGCCCCTAAAATTGCCATTGACCGTAATGTATTGGAAATCTTTTGAGTGTTCCTGTAGCAGAACTACAAATGATAAAGACACTTTTTTTAATGGAGAAATTCATTTTCTAACTCTTTACAGCATACATCACTTCTGAGTCGTTTGAAATAGCCCAATACCTCTAAAAAACGCTTTGATGAATTTCAGCCCATAGAGCGTAACGTATTTCGAATCTTTTGGGCGGTTCTGTAGATAAACTATCCATTCGAATGGAATCGAAAGGGGAGGTGCACAACTAGATGTTACAGCAATCCTAAATATAAAGTTTCAACATTCTACGCCTAATAGTTTTTTGAGATATGCGAGTTTAATGAGTTTCGGCCCATTGAGCGTAATGTATTTCGAATGTTTTGGGCAGTCCTGTAGATAAACTATCCAGTCGAATGGAACCAAAAGGAGAGGTGCACAACTAGATGTTACAACTATCCAAAATATGAAGTTTCGACATTCTACGCCTAATAGTTTTTGAGATATGCGAGTTTAATGAGTTTCGGCCCATTGAGCGTAATGTATTTCGAATGTTTTGGGCAGTCCTGTAGATAAACTATCCGGTCGAATGGAACCAAAAGGAGAGGTGCACAACTAGATGTTACAACTATCCAAAATATGAAGTTTCGACATTCTACGCCTAATAGCTTTTGAGTTAGGCGAGTTTAATGAATTTCGGCCCATAGAGCGTAATGTATTTCGAATCTTTTGGCGGTCCTGTACATAAACTATCCATTCGATTGCCACCAAAAGGGGAGGTGCACAACTAGATCATAGAACAATCCTAAATATCAAATCTCAACATTCTACGACCAATAGTTTTTGAGATATGCGAGTTACATACATACGTACGTACGTACAGATGGCATGGAAAAACTGGCCACAGCAGACTCGCCGCTGGTCAAAATGAGTTGCAGACGCGTTAATATGATCGTGCATGCTAGCCTACGATAGGATGCATCGAAAAAAATTTTAAAATTAAATTTAGAGGTTGTCAAAATCGGTTTTTTTGTCGAAATTTGGCCCCCAAAATTTTTCGGGATCACATTACTTCCTTATACTACGTACAAGGAAGTAAAAAGAATTATGAGTATTTATTAAAAAGTTTTAAGTAAATGGTGCATAACTTCATACATATTGAATGACAATATATATACATTATTAAAAAAGAAGTATCTATAATAAGAATGGCTTATGCAAATTTTGAAAGTACAGATCTCTTAAAACTTTTCAAATGAACAAATTCAAAAGTTAAATTTCATGTACTATTTATTCTACAGAATTGATCATGGGTTGATTTTTTTCAAAGGCAAATTCATCAACAATTAGGTAACAAATATATTGAATGCTGTTCAGACAGTAAAATCAATGTAATTAATCATACTATTTCCATCAGGTTAAAATATTTTCTTTCACTTAATCTTAACATACAAATTGAGGTAAAAACTAACAGCTTTAATAAACCTTTGTATTTTTTTAAAACTAATTTAAAGAGGCACATGCAAAAAGAAAAAAAAAAATCCACTAAAACTGAAATTTTACTGCTGATGCTTCGAGGGAAGGGAAAAAAAAGGAACGTGTTGAACCAATGAGAAAAGGCAATCCAAAGGGATCCAAAGAGAATTATTAAATCCAAAGAGAATTACTGTAAAAAGTGAAAAATTTAAGAGATATTTAAATAAAATGTTTTTAAAAGGGACTGCAGCTTTAAAAAAAAAAAAAAACTAGGGAAAACTTGTGTTAAAACATCTTAAAGTAGTTCTACATTTTGTGTGTGTGTGTGTGTGTATATATATATACATATATAATAAATTTCATACAAGTAAACAAAAAATTATATTTTCACACACTAATAAAACGTTCATACAGTTAAACAGCAATTTTACATTAAAGTAAATTTACAATTTTAAACAATAATGTTAAAGATAATATTAATCATAAATACTGCATACTTCTATAATTGAGAAGCAAAGTTGTGCGGCTGGTCCAGAATACTGTACATGCTCAACAGCCTTGCTGCAGATTAAACGGACTAATTCCATTAACTTTTGACAGGACAGAGAGTTAGGATCTAAAAGTGAATTTCATATTTTGAAAAGTAAAAAATGTTACTTTTTTTTGAAAATTTAACATTTAAACAAATAGTATTCGTCAAATTTTATGATAGAATGTTTTTATTTTTCTTAATCAGTTATCTCAAAAACCACTTAAGTGATGAAATTACAAATTTCTGGAAATTGACAAAACGTGTGCAGTAGGGTTATGACTAAAAATTTTTTTTCAACATTTTGTATTTCCTGTGTTTGCAAATGATGAACTTTTGGAATTAGATTACTAAGTAATAATTAATGAAGGTGGTTCTAAAATAAAAACTCCCACACCAACTCATTTCTGTTTCAGAGTGTTTCAGGGGAACCACATGGTGCTCGTAATAATAAAGTCAAACATTGGCACAACAGCCCCTCTGCGGGGCCAAGACCTGCACTGCCCAACGGCACCTTCGGGACCATAGGTTCTGGGGTGCAGATACAAATGCCTCAGCCAGGTAATCAGCCTGATGCAAAGCTCCCAGTGTTTGACCCCAAGCAAGCTTGGTCCTCATTTTATCGACCCACTCAAGGGATGAAAGCCTGAGTTGACCTTGCCCAGCCAGGGATTCGAACCCTGGACTAGTGGGACGGCAGCGCAGTGCATTAACCATTACACCACTGGGTGCTCGTAATAATATGCGACTAATATTTGACTGATGTATTTTCTGATTTCATAGTTCAAGATTAATATTATAATGGCATATTATAAATGAAGCAATTAAGAAAAATTAGAGTATAGTTATGAATCCAACAAAAAGACGATATATACCTAAAATTGAAACACTTAACCCTTTTACTAGACTACCACAAAAGAAAGGCATTATTGGTTGCTATCTTGCTACCTCTGGAAATAGCAAAAGATGAGGAAGAAAGTATGAATCTGATAACTGGTGAGCTTACCATTCTCTAGAGAAATTTAACTCTACAGTTTTAGCAAAACAAACAGTTATGTTGAAAGTAGTTAAACTGATTGCAGAGAAGGGGGGGGAGGGGAGAAAACAGGATGCATTTCAAAATGAAACAGAAAATACTGTATTTGACATAACAAAATCGCATGGAAATTGGCTATGCCAAGAACATAATGAATTATACGAAGTACAAATTAAATACAAATTAGATATATAATAAGCACAGTTTCTCAACTACCAACTACTGTCCATTCATCCCTCTAAACCTGTGGGAAAATAATCCAATCCCAATGAGAACAAACTGGTCTCTGCCACTGATGTTGATGACGTATGATCAGAAAGTAGTAATGAAATATTTTCTGAAACAACATTGATCTGAATCAGATGAAAGTGAAAATGACAAAGCGAAATGAGTCACCTGTGATTTTCAACATAACAAGCAGATGAGTTTGTACACAAACTGTGTATTTAAAGTAATAAAGCTGCTGCAGTGTATGCCAGTAATGTTTACCTGAAGATAGAATGTTGTTATAACACCATCAGTTAGATTTTCGGCAAGTTGTGATATGAAGTGACAAAGATGCAAAGTGTAAAATAAAATCTATTTTGCAAAAATAGAAACATTTCTGCCTTCACTTCCATGGTAAGCGAATTACAAATAACGAGTTTCAAGTGATAATATTGAATAGTTCACTTGAAGAAATTAGGTATAGTAAAATGTGAAAACGGATCATCACAGAACGTTACTGCAATGGTCATAAGAGTATTTGTTCTTATGACCATTGCTGTGATCTGTTCAATCACAGTATATTGGCTGCCAGCATCCTATTATTGACAGAATCGTAAAACATATATTAGAACTCATTTGACCATACCAGCTCTAAAATAATTGGTAGATGAAATGATAGAAAAATGCAATGTCTTGCAACAGTCTTAGCAAAAAGGTGAAATGATAACTGCTCCCAATCTCTAGATTGACAAGATGATTTTCAATTTCTGTATTAGCTAGGTAGAGCATTTTATTTATGTTGAAGAAGAAGCTTGTGAAAACCCAGACATTAAATGGAGAGGATTACTATCTCTTCACAATGTTAGATGGGATTGATGTACTTTATATTGTATTTCTTCACTACTAAATAGAGAATATCACTGTACATAGTGTGAGCATTCATCTCCACAACAAGGCTGGAATCTCAATTTTCCTACCAAATTTAAAGCAGAGATTTGTCAGGAACTGATGGATGGTATTTCTCCTCTGCAGCTACAAAGTGTTTTTTTGTTACTAGCTGGAGTGTTGCTAGTTCTACTGAAGATGTAACACATGCAAATATTTGTACTGAACGGTGATGAAAGAGATGGTAGAACTGCACTAAAAGTGCAAAACAGATAAATATTTGAATCAGATTTATTTCAACAAATGAGCTTCGACTGTGCTAAAAGAGCTTAAGTTAGAACTTTCACTGTCATTGTGGAGCATTTTTTATAAATTAAAAAAAAAATTATCATTTTCTGATTCGGTATTAAAAAGTTCATTAAAATCAATTACAGGCCCAAAAAAAAAAAAAAAAAAAAAAAAAAATTTGTCATAACCCTAGTGTGCAGCATACAAATATGCAGATTTGCTAGACCTTTTTCAGATGATTATTGTAGTGGTTAACAACAAATTGTGGTTATTGCAGTTAATCACAATTATAGTGGTTAAGCACAAAGTATGTAAACTGTACTATTTTTATTTAACAACACTTTAAAGAATAATATAAAAAATGTATTTGATTTAAGCTGTTCAGCATTCAAATGAGTTTAGTTTTCTTAAAACTGTAACAGCTATATTCATTATTTATTAGGTGCTCGATGATCACCTTACAAAGGTGGTAAAGTAAAGTGAGGTGGTTGTAAAGTAAAATTGCACAAAAGTGGTCATTATCCAAAGGTGGTATCTTTACTCGGGTGGTTGCTTTAGCAGGTTATGCTGTGTATAGTTATTTTTGTCAAAAAACTTAATAAAAATTATATGATTCTAAATCGAAACAATCCCTCATTCTTAAATCAGAATTTCAAACTCAGAACCACTGACATTACATTAGACCAGTGGCTATCATATATTCATTCATAAGTAAAATATGATAACATTCACAATTACTGTTACATTTTTATTGCAATGTAAATCCTATAAAAATCAAGTGAGTTAATTTTGTAATACTTACAAATAATCAAAATAGATCTACTTTTGTTCAAAAGCCAGATTTAAAAAAGATATCCAAATTTCAAGGCGTGCCAACTAAGTGTTTTAGATATATGATGCAACTCATTAAAAAAAAAATTGTGTGTGTGTTAATTTTCACATGCTTTACAGTAAGCAGCTTTTCAATTAACAAGAAATGTTTTGTTTAATCTTAAAGGATCGTTAAAATTTATAGCCAAAAGCATCAGATGCACACTAGTTTAAAAACATGACATAATAATCAAAATGACGTTAAATAATTAATGTTGATATATATTCATTATTTAGCTGAAAGAATATTGATAAAGTTTCTAATGTTAAAGCTTTGCAATTAGAGATAGAAATGTTCCAGGATCGAAGGGAGAAGAAAGGAAAAAAATGGGCATTTGGTGTGAAAAAACAAGGGTTTTTTCCCCTAAAAAAATTTAAATTTCCACTTTTGAAAAAATTGGAAAATTTGAAATTTTATTCATAAAATATTACATCCAGATTTTTTTATATTTGTAGTAATGTAGTTAATTCTAATGCTTTTTTTTAAATATATATATAGATATTTTTCATGTTCAGTATCTCATCTCTTAAGAAAGAAAGAAAAAAAAAACTATGTTGGAAAGTATCAACTGTAAGATAACTTATTTCAACTGTATCAGGGTGTCTACCAAATTTCTGAAAGTCAATTTCCTGGCTTTTTCCTGACTTTTGGGAGGTCCCGGGAAAAAAATTCCTGACCAGTGCATTTTACTTTGGGAAATTGCACAATGCCCCATCCCTTGTCTTTATATTTGCATAGTTTGTACAACTTCTTGAAATCCATTTTAACTGAAGTATACAGGGTTAAGCTTTCATCCATTGAGAAACAGAAGTAGTCGCACTTTCTGATAGAATTAACTGTTCTTGGAAATACGGTCGTAAGCCATAAGTTACCAAGTAAGCTAATTTGTCTTTGACCCTCCCGTCACGATGGATGAGCCCCCATTTTTCCCTCCTTATACAAACACATCGCTAGATGCTTTCGCGGTCCAAAAAATGGGTTACAGTTGCTTTCGGTTTCCAGTCTGACAATTAGAGAGAAAGCGGTAAAAAAAAAAAAAAAAAAGGAGGGACACGAAGCAAAAAAAATTGATTCTTTTGGTGAATTTTCTGGACCCATTATCTAATTTCCCGGTTTTTTCCAGACTTTCCGGACCCATTTTCCAATTTCCCGGCTTTTTCCAGACTTTCCAGAGCGGTAGACACCCTGTGTATACATTATTATTATTTAATTTTTAGTTAAATATTACTTTTGTTGCTAAAAATGATAAATTATATCAATAATAATTATTAGTAGCAATGTTAAAGTTAAATGCTTAATATAATATACTAAAAACATTTAATACAGTAATAGTATCATTTGAAATATGCACATTTCATATATGAGGCGTACGAAGGGCAAACTCAACAAATTCTTGTGCTTTTCGGATACTAAGCAAAAGACAATATTTGGCAATACTTTTCTTTATTCAGTTTGCACTTTTTAAAGTATGTAAAAGTAATGACGAATGCAGTGTTTTTAATCGAGTTCAACCCAGTACATAAATTTTAAATGTGATTTTCTAGAGACAAGCATTTGTTGAGTGCGCCCTTCGAATACACCACCTCATATGTACAGTTTCTTAAATGGTAATTCTAAACATATCATCTATTATAATTTTAACCTCATCCCTTCATAACATGAACTTGAAAGTGCTTATCCCTTTTAGGCACTTTACACATGTTACAAGAAAATTTCTTGATTTCAATTAAACTAGGAATTAAATATATATTTTTTAGATGTTATACATATCAATTTTCTGTGTCTTTTTTTCCAATATCTAATTTTTTTTTTAAATAGCTACAAGGAAAATTATTTGTAAAAAGTTAATTTTTCCCAATTTGTCCAGGAAAAAATGTTATTCCACTACTTTATGTTTGTATGTATAATAAGCAATCTGACAAACCTGTTTATTAGTCTCCAAAAGAGAAAATAACACTAAAATTCATTTTTACAGACATTACAATAAACCTTTAACCGTTAAACTTATACTTGAGTATTACCTATAACTGCTCTCCTAATTAGTCCTTGATATTCTACAGGAAATGCATCTCTCTCAAAACCTATGGCTTCTATTTCACTTGTTTCGCTGGTTGTAAAACTTTTAGATCGTTTTAAGGCACTTTTGAGTTCAACTGGTAGAACTGTGGTATTTGGAGGAGATGAGCTCTTCTTAGTAAAATTTCCTTCAGCAAAATGCACTTTTGATCCATTTTTATGAAGTATTTCTACAAGAAAAAAACAAAACAAATTTAAAACAAAAAGCCAGGTTTTTATGAATTACTCCTCTTCCTTCATACATATGTACTTCTTTTTCCTACTCCGACGTCAAATTTGTAGCCTGATTTTTATGAAAATATATTTTCTCCCCCCAAAAAATACAGACTTTCCTTGAAGCCTCTTAGCTAGGGATGTAACGAATATTCGGCCACTATTCGGTATTCGGCTGTTTTGTCGAATATTCGGTAAGCCGAATACTGAACAGATATTCGGCCGAATAGTTGTAGCCGAATATTTCTACATATTCAGCTGAATAATTTCAGAACAAATAGAGAAAAAAAAAATATTTTTTTTTTAATGCATTTACAAATAATATTGCTTAGTTATACTTCAATATAGTAATCTAATATAATAAAATATCCTAAGTCACTGCATTTTAAACTGAATGGAAAATAATCTAATGTATTTAATAATATTAGAGAAATGCAGACTTTTTTCTACTTGGTGACACTACTTGACTTGATTTTCTAATTTCTTTATTGGGTGGAGGTAGGAGGAATTTTTTCAGATCCTCAATTAAACATAATTTTGAAAAACTGCTAAATATGTTTTGCTCAGAGGATGTAAAGCCCAAAACATGATGTGATTACGAAGTTACGAGATTAATCACATTTACCATAGCATATTTATTAAATTATGAAAACCTAAAAATATAATTATGCTGTTATTAGTGTTTAACTTTGTAAAAGATATTTTTTCAAGACCAAGATGTTTTTGGTTTTAAAGATAATATATTGTTGTGTGTTTTTAAGTACTTACAAATAATATAAAATGAATTTCAATTAGTGTTTATTTAGTATTTAATTAAAAAATTGGGAAGCGATATTTTATTTACAATTATAATGAAATTTTTAAAAATTTAATGTTCGGCCTAAACTATGTGCCAAATATTCGGTATTCGGCCAAATCACTATTCGTTACATCTCTACAACATGATATAGAACAAATACATAGAAAGAATACAAAGAATAATACACATTTTTTTTTTTTTAAGCAAACTTATAGAGAAACTGCACTTACAATTCAAATTGTAAAAAAATCATCCTTCTTTTATTAGTAGTAACACATCCAATCTACAGATGGGTACAAAAAAAAATATATGTGGGTTGATGTATGTTTTGCTGCTGCTGAACCACAGATGGACAGTTGTACGATTTGAAATTTGCATTTTAGTACATCAAGGTTAAAAACTGGACACTGAATTTCACTAGTTTTAATATAACTTACATGATGGAAAGTGAATAATCACATGATTTAGGAAAAGTTACACAGTGTAACAACAAATAACAGTAGTAAACAACAAATTTACACAAAAATATTAGATATATTAGGTTTTTTAGGGAGGAGAAATTCACTAAAATTAATTCTTAACAAAACAAATTCTAGTAGAAATTAAACTTATGATTCAGATTTCCAGTATGTAAATTATTTCATTAGAAATAGAACACAAAAATAATTACTTCTTGGGCTATAGATCTCCATAGGTGGCTTTGGTGATTTTGTTTGTCCAGAACGCTTAGTCTGTTTTATGTTGTCTTGCTTGCGAAGCCCGTCATCTTGACTCTAGAAACAAAATTGACATATTAAAAAATGACTAAGATTTCTTTCATCTAAAAAACAAGCTTAAAAAGCAAAATAAATTTTATATAAAAATAACCAACAAAAGAGATAATTTTATGAGTTTACTAGCTGAAGTACCCGTTCTTCGCACGGGAATGAATGGACTTTTTGATATTAATATTTGTTGTGATTACTATTTATTGTAATAAAGAGATATAGCAAAATGGATATCGTGTTATATTGTGTTCAATAATCATGCATACTGAATTTCAAGGCAATCGTTTTTACGGTGCAGAAGGCGATGCGGCGTAGCACAATCTAGTGGCGAGTTTTAGCAAAACGGATACGGCAAAAATATTCTTCGCATTCAGATATCGATGTATACGAATTTTCATGACGATCGGCTGAATAGTCTTGAAGTTCATGTGTTGACGCGACATCTAGTGTCAAGTTATAGGAAAATGGATCGTGCCAAACTCTTCCCCGTGTTCAAATATCTATGTATACCTATTTTCATAGCGATCATTCGCACAGTCAAGAAGTGATACACTGCAGGGCCATCTAGTGGTTAATTAAAGTAATGATTTGCTACAGCGTCGTCATGTGGCGAGTTATAGCAAAATGGATAACGCCAAAATATTCTCATTGTTCAAATAGCTATGTATACTGATTTTCATAGCCACCGTTTGAATGGTGAAAAATTTGTCCTGCTGCAGCGTCATCTAGTGGTGAGTTAAAATAATAATGCATTGCAGTGCCATCTAGTGGTGAGTAGCATCAAAAGTAACGCAGTTAGAATATATTCTTCGTTCTCAAATGTGTAAGTATAAAAAATTTTATGCCGATCGGTCAAACGGTATAGAAGTTGATGCGTTGCAGCGTTATTTAGCGGTAAGTTACAGCAAATGGATAGTGAAAAATATTCTCCGTGTTCTAATATTCACGTGCACCAAATTTCATCGAAATTGGTTGGACGATATTCGCATAGCAAACGGCTAAACGGGATAGAATTCGACGTTCTGCTGCTCCACCTAGTGAAAAGTTAGAGGAAAACGGATAGCATAAAAACCTTCTCCATGATAAAAGACTTAGGTGAACCAAATTTCATGGTGATCGGTGAAACTGTGCTGGAGTTTTTCAACCTCCTACACACATACCAACATTCATTTTTATCTATAACCAGTCTTATTATACGTATATACCAGTCTCAAGTAAAATCCAGTTTCAAATCTAAGCCTCGCCAAAGTGCCAGCATACGCCATTTTGCAAGAGTTTTTTCAGGGAATCATTCGAAGCATTGCCTTAGCAGCAATCAAAATGGGAAATGGTTCGACCGCCAGGCATTTATTTGAAAAGTGGAATCCCTTAATACAGCCGCATTTTTTAAATTATCAACTATAATGTGTTTTATTCATCGTTACTCCGATGTACTAAATGCGAAGATTTCAATTTTCTGAAATTTGGCGGATTTCCCCCAAGTTAAATCAATGTACTCAATTGGCGAGAATTCTGAAGCTACATCGCTTGAAATGCCCTAATAACTGCATTATTTCTGCACGGATAGTTAAAATTTAATGCTGTATTCTAAGAAAACCTATACACTTGTTTTCAAAAATGCTATTCCCTTAATCTCTCAGTAAATTGCGCCAAAAAGCCTAAAACTGTGCAAACCGCTAGAACTCACTCTCTAAAAACGGCCTATCAGGCATTTTTTTTTTCGCCAAACTAAAAAAAATTACATATTAGTCTCGGATATCTTCGATCCTCATTGTTTTGCGTATAAAACATTTCATTCCTGCTCTCATTTCTTATGCGCACACGATATTATAATTAAAAAAATAACCTAAAAAAATAAACTAAAAAAATCATTATTATTCTTTTATTTTTACTTTAAGAATTTAAAACATTTTATTCGGCAAAATTGCCACACATGGCAACCAAGATGCTTATTTCACACACTTTTTTCACTACAGGGGTTAATATTACGTAAAGCTTTCTGCGTGGAGAACATAAAAAATCTCTTAAATTCCGGGAACGGAAATAAAGTGGAGTTTCAAAGTTTTAAAGTGGACTGTCATTTATTCTATATTATTTTACATATCTGTGTAAAATTTCAGGCTGACAGGTCCATTTTTGTGGAATTGTATACTACCCAAATCAACAAATTGACAAACAGAATTTCATTTTTATTTATAAGATAACCTACGCTTGTTTTTAAAAATACCCTCTCATTAAATTGCGCCAAGCGCTAGAATCATAGAAAATCTGACACACTTTCAGATTTTTAAATACGCACTAAAGTGCTATATATAAAAAGAGTTATAATCCATGGGTCTTCCCTATTTTCGTTCCTTCTTTCATTAAATTGGAAAGTGTAATTATTCATGAGTGTGATTAAACAAAATTAAAATTGATATTTCTAACATCCTTTTTTCTGGATGTAATGCATTAGAAATAGATGCAGAAAAGCTGCTCAGAAAAATGCACAATTCCAACTGAATGAAAATTTCAGAAACTTATACGCAGGTGTATTCATAACCCAAATAGCAGACGATTAAATTACGATAAATAGCGCCAAGCGTTAGAATCCTCCTCAAAATCGCGAGAATGCTGAAGATAGATCGCTTGAAATCCCTTAATAACTGCATTATTTTCGCACGGATCATTAAAATTTAAGGCTGTATTCTAATAAAACCTTTGCACTTGTTTTCAAAAATCCGTTTCCTTAAGCTCTCAGTAAATTGCGCCTAGCGGGAAACTGTGCAAACCGCTAGAACTCACTTTCTCGGCATTTGAGCCATTTTATTTTTTCGCCAAACTAAAAAATTTTAACATATTAGCCTCGGAAATCTTCAATTCTTATTGTTTTGCGTATTAAACATTTCATTCCTGCTCCGATTTCCCATGCACACGATATTATAATTAAAAAAAATATAACCTTACGAATATAAACTAACAAAAAAAATCATTATTATTCTTTTATTTTTACTTTGAGAATTTAAAACATCTTATTCGGCAAAATCGCCACACATGGCAACCACGATCCTTATTTCACACTTTTTTCACTACAGGGGTTACAAATACGGAAAGCTTTTTGCGTGGAGAACATAAAAAATCTCTTAAATTCCGGGAACGGGTGGACTTTCAAAGTTTTAAAGTGGACTATGATTTATTCTATATTATTTTACATATCTGTGCAAAATTTCAGGCTGATAGGTCCATTTTTGTGGATTTGTATACAACTCAAATCCACAAACAAACAAACAAACAAATAAACAAACAAACAAACAAACAAACAAACAAACAGAATTTCATTTTTATTTATAAGATATTCCACGTGCAAGTAATTCAATTAGGTTAACCAACAAAATTTAATATTATCAATTAGTAATGCATGATAAATTACAAACATGTTTGGCACATCATTAAAATAATTTAAATATATTGAAAAGATAATTTAGAAAAACTATCTCTAATTTAAACATTAAAATATTCTGTTTATTTGCACAATACTGGCAAAAGTAAAAAAAATATTAACCATAACACATTAGTATAAATTTAATTTTGCAGTATTTTTACAAAATAATAATTCTCCTAATATACCATGGTCAAAAAGTAATTTCTGTTTTTCTCCTTCTCCCCCCAAAAAGAAAAAGTCTCCCCCCCCCCCTCCTCAAGCATTCCTATCTCTGATTAGGAGAGCATAAGTAGTTTAAGCCAATTTTTGTTGCTGCTGTTATTTTTTTTCTAATTAACATAAACCATGTGGTTTTAACAAGACAACAACATTGATCAACATCAAACATATACATTTTTTTTTTTTTTTTAAATAACAAACCTGATAGGAATTGATATCTTTATGAATAGTTTCAGCTTTCACAGAAGCCACAGGGGTAATGTCCTGACGTCCAGTCATTATCGTTTTTTCGTCGTCGAAGCAACTTGTGTCGAAATTCGATTCGAAGGCAATGAACGGTCCTAATTTCCTGAAAGAAAACAGACAAATTCAAATTAATGCAATATTTTAACAAGAAATGAAATTATTAAGGTTTTGTTTCCCAATAAAAATGAAACTGTACTGTATAATACATTTCAAAAAAGAGAACATGGTGAATGAAAATTGGAAGGATGCTAATAGAGTGAAATACGTTTAACATGATTAACGGTTAATTTTTTTTTTCTTTTCAAGAAGCAAAAATTGCTTAACACAAAAAAAAAATTCGTTTTTGATCTTCAGTAGTATGTTTGTGATAAATCACTAGAATGTGTTTGTAGAAATGTTTAACTCGTGGGAATCGGTTCCTCTTCCCGTCCCCCTTTTTCGTGTTTCTCCCTCAGTAGTCATCCTAGAAGTTTCATCCATCAGATTTCTCCTATTTCCATGAAAAATACATTAAAAAAAAAGATATCTGATTTCCCCCCCCCCCTCTTGAAATAATAATTTTTTACTTGCTTTACATCGCAATGGATGCAACCTACTTGTAACTTGTAACAGGAAGTCAAAATAAAATACAACATTGAAAATATTGGTGAGTTTTGTTCTCTTTTTTACGAATCTTAAAACGAAATTTTTTTAACACACAAAAAAAATATTTTGGTGCCCTCAGTTTTGTGTTAACATTCTTCATGGTATAATCACTGATTTTAAAATAAAGGGACTACTAAAGCATCAGGAATCATTAGTAACTTTTATTCTAGATCAAAACAGATTTTAGGTATATTTTTTAATCAATTTAACAGGTATATTTTTCCATAAATCAATCATCAAATTAAAAAAATACATTTTGTTAAGTTGAAGTTTTAAGATAATAATTTTTTAATATCTTTGTGGTACTTACTTACCTTTAAGATGAAAATTGTGGAGTTCAATTTTTCTCAACAATTTAATCTAAAGTAATGAATTTTCAAATTTTGAATTTCATGGTACAGTATTGTTTTTAATAGTATATTTAACCTCAAAACTTATTTAACCTAAAGAATTTAAACTTGACATTCGGTTCAAATTTTTGAGGCCTTTCATAAAATATAGAGTATATATACACTCACTTGCAAAAGTTAAACACGGAGAGCAAAATGCTAATATCCGGAAGCCAATCAGAATTGAACAGGATGCAATTCGCTGCAGAGGTAGATGGAAGTATGCGAATATATTAGGTAACAGCCAATCGCGCTATCATGTCAAGAAATATGCAAAAAGGGCAGTCTTACAAGATGCCAGCTTAATGAAGGGTTATTACGGAAGTTGATTGTAAGTGCTGATAGAAGGTGTTTAAAATTTTCGTACAATTTGTTTTCAAGACATACGTGTTTTTATGACCCAGAAGCAGCATGGAAGATTCTGAGCAATGACGTGCTGTGGGGTGCATTGAGGCTGGACAGTCGATCACAGATGCTGCTCTTTTCTTCGCCGTTCATCATTCTATAATTTCACGTTTATGGAAACAATTCCAAACCACACAGACAGTTGTCCGAAGGCTCGTAGCCGGTCGCCCAAGGATTACAACCCCTGCGAAAGATCAATATATTGGTATTTTAGCCAAGCGGAATTGCAGACCAACCTCCACACGTGTGGCACCTATGGTTACAGCGTCCATTGGTAAGGCGATATCTGCAGCTACTGTACGCCGAAGGTTACATATGAGTGGACTGTATGCCCGGGTACCTCGAGTTTGTGTTTTTCCATCCGTCCAATCAAGAGGAGCACGATTAAAGTGGTGCCGGGAACATGTCAATTGGACTGTGTCTGACTGGGGCAATGTCATGTTTACTGATGAGTCAAGATTTTCTCTGGAGCCAGATGACAAGCGTGTAAGGATATGGCATGAACAAGGAACACGCAATCAGCCCCAAAACATCACCGAACATCGCGCATTTCGAGGCGGAAGCATTATGGTGTGGGCAGGGATTTCATTAGGATACCGCACCGACCTGCACATCTTTAAACGGGGTTCTGTGACGGCTGTCTGGTATTGAGATGAAGTCCTAGAACCTATTGTGAGATTGTACACTGCAGCAGTTGGCCCTACTTTTGTTTTAATGGACGATAACGCACATCCCCGTACAGCTGACAGCGTCGATGACTACCTGGAGAGTGAAGGGATTGCGCATATGGCGTGGAGAGAAGAAAGTGGGTAAATGTGCAATGTACGTCGCAGAACAATCACAATCTTTGCAGAACATTTCATCTTTTAAAAGAAAGAATATGTAAAATGATATGTTCTGCAGTGTAATTAAAGCAACGTGCCCTTTATGCTATGCCTTCTCTCTTCACTTTTTGCACAATTTTTTTACCTAATTTGCATTTTACCATGGTTTGTCAGACTTGGACAAAATGCCTGTAGAACATTTACAACTGCCCGAAGTTATGTTGCAGAACACTGAATATAATTCTGCTCCTGGGGCCTGAAGTGTTTCGATAACAGGATCAAAAAGCTTTATTAATGCTGTTACAGAATCGTACTTCATTAACCAACGAGTTGCACAGAGCTTTATTAATTTCTCTCGTCGAGAAGAGCACATTTCCATTTCATGAATAGCAGTAGTCAGTACATTATGCCTTTTTCGTGTATTTAAAAAGTCATACAGCACCGCTACAGTTTGCATGAAGTTTCTTATTGCTAAAATGTCGAATACAGAGGATACAGCCAGGTTAAGACTATGGGCTGAACAGTAAACATAGAGAGCTGAGGGAACAATTTTTCTCACAGGAGCTTGCACTCCTTTTAATTTTTGTCTGATTGATGCAGCTCCATCATAGCCCTGACCTCTTAATTTCTTAATGTCAATTTTTAATGATTGCAATTTATTTACAATTTCTGGAGCTATTCCTTCACCTGTTACATCATTAACCGTGAATAAATTCCAAAAAGTTTTCTTTTAAAATACAACTTTTTGGATCCATGTATCTAACATACAAAGATAATTGTTCTACACATGCTATATCCGTCGTTTCATTGACGAAGATTGAGAAAAAAAAAGAATTATTAACTTCTTTCACCAGCTCTTGTAAAATTAAATTATTACATATTTTATTTATTTGATTCTGAATTAGCAAACTTGTATACTGAGCATTTCCATCGCTGTTTTCCAAAGTCAGTTTTAAATTAGGGTCACACTTGCCCCAAAAACATAGCAGAGCACGAAAATTTCCTTCGTTTATTTCAGTATTTTCATCCACTAGAATTCTTCCGGAATCTCTATGTTCTCTCAGTGCAAGACCTTGTACTCCACAAAACAGAACCGTTTCAATGATTGGGAGGATTTTTTTCCTGTTCTCTAATTTCCTTTTAATGGATGCAGTGTCTAATTGTTTATCAATCGGCATATCCTTACCATCTGGGATATTGCACATGTTCTGGCAATCTCTACCAATTTCTTTTGATAGAGAGATTTTTCGTGATCCAAGAATTTTTTGACGGCATCTTTCCAATTCTCAAATATCATTTTACACTTGTCCCAAGGGTTGTTTTCTGGAGCCAACACCAGCACTCGGTGCGAAAAGCACACAAAACTTGCAAAATGTACCACTCTGGAAGTCAGAATAGGCTTGTAAAGTCTGGTTTGGGTACCCAAATATTGTTGAGAACATCTAATTTTTTCATGCTTGGTATATCCTTTACAGCGTAAAGTCCGATATCATATGAATTTGCTTCAACAATGCTTTTTGAAGTGTTGACCTGTTGACAAACTTGATTTTGTTTCATCATTTAATTTTGACGAAACATGGGGGCTTTATTAGCAGAAGGGAAGCTTCGAACAGATGTGCTGTTTGCAGGCTGAGCAGGAAGAGGTTCACTTGCAGCTTTTGAATGATCTAAATGACCGTCATCCTCACGTGGCTTCTTAGGAAAGAACTGTAAAATTGATTTATTCGGCTGTTCGACATACTTTAGAGATTTCTTTTATATCAGAATTAAATTCAACTATAACTTGATAATTTAAAACACTAATTAAAAGGATAACAGTTCATAATCAAGAACTTGTAAAAAGTAATAATCGAAATATCAATACTAGTTTTTAAGATTTTCGGGAGTATTCAAAATTATATCATAAAAAAATTTGCGAAGTTAGTGCAGAGCAAATAACACTCAAACGTACTCTTATCAAAACTATCTACTCTTCTAAAACATCTTCGCTATCACTATCAGCTCAGATTGTCTAACCCCCACCCTCACTTGTTTCTTTTTTCAATAGTTTTTTTTTCCTCCCATAAAAATATCCTTCCTTTATTGGTCAAACGTCCAGCTGCGTCGACAGAGAAAATAGTCACTCCTTTTATCTCTGTGGACTACTTTCACTCTTCCAAGAATTGGTTACCCCGAAGAACAGTTTCTGTGACAAATGAGTGTCCTATGGCAAGGTTATTTTCCGGTAAGGAGTTTTTATCATGACAGAGTAATGAGAAAAGATATGTTTTTTTATCCACACTCGTTTTTCCCCCAACATCTGAAAAAAATGTAATGAACAGCCTACTTTTCCTGATCACACTTAATGTCAAGGAGGGGGGGGGGTTAAACCCCCAACTCCCCTTTGATACACCACTGCATATATGTATATATTTGTAAGCCCCCCCTCTGTAAAAACGGTCTTGCTACAGCCCTGGTGCCGGAAATCTGATTGGATATCCGGTAGAATCACTATCCGTTAAGTGACCAGACGTGCTACTTTTGGTAGGACAGGCCTGATTTTTACCTATATGTCCTGCTGTTCCCACAGAACCCTAAAATGTTCAGCTTTTCCATTCCCGTCCTGCCAAAGTCCTGCTTTATGAAAAATAAATAAATAAATGTAAAATAAATTGGGAATAAATTCTCATGAAAATGATTGTGCTATTTACAAAGTTTTTACTTCCTTGTACGTAGTATAAGGAAGTAATGTGATCCCGAAAAATTTTGGGGGCCAAATTTCGACATAAAAACCGATTTTGACTACCTCTAAATTTAATTTAAAAAATTTTTTCGATGCATCTCATCGTAGGCTAGCATGCACGATCATATTAACGCGTCTGCAACTCATTTTGACCAGTGGCGAGTCTACTGTGGCCAGTTTTTCCATGCCGTCTGTACGTACGTACGTACGTATGTATGTAACTCGCATATCTCAAAAACTAATGGTCGTAGAATGTTGAGATTTGATATTTAGGATTGTTCTATGATCTAGTTGTGCACCTCCCCTTTTGGTGGCAATCGAATGGATAGTTTATGTACAGGACCGCCCAAAAGATTCGAAATACATTACGCTCTATGGGCCGAAATTCATTAAACTCGCCTAACTCAAAAGCTATTAGGCGTAGAATGTCGAAACTTCATATTTTGGATAGTTGTAACATCTAGTTGTGCACCTCCCCTTTTGGTTCCATTCGACTGGATAGTTTATCTACAGGACTGCCCAAAACATTCGAAATACATTACACTCAATGGGCCGAAATTCATTAAACTCGCATATCTCAAAAACTGTTAGGCGTTGAATGTTGAAACTTTATATTTAGGATTGTTGTAACATCAAGTTGTGCACCTTCCCTTTCGGTTCCATTCGACTGAATAGTTTATCTACAGGACCGCCCAAAAGATTCGAAATACATTACGCTCTATGGGCCGAAATTCATTAAAGCGTTTTTTAGAGGTATTGGGCTATTTCAAACGACTCAGAAGTGATATATGCTGTAAAGAGTTAGAAAATGAATTTCTCCATTAAAAAAAGTGTCTTTTTCATTTATAGTTCTGCTACAGGAACACTCAAAAGATTTCCAATACATTACGGTCAATAGCAATTTTAGGGGCATTCATCCATTTCAAGCACAATACCGTCCTACCACATAAGTTAGGTAATGGTCTGACCACGGTCACGTGCCTCCCTCAAGAACTATGCCAAAAGTCGCCAAGCTTGGCGACTTTTGGTGTATGTGTGTGCATATTTAACTCTCAAATCTCAAAAACTATTATGAAATTTCATATATAAGAATGTTGTAACATCTAGTTGTGCATCTCGATTTTTGGTTCCAATCTACTGGAGAGTTTATTTACAGGACCACCGAAAAGAATTTCAGTACCTTAATGTCTATGGACATCTTCAATATAATACAACTGTAGACAGTCATTGTTTGGTACATGCCCAAAATCTCGCCGTCTGTCCTCGACCTTGGCGAGTTTTGGCGAAATATCGCCAAATTTGGCGATAGTCAGTCATTTGGTCCATGCCCAAGGTATCGCCATTTGTTATCGTTCTTGGCGAGTTTTGGCGGAATATCGCCAAATTTGGCGATAATCTGTCATTGTTTGGTTCATGCTTAAAATCTCGCCAAATGTCTTCGACATTGACGAGTTTCGCCGAAATATCGCCAAATTTGGCGCCAAAAATTATTTCCTATTTTGTATAACTCTAAAACTTTAACCCGTAGATTTTTTAACTTTGTATTTAGAACTATTGTAATATCTAACTGTTTTCAATATCTTTTTTGACAGCAATCGACTGAGAATTTATTTACAGGGTGAGCCAAATGACTTTAAATACATTGAGGTGTATGGATGCATTCAATTCATTGAAAGTCTGTGGTCAATGACTACTTTGGCTATCCCCAAAATCTCGCTGACTATCTCAAGTTTGTCGGCTTTTGGTGAAATATCGCCAAATAAAGTGTCAGAAGGAAATCTTTCAAATTGAACTCAGCTTGGCGATATCGAAATATTTGGCTAGAAATCGCTAAACCTTACTATTATTGATATTTTATCTCTTTCAAACAAATAAATTTAGAGGAAGTGCATCGAAAATATTTTTGATCTAATGGACGTGCAAGGAAGTCATGTGTTGGACACATCAGATTTTTTGTTACTTGTATTTAACACCGGTTTTCTGTTATTGATGAAAATGATTGTTTTATAATAAGTATTAATACGTAACAATAATCAATGCATGGCGATTCTATAGTTATTGTTAGAAAGCAAACTATTTTGGAAATTTATCCAAAAACTAACAATAAAATTATTTAAAACCTAAGTTTATATAATAGGCCTATTTTATTTGTATATTTTTTCAACTCATTTTTCTCATAAAAGTAGAAAAAAGAAGCATCCTGATTTTAGGTTCAGAAAAAATGGTCACTTTAACTATCCGTTACATCCCTAGTTTCAAGAGGAAAGTAATTTTAAAAAAGACAAAGCCATAGGTGAGACTAGAGGGAAAGAAAAAATGAAACACAACAATTTTTGATTTAGAAATAAAACCACAGGAAAAAGAAATTGAATTTCAGAACAAAAAAAAATTTTTTTTAATTGACTTTTAGAAACAAAACACTAAGGATGGGATAAAGCAGTTAAATTACATTTTAAAGTATTTAATAGTTAATGGACAGAGAAAAATGAATTTTGAATAATTAGTAATTTTGTAATGAAAAAAAAAACTAAAATAATACTGGTTTTTAAACAGAAAATATGCATGTTATAAAAGTAACATGACAGATTTTTTACAAAAAGCCCTATTTTAAAAAAACTTTACACGTATGCATACAGCAGTTACCGGCTACTCCATTTAGTCCCAGATTTTTATAAACACATTAATGTTTTTTATGTGTATAGATTTATATAACTACGATTTGAAAGAAATTGATATTTATAATCTAAAAAAACATTAAAATATGCATCAGCATTTTATTTATTTTTTATATGAATCATGGAAAATACAAAACCCTCAGTCTACGGGGAAACATGCAGCCAAAATAGATCAGACCTGAAAATGTTAAAAAGGTAATTTATATGAACTTAGTATGCATTTTATGAAAGGACACAAAAATACGAATTTTTAAAAAAATCAACTATTTATGTTAAAACAGGTCTTCAGTTAGAAGCCTTTTAATTATTTTCATAAATTCATATCTCTGAAATAAATTATTTAAACAAATGGAAATCTTATACATAAAATGGAATAATTTAAAATCTAAATTAACAAGAACATAAGTTAAATGTACTTTGATGAAGCAAATTGAGAGGACATACATTTTATAAGAAGTAGGCGAAAACATATCAAGCAATGAAAACAGCGCAATGAAAAAACTGAAAATTACTACAATTCTTGATAATGAACATTGAATTAACAAATGCACCGCGTTCCCACGTTTAACTTTTGTTTTGATTCTGGTTTCGTCATTCGCCGACCGCAGCTCGTTGCCATTATAATAAACCTAAATAAAGGAACAACTGAGATCTGCACTAGAGAGCGACAGAGGCCGCGTTTACCCCATCGTGTCGATTTTTCCTCAGAAGTTGAAGGGGCGTGCGGGGCCCCACAGGGCCGGCCCAAGGGGGGTGCGAATGTAGGGGATCGCCTAAGGCCCCACGTTTATAGAGGCCCCGCTCCTGGGCCATTTTATTGCTATCTCATAAGACAGGATAGAGAAGAGGCCCTGCTCTTGCGCTTCGCCTGGGGCCCCGCACGCCCCTCGGGCCGCCTCTGGGCCCCAGGCAGTGGCGACTCCTCCATTTGAGCACATGAGCACGTGAACCCCCAAAGAAAAAACTAAAGAATATACACATTAACAAATTAAATTTAAAACAAATATTAAGCGCACTTCTAGATTTACGTGAATTTAAAACGTGAGTTTACTCCCCCCCCCCGGGCCGGATTTACACATTTGTGCGCCCTAGGCCAAAAGCCATAATTGCGCCCCCCCCTCGAAAAATTGTTTAATAATTCCAATTTAAAATGCATAATTCGTTTTTTCTCATCAGCACTATGTGTCACGTAAAAAAGTGTTTTAAAAAGTACAATTTTTTTTTTAAGATTGTCAGATAATTTACATTATCTATTATCATTTCGATAGGAAGGAAGACTCTGAGTTTTACCATTTAAAGCCACGAAACAGTTAAGTTTAGTTTTGAGAAACTTATGAAAAGTCATCGCAAAACAGAGGATTGCATTGTAAACTTCGTGCAATTTTTGCACACGTCATACGTCCGTTAGTATTCCTACCACAACATTCGAAGTTGGTACAGAAATTCGAAGACTGGATCAGTGACTGGACGTGCGCGATCAAGTTCGAATCGAACGTTTTTCAGTCACCAATTCCCAGTTCAGTCCCCAGAATGCTTCCAATGAACAAACCTATCGCGCTGTCACGTGATCAGAACAGGATTGTTTTGTTTCAGTTGAATAAGTAACATTGATACATTTCGAAGTTTCCCCTATTCGACGCGGAAAACGTTCGAATTGTGTTTCACTTGAATCTCGCCCTAAATTGCAAAGAGTTATCGTTAATGTCAGCGATCAGATGATTAATAAAAACATATAAAACATTATTTAATACGGCGGATTAATCAGTTAAAGTTTTTTATTTGGGAATACCTTATTCCCCCGTAAACGATATATATTTCGGTTACACACATAACCATCATCAGTCGTTTCTTGATGGTTATGTTTCTGATGAAGTGGGAGTCCAAAATGTGTTTTTTACACGTCCTTTATATCTTAAAAAGGAACCGATTTCCAAAAAGTTATAATGTTATATTCTAATATGTTATAATGCAATAATGTTATAATGTAAATTTCGTGGTTTAGGTGAAACGACTGATGATGGTTATGTGTGTAACCGAAATATATATCGTTTACGGGGGAATAAGGTATTCCCAAATAAAAAACTTTAACTGATCAGATGATTGTTTGTAGATAAAGTGAATGCTGTAATAGCACTTATTTTCTTGGGTTTTCTTCTTTAAATATTGATCTTAAGCAAATATAAATAATTACAAAGTCAAAATTTCAACATAGGGTAACCAGGCGAAATCATAGATATAGGGCGAAATACTCGAAAGATGCGAGATAAAATGACACTCGAACAGCCGAGTTATATATATAAATATACATACTTAAAAATCTCCCTTATTCTAAAATTTATTATTTATAAACAAAGAGCTAACAAGATAAATTACCATGAATCAGAATAAACTCTTGCACTTATAAAAAGAAAAACAGTAATAACATGCCATAGCTCAACGCTAGGTCCCCCCTCAATCCGATAGGGGCGCAGTAGAGTAGCAATTCAGTATGTTTTCATGGATTCTGGACACTGAAAAAGACACCGATATATAGTTATTTTCTATCATCCTCCAAAGGTATGGAGGGGGACTCGAGCCCCAAAGCCCCCGCCCCCCCCTTTTCCTACCATAGAAAAAATACACACAACAATAAATACTTCCCATCTCATTTCTGACGTCACTGCAGGAGCGTGTCCAGGGAGTGGGATATCGGGATATATCCTCTTGCGAAACTATCAGAATTAGTTACTAAGAGCTTTCAGATTTTTATCGTCAATAGGAAATTAAGTTTATCAATACAAAATTATATCTCATACAACCCCTCGAAAAAAATTTCTGGCTACGCTCCTTGCCTCATCGACTAGCATAACGACTATGTTACATCATACAACCATTAAAAGTAGAAAACTATTAAAAGTGGCGTTTTTTCCGCTCACCTTCATTAGCAGCGTCCACATTGGGTAAAGATTCTTTTGATTTTGTCAAATCTTGTATAACTTTCTGCAAAACTTCGGTATCAGTTTCTGTTCTCGGCATTTTTATGGGTAACATACCAGAATCCGAATGCATTTTTTATGGCGATCTTTTAGATGGAACTGAGAAACCAGAAATGCTCATTTCATTCATTGCGCGATGTTTCACCGATATATTTTGGATAATGCGTTTTCAATTTTTTTAAAATTGTAGACGCATTACACTCAAAGCAATCGACTTTTTCTCGAGACATATTTGCCGTTCTGTGCGTGTGTGTGGTGTGGTTCTTTTTTCGGGAAAGTTGGGATATCTCAGACGGTTAGACGCCTTTTCGATGATAACTTACTTTGAATAATTGTTCTCTCCGGTACCCCCCCTTTCCTCAATGTGATTGTTCTGCAGCGGATCTCTTAGTTCTACGCCCTTTAGACCGCTGCACCCTAGGCCATGGCCTAGGTTGGCCTTATGGGAAATCCGGCCCTGTAAACTCAGTAAACTCCCAGTCGATTAGTATATTTTGTATTCGTTGTTTCTGGTGTAGTCTGGGTTTCAGCTTCGTTCAGGAGAACGGCTTTGTACTCCTGAATATCCGTGATATGGTGGAATTAGCCAGCTTGAGTTGAAAAAACATTGCCACGGAGTTAAATCTATACAGCAATCAAAAGTATTAACAGCACAAAACACCAACGGGGGTCGAGACGACCCTAGGGAAAAGACACCAGGGCTTAGGAGCGAACAGTGTCCAGCAAGGCCGTACCCAGGGGGGTGGTCCTATGGGTCCGGACCCCACCCGAAATTATCACATTATATATATATTTATATATGTGTGAGAGTGTATTCCCTACTAGCAATTTTGCTCGGGCCGTCATCGGCTGGCTGCGTGGCCGGTGGTAGCCCGAGCAAAATTGCTAGTAGGGTTTATATATAATATGATGATATTCAATAACCTCTTTACACCTGGCAAAAATCACATCTCAAATTAAAAAGCAAGATCATAATTATTTGGAAAAATCTATTACATTTGAAAACGACAAGTAGAAGGCGTATTATCAAATATTTTTTTTAATAAAAGGCTAATTCCCAATCTCACTTTCAGTAGTAAAAAATTATTATCACGCATAAAGAAAGACTGACGAGACACTTTTAAAGGTAAATGATGTCCAACAAGTTCTTTTCAGTTGTTTGAATTTCGAAAATAATAATAATAATAATACTAACAAATTGAACTTCGGCAATTTCACTGGCATTCAAATATTCTTTTGTGAAACGGCAAACAAAAATAAAATCTGTGCGTCAGTGTGTGGGATTTGCACATTCACGTGCGTTAAAATCATGTATTCAAATTAAAGCATCGACGCATATGTACGTCCATTCAGAACTACAAAAAGTCTTAATCGTATTAACAGTGGAAAGAAAAAGGTCCACATATGTGGACCTCTGGAACGAAGAGGTTAAGTCAGACCCCCTCCTAAATTACTTTCTAGGTACGGCCCTGGTGTCCAGGATAAAGGAGATTTTATATATCCCATAGTTCAACAGATGAATAAAATGAACGTTACTAAGTGTTTTTGAAAAATCTGATCTTTCATCTCCCTCGTAAAGTCTATTGACGCGTGCGTAATTGATTGTTGAAAGAGTCTGATTGGTCCACTTTCAACCAAACGTATTTGTTAAAATTAAAAGCATTTTGATTAAATCGATTTGTTTGAATCAAACAAACTTTTTCAAATCAACAAAACAAAACTATCAAACTTTTTAACGAAACACTTTTTATCATGTTGAAGTTGATAAAATTAAATTTGTATATAATATAAAAACACTAAAATAATGCAAATTTTGATGAACAGATAATTAATTAGTTCCTCTGAAACTTTCAACCAACGATTTGTGGGTAAAAAAAAAATAACATCGTAAAATAACAAAATATAATTTTGCTAAATGAGCCATGAACAAACTAGCAAACAAAGAAATTTTGTCAATTCAAACAAATTGGTGGATTTTAACCAAATAAACCATTTTAAAAAATAATTTGGTTGAATTAACAAAACATTTGCTTATTTTTACAAAATTCTTTGGTTAAAATGACAAAACGTTTTGTAGAAATAATCAAATAGTTTTAACAAAATTATTTTGTTAATCTGAACAAAATTTCTTTGACTCTATTTCAACCCGATAATTTTGTTGATTTAACAAAATTTTCGTTGATTCAACAAAACATTTTCTTAGTGCTATTTTATCTAAACTTCAATTTTATAAGTTTTAAAAAAATTCTTAAAACTTAAAAATTATGGAATATCGAGCAACCAGCGGTGTCCAAATACAGTTGTTCTATTCGTCCATCCCTTGCACCGGCCTTGTCATCAACCGTTCTTTAAAATTATGTCATATTTTTGAAGAATTTTGTATAATGAAGCATAAGAAAAGATTTAAATACTAATAATAATCTCACTACATTTAATATTTAATGCTTTATCAGAAATAAAACACTATTGCGTATGCCTTATTTTAACTTTATCTTATCGAATGCTATTTCTTTCACTGAAACGCATCTTTTTTTAAGGCATTGACAAAGCACATTATTTCAGACAGCAAGTGATGAAATGGTCATTACTGGAAACAGAATTCAAACAATGACAACGAAAAACGACATTTACTTTTATGCTCCATTGCACCTTTGAAATTTACGTTTAAAAGAGAAAAGTGGGCTAGGATCACGTGACAACGTTTGCAATACGGAAGTCGCTTTCAGCTTCTTCATAATACCGCAAGTAATTGTCCTGTGATATAAGAACATATTCGAATGGGAAAGTCAATTCTCTCGTTCGGCAGGAAAACGCTTAGCACAACTGAACTGTTACATGTTCTTAAAAGGACGATTAATTTTTGCTATTTTAGTTCTGAAAATGAAATTTTAAAGTTTTTTCTGTTTTTCGAAAGCTGGGTTGTAAACGAGAAAAGACTACACTTGAGCTTTATTTTAAGGGGGCCCGAGTAGCAGGGCTTAGAGAGGGGGGGGGGCGGTTACGAAGTACAAAGGCGGCAGCTGGAAGAGGCTGCAAAATATCAGGCATCGCATAAAAATTTCATTTTTTTTTATGAATAAACTAGCTGCGTGCCTGTTTTTCGCAACGTAGAAAACGAAACTTTTCCTTACGTGTGTAATTCGAATTAGTTCCAGTAATGTGGAATCTAAAAAAAATCAAAATTATTTGGCTCTTGACTTAACGTTTGCGTCATGAGTAGGGGGATATCTTCCCCCTCAACATTCGCAAAATTCTATTGAACGTGGCAAAATTAGATGCCCAGTTGGCAAACTTGGTAAAAAAAGATTAACAAAAACTACAATTTACTTTCTATTTCTGGTACACTTGGCAAAATTACGCAAACCCAGTTGGCAAAATTAAAAAGGTGGTAATATAGTTGATAAAAACCGATATTTGACTGGACAGTTTGTGGATCTCTCACCCCCCCCCTAAAAAAAGTCTTAGCAATGGCTCTGTGGGTACTAACCTAAGATCATTGCAATATCATGACACAAAAAACTATGCCAGTGTCATTCGCGATCAAATAAAGAAGAGCTTGACGGTTTGCAGAGAGAACTCTCCACTTTCAAAACGTCTTATGCATTTACGTGAGTTGTAGTAGTCGTAACCCCCCCCTCCCCCTAATGAAAAATTTCTGGCTACGCCACTGCCACCAGTATTTTGTCAACTCCATTTAAGTGGATCTTTATTGAAATGAATCCATTGCTGCACTTGATGGTAAATTGTATTAAGAGAGATGCTGTGCTGCTGTTGAAATGGGGGAAAGTTAAAAAAAAAACTGAAATTTGCATGTAGGGGAAGTTGGGGTACAATGAAACAAAGTTTACTATTTTTTATTTCCTGTTCACAAATTTGCATGCACAAAAATAAAATTAATTCACACTTAACATACTCTTTTCCCCATCTAAATGAATTTTTATGAGTTTGGGAATAGCTTTTTCATATTTAAAAAATTACAAAAGGTAAATGTTTGCCAGTGTTTTATTGTACCCTACCCATATACTGGGGTCCAACGAAACACTTAATAACAGTTCAAAAACACTCAAATAATATCAGTCAAAATTCAAATTTCAGCATAAATGTTTTGTTTACAATTTTATAATAAACATTAGTGAGATATAAATATGATATTTAAATGGAAAAAAACAAATTTATATAATTAAACTGTCACAGCGTAAGATATAGAGGTTAGCCTATAATTCTACATTTTATGTTAAATTTACTTAAATCGAATTCAAAAATTAGCATTTCTGTTTTCATTTCTGTATACCACCTGAAGGAAAAGTAGGTGGTAGTTTTGATACAGTTTGAGTTTTTTCAAAAATGTATGTTTCCAAAGAACGCACAAATTTGAAGCTTGGACTCAGTCGTTTTACGTACAGAACTTCGCATTCCGTTTGCTTTAAGTTTATTTCCCCAGCACAGCATATCTGTTTACATTTAAGTTCGCCTTCCTTGATTAAAACATAATCATTTAGAGCGATACTGCTTGTGTTATACTTGTTATGTGAGAATAGCCCATAATCCGTACTGTTTGTATTGTTAGTTGAAAGACAAATCTGGATGGTCACCTTCTTCAGAGTATGAAGATAGAGTACGGTTTAAAAACAATTCCTTTTTAGCTTATGTGTTCTATGGCGATCTCAATCTAAATATTTAATAGTAATATCGTTATTATAAGTGAATGCATTCACCCGGGATGCAATGAAACATGTTTCATTGTACTCCATCTTCAAGTATTTCATTGTACCCCAAACTGAGGCTACAAACTAAATAAATTTTTACTAATTCCTACTAATTGCTACTTTTTCTATTCCTAAAAATCTTTAGAACATTTTTATTTTGTTGTTGTTTAATTTATTGTTTTTTACATAGCATAAAGTATGGGGAGCTAAAATGAGTATGAAAACAAGTATTTCTGTATTCAAGAGCTGTTTTCTGTTACTTATAATATCAAACATTAAACTTTTTTTCGTTACTTTATGCAATACATTCATCCTCCTTCAAACCAGAAAAAAGTTATTTCGTTATATTAGCTTTAAATGCAAAAATATTAAACTTCATTAAGAGTTGCTTTTTATAAATAAAACTTAGTTTTTGAATGCATTAATTAAATATATGGCCAGGATTTTTAGAGACTCAAGTGCTAGATAAACATTGTGTACCGACATCTCATTTTTGCAGGGTGGGATAAAATAAGTAGGCCTTTAATAATAATAATAATAATAATAATAATAATAATAATAAATTTATTATTATTATTATTATAAACATTAGTTTATTTTGAAATGACTTTTTAACTTATATTTTCATATACCAGTAGGCAACATGTATACTCACTAAATAATTTATTAGGAGCCTTTGAAACATATTAACTAAGCCTAACTGTACCAACACCTCCTAGATACAGAATGCCTAAGAACGGGAGCTTTTACGTCATCACTAGGTCTACTAAAATGACGTCATCATAGTTTTATTTTCATGAAGTAAAACTATTTCAAGTTTGTTGGGAATTTACTCCCGCATAAAACATTTTAATGATTTAAGATAGAAAACTTAATTTTACGAAAAGTAGGAAATTTTAAGTAGTATCACTAATTATATATGATATAGAAATAGATCATAATAACTCGGCTGTTCGAGCCTCGTCAGGGGGAGACCCCACAGAACCCCCCTATTTTTTTAGTTTCATTATTGCCATATTAAAACGATATTAATTGACTATGTCATTTTATCTCTCATCTTTCGTATGTTTCGCCTGGTAACCCTATGTTGAAATTTTTGTATTGTAAGCCTATTTATAGAAAAATACATGTGATGCATATTCTACAGCTTACGAAATATTGTAACAATAGATTAAAGCTGTTGTGAATAATTAGTATTTAAATATATGTAAAAAATACATGGGATGCATATTCTACAGCTTACGAAATATTGTAACAATAGAGTAAAGCTGTTGTGGACTAATAGTATTTAAATATATGTACAATTATGTCGCATTTTTGGGACATATTTTTCGGACAATTTTCAATAAAGGCGGTGAAAGATAAAATGGTATAGTCATAGGCTAAATACACGAAAGATGAGAGATAAAATGACAGTCAATTAATATCGTTTTAATATGGCAATAATGAAACTGAAAAATTAGGGGGCTTCAGGCGGATCTCCCCCTGACGAGGCTCGAACAGCTAAAGTTATTTTTTATCAGAAATGTTTTTTAATTTTTATCTTTAACTTAAGATAGTATTTTCTAAAATTGGTAGCATTTACCAGATTTTTTATTTAACTAGTTTTACGATGAGAAAATAAAACTGTGATGACGCCATTTTATTAGACCGAGTGAT
Source organism: Cheiracanthium punctorium (assembly GCA_038373885.1). NCBI lineage: Eukaryota > Metazoa > Arthropoda > Arachnida > Araneae > Cheiracanthiidae > Cheiracanthium > Cheiracanthium punctorium. The sequence goes on along the minus strand of JAWZYV010009160.1, from coordinate 932,046 downwards.
GACGTAAACGTTTCTCTTCTTAAACAATCTATATCTAAGGAGGTGACTATTCGTACACCCCAACAAGGCCGAACCCAGGGGGGTGACCAGGGGGTCCGGACCCCCCCCCCCCGAAATTAAAAATTTTGTTAACAAAACAATAATAATGAAGTTTTTTTGTGAAAATGTTAGCCTTCTTCACTTTTTGGTCCCCCCCCCCCCGATTTTTTTCTGGGTACGGCCCTGCACCCTAGGGTAAAATATCCCAGCACACTAAAAAAATACACGTAAGAAAAATATTTCTAAAATTTCTTATTATGATAACATGCTGCTTATATCTTTTTTAAATTGAAAATAATAACAAAACGTCATAAATTTTCTGGATTTCGTAAATTTCTTGAAAGTTTTTGGAGACATAAGAAAAGAACATGGATTCACAATTTAATAAATTTGGAGACTGCTCATTGTGTTTCTATCAATCCTGAACACTCGAAAATATACTTTATTGCGTTTATATGTGGCTTTTTTCTCCCCCTTCCAAAGGTATGGGTGAAGGGGCTTGAGCCCCCTGAACGCCCCTTTCCTACGCCACTGCATGGATTCAGTAAACAAATTAAATTAATACGTATGTTTCCAACTGCAATCAATTAATAAACTTTTTAAAGAGAATGAATATTACCGACTAATGTCTGAAAACATAGGCTAGTAAGATATAACTTAAAAACGATCTATATTTCTACGAAAAAACACTCAAAACACTGGTGTAAGATACAATAAATAAAAAATTTGTGTAAAAAACACAAATGTAAAATGATACTTATGGGATGGTTATCATTCATCCAATATTATTTTATGTGTGTTTTTTACACTAAGTTTTTATTTATTTGATCTATACTTCTATTTGCTTGTTTTTGTATTATGGCAAGCTACAGACAAAGGGCATCTGCCTAGGGAGGGTGTGCCTTGGGCGGAGGACTTTTTAAGGGGTTCTAACGTGTGTTTATATTAACTCTGAAGGAAAGCGCCCAAAACTCCAGACCGTTAAATCGAGAGGCGCGCGACAATTCCAAACCCGGGACCTTCACACTTCTGTCATCTACCATGTTCAGTGGTTTATCCACTCGGCCATGGCGGGGCCAGCTATATTTCTGATCAAAAAGAAATACCTACTTATTTTATCTCACGATACCCTACAAATTACGTCTGAATATATATTTCGGTAGCTGTAATTATTCATACTTTCACATTATTTATATTAAATGAAATTTATAAAAAATTCAACTACTTTCACTGAAATAAAATAGGTACTCATTAAGTTTCCAGTTTTGCCTTTTATAGTCTATTTGCTTTAAGAGGTTAGGTTTTCCCGTCCATGTCTAATTTAGAGGTAGAATTCCAAGATAAATAATAAAATCTGATGTCATCTTGGAAATGATGCCATCTTCTAAGGAAAATCCTTCGTAAATTTCAAGAAAACGGTTTTGAATTACGACAGAGTTAATGTGATGCAGCCCAACCCATCTTGGCGTGGAATTCGACCGTGGAATAAATTCGCGTTCTAATCATTTTTTTTTTAAATATTTTAACAAGGGAAATCACTTCTTAACAGTTGTCGGAAAAACCTGTATGTCCATTCTATAAATGAGAGATGAGTAAATTTCCTTGAAAACGAATTTCAATCAACGTTTCACTGAATTTTCACATTAAAAAAAAAAATCTCTATATAATAGTGAAAGATAATATATTTTCCCTCGTGAATAAGTGAAGCAATTCTGGGTTGATCGACCTAAGAATAAAAACAATCGGACACTGGATACAATCGGCTGACCCAGCTGCAAAAAATAGCAGTGGTGCTAGAAATTTCAAAACTGGGTCATGTTCTTTTAAAGATGTTCCTGGCACGTTTTTGCATCGCAGTGAGGGAAGGACTATAATAAAAAAAACAGCCACCTAAAGAAAATAAACCACATCTCTGAGAACTAATCTCAAAACCATAGGCCGTGCAAAACCGTTTTGTTTGTTGGCTAAGCCAGAAGGTGATAACTGCTAAGCTGGTATTGTCTACTGTATTCTTTGACACGAACCTGGGATTTAGAGATAGAAACTGTTTCAACTCAGCTCAGTCATACGTAGTAATGTCAATGATGTTCAATAATTTTTTACATCATTGAGAGGGTGAAACGCTTCCTGTTGAAGAAAATATTTTCAAAATGATATCTGAATTTTCTTGAATGTTTATTTTATTTTATTTATTTCTAATTTATTGTATTTATTTATTTATATTTTTTGGGGGGGTGGGGAGTACGAGTGCTCTCCCTCGCTCCTAGTAAGTTACTCCTAAGAGTTAAGTATTAAAATAGTCTCGTAAGAGCTTTTTAAGATTATTTCAATACTTTTTAAAACGTAATTGTTTTGCAACTTCATTGTTAAGAAAAATGTAATATAAGTAATTTTGAATTATTTTACAAATATTTCACTCTTGAGCAAGGGCGGCTCCAGACTGAATTCTCGGAGGGGGCCATCAAACTTTTTACTTAGGTCTTTACTTACTTATAAATTGTTCAAAATGCAAATTGAACGTGTGAAATCGTGAAGTATGCGAATCTAAAGTTGTAAAACAAAATTTCGGAGGGGGCCATGGCCCCTATGGCCCCCTCACTGGAGCCGCCCTTGCTCTTGAGTTCAAGACATAAGTCGAAAAGATAAACCATTATATATTTTAAATATTGCAATGCACCTGTAGAATCGTGAATAAGTTTTTTTTCTTCATCAGCAATGGTAGGCGTTCTGACAAAAATAAAATAAAATAAAATAAAATAAAATATCGGGATGTGCTGGAATGCCTTTTTATCAAGCAAAATTATTGATTTTTCCTCCTTACAAAACTTCCGTTCAAAATACAGATGCTAAAATATATTACTACAGAATTTAAAGGTTTAATAAAATGATCTCCCAAATCAAATATACAGATTTCTACATACCCACTATTATTTTATTATAATACCGCGAAATTAAAATATGATGAAATACATATTACGTCGTAAATATGATATAGGATACATATATTAAGACATCATAATACGCTTAAAATCTCAAAATGTCGCAACAAAATAGTGCACGTTAAGCCGGAAGGAGAAAATTATTATGTGGGATTTATTCCAAAACCTACACCTGATGCCTACACGTTTCTGGCGATGTTTGAATTCTTTCGCTCTGGCTCTGACCTCGAAAATGAACCCACGTTTCTACCCATTTCTTGTGTCAAAAATTATTCGAATAAACGCAGTGCTGGAAAAGCTAATTGTGAGTTTAAACTAATGACTTCGTTTCACCGAGGATACGAACTTGTGAAATAATTAAACGGAGTCGTTTACTCCAAATTGACTGTGGGTCAAGGATGAACAGAGTTCATTTCACATGATACTACTTTCACCCTAGGTTGCCGAGTATAAATACCGTTCAGGTGCAAGAATTTAAAAAAAGGCAAAAGAAAAAAAAAATACGAGCTAAAAGATGGAAAAAAATATGAAGCTTTCCTTACTGATTAATCAAAGTACAGTGAAACTTCTATGAGCGGCCACCTCTATATAGCGAACCCCTCCTTACTGATTAATCAAAGTACAGTGAAACTTCTCTGAGCGGCCACCTCTTTAGCGAACCCCTCCTTACACGACCAATATTTTTTAATGCACAGATTTTTCTAGGATTACCCGTCAAGGAGCTACGCGAGGCACAGACAAACTAACTAACTAACAAACCGACTGACATTTTACAGTTTGTTTTATTTATATAGGTAGATGGATGTTGTTGATGAGCCGTTTCATTTAAGTTTTAAAATTTGGAAATGTCAATAAATTTAGGGCAAAAGTTACAATTTCTTTTGAAGGGTTACCCCCCCCCCCCAGAAGAATCTCTGTAATCATTTACTTCAGAACAAAATCTCTTAGTAACTGTAGTAACACCAGTCCATTTAATTAAATGTATGGTGATTGTATTGGATTTGATTTCAGCAGCTGACTTCAATTTTTCATCTAAATTATTCATTACTTCATTATTTTTCATCTTTAAAAAAGACAGTCAATTATTTACAAGTCACATTAGCTACACCTAGAATACTCTTACTAACCTTTCAATTCTTAATTTAATTAGAAAGCATTTATGATGACATCACAACATGCAAGTTAACAAGGTTACGTTTCATGATGTTATAATAAATCTATAAAATGAGTTTGTTAACTTTGCCTCAAAGGGCGACGAACACCCATAATACATGGCATCATAAGGCAGAAAATAACTAATATGGAACGCATTACGATTTTAAAGACTTTCATGTAAATAAGCTTTGTATGGAAAATTTGCCGTCCTCCTGCATAATTTGCGCAATGACCGCTTTCGCACCAGCAGTAATTTCAGCAAAACTAGGCGGCTGTTCCAAAAGAGTTAAATGTGTATCCCTACTAGCGATTTTGCTCGGGCCATCATCGGCTGGCTACGTGGCCGGCGGTAGCCCGAGCAAAATTGCTAGTAGGGATGATCGCTCGAGAATCTATATAAATAAAACAGTGTGTAAACTGTCCGTTTGTCTGTCTGTCTGTCTGTGTCTCGCGTAGCTCCGAAACGGGTGATCGTAGACCAACCAAATTTTGTACGGAAATTCTCCAAGACGGGTCTCGACACACCTCGAAGCGATTTTTTCGAAATTCGAATTAGAAAATGTTTTATTTTATGTTTTGTCCAATTTTTAGCGATTTTTCTTGCGTAATACATAATAACGCCGGTAATTACACTCGCAAGAAAACGATAGTTACATCATCGTATAGAGGAGAAAATTTTCTTTTAAAAACTGTTTGTTCGGACTGTGTAACATAATTTTCAGATTTTTGGGAATTTTTCAAATAAAATTGAATTTGACGCTGACTTTCGTAAAATATTTTTTAAACTGCTGCATCTTGAATTCTATCTGTCGTAACTTTTTTATATTTGGGCAAAAGACGGAGCACACAATTCGCCCACTTTTAAAAGAAGAACGGATGAAAAATATAAATTAGGAGAATTTCTACGAATTTTTAAGTAAAGAAGGATTTTCATTTCAGTAGCACATGCTTATGAGTTTCGGTTTGATATCTTGTGGTTTGGTTGTCATGGATACAGTAACAGTGATTAAAATTGCCAGTTGAAAAAAATAAATAAAAACGGGACCCGCGAGCAGACGATTTCTTTGCTTGGCTCGATTTCCTTTTATAAATACTGGATTTATTTGCGAGAAGAAAAATTAAACTGCATAATCTAGAAAAACAATTTTAAAGCCTTTATAAATAGCGCAGTCTTTTCTTTCCGTAAAGGGTTGCAAGAGAGGGTGACGTATTTTTAAAATAAAAAAAATGTTCATTTCATGTAGTGTCTGAGGTATTTAACGCTAAAACGTGAACCTAAAAGACAGCATGTCTGAGGAAATAAGACATTTTGAAAGTGAGAAGTTCACTGCAAACGGTCCATTTTCACTTTTTTGATACCGAATGACGCTGACATAGGTTTTTTTTTTTTTTTTTTTTTGTGTGTGTGTGTGTGTCGTCATTATATTGCAATGATCTCAGGTTATTACATATATGACGCAAATTTTAAGTCAAGAGTGAAATAATTTTGCTTTTTCTAGATTCCACATCACTGGAATTAATTCGAATTACACATGAGAGGAAATTTTTCGTTTCCTACCGTGCGAAGAACGGGCACGCAGCTAGTACATCATAAGTCTTATATCAGCGGGAATCGTACCACAGCTCTCTTCGTTCTACTTCCTTAACCCTTTGAGACGCAACCCTTTCCCAATGCTGAAAAAAAGGGCAGCCGTTGCGCCATCGACCGACTGAACGACCCGCAAGAGGGCGGACGATCGAAACGTTCATCGCGTGCCACAGATCGATAGACCCCTTTTATGACTACAGCTGGCTGTGCCCGTGCACAGCCAGCTGCGTCCAAAAAAGGGTCTCTCGATCTGTGGCACGCGATGAACGTTTCGATCGTCCGCCCTCTTGCGGGTCGTTCAGTCGAGCGATGGCGCAACGGCTGCCCTTTTTTCAGAATGGGTCAATCTATCCAGCTGTTCTCGCCTTCTTCCATTTTTCGGCAGATGTCAGTACTGTTAAAAATAATCGTGACCCTTTTTTGGCGGGAAAGGACGTGCTAAAAGGTAAAGGATTCTCGTGGAGCTATGTCACCCGCCACTATTTTTATAGAAATCCAATCTATTCTTCGTGACTGGCAACAGTCAAAACGTCAGAATTGGGTATTCCCAGAGTGGGATCACTGCGAGTTAAAGAGTTAAAATGGAGTTATCACAGACCAAATATCAATATTTTCTTATAATCAAAATGTATTACCCTTCCTAGAGTATAACAATCGATTAAGCCCCTGAAATATTTACTTTCTATTAAAAAAAAATTTAATATCACTGTGTCATTCTATGCTAGGCTCCGTGTACACACAATGCAGAATTAAAAAAAAAAAAAAAAAAAAAAAAAAAAAATTAAACGAATTTCATAACTGGAGGAAATAAGATTCTATGCCAGAAAGTCATCAGTCAATGATTACAGCACATCGAACACTGAGTCAATTGGCTAATTGCCCTCTATTCTGTTTATTTAAGAATACGATCGCAGTATGTGTGTATCGAAGCCAGTCATTTTCCTCTTAACTCACTGATTGCCTTGCCTCATCTTAGTCAAAACAATGCACTAGGTCAACGAACTCGCTTAATTAAAAGCTGAATTGAGAAAGATAACTGCGATAGCGGAGGAGCTCATTCCGAGCATTCGTCCAAAATGGCCATCCAGGAACTGTGCCAGGAAGGGATGAGGAATTAAACTTCGGGTACTATTGCCAACTAAAGAGAAGCAAAAGCCGGCTTTCAGATGACTTCGCTCCTTGGCAAGGTTACTACGATAACGATTCCACATCGTGCTTCTTGGTGGATGTTGATACGTCACTACTCATACATATAAGAGATAGCAATTTCGTTTTACCATAGCTGATTTAGGGTGTGGTGAGAAAACGGTTTGTAAAGTTCAATAGAAAATATTGATTATTTAAAATGAAAAATACTTTGAACATAAGGTTTCTGTGGAAAATTTGTTCATCGAGTTTTTTTTTTCCACATATAAAATTTAAATCTCGAATGAATAACAAAACTTAAGAAATCTGAGGTCTGTTTTGTTGTAATTCATCGTCCAGGTATGGTTCTAGAAATTTGGCGGTTTATGTACAATTATTATTTAGCCACTTCCTACCAATAAAAAAAAAAATTAAAGTCATAAATATAAAGGAGAATTAAAAAATATATATATATATATCATGATTTAAAAAAGGAACATTTTGTTTCTCTCTGTATATACTAGAAGTCAAAGCCTGTTAGGCAGGCAATTACAATGTTCGCTAGAAAAAACACTTGACAAAAATAAGTCTATACTCAATATATTTCATCTTTGTTCACTTAAAATAAACAATTTCATATTCAATTTTTATGATAGGATACCGAAATCGGAATTGCATTTCTTCTAAATACGTGCGAAAACTTTTTGCATTAGAAAGATTTCGTTTCGCTGGGGAACATCCCTCCTTATATCAATGTTTCATGCAGAGGAAATGTCTCTTACTTGTGAAAAAAAAAATTGAATTGGGTATCCAGAGCAACTATTTTAAAGAAATGGGAATAGCAATATTGCTCTCAAAACCTGATAACCGTGACTTCAGTATTACGCAATTGTTACTTGCAACACCTAATTTTGTCACGCAAATGATTAACTTTTTTTTTTACTCTCGGAAATAAAATTTAGTTGAAATAGCGAAAAATCGCTTAAACGGGTAGATTTTCAGATTTTTAAAATAATGTAGATTATTTTCTTTATTTTTATACATAGTTATGAAAGTTTTTAAGCAGATTGTACAAACGGTTTTGATAAATTTCCATACTTCAAACTTTCTATGTTAATAACATTTACATTTCACTTTCAAATAAGCGATAATACATTTTAAAGGGTGAATAGTAAAATAATCTTCTATACTATTAAAATCTGTGCGCGTCTGTCTGTGTGTGTGTGTACCGACCGAGGAATTATATATGTGTAAGGAAAATATGCGTTTCCCACCGTGCGGAGAACGGGTACGCAGCTAGTCTATACTATTAAAATCTGTGCGCGTCTGTCTGTGTGTGTGTGTGTGTGTGTGTGTGTGTGTGTGTGTGTGTAGCATCCTCTCCTCCTAAACGGCTGGGAGTTGAGTTTCGAACGAGGTATCCACGAATTCGGAAAATTTCGAGAAAGAACCTCCGCTAATTTAAATTTCGAAATTCGAATTAGTTTAGGAGATATTGATAAAAAACCCCATCAAAAACGCTAATTTTTGCTCTCCGCAATTCCGTGATTGTAACCCTGTAGTCAAAAAAGTGAGAAATAAGCATCGAGGTTGCCATGTTTGGCTATTTTATTAAATTATTTAGACTCCTGCAGTAAAAATAAAAGAATAATGAGTTTTTTCTGTTTAGATTATTTACAAAGTTATCTTATAAATAAAAATGAAATTCTGTTTGTTTGTTTGTTTGTTTGTTTGTGGATTTGAGTTGTATACAAATCCACAAAAATGAACATATCAGCCTGAAATTTTGCACAGATATGTAAAATAATATAGAATAAATCATAGTCCACTTTAAAACTTTGAAAGTCCACCCGTTTCCGGAATTTAAGAGATTTTTTATGTTCTCCACGCAAAAAGCTTTCCGTAATTGTAACCCCTGTAGTGAAAAAAGTGTGAAATAAGGATCGTGGTTGCCATGTCTGGCGATTTTGCCGAATAAGATGTTTTGAATTCTCAAAGTAAAAATAAAAGAATAATAATGATTTTTTTTGTTAGTTTATATTCGTAAGGTTATTTTTTTTTTAAATTATAATATCGTGTGCATGGGAAATCGGAGCAGGAATGAAATATTTTATACGCAAAACAATAAAAATTGAAAATTTCCGAGGCTAATAGGTAATTTTTTTTAGTTTGGCGAAAAAATAAAATGGCTCAAATGCCGATTTTTAGAAAGTGAGTTCTAGCGGTTTGCACAGATTTCGGCTTGGCGCAATTTATTGAGAGCTTAAGGAAATAGATTTTTGAAAACAAGTGTAAAGGTTTTATTAGAATACAGCGTTATATTTTAATGATCCGTGAAGAAATAATGCAGTTGTTAAGGGATTTCAAGCGATCTATCTCCAGAATTCTCGCCAAATGAGTACATTGATTTAAATTGGGGGAATTCCGCCAAATTTCAGAAAATTGAAATCTTCTCATTTACTACATCGGAGTAACGATGAATAAAACACGTTATAGTTGATAATTTTAAAATTTTCGGCTGTATTAAGGGATTCCATTTTTGAAATAAAGGCTTGCTTTACTTTTTCGCGGTCGAACCATTTCCCATATTGATTGCTGCTAAGTCAATGCTTCGAATGATTTCCTAAAAAAACGCTTGCACAATGGCGTATGTTGGCACTTTGGCGAGGCTTAGATTTGAAACTGAAACTGGATTTTATTTGAGACTGGGATATATAATGACACTGGTTATAGATAAAAATGAATGTTGGTATGTGTGTATGAGGTTGAAAAACTCTAGCACCGTTGCACCATGAAATTTGGTTCACCTAAGTCTTTTATCATTGAGAAGCTTTTTATGCTATCCGTTTTCCTCTAACTTGCCACAAGGTGGCGCAGCAGAACGTCGAATTCTATTCCGTTTAGCCGTTTACTATGCGAATATCGTCCAACCGATTTCGATGAAATTTGGTACACGCGGATATTAGAACACGGAGAATATTTTTCACTATCCATTTTGCTGTAACTTGCCGCTAAATGGCGCTGCAACGCATCAACTTCTATACCGTTCGACCGACCGGCATAAAATTTCTTATACTTCCACATTTCAGCACGAAGAATATATTCTAACTGTGTTCCTTTTGATGTTACTCACCACTAGATGGCACTGCAATGCATTATTATTTTAACTCGCCATTAGATGACGCTGCAGCAGGCCAAATTCTTGACCATTCAAACGGTCGCTATGAAAATCAGTATACATAGCTATTTGAACAATGAGAATATTTTGGCGTTATCCATTTTGCTATAACTCGCCACTTGACGGCACTGTAGCAAATCATTACTTTAATTAACCACTAGATCGCGCTGCAGTGCATCACTTCTTGACTGTGCAACTGATCGCTATGAAAATAGGAATACATAGATATTTGGACACGGGGAAGAGTTCGGCGCTATCCATTTTCCGATATAATTTGCCACTAGATGTCGCGTCAACACATGAACTTCACAGGGCTGTCCAGCCGATCGTCCTGAAATTTCGTATTCATCGATATCTGAATGCGAAGAATATTTCAGCCGTATCCGTTTTGCTAAAACTCGCCACTAGATTGCGCTACGCCGCATGACCTTCTGCACCGTACAAACGATTGCCTTGAAATTCGGTATGCATGGTTATTGAATACAATATAAAGCGATATCCATTTTGCTATATCTCTTTATTACAATAAATAGTAATCACCACAAATCGTAATATCAAAAAGTCCATTCATTCCCGTGCGAAGTACGGGTACTTCAGCTAGTTTTTTAATTAAAATATTGCGTTCATGTTAAATCAGAACTGGAATTCAATGTTTTTTATGTGTAAAAGAATAAGGGATTGAGAAATTTCCTAGACTAATATATATATATTTTAGTTCGGCCAAAAAAAAAAAAAAAAAAAAATGGGGGCTCATTTGGCGATTTTGAGAAAGTAGTAGGTTCTACCGATTTGCACAGTTTTGGGCTTGGCGCAAATTACTGAGAGCGTAACGAAATAGTATTTTTAATAACAAATATAAGTTTTGAGGCGATATACTTCGATGTTTCATATAGAAATAATGCAGTTATTAAAGCGATTTTAAACGATCCATAGAATTTTCACCAAATTAAGTAAACTGATTTAAGTTACAGGAATTCCGCCAAATTTCAGAAAATTGAAATTCTCGCATTTTGTAAATGGTAGTTAACGGTGATTAAAACCCGTTATAGTTAATAATAATTTAAATAACTGCTACTTATCAATAATAAGCCTGCATTAAATTTTGCCGATCGAACCATATAAATGATAGATAATTATTACCCATTTTGATTGCTGTTAAATCAATGCTTTGAATGATTCCCTGAAAACAAAAAAATCTCGCAAAATGGTGTATGTTGGCATTTTGGCGATCGAAGTACTGTGTAATAAATAATTGATTCTTATTTGTTAAAGCAGCGCTACGGAAGTTTCTTTTACTAGAAGATGTTAGAAAGGCGTAATTAATACTATCTAATATATTTTTTGTTTTACGAATTGAAATGTTTGTTGATTCCTACTTTAGTACATTTCTTAGCAAAGTTGGCGAAAAATATTCAAATGTAGTGCAACTCTGTACATATTATTAATTCCATTCCACAACTCAGATGAGCCGATGTCACTAGCGTATGCATAGATATTTTTTTTTTTTTTTAAATTCCGCCAAACAGAGTATTGCGTATTGCCTTTAGTGTCAAGTTTAATTTGTGGTTTGAGCTATTTGCCATCGACTGGCGGTGTTAATTTCGCCAATATTGCAGTTCTAGCAAAGTAAACATGAATAACTCATTTCATGTTCTATTTTTAACATTGCTATAGTTTCCGTAGCAACGGAATCCATTGTTGCCACTTAAGTTGTTAAATTTTACAATTATGTGAAACCATTCATTTCTACAGCTTTTAAGAATCGAAAAAGTAAAAACGCATCAATTGTGAAACAAATAGAACTGTAACAGACTTGCACCTTAAAAATAATCGAAGTTTTTATGCAATTCTACATACCTTTAATTTTATTTCCTTCGAGTGTGGATGTCATTTTTTACGTCATTTTTGCTGGCAGATTATCCGGAGCAGCACATACCCTCTAATGTATTTACTCCTCCGGAAGCAAGAGCGTATGTCCGGTGCGTATTTGTGTAACCCCATTGTGTTAATCAGAATTTTCTGGTGTCCCATTTTTTTACCGCGCAGATTCCGATCCTGAAGTATATTGATTAAGCAGGAGTAACCAGAAATTTTTCATGGGAATGTTACGACTACCGCAACTCACATATATGTACACGTGTGTGCGATAAGGGAATGAAGAATATACGTTTTGTATGGCAAAAAATTCCGATTGGGGGGGGGGTGTGACCCCCTATCCCCTCCTTGGCTACGACACTGTACGCAAGCATAAGTTGTCACGTCATGAGAAACCGTCATAGATGGCAAACTCCGAAGTTGTTCTGAGGGTTATACAAAATTAAAAATTTTACTTTTAGTAAATTTTATTTTTGATACAGTTCGAATATTTGATTTTAATAAATTTCGGCCACCAAGGTAAGATGAAATATTACTAAATACGGCAACCCAGAATTTTCTTAACTATTGAATTTGACACTATGCGACTACAGTAAATTCTCTATAACACGGTAGATACGTTCCGTGTTATAAGAATCCGTGTTGTACGGGTCCTGCGCTATACTCCACCTGGAGTGCGGACTGCGCGGTATAATCGCGGCAAAACTTATTTGCGCTCCGTAAAAATGCAATGATGTTTGGTGTTGCCATTCAAAAGGAATGTTAATTACAGGAGCTAAGGCGTCATAATATCAGAACATAGTCTCATTTTACCGTGCTGTACGAGTCTCTTTTAACGTGTTACACGAAAAAGAATCGTAATGTTTTCGTCGTGTTCTAAGAATTCGTGTTGTAGACCCATGTTATAAAGGGGTCAACTGTAATCTGTAACAAATGAAAAATGAAATCAGTTATTTATTTAGGGCGAAATGACAGTGAGATAAACGTCAGTTTTATGTAACAAGTGTGATACTGCATTAAGAGTTCAATAAGGGTAATAAGCTTTTTCTCAGAAGTTACATCAAGAACGTTTTCATTTACAAACTGCATTAAGAGTTCAATAAGGGTAATAAGCTTTTTCTCAGAAGTTACATCAAGAACGTTTTCATTTACAAAAGCGACATGATTTTCACCGGAGCAGGGTACATTTTTGGCTTTTAAACGTAAATGATGCATTCATTGTTTCATGTAGGTTTTTTAATTTAGGTAAAATTTAATAAAGTCGTGAGTAACATAACTGCGCTAATGCATTGTCCACGCTTTGAAAAATGCAAGATAAAATTGTTGTCAACATCATGTAATGTTATTTATGTGGTATATACTATATATTAATGCTATAAATTAAACCTCACAAAGAGAATTATATGATGTAGAAATCAGGCATTTTTCGACAGAGAAAAGTTTTGTCTGCATACCATAAAGTTCTTTCTTTTTTGATCACCAGTCACATTGACGTAGTTTTTGTGTCCTGTTGCAATAGTCTAAAATTTGCACTCATGACGTCAACTTTTAGTCTTCACGTTTTGAGATTCCGCATTATTAGGTTTAATTCGAATTATATATGTGTAAGGAAAATATGCGTTTCCCATCGTGCGGAGAACGGGTACGCAGCTATCTGTGCGCGTCTGTCTGTCTGTGTGTGTGTGTGTGTGTAGCATCCTCTCCTCCTAAACGGCTGGGAGTTGAGTTTCGAACGAGGTATCCACGAATTCGGAAAATTTCGAGAAAGAACCTCCGCTAATTTAAATTTCGAAATTCGAATTAGTTTAGGAGATATTGATAAAAACCCCCATCAAAAACGCTAATTTTTGCTCTCCGCAATTCCGTGATTGTAACCCTGTAGTCAAAAAAGTGAGAAATAAGCATCGAGGTTGCCATGTTTGGCTATTTTATTAAATTATTTAAACTCCTGCAGTAAAAATAAAAGAATAATGAGTTTTTTCTGTTTAGATTATTTACAAAGTTATTTTTTAATTAAAATATTGCGTTCATGTTAAATCAGAACTGGAATTCAATGTTTTTTATGTGTAAAAGAATAAGGGATTGAGAAATTTCCTAGACTAATATATATATATTTTAGTTTGGCCAAAAAAAAAAAAAGGGGGGGCTCATTTGGCGATTTTGAGAAAGTAGTAGGTTCTACCGATTTGTACAGTTTTGGGCTTGGCGTAAATTACTGAGAGCGTAACGAAATAGTATTTTTAATAACAAGTATAAATTTTACGGCGCTATACTTCGATTTTCCATACAGAAATAATGCAGTTATTAAGGCGATTTTAGACGATCTATAGAATTTTCACCAAATTAATTAAACTGATTTAAGTTAGAGGAATTCCGCCAAATTTCAGAAAATTGAAATTCTCGCATTTTGTACATGGTAGTTAACGGTGATTAAAACCCGCTATATATTTAAATAACTGCTGCTTATCAATAATATGCTTGCATTAAATTTTGGCGATAGAACCATATAAATGATAGATAACTATTTCCCATTTTGATTGCTGTTAAATCTATGCTTCGAATGATTCCTGAAAACAAAAAAATATCGCAAAATGGTGTATATTGGCATTTTGCCGATCGAAGTTCTGTGTAATAAATAATTGATTCTTGTTTGTTAAAGCAGAGCTACGGAATTTTATTTTACTAGAAGCTGTTAGAAAGGCTTAATTAATACTGTCTAATATATTTTTTGTTTTACGAATTGAAATGTTTGTTGATTCCTACTTTAGTACATTTCTTAGCAAAGTTGGCGAAAAATATTCAAATGTAGTGCAACTCTGTACATATTATTAATTCCATTCCACAATTCAAATGAGCCGATGTCACTAGCGTATGCATAGATATATATATATTTTTTAATTCCGCCAAACAGAGTATTGCGTATTGCCTTTAGTAACAAGTTTAATTTGTGGTTTGAGCTATTGGCCATCGACTGGCGGTGTTAATTTCGCCAATATGGCAGTTCTAGCAAAGTTAACATGAATAACTCATTTCATGTTCTATTTTTAACATTGCTATAGTTTCCGTAGCAACGGAATTCATTGTTGCCACTTAAGTTGTTAAATTTTACAATTAAGTGAAACCACTCATTTCTACAGCTTTTAAGAATCGAAAAAGTGAAAACGCATCAATTGTGAAACAAATGGAACTGTAACAGACTTGCACCTTAAAAATAATCGAAGATTTTATGCAATTCTACATACTTTTAATTTTATTTCCTTCTAGTGTGGATGTCATTTTTTACGTCATTTTTGCTGTTTTCCTGGCAGATTATCCGGAGCAGCACATACCCTTTAATGTATTTGCTCCTCCGGAAGCAAGAGGGTATGTCCGGCGCGTATTTGTGTAACCCCATTGTGTTAATCAGAATTTTCTGGTGTCACATTTTTTAGACCATTTTTTTACCGCGGAGATTCCGATCCTAAAGTATATTGATTAAGCAGGAGTAGCCAGAAATTTTTCATGGGAATGTTACGACTACTGCAACTCACATACACTGGTGTGCAAAAATTAAGGACGAGACGGTTTTTTCAATATAACTTTGTACAAAAGTTTTCCAAATTAACACATTTAATACCGTAAGATCCCCAATACGTAAGGACATGAGTAATGTAAGCAACATTTATTAAAAGAGAAATCAGAGGGATAAAAAGAAGCTTTATTGAAAAAGCAGCATGGAGCGCAATGCGACTGCAGGCCGAAACCTCCCTGTGATGGGTGTCCAGCAAGAAACATCCGGTCTTTAATAGGGGATATGATCTCCCCTGACTGCTAGGCAGGTTTCACAGCGTCTGCCCATGCTGAGAATGAGGCTGTCAATGAGTTGTTGAGGAATTACTGCCCATTCGTCTTGCAGCGACAATCGAAGCTCCGGAATCGTTACTGGTGGTAAGGTACGAGCTGCCAAGCGTCTGCCTAGAAAATCCCATACATGCTCGATGGGATTGAGATCCGGAGATCGTGCCGGCCAATCCATACGTTCAATATCCTCACTCTCTAAGAGCTGTTCCAGCAGCTACTGTGCGATGACATGGTGCATTGTCGTCCATGAAAAGGAACTGCGGACCCATAGCGCCTCTAAAAAGACGCACATATGGAAGAAGAATCTCGTTACAATAACGGGTCCCGTTGACTGAACCTGCGTCGAAGATGTGAAGGTCTGTACGACTACCAAGCATGATGCCTCCCCAAACGAGAACACCGCCACCTCCATAACTGTCCCTTTCAAGGATGTTCGAGGGATGTTTGCGGCTTCCCCGCTCTCTCCAGATGAGTATGCGATGAGAATCGCTACTCAGACTGAATCTGCTCTCATCTGTAAAGAGTACTCGTCCCCATTCATTGTCTCTCCAATTCCGGTGTTCCCGGCACCACAGAGAACGCCTTCTCCGATGGGCAGGCGTTAGAGGTACACACCGTACAGGGCGTCGTGCAAACAGACCACCACCGTGCAGTCTTCTGGCCACGGTAAAACGCGATATCGGTCGTCCAGTCGCCTGTGTCTTGTGTCTAGCGATTTCTCCCGCTGTCTGCCGCCTGTTTCTTCTGGCCTGTAAGGCAATATACCGGTCATCTGCGGGTGTGGTTCCTCGTGGACGACCACTACTAAACCCCCGGATAGCTGTTCCTGTAGTTTGAAATTGTCTCCAAAGTCGTGAAACGATGCTGTGAGCAATTCCGAACTCTGCAGCCACACTTGTCACACTGCGGCCTTCCTCCAACTTCCCAATGATTCGACCTCGGGTAAAAGCATCCAGATGTCGTCTAACAGATTGATTATTCGCCATTTCTCGCTGAGGCAGCAACTCGGTGTGATTCTAACTGCTATACGGCGTGCAATCTCTTTGCCAGAAATACTGATCTTACACCGACAACATGCTTTATACTACTCAGACACTCCCCCATTACGTCTACCTGCATATCTGCGCATGTGCTACCGTACATCACCTTACTTAATCTCCTGATTGGTCTTTCTGTCCGCTCTGCCTCTTCGTTTAGTTGATATGTTATTTTTTCGACTTCGTCCTTAATTTTTGCACACCAATGTATATGTACACGTGTGTGCGATAAGGGAGTGAAAAATATCCATTTTGTATGGCAAAAAACTCCGCTTGGGGGGCTGTGACCCCCCTATCCCCTCCTTGGCTACGCCACTGTACGCAAGCATAAGTTGTCACGTCATGAAAAACCGTCATAGATGGCAAACTCCGAAGTAGTTCTGAGGGTTATACAAAATTAAAAATTTTTCTTTTATTTTGATTTAATTTTACTTTTGATACAATTCGGATACTTCGTTTTAATACATTTCGGCCACCAAGGTGAGATGAAATATTACTAAATACGGCAACCCAGAATTTCCTTAACTATTGAATTTGACACTATGCAACTACAGTAGATTCCTTAACACGGTAGATACGTTCCGTGTTATAGGAATCCGTGTTGTACGGGTCCTGCGCTATACTCCACCTAGAGTGCGAACTGCGCAGTATAATCGCGGCAAAACTTATTCGCGCTCCGTAAAAATGCAATGATGTTTGGTGTTGCCATTCAAAAGGAATGTTAATTACAGGAGCTAAGGCGTCATAATATCAGAACATATGTCTCATTTCACCGTGCTGTACGAGTCTCTTTTAACGTGTTACACGAAAACGATCGTAATGTTTTCGTCGTGTTCTAAGAATTCGTGTTGTAGACCCATGTTATAAAGGGGTCAACTGTAATCTGTAAAAAATGGAAAATGAAAATAGTTATTTATTTAGAGCGAATTGACAGTGAGATAAACGTCACTTTTATGTAACAAGTGTGATACTGCATTAAGAGTTCAATAAGGGTAATAAGTTTTATTTTTTTCAGAAGTTTTTTAACGAACGTTTTCATTTACAAAAGCGACATGATTTTCAACGGAGCAGGGTACATTTTTGGCTTTTAAACGTAAATGATGCATCCATTGTTTCATGTAGGTTTTTTAATTTAGGTAAAATTTAATAAAGTCGTGTGTAACATAACTACCCTAATGCATTGTCCACGCTTTGAAAAATGCAAGATAAAATTATTGTCAACACCATGTAATGTTATTTATGTGGTATATACTATATATTAATGCTATAAATTAAACCTCACAAAGAGAATTATATGATGTAGAAATCGGGCATTTTTCGAAAGATAAAAGTTTTGTCTGCATACCATAAAGTTCTTTCTTTTTTGATCGCCAGTCACATTGACGTAGTTTTTGTGTCATGTTGCAATCGTCTAAAATTTGCACTCATGACGTCAACTTTTAGTCACGATTCAAGTATGTTTTCCCGTTTTGAGATTCCGAATTACTGGGTTTAATTCGAATTATATATGTTTAAGGAAAATATGCGTTTCCCACCGTGCGGAGAACGGGTACACAGCTAGTGATAATTATTGTCCGTGATGATTTATCGTGATTAAGTTTAGCAGCAATATTTCTTCATTTATTCGCACAGAGAGAAGTATGAAAAGTAACCTCGAAGCCAAAGCTTACACAAATACACGTCTACTTTTTATCATAAAAACTCCTGGGCGTTTGCCAAAACTCTAAGTAACACGAGATTAAGAAACTTTTCTTTTCTTTTTCTTTTCTGTTTTAAACATTTCCTATTTTCTTACATAGGCTGCAATGCTTTTGTTATCCATTTAAACAAAAAGAAATGTCCGCCTACCGGCGATACATATTAAATATAATACAGCTACAAATAATAAAAGCTACAAATTAAATGTAATTAGTTACAATTCAATTTAAAATACTTTTCAATTGAAACTACTACGTTTCATAAACAAATTCGTAACAGGAATAAGAACTAGAGATGTAACGAATAGTGATTTGGCCGAATGGCCGATTACCGAATATTCGGCACATAGTTTAGGCCGAATACCGAATACTAAGAAGCCGAACATTAATTTTTTTTTAAATTTCCTTTTAATTGTAAATAAAATGTCGCTTTTCAAATTTGTAATTAAATACTAAATAAAGACTAATTAAAATTCATTCTGTATTATTTGTAGGTACTTAAAAACACACAACAGTATATTATCTGTAAAACTGAAAATATCTTGGTCGTGAAAAAATATCTTTTCTAAAGTTAAACACTAATAGCAGCATAATTATATTTTGAGATGTTCACAATTTAATAAATATGCTATGGAAGTGTGATTAATATGGTAACTATGCATCATGCTTTGGGTTTTACAACCTATGGGCAAACATACGTAGCAGCTTTCCAAAATTATGTTTGTAATTGAGGATCTGAAAAGAATCCTCTTACCCCCGCTCCATAAAGAAGGTAGAAAACCAAGTCAAGCAGCGTCACCAAGTAGAAAAGTCTGCATTTCTGTATTATTATTTTAAAAAATAGATTATGTTTCATTCAGCCTAAAATCCAATGTCTTAGAATATTTTATACTATGAAATTAACATATTGAAGTATAACTAAGCAATATTATTTGTAAACTAGCCGCCTCCGGTGACCAGTTCGTTCGCCATCTTAATAAATCTTGTTCGGAGAGAACCCTGTTTCTCACCGGCTTCCTTGGCACTGAAATCTCTCGGATTCTGAATGGAATTTAAAATTAAGAGGGTTACAAACAGGAGCGGCCCTAGGGTAAGTGTCGCCCCCTGCTAATATAAAAAATATGCCTCCTTTTATGCTCTACTTAGTTTTTGAGTTCGAAATGACGCCCCTTCGAAGCCGGCGCCCAGATACGGATGCTTACTGTGTCGGGTCGCCCCTGGTTACAAAAATAAGATAGTTAAATGATAAAAACCTACGAAAAGGAACAAATTATTTTCGTCCCATAAAGTGCTATATATTAAAAGCGTATTATAATCCATGGGTCTTCCTTATTTTCTTTCCTTATTTCATTAAGTTGGAAAGTATATCATTATTCATGAGCGTGATTAAACAAAATTAAAATTGATATTTCTAACATCCTTTTTCTGGATGTAATACATTAGAAATAAATAAGGAAAAGCTGCGCAGAAAAATGCACAATTCGAACTGAGTGAAATTTTCTCAAAAACTTATTTAGGTGTATTCATAATCTAAGTAGCAGACGATAATTGCGCAAGCGTTAGGATCACATCGCCTCAAACTCGAACATCAACCATTTTATTTTTCGCCAAATTAAAAAGTTGCACGTTTTACTCTCGGAAAATTTCTAAATCCTATTTTTCTTTTGAGTATAAAACATTTCATTCCTGCTTTGATTTCACATGTGCACGATATTTTAATTAAAATACAACCTTAAAAATAATCTAAACAAAAAAAAAAATCGTTATTCTTTTATTTTTACTTCAAGAGTCTGAATCATTTAATAAACTTGCCAAATATGGCAACCTAGATATGCTATATTCTCTCTTTTTCCACTGCGGGGTTACAATGGCGAAGCAAAAATTAGCCTTTTGCGACATTTTTTTAATCGATATCTCCTAAAATAAATCGAATTTCGAAAAAATCGCTTCGAGGTATGTTGGGACCCCCTCCTGGAGAATTTCCATACAAAATTTGGTAGGTCTACGATCACCCGTTTCGGGGCTACTCGAGACACAGACAAACTAACTAACTAACCAACCAACTAACATATTACAGTTTGTTTTATTTATAATAGATGCATTAAACAATACATGTTAAAAATATTTTTTTTTCTTTTTTCTGAAATTATTCAGCTGAATGTGTAACAATATTCGGCCGAATATCTGTTTAGCATTCCGCTTAACGAATATGCCTAATGGACCGAATACCGAATAGTGGCCGAATATTCGTTACATCCCTAATAAAAACTGGTTAGATAAATAGTTGAGGAATAAAAGAGAAAAGAACTATTTTAGACCGGGATAAAATGAACATGAGAATTAACTGTCGAAACAAAATAAAACATTCTAAAATCATGCTGTTTAACTCTGAATTTAAAAAAAAAAAACTATTTATTTTTCACGTTTAAGCAAGCATGTGTTGTGTCTAAACAAACTCCACTATTTCTCATTTTCCGTTCGTTATCTTGGAACCTGCCGTTTATTAAGGGCGCTCATAGACCTAGAGATGATTCGGTCCACTTCAGATGAGACAACTGTGGTTAAATGACTTGTTCTGAGTAGACAATCTGTCAATAGCAGGAACAACGAATAGAAACAGTTCCAATTAACGGAATCGTAGAAGGTTGAGCAGGAAAATAAAAGCATATAATCATGATTGAGTCAATGTATTATACAGAGACACCACGATTATGCAGAGGGGGGGAGGGGATATAAGTCAATTTTTTGGCAATATTTTTTCTTTTTAACACTGTCTAACAGATTTAAAAATTGTAAGGCTACATCTTTAACAAAGGGTCATTCCATGGTGACTGACGTTACAATCTGACTACATTTGTAACCTTTGAAATTCCCCAGTGGCTTGAAATATATATATATATATATATATATATATATATATATATATTTAAATTGATCAAGAGTATCATAAATAAGAACTATACTGTTATCCATCTTCAATATAAGATTTTTTTTCTTTTTTTTAAATTAAGGGAAATCAAAAAACGTGACTGATGTTACACAGAAGAGACATTGAGAAAAATGAATTTTATATAAATTCAAATCCTCTTCGAACTAATAGTGTGAGAAGTGAAATAATTTTTTTCTAGTTAAGTACAGATTTCAATCTTCATGAAAACATTTTCTTTCATTTAATAAATTAAAAATCTTTTTATGTAGAAAATATTTTATTCCCGTGACTGATGTTACATATATTTCGTGACTGATGTTACATTCACATAAACATGCTATAATTATATATTATTTCTTCTTAAAAACAAAAATACCAAATTTACTTTTTGAAGTAGAAGTACTCTAGTTCAATCATAATAAATAAATCACAGTAATGCTTGTTGTTCATTAATAACATTTAAAAATAATGTTGTTAGTGTATTTCACTAAAGGATGATTCCATGGAACTAGGGACACCAGTGAAAAAAAATATTTTAAAGAATAATAGTTTTCTCCTCTATAAAGTAATTGTTTGAGGATTTCTATAAAATTATGCAAAAAAGATGGCAAAACATTTTTACATATACTTTTGTCTTTAGAGGTGTGGAAAGTTCATCTTGTTTTCTAAAAGAAATCAACAGGTATGTATAAAATCTTATTTTTTATTGAAATTTCGTTCATTTGTGAGAAGATTAGACAATCGCAGAAACCTTTAACTGCAATATTTGCCTTGAGAACAATTTTTATAAATTAGCCCTAACATTAATGTAACATCACTCCTAATAACATAAAAAGTCGTTAGTTTCATTTGTGAATTTTAAAGTTATAAAAATGTGTTTTTCAATTAGAAAGCTACTTAAAAATATTGGGTAAATAGCATTGACTGCTGCTGAAAGACAGAAAAAGTGATGAGATAAATTCAAGAATGAAGGAAAATATGAAAATCATAAAAACAAAGCAGAAACAATAAACAGCCAAAATAAAAGAAGAAATGATCCAGCTAAATTAGCTCAGTCAATTCAGAAGAAGGTAAAACGATTAATTTATCTTGAAATTAGAGAAAATGTTTGAAAAAGAGTATTCTGAATTGATTGAGGTAATTTAGCTAGGTCATTTTGGATCTTTATTGGTTCTGTTTTTTTTTTTTTTTTTTTTTTTTTTTTTATAATCTTCTTTAACTTATCTCACCTTCTTTTCTGTCTTTCTGCAGTAGTCAATTCGATTTTCTCAATATTTTTATGTAGGTATCTAATCAAAAAACAGAAATGTGACTGATGTTACATATTTTTTATAAGTTTAAAATTCATAAATTGAACCAATATTAGATATTCACAAGACTAATATTAAAGACATCTTCATAAAGGAAGAGAAAATGACTTTTTATATTTTTGGGACTAATTTTATTTAAGCAAGAAAAACTTTTATAGAATTTCGTGTCTGATGTTACATTAAATATTTGGCCTAATTTACAAAAACTGTTTTTAAGATAAATATTGCAGTTAAAGGTTTCTGATTTGGTCTAATCTTTTCATATACAAACGAAATTTCAATAAAAAAAATAAGATTTCATTCATATTTGTTGATTTCTTTTATAAAACAAGATGAACTTCCTACACCTCTTTCAGACAAGAACTCGTGTAAAAACGGTAATGTTGCCAGAGATTGTGTATAAAACTTTTAAAAAGGCGTTGTCAACTTTTTTAGCATATTTTCATAGAAATTCACATATTTTTACTTCATAGCGGACTAAAGTATTATTTTTTTATTATAATTTTTTTTTTTTTTTTGCCATTGGTGTCTCTCAGGGGCGTAGCCAAAGGGGGGGTTAGGGGGGTCATAACCCCCCCATGAGGAATTTCTTGCCATACAAAATGTATAGTCTTCACTCCCTTATCAGACACATGTATGCATATATGTGAGTTGCAGTAGTCGTAACCCCCCACATGAAAAATTTCTGGCTACGCCCCTGGTGTCTCTAGTTTCATGGAATCACCCCAAACTTTTTTTGACGAATATCTAGTTTTCAATAAAACTTAACCCTCCTCCTCATAATAATAACAAATTTATAATAAATAATTTCTTAGTGTACTTTGCATCAACAGAACATCGAGAGTGAAGAAAAATATTATAAATTAATGCAAATTACATACTTTAACTAGGGATGTAAGAATATTCTGTAGGCCGAATATTCTGTAGGCCGAATACTGAACAGGTATTCGGCCGAAAATTTCTACATTTTCAGCTGAATAATTTCAGGACAAAGAGATAAAAATATTTTTTATCTGTGTTTTCATAAATATAAACTTATAAAATAATACCGCTTAGTATTTTAAGTATAGGACCTTTTCTATTTAGTAACCGTCCATCTCTTGAGATAAATACTCAAATCTGACACTTACTACTGAAAAATGCTTGGAAACCACTTTTAAAATCCTCACTATAGCAATAAAGGCGTAAAAGAGTAGCTAATAACACCTGAAACTGCACACCAAAGAACCACAACCCAAAATTTTGTCTTCAGGAATCGTAGACAAAGATGTATCGAAGAAAAGAAAAATTCATTCTACGCTACATTTCAACTTGCAGCACAAATCCTGATACGAGTATTCAAAAAGAGTCAAAGTTCTACTATCTTTAAGCAAAATTAATTCACACACACACACACACAAAAAAAAAAAAAAAAAAAAAAAAAGAAAGAAAGAAAAAGGAAACGTGGAAGATACTTTTTAAATAACAATCTGACTAATATTTCGCTTCATATAAATACCTTATCTTGACAGCAAAGATAGAAATATTATCTTTACAAAATCTCGCCCGAGAAATAGGGTATACTGTATCAATGAAACAAACGATGACACATTGACTCGCCCTCTCGAATTTCCGTCGACTTGCATCATCCTAACAGAGTTCTCTGCTGCATTTTACTGACATGCACGCTCAGCATGATACGTACATGGGCTGATAAAATTTGATATTACTTTAACAAGCTGACGCTAAATGCTTGGATTGGTATTTAACCCTTTAACGCTCAGTGGTCCCACTCTGGGAACACCAAACTCTGACGTTTTGACTGTTGCCAGTTACGAAGACAAGATTTGATTTCTATAAAAATAGTTGCGGGTGACATAGCTCCACGAGAATCCTTTACTTGTTAGCACGCCATTTCCCGTCAAAAAATGGTCACGATTATTTTTAACAGCACTGACATCTGCTGAAAATGGAAGAATGCGAGAAAAGCTGGATAGATTGCCCAATGCTGAAAAAAGGGCAGCCGTTGCCATCGCTCGACTTAACTACCAGCAAGAGAACGGACGATCGAAACGTTCATCGCGTGCCACAGATCTAGAGACCCTTTTTTTGACGACAGCTGGCTGTGCGCGGTCTCTAGATCTGTGGCACGCGATGAACGTTTCGATCGTCCGCCATCTTGCAGGTAGTTAAGTCGAGCGATGGCAACGGCTGCCCTGTTTTCAGCATTGGGAAAGGGTTCCGCCTCAAAGGGTTAAAAAACGCTAATTTTAGAAAATACCTTAATAGACAGCTATTCTGTGCAATTTTTTTTTTCCTTGATAGGTTTGATATTAATTTTCCGATTCTTTTAAGATCCCGATCAGGGTTCGTAAATATCATGATAGTTTTGAAAATTTCAAAAATATCCGATATTTATATATATATCCTATATTTTGATATACATCGGATATTCTTGATAAAAGATTAATCTTACTGTTGATAAATATTTTGGGGCATGATTTAAACATTATAACATAAGATATTAAATTTTATATTAGTTAATATAATTTTTTTTCTCATTTAACAACAAATTTTTATCAATTAAAATAGAAAGCAGAAACAACTTTCTCAAAAATTAAATATGTTACATGTGCTCATCAAAATGAAAAATGTAAAGTCACCAAAATGCAAAGTTAAATTGTATTTTAGAGATATTCATCTGTTTCAAAGAAAATAAGACTGATATATGTCATTAAAGATTGCAAAATAATGTTTTCCCATCAAAAATAGTGTATGTAGCATTTATGGTTCTTCTACAAGAGCATTCAAAAGAATTTCAGTACATTACCCTCTGTGTCAGTTTAGGGAAATGAATCCATTTTATGCATAGTAATTATATAAATTTTAGACCAGCTTAGATATCATTTAAAGATTGGAAATAACATTTAAAGTTCTTTTACGGGGCCTTGCAAAGTTACATTAATATTGATATGTGGCATTTTAGAAGTAACGCAGCCAAATATGGCATAAGAATGACTTTTGTTGGGAAGTTTTTTATTAATCCGTGTATTTGCTTATTATTTGCCACTCGCATTTCTTTATATTAAAAAAATTAAACAAAAAGGTGTGTCTTCCTGTTTTTTTCCGTCTGATACTGATTCTGCAGTTTAGACTGGATTAATTTAAAGTTAGAAATAACATTCTTTCTAACCCAGTTGCCAAAGAACTAGCTGTAACTAATAGCCTAGACATTTTATCTTTCATATAATTCTCTAGTGTTCCACCAAAATATGGATTCAGCATTCTAGAATTCATCCTCAAAAAGCCAACAAATTTGCAGCTAAATGTGCTAGTAAAAAAGCCTTTTCCTCTCTGTTGGAGATTTTTTCTTATATATATTTTTTTTTCATATACTTCTTATATTTTCTTTAATCTGAACCAAATTTCCACATATTATGCAATTGTGCATCAATTACTTTCGACCAAAAAAATTTCTGGCAAGGCTTCCTAGTCTCCCGATATGGCTCCATGTGACTTTTTTGCTCTTTCCCAAGCTGAACACGATGAAAAAAGAACTGATTTCAGTCTGCGGCAGGGGCGTAGCCAGGAGGTGGTTAACCCTTTAACGCGCAGTGTTCCCGCTCTGGGAACACCAAACTTTGACGTTTTGACTATTGCCAGTCACGAAGAATAGATTGGATTTCTATAAAAATAGTTGCGGGGGACATTGCTCCACGAAAATCCTTTACTTTTTAACACGCCATTTTCCGTAAAAAAATGGTCACGATTATTTTTAACAACACTGACATCTGCTGAAAAATGGAAGAATGCGAGAACAGCTGGATTATATTGTCCCATGCTGAAAAAAGTGCAGCCGTTGCCATCGCTCGACTTAACTACCAGCAAGAGGGCGGACGATCGAAACTTTCATCGCGTGCCACAGATCTAGAGACCCTTTTTTGACGACAGCTGGCTGTGCGCGGGCACAGCCACTGTGTGCGTGGCACGCGATGAACGTTTCGATCGTCCGCCCTCTTGCTGGTAGTTAAGTCGAGCGATGGCAACGGCTGCCCTTTTTTCAGCATTGGGAAAGGGTTGCGCCTCAAAGGGTTAATGGGACTGCGCAGCCAACCCTGAAATGAGTAAACAAGATAAGGAGAAAATTGAGTATTTAAATAAATTTGAAAGCTTTCCTTGAGAAATCTGAGGCTAAGCTAAGGGGCTAAATCGAACTTTTTTAAAAAATGTTTATGCATTTCTAACTGAAAGGATTTTAAACTCGATTTATGATTTTCTTTTAATAAGTTGGCTGTCATTCCAGATTTTGAATTTTCGACCATCCCCGGAAAAAAAAAAAAAATGTTGGCTACGCAGCTGAGTGGTATTGACGAATTATTACACAAATAGACATATAAAGGAAAATATTGTTGATTCAACAAAATTATTACATTAAAATAGACCCGACAAAATGTTGCCAAATTTAATAAAACTACTACTTTTTTTTTTTCGTGCAAGTAGTACAGTCGGTAAGTAAAAGTAGGGAACGTACATAAGTGTACTCATTAAAAAAAAAAAAAAAAAAAATAGTCGCTAGCTTTTAAATTTGATTTGGCCCGTTTCTCTTGGGGTATATTGTGCGTGTATGGACAAACGCACAAAATACCCGAGATAAAAGACTTAAGCCGAAATTGAATTCGAGATAACTTTCCTTAGAAGTCTCCGACAACTACAGAATTTCGTTTAAAGAAATAATTAGGCACAAAGCTGCATCGTGGTGGTCGCTTTTTTGAGCGAACCGCTTTCATTTTATACAAAGAGCACTTGAAACACTGGTGTTACTCGCCGGAGTTGACTTGGAATATTTTGTTTTAGGTTGCCCGCCTTTTCCTCGTGGACCAACTGCGTAAATCTTTTCTTTTCTTTTAACAAAAATGAAATCGTTTCATTGGCGGAAATGCAAAGGTAACTTATCTTTAAAACTTCCGCATTTGAAATTTCAATTATTTTCATGAACAATGAACTCTTCTATATTAAAAACTAATACTTCGCCGGTGGAGGTTTTTTTTTTTTTTTTAAGGGAAGGGGGGGGGGGGTGAGGAGGAATTTTCTCCCTTTTTCCGACTTATGTATAGCGTCTGACCTTCAGAAATTCTGAAATGGTCTGATCGTCTTTCTTCATGAAACTTGCTTCTTGGTCAGTGGCGGATTCTCCTATTAGGCTATGGCCATGGTCGTAGGCAGCATAGGGCACATGCCTCTACTGGATTTTTGTAGACCGTTTTTTCCCTGATTTTTTGTCCTTGCTATCATGATGACCATTTGTTGAGGTAATCTTTGCCCCCCTAACCCCTACCCCTGGAAAATTTTTCTACCGACGCCCATGCATAAGGCTTTCATAAGCGTACGCAGTGCCATATTACCGGCAAGGCAAATGGGGCAACTGCCCAGGGCCCACAGACTTTAGGGCCCAAAAATCTTACACTTTTATAATTTTACAATCAAATTACAAAGGATAAAAAAAATTTCGAAAGTTAAAAGATTTTTTAGTTATAAAGTATGAATAATGAATATAATACAAATTTACATTGTATAAATTATTTTACACTTATTTTTAATTCTTCGAAATGCTCAGTCAATATAACATACCAATTTGTAGGAAAATAACTAACCACATTTCGTAAAGAGCATTTTTAATGTTAAGAAATAGCAAAATTTTTGAATAATTTGTTACTTTAGGAAATATTTACAAAAATGACTGTTTACAAAAATTGGTTGTATTCCGTACATCTTAGCAACTGTCATATAGCATTTCGATCTAACGTTTAACTATCTGTTTCTTTCACATCGTGGAATTATATTCGTTTATTTAAGAATACTTAAAACAAAATTTGTGTTTGGAAGGGGTAAGATATTTAACTTTCAGTATAAACCAATCATTATTTGTTTTCTTTAAGGGGGGGAATGTGTGTGTTATTTCAAGGGGCCCATTTTTTTTCTTCTGCCCTGGGCCCACAGTTGTCTTGATCGGGCTCTGAGCGTACGCTGAAGGGCCGCGCTTTTGCAAATGTTTACAATTATAAAATGCAGTGGTAAATTAGTAAAAAAAAAAAAAATGGAGCAAAACATTGCGAAAATGGAGATCAAAATTAATATAGATTTGAAATCTACGTAGCCAGGTGTTTATTTGCTACGATAGCCTTTCACCCTACCTACCAAACCATTTTCTTTTATAATAAGGTTTCGGTTTGTAACAGCAGGGGTTGCGTTTGAGGATATGTGGATGAACAAAACCAATAGCACTGACATGGGTGCCGCATGTGCAATGTGCATCACAGAGTAAAAATTTACTAAATTACTATAACACGTGTGCATGCGCGCATGCGTCCGGCAAAGGACGTACCCAGGGGGGTGGTCCAGGGGGTTCAGACCCCCCCACCCCGAAATTTCAGTTTTTGTTAACAAAATAAGAATGATGAAGTCTTTTTGTGAAAAATTCTGCTTTTTCACCGTTTGGACCCCCTCCGAATTTTTTTTCTGGGTACGGCCCTGCGTCCGGCTGTGATATTTTGCCCACCCTTATAAAAATATCCTAGCGGCGTCCGTGAGCATTGATAGACATTTAACCCTTTAACGCACAGTGTTCCCGCTCTGGGAACACCAAACTCTGACGTTTTGACTGTTGCCAGTCACGAAGAATAGATTGGATTCCTTTAAAAATAGTTGTGGGTGACATAGCTCGACGAGAATCTTTTACTTTTTAAGCACGTCATTTCGCGTAAGAAAATTGTCACGATTATTTTTAAAAATACTGACATCTACTGAAAAATGGAAGAATGCCAGAACAGCTGGATAGATTGCCCAATGCTGTAAAAAGGGCAGCCGTTGCCATCGCTCGGCTTAACGACCAGCAAGATGGCGGACGATCGGAACGTTCATCGTGTGCCACAGATCTAGACACCCTTTTTAAGTACAGCTGGCTGTGCCCGCGCACAGCCAGCTGTACTTAAAACGGGCTGTACCCAAAAACGGGTCTCTAGATCTGTGGCACGCGATGAACGTTTCGATCGTCCGCCATCTTGCTGGTCGTTAAGTCGAGCGATGGCAACGGCTGCCCTTTTTTCAGCATTGGGAAAGGGTTGCGCCTCAAAGGGTTAATCGGAAATCAACATACATATTAAATATAAGCTTAGTATGTTTGCATTAATGTAGGCCGATTACAACTCGGTAACCAACTAGTGCAAACGCGTGGGAAGCCCTCCAACCCTCTACCCACATACGTAGCCAGGGGGTATAGTTGATGGGCCTGCCCCCTGGCTATGACTCAAACCCCCGAAATGAGTAAACATAAGATACTAAGAAAAATGCGTTTTTGTGGATAAATTTGAAAGTTGCCTTTGCGAAAGTTGAGGTTCATCTACTTAAGGCAACTAAATTTTTTTTTTTCCTAATTATTGTTTTTCTAACTGCAAAAATTGAACTCTATTTATAAATTTCTTTTTTCCAGTTTTTTATTAAATATACTATTATATGCGAACATTTTTTGCCAGAAAGGGGCCCCAACCCCCACCTTGCCCTAAAAAACGGTACGTTATATCAATTTTTATAAGTTACATTGCTTTCCAATTCTTGAGTACTCAGCCACCCCCGAAAAAAATCCTGGCTACGCTACTGATTTAAACATGCTTTTAGCTAAATATGTATTTAAAATGCTGCTGAACAATAAGTGATCGCAACTTTATCTATGTTTTCTGATGAAAATCAACTGATTACTTAAAATGATGTTTCAATGTTTCAAGCAAGGTATGACTTCACCAGTGGTATGTGTTTACTTGTAAATATATGTGTATATATATATATATATATATATATATATATATATATATATATATATATATATATATTGTACTTAGTACAACCAATTGTGCAGAAAAGCCATAAACGTAACCTAAAATTTAAATTTTTGCTAAATTTAAATCAAAATTTTGTATTTCGTGCCGGATGTAACACATTTTTGTTTGTCACATCCAGCTTCTAAATGAAAAGCTATAATATTTTAATTCAATAATTTAGGAAGCTAATTCACTAGTTGAAGAGGGGAAAAAATTGTTCAATTGTCATCAATATTATTACCTAAAAAGCTCAAAATTGTTTCGCACGGAACAAAAAGAAATTAATAATTAAAAGTTTGTGATAAAATATTATTTTATTATTTTTCTTTTTTTTTTTCACATAATACTACGAGAGATGTAACGAATAGTGATTTGGCCGAATAGCCGAATATTAAATTTTTTAAAATTTCATTTTAATTGTAAATAAAATGTCGCTTTTCATATTTGTAATTAAATACTAAATAAAGACTAATTAAAATTCATTCTGTATTATTTGTAGGTACTTAAAAACACACAACAGTATATTATCTGTAAAACTAAAAAATCTTGGTCATGAAAAAATATCATTTACAAAATTAAATACTAATAACAGCATAATTATATTTTAGGAGATTCATAATTTAATAAATATGCTATGGTAAATGTGATTAATCTGGTAAGTATACATAATCGCATCATGTTTTGTGCTTTACAGCCTCTGAGCAAATTATATTTAGCAGCTTTTCAAAATTATGTTTTTAAGTGAGAATCTGAAAAAATTTCCTACCTCCACCCAATAAAGAAATTAGAAAATCAAGTCAAGTAGTGTCACTAAGTAGAAAAGTCTGCATTTCTGTAATATTATTAAATACATTAGATTATGTTTCATTCAGCTTAAAATGCAGTGACTTAGGATAGTTTATTATATGAGATTAACATATTGAAGCATAACCAAGCAATATTATTTATAAATGCATTGAAAAAAATATTTTGCTCTTTTTGTGCCGAAATTATTCAGCTGAATATGTAGAAATATTCGGCTACAACTATTCGGCCGAATACCTGTTCAGTATTCGGCTAACCGAATATTCGGCCAACTGAATATTCGGCCTACCGAATATTCGGCAAAACTGCCGAATAGGCCGAATACCGAATAGTGGCCGAATATTCGTTACATCTTTAAATACTACTATTGAAAAGGTTTTATGAAACATATCAACTTTGAAAAAAAAAATTATATTTTTTGAATAATAGTTAGAAATATAATGTCCCGTACGTAATAAATTTTTCTGTATGACTGCAAACAAAATGCTCTAATTTTTTTTTTTAGTTAAAAATAAAGATTTTTTGTTGGTAAACTTTAATACTAGAGATTTAAAATGATGTATTGCAGTTAACTTTTCTTTCTTTCTTTTTTTTTTTATACTTGAGAAACCAAATACTACGAAATGACCCATAAAAACTTTAGAATAAAGTTTCTTTGTCGGCAATTCTTTGTCATCTCCTTTTAAAAACTTGATACATAAATTTATTTAAAAACCTCCATAGACTTATTTTTATGTACTATAATCTGATGCAAATCAACTTAAATTTTATTGCTAATAAGGAAAAGACTTCAAACAGAAACAGGCTGAAAATGCTCTTTTCTTAATTTCAGCATTACGCCAGGTACGGAGAATTAAGATATTTTTAGCATTAAATTTAAAATCTCGATTTTTTTGCATATACTGGCCCCTGGAGGTAAAAAAAAAAAATTACGTAAAATTGAATATAAATGTCTAAATCAGATAGATAGCACCATTTTATAATGTTCTGAAATAAAAGCTTGATAAAATAAATTATCTGGCAAAGTGTCAGTTACTGACCTACCTTAAATTATTTTTACCGGGCACAATGTAGTTTTCAAAACGTCACGGATTTGGCCGACCCGACAGTAACTTATGGGTTATTTCAAACAAATGGTTTTCTAACTACAAGAGGAATCGACATTATTTTGATGTTACGAATTTCTAACTGCATTGTGTTTAGAATGAATTTATATATATTAGGAATGTAACTAATATTCGGCCACTATTCGGTATTCGGCATACTCGGCTGTTTTGCCGAATATTCAGTTGGCCGAATATTCGGTAAGCCGAATACTGAGCAGGTATTCGGCCGAATAGATGTAGCCGAAAATTTCTACATATTCAGCTGAATAATTTCAGAACAAAGAGAGAAAAATTTTTTTTAAATGCATTTATAAATAATATTGCTTAATTATACTTCAATATGTTAATCTAATATAATAAAATAACCTAAGTCACTGAATTTTAAGCTGAATGGAACATAATCTAATGTATTTAATAATATTAGAAAAATGCAGATTTTTTTCTACTTGGTGACACTACTCAACTCGATTTTCTAATTTCTTTATTGGGTGGGGGTAGGTGGAATTTTTTCAGATCTTCAATTACAAACATCATTTTGAAAAGCTGCTCAATATGTTTTGCTCAGAGGCTGTAAAGCCCAAAATAGGATGCGATTATGTATAGTTACCAAATGAATCACATTTACCATAGCATATTTATTAAATTATGAATGAATATCTCAAAATATAATTACGCTGTTATTAGTGTTTAACTTTGTAACAGATATTTTTTCACGACCAAGATATTTTTGGTTTTGCAGATAATATACTGTTGTGTGTTTTTAAGTACCTACAAATAATATAAAATGAATTTCAATTAGTCTTTATTTAGTATTTAATCACAAAATTGCAAAGCAATATTTTATTTACAATTAAAATGTAATTTTAAAATATTTAATATTCGGCTGCCGAATATTCGGTATTCGGCCTAAACTATGTGCCGAATATTCGGCCTGAGCTATTGGCCGAATATTCGGTATTCGGCCAAATCACTATTCGTTACATCTCTAATATATATCCCTTTAACGCGCAATGTTCCCGCCCTAGGAACACCAAACTGTGACGTATTGACTGTTGCCAGTCACGAAGAATCGATTGGATTTCTATAAAAATAGTTGGGGGTGGCATAGCTCCACGAGAATCCTTTACTTTTTAGCACGTCTTTTCCCGTAAAAAAATTGTCACGATTATTTTTAAACAGCACTGACATCTGCTGAAAAGTGGAAGAATGCGAGAACAGCTGGATCGATTGCCCCATGCTGAAAAAAGGGCAGCCGTTGCCATCGCTCGACTTAACGACCAGCAAGATGGCGGACGATCGGAACGTTCATCGCGTGTCACAGATCTAGAGACCCTTTTTTCGACGACAACTGGCTGTGCCCGGTGAAAGGGTTGCGCCTCAAAGGGTAATTCAAGAACAAAAAGGACAATTCGCTTTCTTTCTTAAAATAGGATGTGAGGTTGTACTAACTTTCTGAAACAGTACAGTAAGCTCCCTCTTAACCGGCTTAATTGGAACCGGGGGGTGTACCGGTTAAGCGAAAATCCGGTTAAAGCGGAGAATAAAAAAAAGATGTATAATTAATTGATGGAACTGCAATATAATAAATGCTTTAATTTATTACGAAAGTTTTATAGACCATTAGGAAAAAGGTTTTAGAACCATCAGAAGTTTTTTTTTTTTTTTTTTTTTTTGCTGAAAGACTGAAAATTCGACAACTTATTGCAAGTTTCGTCATTTTCTTTTTAAAGCATCACATCGATGGAAGAAGCTGATGGCATAAAGACTTTTTCCAGTACTTTTGCTCCATCTGTATGTGATATGACGGTGGTCACTGTCATTTACTGTCGGAAATTTTTAATTTTTTTTATATTTAAAAACTTTTTTTTAAGTCAAATACGACCGGTTAAAGGAGATCCGGTTAAACGGCGGCCGGTTAAGAGGGAGTCTACTGTGTTATTTTTTGTAACGAGACGCCACTGGTATTAATTCTACAATATTTTACTGAGAGAAAGAAAAAAGGTATATTTAAAATCTACATACAATTGGATCTCGATCTGCTAATTGTAAGAGTTTGCAGTGGCGTACGCAGAATTTCTTCATTGGTGGGAGGTCTCGTTATAATTTTTTCTTAATAAATAGAAGCCATTTTGAAGATGAAGCAACCTATTCTCAAATGGGGTTGGGTGTTTTCGTACGCCAGCCACTGGATGTATAGTATTCGTGTATTCTGCATAGGATCGTCCTATATTGAACGAACCGCTTCTAATACGCTTAAAACTTCTTGCAGAAATATTGCACATACGATTTTTTAAAAGGGTGAATTTCGTTTTCAAAACTAAGTTTTTCTTGTGAATTAAAGTGCAATCATACATGCTACAACGGTTCTCTTAGAGGTCTAGGGAACTAAGATCAGATGCTTCATCTTTATAAAATATTTCTCTATAGAATTTATGAATATATGCCATAACCTTTTTTCCATAGAATCATTGATAGAACGATAAATAATTTACTTTTAAATATAAGAGTGTCCTGCTGTTTAATACACCAAAAAAATACATAAGGTATAATACAATTAGATTTGTCCCAGTAATTCTGATCGGTTTGTTCCCAGCAAAAAATAGAAGTGAGATTAAAATTAAGGAAGGTGTGCGTTTTAAACAGAGCACGGTACTGCAGCCGATAAAACATGAATACGTTTCCACTTTCGAAAGAAGTATTTAAAAATAGCTTATTTTCCCCCATCGTCTCTCCATACTAGGACTCGAATCCACACATGCAACTTCAACATCAAAACACTGGATATTTTTAAGCAACAAACACAACAGCACAAATTCACACACACACACCGTATGATAACTAGAATCAAATTCATAAGAAGTGTCTTACCGCTAATAATTAAGCGGGATGTTCTTGTAATCCGAATTGAAACAGGCGCACAAGTCTATTTTCGTTCCGTCAGTCGTTCATTGCCGTATTCCCGATCGTCGTCTGCTCTCGTTCTACAATAAAAGAACTGAAACCAACTTCTCTTCGTGTGTGCAGCACTCAGCGGAAGGGATAAGAAAATTCCCCATCGTGACGATTATTTTCCCTTCGTAATATTCAGATGTCGGTCACGGTTCGTTTGAATGTTCGACACCATCTTCCCCAAATCATGATTTAGCGTGACTTATTCGTTACACACTTTTTCCCACTTGCTAAGCTCGTTATGCATTCTAAATTACTATGAAAACGGTTTCTCAATTTAGATTCCGCTATAAAAAAAAAAAAAAAAATAAATAAATGGCTTGGCCATACCCAGGGGGTGGGTGGGGGGGTACCACCACTCCCCCGAACGTTCGATTTTTGCTAAAGTAATAGTGATGACGTCATTTTGTGAAAAATTCTGCCTTTTCCACCATTTGAAACCGCCCGAATTTTTTTTTCTGAGTACGGCTCTACTTTAATGTGTTTAATATATGTTCGGCAACTTACAAAATTCTTCAGGAAATTTGATGGGATTATTACACATCAAGGACGTAGCCGAAAGAAGACCCTATAAGCCTGTCATCCAAATAATTAATTTGCATTAAATTAATTGGATTTTTTAATAAAATAATTATAACCAAGCTTCTTTGAGAAAAATTCTGCCTTTTCAACATGCTATCGATACATCAAAAATTTTCCCTGGATACTAAACTGACCAACCGTACCGTATTATACGGGATAGTCCCATATATTGAGGTTTTATCCCGTATTTAGAATCTGTCTCTTGCCCCATAATCTTGTCTCGATGTCTCATATTTCCATCTGTGATCACCGCCAGTAAATAGCCGTCCTTTTGTCCCTTGAGATAGTCCCATATTTTGAGGTTTTATCCGGTATTAGAAGCAGTCTCTTGTTGTCCCATATATCCATCTCTCCTCATATCCCCAAAGCCGGTCCCAACTGGGGATGCCAAATTTAAGGGTCGTAAATAAATAAACAAAATGTAAAGTATTAAAAAAGGGCGGCCAATTTTGATTTTCAGGTGGGCGGCCGACGGTTAGGGGGATGCAGAAAAACCGCGAACCAGAAAAAAATGCGAACAAAAAAAAAAAAAAATGCCCACGCAGAAAGCACCCCATGAATAAATTTGATTAAATATTGGACATAAATTAGGTTTATGTCCAATATTTAATCAAAATTATTTGTGATTATTAATTATAATAAAAATTATTTATATAATTTATTATATAAATAATTTTGATAATATATTATCATAATATTTTATCGTTTAATCGGATGGATTTTGATTTCAACGTTGTTGGATCGTAACTTTTATTTAGATTGTTTTGGGACATTTGTTTTGTTTTTGTAGTAAATCCAGATTTGTTTGTTTAATTTTGAATTCATTGTTGTGGGAAGTTTTTTTAACTTCTTAAAAAGTTGCCATTGACTCTCTTCAGTTCAAAAACCGCAGTGTTTTTAAACGTTAAAAGTTTTTAAAGATAGTATTTTTGTGAAAACTTATTTTAATGTATTTTGATTGCAATGTTGTTGGATTATAGCTTTTATTTAGGTTAATTTGGTGTCGGTTATTTTGTTTTTGTCGTAAATCTACAATTACTAGCCGACAAGCCATCCAGCATCGCTGGTTCTTGAAAATTCGCTTTAAAAAATCGCCGACCAGTAAGGTAGACTTCGTGCCTCTGTTAACTGTGTCAGTCAGTCTAACAACTATACGCGTCTATGCAGTAGCGTAGCCAGGTTTTAATTTCGGGGTGGGGGAGGCTAGGCATCAAATTGTAAGCTAAAGTTGAATTGTAAACTAAGTATCAAACTGTAAGCTAAGTAAAGGGTTCCATTTCGGGGGGGGCATTAGCCCCCTCTCATGGGTGTAGCCAGCGTAGGGCAGGGTGGGGCAGCTGCCCCTCCCCTAAAATGAGCTGTCATAGGGTCTGATTATGACAAACCTGGCATTCTCCGGTTACACTCCATGTCCTGCCCCCCCCGCCCCAATGAAAATCCTGACTACGCCCTTGCCCCCTCTGGCTACCAGTGCCGCACCGACCATGGCCAGCGCCTGTGTGCGAAATAAATGAAGCGCCCCTCAGGGTTTATAACCTGGCTACTTACCTGCCTTTAAGGGAGTTTTAAAATTTGTAGTAGTTTTGAATGTTCCACTTATGATAGACCTTTTAGGTTGGCAAAGCTGGCACTGCGCTATCAGCTATCAGAAAGCCTCCTAGACCAAATCATTAAACTAATCTAAATAGGCGCATGAGATTTCTCCCCTCCTTCCTGTTTAATATAGCCTAAGAGTCGCAAAAAATCGTAACACCTCTTTAGTTACCATATATAGCACTAAAATAGTGCAGATGCAACAGAATTGTTTATGTCATGAACTGGGAAAAAATTAATGACAGCAGTTCTATTATTTTGATTTTGTTTTATTTTTCCCAATTAAGCTAATTTTGGTGTAAGATTAATTTAATTTCAGAATTTAAAAATGTATTTTCAGTATTTTGAAAATACAAAATACATTGAAAATGCATTTTAAAATACATTTTCAAAATACTTTGCTTTTTTTGTGAAAATACAAAATAAAAATGTATATTTTGAAAATAGTATTTCAAATACATGTATTTGCGATACTGCCTAACTCTGAATAGCAGTATAGCTGAACCTTTGGGTTCATAAAAAATAACACACTTCTTTCTTCCTTTTTCTTTTCTTTTTTAATTTGATAATCCTAGTTTGGCATGAAATAGAATAAATAAGCATTCTTATTTTATGCAGGTACTTACATAATATATTTTTTT
The DNA here is from genome assembly GCA_038373885.1 of Cheiracanthium punctorium. Taxonomy (NCBI): domain Eukaryota; kingdom Metazoa; phylum Arthropoda; class Arachnida; order Araneae; family Cheiracanthiidae; genus Cheiracanthium; species Cheiracanthium punctorium. Next base: position 893,809 of record JAWZYV010009160.1, on the reverse strand, counting down.
AGTATTCACTGAGAATATTTAAAATATTGGAAATACATCAATACCGGTTCAAAAAAGAAATTGATACAGATAAAACTGCCGAAATTATTTAACATTATTCAGTCCTAATTTTGACTTTAAGATTTCATTTAATAATGTACTATTCCGTTTGAAAGTTCATTATCTGTGTAGTTTCTTAGAATTATAAAAGATGTAAGTCGAAATCTAGTACGGTTCTTTATTCATAAGCATAAATGTAATTACTTGTAAAGTTATTTTCGTTATTAATAATTTCATTATCCTTTTACCATTGCATCTTGACACAATATAATTTTCGTTCTTTACTCACAGCGATAAAAATAATAAATAACGCAAAAACAATAATAAATTAGCAAATCTCTCGTTTTTAGATATCTACGTAAATTACAAATAACCACTCAAATTCTCAGTTGGCTCCTTTGAAGCTGACGAAGAACGAAAGCTTTCCTTTCGAAACGTGCGTTCTTCTCGTGATCAAGTTCAGAGACTAAGTAGGAAAAAGGGCAGGGTGAAAAGGTTTTTAAAAAGGGCATCATTATTTTAAAAGGCATTGTGTTTCTTAAAAAGGGCAGTACATATCCTCATTAAAAGCACTTCTAATTCTGAAAAAAAAAAAAAAAAAAACTAAAAAATTGAGTAAAACAATGCTTTATTGATTCATAAATTAATAATCTTTATTAATAAATTAATTACTAGTCTTTATTAAAAATTAGATAAAATTAATAAAGTTGATAAAGCTAAGTAATATGTAAAAGAATTAATTGCATTTTAATTAACTTATAAATAGTTAAGTTAATATGTCTTTAAAAGATTTTTAAGGTTTTTTTTTTCTTTTTATAACAAAAATAATCACCCAAACATACCTAACAGACAAGAAAATGCTTAATTAAGTAAACATTTTGCATAAGAAGCACATTTTAATAAACTATTTATTTGATCACCTAGTTAAGAATCATCAATGAAAGTTTAAATTAAGAAACACCATATATACCAATAGTACCAGGGACGTACCCAGGAAAAAATTTCGGATGGGGTCCAAACGGTGAAAAAGGCAGAATTTTTCACAAAAAGACGTCATCATTTTTATTTTGTTAACAAAAACTGAAATTTCGGGGGGGGGGGGCGTCCGGACCCGCTGGACCACCCCCCCCCCTGGGTACGTCCTTGAATAGTACAAACAATTAAAATATAGTTAATGCATGAAATTATTAATAATACTTCTGTTCGAAATAACCATATAATGGTATAAATAACTATTCCAGTTATTCAATATATATTCCACTACAAAATTCAGTTATCACAAAGAAAGAAAGAAAAAAATATGTTCTGAAAATAAATTTCTAACTCTTTTCAAATTAAGATGTCTTTTTAAAATTTAGACTCTGAATCAATTTTTGCATTTAAAAGGGATCCCCAAAGTTTCAAACAAATCGGTCCATTAATAAAAAAATCTGGAGTGACTCCACTCGACTTTCCGAACACTTACGATTAAGATCATTACCAAGCATTTAAATAAATTTTAATCGATGAATAATTCAAACATATATACCAAATTGAAGCTCGATCGAATGTACCGTTTAAACGCTAGCGCACTTTCAAGAATGTCTCCCCATAGGCCATAATGTAAAAGAAATCTTTGTCGTAGCCCTGTAGAAAAACTATAAGTCCTATAAACATCAAAATCAATACCGGTCTTACAATGGTGGTTTATAACATGTATACCCAATTTGAGCTCAATCGAATGTACCGTTTAAACGCTAGCGCACTTTCCAGAATTTCTCCCCATAGGCCATAATGTAAAAGAAATCTTTATTTTATCCCTGTAGAAAAACTGTAAGTCCTATACACATCAAAATCAATACAGATCTTGCGACGGTGGTTTATAACATGTATACCCAATTTGAGCTCAATCGAATGTACCGTTTAAACGCTAGCGCACTTTCCAGAATTTTCCTCCATAGGCCATAATGTAAAAGAAATCTTTGTCGTAGCCCTGTAGAAAAACTGTAAGTCCTATACACACCAAAATCGATACCGGTCTTGCGACGGTGGTTTATAACATATATACCCAATTTGAGCTCAATCGCATGCCCTGTTCAGGAGCTATCGTATTCACTCACATACACACAAACACACATACTCACATACACACAAACACACATACACACACACACACATACACATACATCTCGTAAAAAATAGCATAAATGAATTCAGAAGACCTCAAAACGTGTAAATACACCAAAATCTCGAATTCGAATTTTTTCATGATTACAATACTTTCCTTACATGGTACATGTTCGGAAAGTAAAAATTATAGATGAATGAATTTTTACACTGTTGATTTCCATCCCCCCTTCTCATCAAAGAGACATCCCCCCGTTCCCCAACGGGAGGACGGAACGGATCCCTAACAACTTCCTGCAAATCAATCAGCATCCATCATTCCCCCCCCCCCCCCCCTGCTCAGAGATTTCACGTAAAAGAGTTTATTTGTGAATTTAATATTGCCCACATTTCACGGGTATTAAAAATATACAAAACTAATTTTAAACATATCTGTAAGAAATTTTAAACATTTTTCTATCATGAATATTGTTTAAACGAATGTATTGGATTTCCAATGTAGTTTTGACGGATTATATCTGTGACTGCATGAAATTTTAAACTTTCAACTGAATTTTAACCACGTTAGCAAAAAAAAAAAAAAAAAAAAAAAGAAAAAAAAAAAAAAATGCACAAAATAAAAGTGTTTCTATTTAGCCAATTGTTTGCTGTACAACCTAAGGGTTTTTTTTTTTTTTTTAATTAAAATATTTGAAATTATACCACTAGGGAACGGGCAAAATTTCTTCATAGATTAACATGGGAATTGAGAATCCAAGATGGCAGCCATCCAATGCTCTTAAGAGGCCTCTGTAGTCGGCTTGCGGAGATTCAAGTCCTAATGCTTTGCTATGGAGAAAAGTGCCTTAACGCCTAATCATTTTTCTCAGAAAGTATTAGGTATTTTTAAATGGAAGTTTCCTGTGTGAATCTTGAGAACTATTTGCAAGGATTGTGCGAATCAGATTTGAGTTAATTCAGCAGAAAGAGATTTTATTGCAGTCTGGAATTTAGGTTAATTTTCAGACTGCAATAAAATCTCTTTCGACTCAATTAACTCAAATCTGATTCATGCAATCCTTGTGAATAGTTCTCAAGATTCACACAGGAAAATTTCATTTAAAAATACCTAATACTTTCTGAGAAAAATGATTAGGCGTTAAGGAATTAGATTAGGCGTACTTTTCTAAATAGGAAAGCATTGGGACTTGAATCTCCGCAAGCCGACTACAGAGGCCTCTTAAGAGGCAAATTTATAGAAACTAGTTGTCTGCCAGTGGTCGAAATTCGACCATAAAGCATTAAAGTTTTTTATTTGAAAGTGAATAAAGTTCTTCTGTCAAAGAGTATGTCTCAAGATTCCATATACAGTGGAAACTACGAAAGTGACCACCTTGGCTAAGAGACCATCTGTCAGTAGTGACCACTTTTGTACAATTTCACTTTACAACCACCACACTTTTCTGCGAAGACGGTGTTTCTGTAAAAACTCTATCAAATTTTGTTAAATGCAAAGGCAGCTCCAGCGAGTGGGTCATAGGGGTCATCTCCCTCTACCGACCTTGGATTTCACACGTTCCCCTACGATTTCACATATTCAGTTTGTGTTTGGAACAATTTAGGCTAATCTAAAGTCTAGTGGCCCCCTTCAAAAATTCAGTCTGAAGCCGTCCTCTACTAAAGCCAAATTATGTTCGGAATTTTAAAATCTTAAACCGTCGAATGATTGAACTCTACTTGCTGAAGCGTACCACTGAACATGTATAAATCTTGATGCCTCATAAATTTGCCCTTTTTTCGAATGGTAGTCCTTGAGATTTATTTACTGTCATCGCAAAATGTCAGAAATTAAGTTTTTTAAAAGGATATGGTAAAATAGTACCAGAATATTTTATAAGTGGAATTAAAATTCTTTTATTGCCTGCAGTTCCAGTTCAAACTTCGGAATCAATAGCATTACGATATATAAACTTGATAAACTTGGTGTACATTCTTGTTCCATTGACAAATGCTTCCTTTTATTTTAGTTTCTGATTAGTACAATGATCCACAATTAACTTTGAATAGTAACTTATGTGGTGGCAAACTATGCTATTTTTTGGTTAGCCGACGCAAATCCCACTAACTGTTTTTTCTGGAAACGGTTTAAGTCTACTTCTGAAACACTGTCATTCACTCAAAACAAAGCCGGAAATTTTAATCCATATGCAAAATAGTATTTATACACAAAATTCAATGTAAACAAAAATATCAATATACTAAAAAGAAATTTGTATGCTTATTCATTACATAATATGGAATTGGGGAAAACGTGTGGAATTAAATTAAAATACGAAATTAAATTAAACTTCCAAAATGTGGAAAGGGATAAACAACTATGTACTGGAAACCGCTTTAGGTTTGTAAGCATTGGGAGTAGATCACAATTATTTGGCAATTTTTCGCTTGCTCCTGGGTAACCGGGGAAAAAAAAAAAAAAAAAAAAAAACCTCATAGTGAAAGAATTCAAAACTCTACTGGGTAGTTATTAATTTCATTGTCATCATAGCAAATTATTTTATATAAGCTATGGTGATATGTTCTCTATTCATCAGATATTCGATTAAATGAGCATTAATAAAAGTTCAATCATCATTTTTAGGTTCTATTATAAATGGCTCCAATATGCTATCTGAGAGTTTGCTTTCGGGAATATTTCCATACACTTCATTGATATTATTATTTTCATTCCCTATTAATTACTGTATTTCTTCAATAATATTTTTGGAGAAAATTTGCTTTAGTATACTATGTGGCGAGAGACTGAAGAAATTGTCAAATTGGCGTGTTTCTTTGAAGCATCTCTTGGATTGCAACCTGCCCTATTCGGTTCGTTATTCCACAGCCTTAAAACATTGAATTTACAACACTTCGCACATATATCGACTATCTAAAAAAAGTCTTCAATCACAGGGCTAAAGCACATTTTACTCATTGGCGTTTCACCAAACTGGGGAATAATTTCACTTTTCGCAAATTTTGTTGCAATACTATAACCCTATAGTACTGCTGAAACTTAGTGTTGTTATTTCAAAATTGACACAACAATGGAACCATGGCCAGACTTGGTGAGAAATACTGCGTGCCAAATTACTTCTCTAATTTTTTACGGTGCTTTGGCATATTACACAAAAATTTTAACATTTGCACAACCACCTCCATTCAAACTTTAACTTTGCAGAATTTCGCGTTCATCCATTTGTGCAATGTGCTGCAAAAAGACAAAGGTTTTCCTTAGCGTATTTATATATACATAGATAAATAAATAACTTGTAAAAAACTTCTTGCATTCGCAAAAAGTTTGGACATTCTAGCACATGCTGTTAAAACGAAAGAGCAAAGTGTAAGGAGGGGAAAGAAAGTATGAGGCTCTAGTCAAAAGTAAAGTTTTTTTTTTCTTTTCGGGTGCAAACTGTTGATTGCGTAATGAGCCTGCTTCAGAAAATTGTTTATTCTAAGCTTTGAATGTTGTGCGATAACTCTTGATGTTTTTATTTATTTATTACTTTTGACATTTATAACATTGGGATTTATTTTAAAAACACTCAGCATTTACTGAGCTTGCCAATTACTTGTAGTTGAGTTTTTACAGTAATAATAGTGTAAGGTAGCATTTATTCGGTACAGTGCTCCTTCACAGAGCGCAAAGCCGCATGGCAAAAAACACAAATAACTTATAGATGAACTTTTCCTTTTTTTTGAGGGGGGGGGGGGCATAAAATGGTTAAACTAGCACTAGTTTTGGCCAAGATTCAGTATTATAAGAACAATCAGGCCCTTACTGCCTCCTATGGTGGCCTTTGGATTTTGAAAAGGGGCCCCTTACTGGTGAATTTAGAGGGAATAGAATATTAGGTTATGTAATATTTGAAAATTAGGCTTACTTGCCTAAGAACCATATTTAACTACTTTAAAGCTATTGGGGTCATCCTTGGGGGATCCCTCGCAACGTGTGGTCTGTGGGATCCTTCGCAATGCTACTGTGTAAAAGAGTTTAAGATTACAAATAAATAAATAATCGAACTAATTTGGTACATTACTCTTATATATATCAAATTACTTTTATTATAAAGTAGCATATCCTTTTTGGGGACGGTTCACTGGGGACCCTTGGCGATTGCAGACCAGGCCAGTCTAGGCCTGAGAGCAATGGACATTCATTGGAACACAGGGGTGTAGTTAATTGGGGGCAGTGCATTTTTGCAGAATTTTATGGAGCTTGAAAGCATCAAAATAAATATATTAAAACCTTCATTAAAATTTAATTATAATTCTAAAATGTAGACATAAAAAGCTTCTTTTCTTTCATTTTTGACTTAATAGAGAAGACATCGGTTGGATTTATGTACTCATCCAGCACTAAAAAGGAAGTGATTGGTTGTGGCAACATCTTTTGAGACAATTATTACTTAATTTTTATGATTTTTTGTTGAAGATCAGCTAAAAGAATTTAAAAAAATCGTAAACACCGCACTTACAAATTTTTTAAACTTTTACTAGGGGTCAAGGCCTCCTATGCCATTCAAAAGTTATATTAATTAGGACAGGTATGGGCAACCTTTGAAATGTTGTGGGCAAAATTTTAAGATGTTAGCGAAGTGGCAGACCAAACTTCAGGATATTAAGCAAAGCTATGGGCCATATAATTGGGAATTTATATGGAATTTTGAATGGTTTTATGTTTTATATGGGGTCATGCTACATTCCACGGGCTGGATCAAAAGCCGTGTTGGGCCTCGATTTCTACAAAACTGATACACACCCTAGCAGCAATCTTTCCTCGGGCTTTACCAGGTCTATGATCGGTGCATCGCCTGATCATCCTTAATTTTTCGTATGTTCATCTTATCCCGATGATCGAATCTATACACTGAGATCTGATAGGCGCTTTCAAGATTGCAAAGAGTAAAGCAAGCAAACAGGTTTATATTAGTCTTTCTACCAAGTAGCTGAACGGCTCGATATCTCCGTTCCTTCATTAATGTGCAAAGTGCATCATATGCACACCATATGTTTGTTTTAAAGTTGCTGATTGGCTAAGCTATTATGCGGGAAGGCAAGACAGGTGACAAAATGCTGAATCATGTTGTCCTCTTCCTGCTCTTAGCTTTGTTGTGTTCTCCTGTATGTATCTATCTTGTGCTAGCTAAAAGGGCAACCTTGCCTTAGTCAATCTCTGTCAAAGAGGGGAGACAAGGAATATTTTTAAAACAAAATTTGTCAGCGACTAAAAATTCTGGAATTTTCCTGAAAATGTCTGAAATTAATATATATATATAAGAAATTTTCCTTTGTGTAAATTTTTAATGGCATTTCATTCAAAAACTTGCATTCTTCCCTAGAACAGCCTTGAAGAAAAGGATATTTAGTTATAAAATTATATATGCATATGAAAGTACATGAATTAATTGATACAATAAAACAAATAAACAAGCTAATATGCAAATCAACGATATATGTGCCAATTTTTATCGATTGCTCAGTTTAAAAGTTTCACCAAAGGTCATAGGCTTCACATCCTAAGTTGCAAGGCGTTTGCTCTTCCGAGATGAATATACCCAGCTAGAAATGTCTTCACTTTTTTTGCAAAAAAAAGTATAGATTGTGTACAATTTGTGCATAAAAAGTGGATATTTTTTAATATTTTGAAAGCATACACTTTTTGTGCAAATTATATACAGTTTTTATGCATACTAAAAAGTGAATATTCTATATTGTGCACAAAAAGTGTATACTTTTCAAAGTATTCAAAATATTCACTTTATATGCAAATTTTTTGCACAAGAAGTGCATTTTCTAGCTGGGATTTAAGCAGTTTGAACAGTTTTTGCAAAATCTCAAATTCTAATCCAAATTTTAAGAAACTTTAGGGGCATAGTTTAAATTGTACGACCACCTATCGTGTCACTAAATTTTGCTTTATTCACTTAAGTCGTATGTGATGCGCCAACAAAAATTTACGCAGTTTGAAACGATTTTCAGAAAAAATCTCAAAATCTAATTTTTTTTTTTTAAATCCGACGATTATAGCTTAAGGTGAGTGATTGCCTATCATGTCAGTAAATTTCATTCCTTTCGCTTTAGTCACTTTTACTTGATGTGCGAACAAAAATTTACGCAGTTTGAAACAATTTTCGAAAAATCTCAAAATCTATAGAGAGATTTTAAAAATATTCATTATAATGAATATTTTTAAAAATTCGAAGCCTATACTTTAAGTTAAGTGACTACCTATCATGTCAACAAATTTCATTCCTTTCGCTTTAGTCACTTTTACGTGATGTGCAAATAAGAAAAGACAGAACGACAGACAGACAAACTTTTTTTTTTTTTTTACGGCCGTACACAGGTCCCAAATGCTTAAAACGGATAGAAATCGCAAAATCTTTTTAATTTTGAGTAGTGTACAGGAAAAGTCTAGTTTTATTTAATTAGAAACTTAAATATTCCAATTCCGAACTTGAAACAACAATCACTTCAAATTTTAGTCTCGCCAATAACGAGTCAGACCCCGTCTAGTGGTTAGAATGCCCGGCTACCAAGCGTTAGTTCTCCAGTTCGAAACCAAGTCTCGGAAGCTTGAAAAATGAAGTTCAGATGGCAGCATTAAAATTCAAAGAGAAGAGGAAGAAGTTCGAATTTGCTTTTTTTTTTTTTTACTTCTAGCTGGGATATACCCCAATTTTTATCGATTGTTCAGTTTAAAACTTTTATCAAAGGTCATAGGCTTCACATCCAAAGTTGCAAGGTGTTTGCTCTTCCGAGATGAATATAACCCCAATCGCATCGGCTTTACACCCAATTTCCCCCCCTTGCCGATGATCCAACCCTACTATTCGGGAGAGGTCATGCCCGAGCAAAATCCGAGATAAGAGCCCCCGACGCGATGAAGAACCTTGCATGGCGCGCGCTGCGCTTCCTCCCTGTCCGATCATCGGCATTTCAGGAACCGATGACTGTTTGCTACTAGGGCAGTCAAACCTTGTTATATGGTCATCCGCTTATAAGATCACCCTGCATATATAGTCACTTTTGAAAAGTGCCGGCTGACTGAATAGGAATTCTATATATTTTAATATCGCTTATAGGGTAATGCCAACCTAGCTATACCCTCATTTTGATCACTGTGGGAAGTATTTCTGAAAATTGACAAAACTATCTTTCTGTAAGAGATAAGCGATCTAGCCTTTCTTCATTGTGTTGATAAGGAAAGGGACAGTTTGCAGGATTACGAAAGGGCTTAAAAGGGGCACATTCAATGGGTCGTCATTCTTTAAAGTGTATTTAAGAGATATTCAGCTATTTCAAATGAAACAAAATTGATACAATTAACAAATAAAGCTCTTCATCGAAAATAGTGTCTGTACCATTAGTAGTTCTTCTGCAAGAGCACTCAAAATAATTCCAATGCACTAAGTTCAATGGCAGTTTAGAGACAAGCATCTATTTAAAGCACAATAGTATCCTACTATATGTAATTAATTAATGATCTAACAACGATTGCATGCTCTCTCAAAAGTTGCCAATATTGACAACTCTTGCAATAAATCGCCAAACAGGATGCAATATTTTTTTTCGAAAAATGAACCCTAGCATGATGATTTTGATGGTGATCAAAACTGTTATCCATATACATAATCCTTTGCAGATTGGCATATTTAGCGCCACGAAATATATCATCTCGCCTTGCTGGCAAATATCCAAGCTGTACTAGTATAACTGCTATAATGGCATAGTTAACATCGTCAAATATTTCTACTGAGCAAATACCCAAGCTGAACCTAATCGGCATTACCATAATCTGCATTTTAATTAATTTTCATTTCCAAGATACAGGGTTCTATTATTTTGGAACATACAGTTTAGATTCACCGTGCTTGTCGAGACAGCCTTTAGCCAGATGGTATCTGATGCCTAAATGGCACTTTTAAAATCTGTTACAATTAGTTATTCTGTTTTGGAAAAACGAATAATCGGTAATTCTAAACTCCTGTTACCTATGAGAACTTACTATTTGAAAATTGTCAACTTTGAGTAACACCCTTTGAGTTATTTATTTCACACACTGTTTAATTTAGCATAAAATTGGTGTAATTCTACTTCATGCTTGACAATTTCACGCGATTCTACATGCCTGGAATTGCTTTGTTGCAAAAGCATGAATGATCTTATGCTTGCGAAAATTGCTAAACCTGGCAACCATTATGCTTATTTTTTTTTTATTAATATCTTCTAAAATAATTTGATTTTTGAAATTTAAGTCAGCATATGGGCTTCCGCGGAATTTTCCGAATTCGTGGACACCTTCTTCAAAACTCCAATCCCCACGGTTTCAGAGGAGATAGCAGAACAAGCTTTTGACAGCGACGGCAGTTACTTTTTTTAAGCATAGAGAGATACTCTTAAAGGCCGTGACGTTTCTCCCATAAATTTCGGTATATCAATTATAAAAAATCAAGTTTGGTTTTTAAAAAAGGATCGCAGGAAACAAAGTGTTAATTGTGCCATCTGCAATTGACTTCTTAGATAGTTAAAGATAACCAGTGGCTGAAAAGGCTCTTTTAGCTTCTACACATGTCGGTTTTACTCTCAACAAAGTCACGAATGTAAGACAAATGTTGTCCTCAAACTCCTTCATTTTCATATGCTGTCTTTCCCTTTTTAGTACTTTCCGGATCTGCTAAATTGGTATCGGACCCGACAGTTGTCTTAATGATGCAGGATCCACCGGATCCGGTTTTCTGCACTGTAATCCCTACAGTAGAGGAGATTTTAATGCTTTATTTCTGAGGTCATACAAATGAATGGTAAAGTGTTTACTTCAACTTCCTAGCTTCTTTCCAATTCAAACAAGCATTTGAGAAGAATTTAAAAGTGAAATTCTCGTGGTATTTTTTGGAGAAGCAGAATTATGTGTTAGTGCTATAACAAAATTTTAAGTTGTAAAACAACTGAAGTGCAGTTCAGCATAAACAGTACGAATTCCACATTTTCTCTACAAACTAGAAAGTGCCATCCTCTTTGAAAAAATAAAATTTAATAACAAGAACCAGACACGGGAAAAGCTCAAAGATACTCCATAAATTTTATTAGCAGAAATAAAAGTTTCATGCATCTTGAGGCTCAATCCAACAAAAGTCCAATTTCATAACTGAACACTCACTGCAGAAACAATTTTGTTCTTCTTGTAATTTTCAGCATCAATCTTCACCTCCCTCTGAAAATGTAAATAACTACAATTAAGAACAGAAAACACTAATGCATTAAAACAGATAAATCTTAGTACATACATAGGACTAGACAAGAAAAATAATTTTGAAATTATGGTTTCTATTAATCAAACAAAATTTGAAGACTTTTCTCAAGAGAGAAATAAAAGCTGAAAAACATCAATGGGGACATGTTTCTAAAAACAGCATTTAACTGTTTCAATTTTAAAAAATCACTAATTATATTTGTCAGCCATTAATAAAAAAGACACTACTTTTGAGAGAAATATATTTAAATATATATACAGCCAACTCCAGTTATAGTGAACCTCTAGGGACCATCAAACTTCATCCATTATATCCAAAATTCACTAAAACCGAGGTGTCCCATGGTGAACAGAGATACTGTATGTAAATCGGGACCAATGGTATGCGTTCACTATAGCCTAAAGTTCACTATATCCAGAGTTGACTGTAATATATATTAAATACAAGATAGTCTTTATACACTATATTAAATGCAGGTGAGACTGGCATTTAGTATAAAAAAATATGTGAAACTGATGCTCAAGGCCATTGCTAATACTTTATATTCATTCATTATTATTTAGTGTGGTGGAGTGGGTGGATGCATAGCATAGGGACACATGTAAATTCTATGTTAAGAGTACTATTTATAGTAAAGAACTATTTCTCTTTTAAGATACAAATGCAAAGTATTGTATAAATAGAAAGATTTATAGCTAAAATTTTTTATTTAACTCCCCACGCGGTTGTGCCGTAAAATCCTGACAACTTTGTTCCAGTTTACACAGCAATGAATCTATAACTTAAATTACTTATAACACTTTAGTATCATAAAATTTGTTCTAACATTTAAGCTTGTTAGTCATATAGGAGCTTATTTTTTAATAATTACAAATCTTTCTATCAAGAATTAATTTTTTAAATAATTTTAAAGCTGTATGAAAGTTTTACCATAAAAAAACTTTACATTATTTGCCCATCTTCAAGATGGCGAGACGGTTGATGAAACAAGCAACCATATTCCTTGTGCTTATGGCTGAATCTAAACAATGACATGCCACAATGTGACAAGAGATGCAAAAAGTCTTATTAAAAAGAATTCTATTCTATTAGTTTTCGCCACGAAAAATTACTGTAGAGATGAATCTTGGGAGTTTACAGAAATTCGATTATATTTCCTTTTGACGACATAAAGCAGTGTTGGGGTGTAATCTAGATTTTAAAGTCATTTCTTAATTCTTTTTTTTTTAATGACCTTTTACAACAAATAAAGATTTAAATACAACAATAAAAATGAACAAGAAACAAGAAAAACCACCAGATTGATCGGAGAGAAAGATTGTAGTAAAACTAAGCTTTTAGAAAGTGTTGAATTAAATTAAAAAAATTAGAAAATTTTTAGCAAATTTGACATTTGTTTGTTAACGACTGAGATCTATGGTTTAAAAGTTTATTTCAGGAAACTAAGTGCTAGCAGAGCTACATCATAGGATGATTTAAGAATTTTCTACAGAATCAAAAAATGGAAGAAAAGTAGACATACCATTCAATTCATCATCTGCTTCATCATCATCGTCGTCATCCTCGGTTTCAAAAGTATTATCCGGAATATCATACAAACGAATGACAGGCTATAATGAAAAAGTGCATAGTAAACAATCTTACATTTTTCAAATGCCAATAACTTTTTACACAAAGAACTAATATAATATAAGAACTAATTTCTCAATGAGTTAAAAGAAGTGAAATTAAAGCTGCATCATATTTCAGAATTTATTTAAATTTACAGATAGCAAATCAATATATATTTATTATCTTTTGCACATGTTCATTATTATATTTGTGATAAAACTTCATAGAATTAGTACAGTCTGTCTACAGTGTGATTAAAAATATTGAGAGATTGTTGCTAATATTGTTACAGGGTTGCTACCCAAATCCTGAAATGAAATTCCCTGTCCTTTTCATGATCAAAAAGGGGACAAACCCGACATAGAGCAATAACGGCATATAAAGCAATATAGTATCATCTCCTAATATTTTAAATAGTTGTGCATCTTTAATAATATCACATTGATTATTAGCTTAACTAAATTAAAATTATCAACTTAACTAAATTTAGGGATGAGAATGCATGAAGAGAAAAAAAGAGCGTAAGCTTGAATTTCACCGTTAAAATATTTCGACGAGCATCACACACTGTTTTCCATAAAATATCAATCGCAAACCAAATTAATTATTTTTATCTTGATTAAAATAATTCCCAGTACTCATGCATAAATAAGTATTTAATAATCAATTTTAGATAGAGAGTGTTCGATAGAAAAACAGGCTATCATTATTTAAAAAGAGGATTTTAAGCAAATTCCCCATAAATCTAAGGTCAAGATAAATAATTTCATGAATGGATTTCTGACAGTCTCTTTATGTACAAATAAAATAACATAAAAAGGCTGATTTGGAAGGTTTAATATTATTATTATTTACTTATTTTTTTGCAAAACTTCCATCAGAAAGAGTAACAATTATATTGCAGTGTAATTAGTTGCATTGACATAAAGTCTTAATTTAATTAAAAAATAAATATTAAAAACTGCATTTACCTTTACTTAAAAGAAAAGCAGTTCTTTTTCTCATAGTCAATCTATGCAAATCAATGTCTTATTTAAATCACTGTCATGATTTTTTAGCTTAACATTCAAAGTTTCAGAAGCATTTAAAATTCAAGTTAAGTTATAAACATAAATTTAAATAAGCATTCAAGTATTTTGTAGTTGCATTAGAAATGTTTATAAAGAAAGATTGAACTTGAGTTGGCAGATACGAGATTCGGAATTCTGCCATGATTATATAATCTACATATTGTTTTTAAATAAAAATGGAAATAATTAAAATGCGGAATTCCGCGAATCCGCAGAAGATTTTTATCCCTGTAAATTAAAATTATTACTTATATTGTCAGCAGTTTGGTCCTTAGTAATGGCAAAACGATTGATGAACAAGTGCCTGCTCATTGGGGGAAAAGAAAGCAAATTTTTAATAAAATAAATACTTTCACGGCTGATTCCTAGTTTAGGGTGCTTCTTCGCCAACGAGGCGATAACAGGTATAATGTGGTAACCTTGGCAACTTTAGTTTGCGTTCTGGCAACCACGTGGAAATCCGACATTTTGTTTCTGTAGTGTGCGTTTTTGCCTCTGACGGGACTCTTATTTGATTACATTATTAAATTTATTCTACTAAAAAGAGAGGGGGGGTTGAGGGGGGGCTGTGCCCCCCCTCACATAAAAAAGTAATTAAATTTTACTAAACCGAATCTATACGTACATGTAAGCACTTGAGACGTTTTAGTCGATGTTGTTAGTATTGCTTTACATGAGTTAAGCCGTTCTCGTTTCTTCGATTTAACGCATGCGCAGCTGTGTTTGTATGGGAGCAGAATCATATATGATATATTTTAGTCTTTAGTTTTGGTTCGAGAATGTTTTGATACGGCTTGTGTTAACGGAGTGCATGCTGGGCGGTTGGGTTTGAACATATTCTATTGGTTTCCAAAAGCCATTTTTCTTATGCAAACTCCGAGGGGTTAACGACAAACGTTTTCGGTTCCTTGTAATCGTATTTTTCGGATCTGTTTTTTGGGATAAACTTATTCTTGTTCGTTAATTGTGTTTGTGGATTTAATCCTCTGTTCCTCACTGCGGATTAGATGCTTTTTGAGAGAAGGTAAGCGTGCTTTTCTAAATCGCGCGGTGTATGGTTGTGGCTAAACGAAAACTTTTAGCATTAGATTTTAGAAAATTCATTTTAGATTTCAAAAAATCTCTTTTTCTTGAATATATTACAAAAGAACGACTGATTGCAGCTAAAGGAAAATTTTAGAGTTCAGTAAATCGGTTTTAGATTTCAGAAAATTGCTCTACCTGAATGGTTTATGATTAGTGTTTTGATTTTAGGTTTATGGTTTAGTGTTTAGATTTTAGAAAATTCGTTTTAGATTACAGAAAATCCCTTCTAAAATAGTATCCACAAACATAAAAATTAAAAAACCACTATGACTTGTGAGACTACGAATATGATTATTTAAATAAAACAAAAAATCAGTTGTTCAACAAGTTATGTAAGTACAATAATTTTTGTTGTTTAAAACTTCAATATTTATGCTTTTCAACTTACTTATTTTGTGTATTTATCGCTAATTTGGGTGCGTTCTCCCGTAGTGTCTTTGGGAGCGTTTCAGCTCCCAGAGACAAGACGGGAAAACGCACCAAATTGGCGATTTTTGAAAATGCGCCAAGAAGCACCCTAAACTAGTACCCACTTTCACTAGTAAATCTAAAGATTTATTTATTATTATTTTTTAAATTCCATAATCTGTTGGCTGATGTTAGACAATTCAGCAGATTGTTCTTCCATAATTTTCTGTTTTTTCTTTTGTAATATTTTGATCTGCTCAGAAACTTTTCATTTATTTCTTTTTTCATCTTGCAACTTTTGTTGAGCATCTTTCTTTCTCTACAAGGCTCATGGTATCGACTCCTTGCAGATTTTGCAAAAAACAGAGTACACACGAGGTGACAGCAAGACTAAACTGCGAGAAAGAGTAAAAACAAACATGCGACCTGTGTCTAGCAGTGCCCACATACAGGCAGATGGGGAAGAACTAGAAGGGGAAAATCCACCAGGAGTAAGCGCAAAAGGGAATATAGCCCTTTCTAAAGGAACGTTCCGTAGAGAGATTATACGACAGAGCGGAGCTGAGAGGGGGAAAAGGGGAATACCCTTTCTCTAGCGAGCTCTCTTGGATGCATAGGTATACCACTGGCGCCAATCAATCGCTTCGACTGGCGTGACTCCGGCTTTTCAATAAACAAGGTGCAGGTTATGGTTCGCGATCTCACTTTTTACTGAAATACGCAATACAGGTATAATCTTTCAGAAACAAAAATTTAGAATTTGTATTAATTAAAAAATATAAATGACTTTTTCACTGCAAATATATCTTTCCCTGTACTTTCCCGGTTTTCATGAAAATTCCTCATTTTCCCGTTTTTTTTTTCGTGATTTCTAAATTCCCTGAGTTTTCACGGTCGCGTAGCAACCCTGTGTTATCAAACTGTAATGCCACTTTCCTGTCATACAGAGTTTATTATGGGGTAATGAGTTTCACAGTTCTTGAAAAACTGTGCCTTTTGACCTTGACCACAAAAATGAAGTTTCTTGGTAGCACTGGAATTTTCTGCCTATTTCTATGAGGGAACAAGTTATAAAGTATCTTCCAAAAATTTCTATGACACCATATCATGCCCAGAAAACTATAAAAGAGACAGGGCAAAAAGGGGGGGGGGGGAAGAAAAAGAAATTGACTATCAACACACCTTTATATGAACGGCAGTCAAAAGGGCAAAGAAAATGTTTGAAGAGGCACACACCTCTTAAAATACATTATTCCTCACCTTGTTTGGATCTTTCATGATAAGATACTTTCCTTCTTTCAGTTTCATGCAGGTATCAATAATGCAGCGCAGGATACCCCAAGCATTGTCCATGTTAAGGTTAATCTGGTCAGCAAACTCCTTTGGCTTAAACTGTTGAGTGCCCAGAATAGCATGCTTAGCAGAATCTCTCACGTGAACACGAGACACATAACTGGAAAAAGGAAGAATTAATTTCAAATTAAGCTTTTAAAAATAAAATCTATGTCAATAGTGTTTGAATAAAGCTCATCAATTTTTAATATTTCTTAAAGCACATAAAAAAGTGAAAATGAATCAAGGTAATAAAAAACATTGGTCAGTTTAAAGTTGAAGAAAACATTCTATGCACAGCAAACAGTAATGTAATTTCTAAAGTTCAAAAAAAAAAAAAAAAAAAAAAATTTCTTATAAAAATAATAGTGCTTCCTAATAATAATATACAACATTTTTGGTAACATTTTGGAATATATTCATGAGGGGAAAAGTTAATATACCATTCAGTATATTTCAAATGATTATTTGCATAGCATTATAAGACATATGCTTTCTATCAACAACCATTTCAGTTAATTCAGATTCAGAAATTCATTTAATTTTTCAATAAATTTTATCAATATTAATTTGAAACAATTAGCAAATATAGTTAAAAGATGACTTGACATTTGGAAATAGAAGTTGCATTTCTACCATTAGTGGGACACTAAAGAAAAAATCATAAAAATAGCCATTTTCATAAATTTTTACAGAGCTATCTTGATACACTCTTTCCTCTTTCAAACTTCATTTCTTTACTTAAATTTAAAAATAAATCTTTCATTAATTTTTAATAGGTCACTTATTATTTAACTATCCATCACTGTACTCCGTTTTTGAAACCAATGTAAAATTATAGTCAGAAATGACCCATGCTTCCAATGGGAACACAGCAAAAAAAAAAAAAAAAAAAAAAAAAAAAAAAAATTGTATACAATATCCCCCCCCCCATTAAAATGATTATTATCCTTTAACTAATACATTAGAAAACAAAGTATCCAAAGAACTAATCTGTTGGTCTAAATTCGGTCTGTAAAAGGTTAAATACATAAACTATTAGAACAGCAGGGTTGTTATTACGGGAGAAAAATGGGTGAGAATTTTTCACTATAGATTTGGCTTGGGTAAATACTCAGTGGGTAAGGTATTTATAAAGGCATATTTATTCCTGCATCGGGTAAACACCCAAAATCAGGGCATTTAAGAATTTTAGTTATTTTTATATTGCATGTTACAAGACTTCTAAGTCAGGTGCAGTTACATGCAATAAAAGTAACCCATTGAAGAACAATCATGTCCCCAGGATCCCACCCCCCCTACCTTTTCTTTTGTTTCATAGACTTTAGGAAATCTTCAGAATACACATTTACACTCTGTGTTAAACTTACAACTGTTTTCTTTTCTTTTTTTTTTCTTTCTTTTGAGAAACCAATTTGTAAGAGCGTAAATTTCTTGCAGTAATAATTTTTTAATGCAAGAGAGAGAGAGAGAGAGAGAGAGAGAGAGGGAAAAAAAAATAAAAAATAAAAAAGGCAAGATTAGTGCATTCTTGCATTTTGGTGAAAACACTGAACAGACTCTCAGTGTTGACAATATGACACTGAATTTTATGAGTCCCTGTTTATGTTTCCATGTTTCGTAATTATCTTTATTCAGCATTTCAATTCGCTAAGTTCCAATCGCCATTTTGAGGATGAATGATGCAGCCTTGAAACGAATGTTAAAAATCAGCAAATAAATAAATTAATCCATCTGGTGTCCATAACGTTTTAGAAATGTTAGCAGAGTTATGGCACAAATATAGTAAGCGGGGGTTTTTAACATATAACATTTACTTTATTAAATTAGAACTGAAGAAACAGGCACCTCACATAACAAGGTAACATCAAGAAGGAAAAAGAATGCGTGTGTGAGCACAGTTACAGTTAAGTAGATAAATGTTTACTGAGGGACACAGAATTCAGAAGGATAAGACATTGCACAAAAAAAAAAAAAAAAATTTCAATACTCAACAATTTTCTTAAGCTGTAGAAATTTTTATGATTGTAACCTATTCATAGAAAAATACATGTGATGCATATTGTACAGCTTACTTAATATTGTAACAATAGATTAAAGCTGTTGTGAACTAATAGTATTTAAATATATGTAAAATTATGTTGCATTTTTTGGACACATTTTTCGCACAATTTTCAATAAAGGGGGTGAGAGATAAAATGACATAGTCATTAATATATGTACAAGAACACTATTTGTCATGAACACAGCATTTTTTTTTTAAATAGGAATGATTATTAATATCGCAAAGTTTTGCAGATCTTATAGTTAAAGTATGTTACTCTTCGAAATGTTGTTCAACTATTAATCAAAAATCCATTTCTCCCAATATATTTAATTTTTTTTGTATTATTTATATTCATCATAGCTGTTGATTGATAATTTTTAAACATATTTTAAAATCAGTCTTATTAAAATAAAGTACACTTGCACACCAAATTTTGTAAATTAGGAAAATAAACTAATAAAATGTGTATTAATGACAGTAAAATATCAAGCGAATGAAAAATGATTTCTTACTGGGAGGCAAGTTCTGTAAATAACTACAGCATTGGTGGAATTTGCCCTGATCTAGTAAAAAAAAAAGTATTTAAGGGCCACACAGTGGGCAACCCTAATAAATGTGCCAAGTAAGCCCAGCCAACGAGCCTTCAACATAGATTTTGTGCTAAATAGCTAACTCTATCCAACATGCTGAACTTTGGGCCAGCAATGAGCTAGCTCACTTTGCGCATGCTTGAAACTGGGAGAAAAATGTATCTAGCAGTCTTTTTAGAGCTTTTCAAATAATTCTTAAATAGCATAAAATTTATGCATTTTTTAAATAAAAGCAAATGATGAAAATAAATATTTTATATAAAGGGAAAAGTTTTTGAATTGCCAGCTGGGACAAGCCCTTCTGATCCTTAATGATGAGCTGCCACTCATGATGGTATTTATCAGATTTTTGAGTAGTGTGATGAAACTTAGATTCCCCTCCCCCTCCCCCCCCAGTCAATTAATTTTGCATTTTCACACTATTTAAGAGTCAAACTACAGTAAATATTTTTAATGATTTTGTTTAATAATAGCTTTGTAATGTTTTCTTAAATTTTTGAAGACTTAAGTAATATTGGCTTGTTATGCTAGTGGTACATGAAATAATTTATTGAAAAAACTATTACCCAAATTTGATTTGATCAGATCCAGCCAAGAGAGCTTGAACAGTCCACTTAGCTAACTTGCAGGAATTGTTTTTCAGTTCATTAGCCAACACAGCACCTCTTTGAGTATCTAATTTTTGACGCCAATCAATGCCACCAGATGCCTGAAACATTGCAATGAGATACAAATTAAAGAAGGATTGAGATAAGGGGATTAATGTACTAATAAAGACTTGTAATTAATTAATTGTTTCAGTTTTGTGAAGTTCATTTTTTATAAATTAGAAGTGCTTTTAATCAGTATGATTAGTGCCCTTTTTAACAAACACAGTGCCTTTTTAAGATAATGATGCCCTTTTTTTTAAACTTTTGGGTCATCCCATGTTAAATCAACACAATTTTGGGAGATTTTCAAACTTAATGTCTCAGATTTTCATGATTTTTGGTATGCAGTAACATATCATAAACTTAAGATAAAATACCAAATTTCAAGTTTATAGCACAATTATTTCTGAAATTATTAAATAGTTTTTTCATCATCAGGGTGCTAACTTGAATCAAAGAGCAACAGGTTGTATTTTTTTACTACAAGGGCATCAGGGTGCTGCACTCCATTGATCATGCCTAAAATGAGCCCAGTTTTAACTTTCATTAAAAGGTATGTAAATGGAATGTAGAATTCTTTTAATTTTAATTAATAATATTAAAATTATTGTATCAAAATCTGTACCTATGCTACATTGATATAACACATCTATCTATTAAAAAGGTGAAACATATCTGTGAGAGTTTTCATTAACTACTATCAATAAATGTTTCATAAACATACAGACCATTTAGGGAGATCTGAATTAAAAATCACCTCTAACGACAAAAATTGTAAGTATACTTTATTATCATAAAATCCTAGGAATATGAATACAAAATAGGTGCCTATTTTTAATCCTACAGCATTGGAGATTTAAATTAAGAAATTCTGAAGAAAAAATTGTCATTCACAAGAAAGATGGAAAAAACGATTGAAATAGGATTGTTTCAGCATCATTTCCTGTGCAATTTTAACTGACAAAAATCCATTTTCTATTTTGCCGGAAATCTTTCATACCTGTGAAATACTAAATACAAACATAAGTTTTGCTTCCAAAAATAAAAAAATATAAATGATTTTAAAGAAAATTTAATTTTGCCCTGCATTTCCTTGGTCTTCATGAAAATTCTTTTTTCTGTTCAACCCCTCCCCCCCCACAACTTCTAAATTCCTGAATTTTTGCAGTCGTGTAGCACAACCCTGTATTGAAAAAATTACATTCCTACTTCAATTTATTATCAAACACGGAAATGTTAGTTTTAGATGTTAGTTCTCAAAAGTTGCTGTACTAAAATTTTAAACATAAAACCATCTCAAGATATATATACATCCAAGAACTCATAATATTTAGGCAAGCACAAAATTTTAATCTAGTTTATAAAAATTAATTTTTTTTTCAACACTTCATAAGTCACAAATGAATGCCTCATATTACCAGCCTTACTAGCCTTAAACAACTTACCCTTGGATCCCATTCATTCAGAGCTTTGATATTAACAAACTGCAATTCAGAATTAGGACCTAGCATCACAGCATCATGCTCACAACGGACAATTAATTCAACACCATCGCCAAGGTCCCATGAACGATATCTAATAAAATAAATAAATAATAAAAATTAAATAAAAAACATGGTTCACAAAAATGTTTAATTATAATGTTAAAATTCTGAGTAGACATAGCGGGGAGGGGGGGGGGGGGGTTGTACACTGAAAAATGGATTTCTTCGTTTCCTTTATAGGGCTACTATCAGTAAATAAGAAAATATAGAATTTCTGTGCCTTAATCTATAAGACAAACACAATAAAGCTTGTCTTCAGCAGACCCTTTATAAGTGGAAACTCATCTTAAATGTAAATACTTTCCTGTTTCATGAATTTTTATTGCATTGATTTGTACTATTATTCAATGAAAATCTACTTTAGGAAAAAAAAAATATTTTAATCCCTTTCGATTTTGTTTAAATCAGGCTTTTTCATGAGAAAAAGCTAAAAATCTTCAGTGAAATTGTGAGGTATGGATACCTTGCAAAATACCAGTTGTCATTAAGTTTAAATACACATGATTTAGCATAAAACAAAGATAAGAGTTTTTGATCAAAGATCACATACTTCACTCATTTTTTCCCTTTCCTTTCATTGTTTTAAAAACTTTTTTTTTTTTTTTCAAGTCACAAAGCCCCCATGATGCAATTTTTAAGGCCTTATGCAGATTTGGGCACCATTAAGAAAAATATTAGCAGAATAAACACCCAATTAAAAACTAATAGATGTTAATGGAATGCAACTAAATGTTCAACTAAAGTAGTTTTTAGTTAAAGACCCCGTTGAAGAAACAGGGCGACACAGCAATATTGTCACAGAAACAGAACAATCCTCTGCAGACAAATTGTCTTCAACAGAGTTTAAAAATGCACTGAAGACCACTTTCATGCAATTGTAATTTTCAACTAACAATGTTTAAATGCACCCACAACTTTGTGTGTACATGAATGCATAAATATATATATATTGTACTGCAGAACATTTTTTGTATTTCTGAGGCTTATCGTAGAAAGTATGACAAAATTCTGGCACTGGGGTTGAAGATCTACCAAACTCGGCTGAACTAAATTAGTTTTAGTTTTCTGCACAACTAAAATTAATTTAGCTGAGCAGAGTGAATTGGACTTTTGGTTAACAACTAATAGTTTAGTTGTAGTTTTCAAATAACAACTAATAACTAATGGGGTAGAGAAGTGAAGAATGTTTATTGGCACAAGAGCACAGAATTATGGATTCAAGTTCTTTACCAATGGCTACTATTTTATTTTTTTTTTTTCTGTATGTAAGCTAACGCTTTTATTGCTTTTATCCCCTTTATTTGACGAGGATTTTTGAAGATTCCTGACACAGAAACAAAAATAAAGTTGTATTGTCCTAAAAAGGGAAGGGTAAGCATTCAAAACTTTGGGATATTTTACTGCTGGATTATGAAATTAATACATAAAAGAATATTAACCCATAGCTACTTACTTCCCAGAGGGGGAAAAAAGAGAACACAGAGTGCGAGATACAACAAATCATGGTATTTTGCTCGCATAAGGGATTTTACATTTAAAAAAAAAAAAAATGCGTTCCAATGATTTAAAATACAGAGATCAATACACAGATGAAGAAATATATTACAGGGGAAAAAATGCTTTTATGTTAAGTATTAGCAAAATTTTTCAATTTTATTTTTAAAAATAAATATTAACATATTTTGAAAACTGAAATACTTAAAAAAAATAATAATAATATTAAAATAAAACCAGATTAGACAGATTCTTTTCTCATTCATGCAAAACCAATTTAGTGCAAATCAATTACGTTTTTAAACAGGATTAGTGCATTGATTTTTTAATTTTGCTTACAAACTTCAAATGCATTTAAAACTTGATCAATTTTTAAAAGTAAACCGAAATAAGCATTTGCATTTTGTAACTGCATTAGATATATGAATAAAGAAATACAAATAGGAAAATACTCATTTATCTAAAAGATGCAAAAAGATTAATATTGTGTTGGCAGCTATTAAAAATTAGAGCAATATAAGGCGAAAATTCTTCTTGTAAAAAAATATACATATAACAGTTTAAACATAATTTCAGGACATTATTTTAGGGGATATTATGTCGTTAGAAGAAAAATATGTATTAAAAATACATTTTAAAAACAATTAAGAAATAAGGACTATATACCTATAAGCAACAGAGGCAACTTCAACCTCTTCATCACTTTGGAGAAATGGGTTTGGATTTTCAAAAGAATACTTTTCATCACCCTATAATAAATAAATTCATGTTATACTTATTAAAATTCAATAAGTAAAAAATAATTCACAAAGACAAAATAAACCCTTTAGAAACAGCAGGTGTCTACAAGATAAATTTCACTTACAGAGAATCCAACCTTCCCGGATATTACATCGGTGTAACAAAAAGAAAAATTAAAGAGCAGATAAACGATATAAAATATAATACACAAAGTACAGCCCTCTCCCACCTAGCCTTAAAAGAAAATATACATATAGATTTCATAAATATTAAGAAAATAGCTAATTACAATAACTACAGTTATAGTTTGAAACGGGAAGCGTTGTAAATAATGATACAAGAGGGAGCCGTCAATGACATGACACATGCACAGATAGAGGAGATGTGGCTCGAGTTGATGAGACGGGGAGCGAGCCGAGCCAGCTCAGTTCCAAAGATGGCAGTGACTTAGCTGCCGAAAGCACTAAAATGGTTCGTCTTTTTAAACTTTTACGGAGATTTTAATTGGCTTTTAATAATTTTATCTATAACTAGGTTTAAGGTAGTTTTTTTTTTAAACAAATATTATTATCTTAGTTCAAACTCACAAATTGTGTTAAATTAACTTAGTAATGAAAGTGAGAATTTGATAAATATTTTACATTTCCAGTGGTCATGTAAAAATGCAACAGTTAACAAAATATACAATATAAAGGACACTGTGGTACAAACACACAAAAAATATATTAAAAATTCAGTAAACTGCAAAATTATGTCATGCAGTAAAGCAAATTTAAGTTGCATAAATAGCATTGCATATAAATTATTACCATTTTTAAGACTTGTTGAGAGAAGTTATGATTAATAAATGTGGCCTCCAAGGCTAAATTACGAGGAGAGTTGATACTGTTACCCTCTTCATGGGGAGGTTCAGCAGCAGTTTCATTCACAGTAAGTAAATCTGAAATAAAAGGTTAAAAGCAACAGTCAGAAGCTAAAAGGATAAGTAATTTATTACACATATTGCACAATTAATTTCATCATCAATTGAAAGTCAAAATGCAGTGTATCATTATTTTCTTCTCCCCCAAGTAAGTTAATAAAACTATATTAGGGGAAAACAAAAAGTAATCAAAGTTTAAAGTACAGGGTATCTACCAAATTTCTGAAAGTCAATTTTCTGACTTTTAAAAAAATTCCTGACCAATGCATTTTACTTTGGCAAAATGCACAATGCCCCTCCCTTGTTTTTATATTTTCATATTTTGTACAACTTCTTGAAATCAATTTTAACTGAAGTATACAGGATTAAGCTTTCATCCATTGAGAAACAGAAGTAGTCGCACTTTCTGATAGAATTAACTAACTGTTTTTGGAAATAAGATCCTAAGATATAAGTTACCAAGTAAGCTAATTTGTCTTTTACCCTCCTGTCACAATGGATGAGCCCCATTTTCCCCTCCTTATACAAACACATTGCTTGATGCTTTTGCGGTCCGAAAAATGCATTGCAGTTGCTTTCAGTTTCCAGTCTGACAATTAGAGAGAAAGGGTTAAAAAAAAAAAAAAAGGACAACAACAACAAAAAAAAAAAAAAAAAAAAAAAAAAAAAAAAATTGATTCTTTTGGAGAATTTTCAGGACCCATAATCCAATTTCCCAGACTTTCAGGACCCATTTTCCAGACTTTCCGGAGCAGTAGACACCCTGAAATAATTTTTTTTCCTCAACTAGGTACTTTATTTAAATAAGAAGTTAATTAGAGAAGAATTGAAGTGCATGGGTTTGAGCGGGTTAATGCATGCACATCTGTTAAATCAGAGTGGTAGACGGGACCTTATATTGCAAAAGGAGTCTAAAAGCAAAATTTGCAGCATGGAAATCACAGAATTTTGGATTTCAATAACAGATGAATATCCCCTTTTAAGTGATAAGGCTAATTTTAATTCGATTTTTGACACCACATATGTGCAAAGCTGAGTTTTTGGAGGTCACTGTAACAGAAAGCAAGTAAAGAGCAAGAATCGAAGTGGCAAAAGGACAAAAGCAATGATTTGGAGGCTCATCCGTCACATCAATTATTAATTTTGTGTTAATAAAGTAGAAATACAACAAATAATGAAGACACAAAACCTTTATATATTTCTATCTCTTACTAATTATTAATCATACTTCCATTTAGGGTAGGGTACCATGGAAAATTTTAATTGAAAAAAAGGCATCAAAATTAGGAAAAGTTTGAAATCCATTACAGAGCAGCAAGAAAAATCAATATGAATATAACACGCATAATGAAAATTAAGAGCTCTCTCTCATATTAAGATGATGTAGCAAATCATTCTAGCAATCATTTCAGGATGATGTAAGATCATAATCCAGTGCATTATTTTGGAATCTTTCAAATTTCAGGGAAGCCAGTAAGTGGAAATTAGAACAATTTAATTAAATCTTTTTCTTAGCAAGACAGTTGTGTATAGCATGTTCAGAGCACTGATATAAGATTAAGGAATGTTAAACAAATACATAAACTTAAAATTTTTTATTTGGGAATACCTTATTCCCCCGTACATGATATATATTTCGGTTACACACATAACCATCTTCAGTCGTTTCTGGATCTCTCACTAAAGAAACGACTGAAGATGGTTATGTGTGTAACCGAAATATATATCATGTACGGGGGAATAAGGTATTCCCAAATAAAAAATTTTAACTAATTAATCCGCCGTATTAAATAATGTTTTATATGTTTTTATTAAATACATAAACGTTTAATAATCTTTGGAATTAAAGAAATTTTTTATTTCCCTAAGCTTATTTATGTAAAAACCAGAGAAGATGTGCAAACATCCAAACATTTTTCAGTCCAACATTTCAGAGTAAAATTATTTGACACAACACAGCACAGCACATTAACAGTGCTTTAAAAAGAGTACAGTTAAATGGGAATGTTTCAGAGGAAATGCAACCACTTTCAAGTTCAACGAAAGCATATTTACCAAATTCAGAATCATCTCTTTTATCAAAAAACAGCTTGTTTCCAACACGCTACAAATAAAAAGTAAGAACAAATTACACAATGAATAAAAATTCATGCATAAGAAAAAATTCTTCCAATTTAAATTTAATGAAACCTTTCAGGCACATACCTGAACAACAACATCCCAAGAGTAGACTGATCGTGTTGCACACATGAGTGTTGCAATAATGGCATCAGTAGCAAAAACATTGCCTTCTGATTTTGTTAACTAGAAAGAAAAGAAAAAAAGTTTACTTATAATTTTTAGTTGAAAATACCTGAGTGAATAATAAAGAGCAACAGAGAGAGTAACTTAATATATAACATTTTATGCAGGTATAATGAATCACAAATTTAATAAATACTAACCTATACATACATGAAGGGAAACCTATACATACACAAGGGAAAACATAATGCTGTTTATTGTTCTTTAGTATGAAAGACACATAGATGAGTGATATTATCTAAAACAGACAAGGAAAGTGACCTTGTACATTAAATTTCTCCCTTTTCTTTTCTAATTTACCGGTATTACTTAACCTTATTATAAATAACTACGTAATTTTTAATGCGAAGTCACTGAAATTTTTAACAGAAAATATTTATTCATTTCTGATTCAACTGCTATCTTTCAGAATACCAACAAACAGCATTGAAAACAAGACAATTTTATAAAATATAGAACTGAAGCTATCAACTATGATAAATGAACTTACATGACGGATGATTGGATCATCTGTAGTAGTAACTTTATGGAAAATCCTATTGATTCTTTGCAGCTGCTTCTCTAATTTGCAAGTAACTCTATCATATGACTTATCATAGAACTCAACAGCACCACATGTGTAACTAAAGCATGTAACGAAGAGCTTTAATCATATTTATAGTAAATATAAATATACTACAATATAACTATATAATGTTTTCAAATAAATCAGCATAAAAATATCTTAAATTACACTGATATACTTTTATCTTTCAATAGGAGGAGTGAAAAAGTTGATAGGACTTTTTTATTCTAAAGCTAATTAAAAATTAAAAGTTTGCTTAATCAGTAGTTTTTGCTTTTTAAACATTTTCATGCAGCTATGTTTTGAGAATGAGCTGCAGCTAAATATAAGTAGCTAGTATAGTTTTAAAAGAAAGCTATTCAATCCATAAATATAATTCATTCATATATGCATGAATAACATACCTGTAATTATGGAATTTTTGCAAATAAAAAACAAAAATTTTGCAGGGGTGAAAAAAATGAAATTTTGAAATATCACTAGAACTGTTTATAAAACATTTTTATACACTTAAAATTTATATTCACTGTTAATTAAAAGCTACCCTGTTGTAATTTCAACATCTGACTGTCGTTTTTCTGTCCGTACCAACAACATTATAAGTACTACATATTCTGGGTCTATGTTATGAGAGTTGGGCTCCGAATGCTCTGTAAAGCTGTTTCAGCAAAGGTTGGAAAAGAGCATTTATTACCTCATAGTATGTCTTTATAATTGGGATCTTCATTCCTATTTACAGATTGCAACATTGGACTATGAAAGTGGGTGTACCCATCAATGAGCTTCTTTTGAGGAAATACTCTGAAAAAAGGACTTTTTGAAAAAAACTGAATAATTAATTTAAAGTGGTCAAACTTGCAGCCAGAGATGGGCAAAATAATTAAACAATATGAAAAAAGGCTTTAAATGTTGTATCTAATTTCAAGCGCACAGAAAATTTATAGAAAGTTTTATTCACATGCAGTTTTTAGCATTGTGTTTCGATCCAAATCCCCTGACTTTGTTGTTAAATAGCTGCTTTCAAGCCTTCTAATTTGTTCCACAAATGTTGAGCGAATGATGACTTGCATCTTCTAATTTATTAATTAATTTGATTAATTTCGGGTACAGCTCAGATACAAAGCTTATTTGATTCTTGAGTTTACATTTTAGAAATTCTGTAACATAGTTTTTTTTTTTTTTTTGTAAAATAAAAAAGCTATATTTTGCACCTATTCACAAAAATAAGAAATTTTCGCATAAATTCACATCTATTTAAAAATTCCTTGTATTTCACATCTATTAGCAATTATACGAAATTTGCTAGAATTTGTATCTATTTCACAAAAACGAAAATTCTGTACCTCTACTCATAATTAATCTGATGAATAATACTTTGCAATTATAAAAATAAATTTTTCCTGTACTTTCTCGGGTAAAATGCTACATTATAAATGGGGGTTTCTACAAAGGGTACAGTTAAGCACTTTACATGCAATATCTGAAGAAAGAATCTTGGTAACAAACTCATAAATACTATTTTAACTAATGAGCCTTTTTTAAACTTTCGACAAAAATTTTCCTATAAACATTTTTCTTATACTTAGCACTGATAATCTTAAATGATTAAGTTGCAAATGCTATGGTATTTTTGGCAAATAAGAAACATTAAATTCATTTTTATTTCAAGGTTTCAAATACAATAAAAATACTTACACATCCTTTCCTTCACCAACAGCAGGTAAAGACAACTTTCCTAATCTTGGAAAATCCATCTCCTCAATGACTTGCCATTCAGGTCGAACTGTAACAGATGCATCTCTGTTTTTAACAGGAGCCTGGCCTTTGTTATCAAACTTATGTCTCATTTGCTTTTGCCATTTTCGGACCTGCTGAATGCGATCCCTAGAATATATATATTCTCATGTAATTCCTTCATAACAAGAGGAAAACATAACTAAAAAAATAAAGAATTGATAAATAAACATATAGTAAACATTTTTTTTTTTTTTTTTTTTACTAGGTAGGAGAAGGATTTATGATGAAGTGCATTTTCTCTCTATTCTAAAAGAAAAGTAGCTCCCACTGCCTAAAGCTTGTCATGCCATCTCTTCCAAAATTATGGGGAGTTGAGTTTCAGTGAAGGTGTTCACGTATTCAAAAAATTTTGGGAAGCTATTCTGCCTAACTAAATTTCAAAATTCGAATTATTTTAGAAAATAATATTAAAAAACCGTAAAAAGGAGCATAGCATCATAGATGCCAGGTTTGGCAATGTGCGTCAGCATCAAATCATTCATGCCTTTGCAACAAAGCAAAAAAGCTATTCTGAATCGTGTGAAATCGACAAACAATCGAAAAACATTGAAATAGAATTACGCAAATTTTATGTCAAATTAAAAAGTATGAGAAATAAATATGCCGAAATGTCATACACGAAGCTCAGAAGTTTCAAATAGCAAGTAATTTCTCTTAGATAATGAGAGTTTAAAATTACAGACATTATTCGTTTTTTCAACTAATACAAAGTAACTAACTGTAACATTTAAAAAGTGCCATTTTGAAATCACAGGTACGATCTGGTAAACGTGCTAAAAAGTAAAGGATTCTCGTGGAGCTATGTCACCTGCAACTATTTTTACAAAAATCAAATTTATTTTTTATGACTGGCAACAGTCTAAACGTCAGAGTTTGGTGTCCTCACGGCGAGGACACCGCACGTTAAAGGGTTAACTATGCCATTATAGCAGTTTTAATACAGCTTGAATATTTGCCGGCATCATGAGATGAATGTTTTGCAGTGTTAAAAAGTGCCAATTTGCAATGGATTATGTATACAAATATATGGAGGAACTTGGAGAAATGTATATGACAGGAGAACCATGTAAGGTCACACACTTTCATGGCAAGCTTACATGCAAATGATTATCGATTAGGCTTAGCTTATGGATAAATTGCCAAATAATGAAAAGTCGCCATTGGTGGTAGATATCCCAGCTGTAATGTAATTATTAGGAAAAAAAAAAAAAAAAAAAGGAAGTACTGTTTTATTTGCAAACATAAAGAGAAACAATGATACATAATTCGCCAAATACGTAGTAGTTGCATAAATAAGTCACCAAATCACGAAAAACCACAATGCAAATAAGCAAGGTGTTTTGTGGGTTTTACATATTTAAAATATTGTGAAGTTAAAAATTTTTATGTTCCAAGGAATATGAAAGAATCAAGCAATGGGTAGCTCAGTAATATTTTATCTGATCCAATCTTCTGCTTTTGACTGTGAAGATTATGCCTTTTCACAAGTAAGCTTTATTAGGGACCGAATGCCACATATGAAGAGTGAGCGAAGTGAGTCTAGGGGGCCTTGGTCCCCAGTGTTTTAAGAAAAAAAAAGACACTTCTGCGATTCCTACTGAAGTTTTGCTCTGTATAAGTATTTTTTTAACTGAGTATAGTATGCATAGAGCTATAGAACAACATAATATGAAAGAGATCATACTAAATCAAATATGATAATTTTGTAAAATTATCTATTAACACCAGTGAAGTCACGTGGGGGGTGCAGACCACACTGGATGACACGAGCAGAGGGGGTGACACAAAAAGAAAATAATGGTTTTAAAATTTTAATTAATTTGAAAAAAAGATCTAATTTGGGGTGATGAAAGACACATGTTCTGTGCACCTGTAGAAATAAAATGTGTTATACATATTTTAGAAAGTGATTCCATCAACCTTTCAAGTTATTAGGCAAGTTGGAGTGTTTAGGCTGATTTTATTTTTTACCAACTATGCGAAAAATAAAATCAGCCTAAACACTCCAACTTGCCTAATAAAATGTGTTATTTTATCATCTCAACTTTTTATTGTAGAATTTTCAACATTTTCCTCATAAAACAAAAATATAGCAGGTTGTTCTCAACTTATGTGCTGTCATTTTATCTGTATTCTGTTCCACTTTTAACCAGGAGTGTAACTAAGAAATCTTTCTCTTTCTGGGGAAGAGGGGGCAGTGGATCTGGGACAAAGGTTGCGAATGAGGTGCTTGACTAAACTGAAGGTGCAGTAAAAAATACACACGGCTTTGCTTAAGTCAATATTCTTTGTAGTAAGTACAGCAATGCAGTGACTGTAGATTATTACCCTATAAACACTATAAAACATCTTATTTGTGTAGCGTACAAAAAAAAAAAAAAAAAAAAAAAAAAAACCCTGTTAAGGATTTTGCTTATTTTTATGCAGGACTAACTTTGACTGGCCTGTGTATATTGGTGGGGACACCGGATGTGTCTGCACCGGAAGACACTATGCTTAGCGACGCCTCTGATTTACATCTGCTTGTTCTTCTGTATTGAATACCGTACATATTATTCCAGCTGTGCACGAGCACAGCCAGCTGTCGTCAAAAAAGGGTCACTAGATCTGTGGCACGCGATGAACGTTTCAATCGTCCGCCATCTTACTGGTCGTTAAGTCGAGCGATGGCAATGGCTGCCCCTTTTTCAGCATTGGGCAATCTTTCCGGCTGTTCTCGCGTTCTTCCATTTTTCAGCAGATGTCAGCGCTGTTAAAAATAATCGTGACCATTTTTTTTACGGGAAATGAATGTGCTAAAAAAAAAGTAAAGGATTCTCGTGGAGCTATGTCACTCGCAACTATTTTTTTATAGAAATCCAATCTATTATTCTTGACTGGCAACAGTCAAAACATCAGAGTTTGGTGTCCTCACGGCGAAAACACTGCACGTTAAAGGGTTAAAAAGTCCTTTGACAAAGGCATGCACCCCCATAGGCAAATGCAACTCATGAAGGCTTTCCATAACGCCAAACTAACATGTACACAGACAAATGGGAAAAACTAAATCGCAAACTTATAAAATTTGCAGGTAACTTACAAAACGCTATGAATCTACCAGCATAAAAAAATCAGTTTTACCTTTCTCTTCCCTTTGCCATCTTAGATAATATCTGCATCTGTTGTTGTTGAACTTGCTTCATGCGCTCTCTGTTACGCAAATTACGTTGCTGAAATAAAGTTTTAAATACAAATAAAGAAAAGTAGCTTAACAATACATGCAAAATATAAAAAGAAAGAAAGCGTAACACATTATATTAATACACCCAATAATGTAATGGGTCATTCCATGTCAAATCAACACAGCTTACAAACTGAGCCCCTTCTAATTTTTTTGAAAATTGGCACTGTTGTTGTCTATTATGAGCTGTAGCGAAATATCAAATTTTAGATTCCTACCTACTTTTTTTTCAAAAGTTACAAGTTTTCAAACTTTTGTAAAAAATGAAAAAAATGTGATACTTTACCTCATAAAACACCACATAACTTCTGTTCTATTTGTGCTACTGAAATAAATGAGGTCCCATTTTAAAACTCTTGGTACAAGCTTTTCAGGGATATATAATATGATGTCAAAACTCTAATAAAAGATCTAGGTCCCTTGACCTTTGACCTTGTAAATCTCAAAACATGTCCCTTTTATTTTCCTTGAATTTTTTTATATTTTAACCACCTATTATTGTTTTATAAGATTACTGATTTTCAAGCTCTAATTGGCAAGACTTTTTAAGTTATGAATTTTTAAGGAAATAACATTTGCATCTATGTGCAATGCAGTACTATCTATTTATTGATATTATTAGTTCTAATTATGGAACATTTCCAAATTTTCATTCTTATTTATCTACATAAAAATTATGTGAAACAGACATTCTTACTTAGCTATTTATTTATGAAATGTATACATAGTGTTCATATTTTTAAGGCTGATATGTTATTCATGCACTGAATAAATTAGTTTTAACTATTTTCTTTTTTTTGGGGGGGGGGGGGAGTGCATAGCCAATGTGATTGATTCAGTGACTTTTGCTGAAATTGTATAAGTTCTTCCTGTAACAGTGTTTACATCAACTGTTTTTAATATGTTGCTTCTAGGTACAGTCAAAATATCTTCCTTTACAGGATATGCATAAGACTGTGGATTTCAATGTGGATGCAATAGCATAATTTTAACTTCTCCAGTTTCTTTAAAGATGTTCAAAACATTTCCAACCCACCAATTTCCCTTATATACACACATTACAAACCCACAAATATCTGTCAAGGGTAGTTTTGCTGGAGATCAGGGGCGTAGCCAGAAATTTTTCATGGGGGAAGGGGGGGTTAGGACTACTGCAACTCATATATGTATACATATGTGTGATAATGTAGTGAAGAATATACATTTTGTATGGTAAAAAATTTCTCATGGGGGGTTATGACCCCCCTAACCCCCCCATGGCTACGCCCCTGCTGGAGATACATGCAGTTTTAAGCATTGAGGCCCTTGATTGGTTTGGTTTGTGGAATTACGGCCGACTAGCTATGCGAGGGCTCTAGGCCGAGGGGTGAGAATGCTCTCCGTGGGGGGACTTTCTAGGGGTTTCTAACCCGTATTTACGCGAAGTTTCAGAGGGAACCACAGAAAACTCCGAATGGTTAGGTTGGCGGATGTGACCTCGCCTAGATCCAGAGTGGTCATCCAAAAACAAGATGGCGTCACATTTCGATGCTGAAGTACTTGTATCTCAGAGATTGGCATGCTCTATTCTTATTGTGTTATAAATTTGTATTCAATAAAAAGGAAAAATAAGAAAAAAGAATTTTTTAAAACCAGCGTTTTTGTATTTAAAATACAGGGATGAGAATACACAAATATGAAAAAAGAGGAAAAGTGCGTGAACGTAATTTCGACTTCGAGCAAAGTTCAAGCGCGTGATGCCCATTTTTGATATATATATATATTACAATTATTTGATATCAACAATACATATGTTACAATTATTTATTAAAATATTTTTATTTAAATTATAATTTTTATTATTTTAAAAAATTAAAATTCATAAACATTTATGTGCAATTTTAGATGCAGAACATTCAATAATGAAACAGAGGTTATCATTATTTAAAGGATGATCTTAATCAATTTTACAAAATCTACAGTCAAGACAAAATCCTAGCTTTACAAAACAATTTTACTTTATTCTTTTGAAAGTGAATGCAATGTAATTTCTAGGAGGGGGGAGAATTACCTGATTTTCTATGAACTGCCTCTCATGGAATTCCAGAATGTCATTAAATATTTCAAGCTTCCATAGATTTACCACAATTCATTATAAAGTAACCCAAGAACACAGAATATGGCACAGCAAAAGAAATATATATCCAAAATGTTAAAAGTAATTTCAACTTTTCTCTTACATCAGACAATAAAATCTATCCTGTAACTTTAAAAAGTTAACACTAACAAAAATACATGGATATTTCAAAAAATTTAGGCCATATATGTTCCCATTAAAAATCTGCTGAATGCGATCTCATTTACTTTTCTCTCTCCTAACAAATGGGAGAGGGAGGAGGGGAAAGCAAAATTACGTTTATTTATTATTAAATAAATATTTTATATAGTAATAATAGTCGTTTATTTATTATTAAATAAATAAACGACTGTTTGGAAGGTCAGGTCAATGGCAGAGGAGGGAGAGAGAGAGAAATTCATTTCTTTTAAAGTAAACAGTTCTTTCCTCTTCCACCGGACGGGCCAGCTGTTATGCTGACAATGCATAATGCGTGCATCGGAGAATAATTGTTTGTTTTAAGCTTGGCATGTTGTGGGATTTATCTGATGCCTCAAAATTAATTCACTACGAAAGCAATTAAAAAAAAAAAAAATGCAGATTGTAGAAAAGTCTTAATTGTGATTTTCTTTGTTTATTTCCGCAGCGTTAATGCGGTTTATGATATCCAAATGATTGCTTTCCATAACTGGGGACAGAAAACCGCAAAACGGATCAAACCACAACATGTAATAAAATTCAGCGCTTCCGCTTATCGAAAGGAACAAACTTCGCGGAGGGTCTTTCGACTTTTGATCTCCTCATTGAATATTCCCATACTTCTTCGATGCGCGCATGCTTAGCAAGTTGCAGCGCTTCCATTGGCTTGGAGGAGTGGATCATAAAGGCTTCTTCTTGGATTCCAATCCTGCAAGATTTTTGAATACGCAATAAGCATGGCCGAAGACGAATACGTGTTGGGGCTAGCAATACGGTCTTGATATCGGTAAGCAAGATGTATTTCGGCGAATACATCTTTAAAAAAGAAAATTGCACTGAAAATATTTTTAAACGCGGAACTTAAACACACGAAAAAGCGGAAAGTAATGTCTTTTTAAAAACGCGGAAAATAAAAAAAAGCAAAATATGCAGAAATAACCAAACCGCGGAATTCCGCGGAAGATTCTCATCCCTGAAAATAGTACTTACTTTTCATCTACAGTTTGGGGATCTTCATTCAATTAATGCTGTGAAAATTCCATATTTTTCTGTTACTAGGAAAATGTTTTAAACTCATAATCTATGTTTACGTTTTTTAATTTCACGTGTTCTAATCAAAGTCGTCCTATTCGTAAAGTGAATGCTTATTTCAGCGAGAAATTATTTGGTATTCATGTACTTTTTCGCGCTGTTTCAATCATCAAATGCATACCTGCCAACATGCAATTTTTGAAAATCTTACAATACCACGGTGTCAGGCAGTAATGCAATAAATATGCCTACTAAAGATAAAATGTAATCAAACACAATTTTTAAAATTACTATTCAAATTTAGTACACTATTTTTCATACATATGCACATATAGGAAAGGAGGGGCATTTATTTGGTATCTTTAGAGTACAAATGTTCATAAGTAGCTGATTTGGCTGCTTTTAAAAAATCCTTATCAAACTCTTGCTCATAGCAATGGCCTTTGAGTTTCTTTTTGCAATTAAAATGTCTTCATTAGACAAAATACTATGAAATAGTGTTCTATTTTTCTTAACACTGCTAAACAAACATTCACAAGCAGCATTACTGTGTGGTATAGTCAATATGCTTAGCATAACATTCGATCATATTTAAATTTCCCACTAGCAGCTGTTAATTTTCTCAATCTCAATTTTTAGCCCATTTTTTGTCCATACTTTCTTCTGATTGAACTTCCTCGGGCAAATTATCAATTTGCAAAATTGAGATTGAAGCTCATCCCTGACTTCATCTACTAGCTTGCAAACATTTCCACATACTTCATGTGAGCACATATTTGGAAATAAATTTAAAAAATAAACTATATCTGAAAATGATTTGGCCTCACCATGGCACAAATGGTTCTGCCACTGAAAATGGTAGATGGCTGAAGTGTGAAGGTCCCGGGTTTGGGTCCCATCGCGCGGCTGTCGATCCGGAGTTTTGGTAGGTTTTCTCCAGATGTAACGTGAATACGCGTTAGAACCCCTTAGAAAGTCCTCCTACCAAGGCACCCCCTGGCAGATCGCCCTAGTGTAGCGTTCCCATAATCACACACAACAACAACAACTGAAAATTATTTGTCTGCAAGATTATTTACGTTTGATACTTAGCAAGATTATTCATGTTTGATACGCAATTTTGATGTCGGTCCTATACACAGAGCAAAAAGCAAAATTGCATCCCCTTCGCGATTTGACGATACACGGAGATTCCTTTGTAAAAGATTCAAGGAAAACTTTATTATATTTGTTTATGTTTAATTTTCGACATTTCAAATTAATATTTCACAACTTCAAACTACACTGGACAATTTCATCAACACGTGTTTGTGATTGAAAGTTGTTCTTGCGCTTGCGCTTACGGATGGGAGCCAAGCGGTATTGGGAGGGAGATATTTCTAAACGAATGCGCATCCACCTCCGTGCATGCGCAGCAGCAAACTTTGCCAAAGCATGGACACTCGGCATGTCAGTTAGGAACGCTCCCATCCCACTTCTCCTAACACGTCACAAGCCAAGCCGCGGGTGGGAGGGAGAAAAAAAATCTGTGAGCCAATCATAGCTTTCGCAGCATCGGAGATCAGAGGAAATTCCTATTTTCCCTCTCGGGTTAACAGTAACACAGCGTATCAGTGGAAGAAGGCAGAAAAGGTAGAGGAGTTAGCGTAAATATGGAAAATAAAACGATCTAGTGTTTTTACGTTCGACGTAACGTCAATTGGTGATTTAAATTTTAAAATACTCCACAAAACCACTAAATTTTAAAACATAAAAAATAAAATCACATTAGCCTAAACTTTGCCAAAAAATCGTACAATTTTGCCTTGCGGCCGTATAACCGTACAACTAAGCTAAAATCCGTACATTGTACGGCCAAACCGTACAAGTTGGCAGGTATGTCAAATGTGCCGAGCAATAAACGATTTAAAATCAAGACGATAGATGGTGCCTGCATCGTAATATCTGCTAGAGTGGAATCAAGTTCCGAAAGAAATTCTGTTCTGCGAGAAAATACAGCTTTCCACTAATATGGAGTCCAGGCCTAACTGTTTCAACGATACTGAAAACATCAGA
Source organism: Cheiracanthium punctorium (assembly GCA_038373885.1). Taxonomy (NCBI): domain Eukaryota; kingdom Metazoa; phylum Arthropoda; class Arachnida; order Araneae; family Cheiracanthiidae; genus Cheiracanthium; species Cheiracanthium punctorium. Next base: position 855,628 of record JAWZYV010009160.1, on the reverse strand, counting down.
TAATTATTTGACTATAATAATGAGTTACATTGCTTGTTCTCATGTTGTTCTATGGGCAAGTCAAGTGGCAAAGAATATTTTGACGTCACACGTTATAGGATAATCGAAAGTCACTATAACAGAGTTCAGCAGAATTTGTAGCCGAGCCCCCTTAAACTAAAATCCTGGGTGCGCCACTGACAAGAAGAACTTATACAATTTCAGCAAAAGACACTAAATCTATGGCATTAGCTATGATCTCCCCCCCCCCCCCATCCCACCCGAAGAAAAGCAAATAGTAAACAAAACTAATTTATACAATGTATGAATAACTTAACAGGCCTAAAAATATGAACACTATGTATGCATATCATAAACAAATGGCTGAGGGTGAGTGTCTGTTTTACATGATTTTTACAAAGATAAATAAGAGAAAAATTTGGGCACTGTTTTCATAATAAGAACTAATAATAACAATAAATAGATAGCACTGCATTGCACATAGATGCGAATGTTACTTCTTTAAAAATTCGTAACTTAAAAAGTCTTGCCAGTCACAGCTTGAAAATCTGCAATCTTATAAAACAATAATAGTTGATTAAAATATAAAAAATTCATGGAAAATCGAAGGGACATGTTTAGAGATATTCAAGGTCAAAGGTCAAGGGACCTAGATTTTTTATTCGAGTTTTGACATCATATTATATATCCCTGAAAAGCTTGTACCGAGAGCTTTAAAATGAGACCTCATTTATTTCAGTAGCACAAATAGAACAGAAGTTATGTGGTGTTTTATGAGGTAAAGTATCACATTTTTTTCACTTTTTTAAAATCTTGTAACTTATGAAAAAAATGAGGTAGAAATCTAAAATTTGATATCTGGCTACAGGTCATCCCCAAAGCAGAATGTTTTGCCATGTTCTGCAACGCTCTCTCAACTAGCCAAAAATGTTCTGCAGGAAATATACCTTAATATACAGAGGGCTATTATGTTAGGATATTAGTAAGCGTAACCTATATCTAAAATATTAAATGAAATTAGAGAAACTTTGTGTAATTATCAAAGTAACAAGGAAATGAAACATTAACCGAACAGATATATATATGTAGAGCTTAAAATTCCCGGAAGAAGGAAGAAGCTTAAAATTCCCGGTCGCCAGTCGCCAGGTGGCGATTAAACTTAAAAAACTGGCGATTTACGACTTTCTGACTACCGGCCAGACGAATTCTATCGTTTGTTAACTCAGGTTTCGCACTAGACTGAGGGATTCCGCGATTCTTGCAATGCCACACAGAATCCCCCTCAAAACAAACAAACAAACAAAAAAAAAAAAAAAAACAGTAGCGGGCTTTTCCTGTGTGCTGGGTTGTTCAATTTTGATGAAGCAGCTAAATATTTAATGGGATAAAGAATCAAATATCATTAAATTCTATTGTTATCAAAATCATTTGTGTATTATATTGCTAATTTTGATATTTATAATCTGCTGAGCTCATTCTAGGCGAGGTCAGTGGTGCGCCGCGCCCCGATGCCCTTTAAAAAAAAAAATTCGTTAGCGCCCCGATGATGAAAAACTAGACACCTTCTTTTGCCAGCGAAGTTCATTTTAATCTCTAAGAAAGTTTCTTTAGCCCTTTTATTTGTTTAACTGTTATTTGTTTGCTTACACCTAATGTGTTAATGATACTTGTCAAATGAAAAGGAGGAATTTGCACAACTGCTATGGTAATAGAACTCTCCTGCCCTCTTTCCCCCTCCCGGAAGCAGGAGGCCCAGTCCGGGTAGTAGCGGACCTTGATGAGAAGGGGGATGGAAATCAACTGTGTAAAAACTAATTCATCTATAATTTTTTTATTAATGGACCGATTTGTTTGAAAATTTGGGGATCACTTTTAAATGCAAAAATTGATTCAGAGTCTAAATTTTAGAAAGACATCTTAATTTGTTCAAAAGTTAGAAATTTATTGTCAAAACATAATTTCTTTCCCCTTTCTTACTTTGTGGCTTAAAGTTACAGAATGCTTTGTGGTTTTCTTTGTGAGCTAGACGGGGAGGCAAATGTTCTTATCTCCTTTCCGGCTATATCAATATTACCACTTAAATAGATGACCAGCTGATAATTAATATCAACGGAATATTTATTATGGCTGCATGATAATCCTGAAAAATTTTTTAGCTATTGTTGTCTATTAAAAAAAAATTAATTAAGAACTCGAATTTGTAGTGGAATAAATATTGAATAACTGGAATAGATATTTATACCATTATAGGGTTATTTTGAACAGAAGAGTTATTAATATTTTTATGCATTAACTATAATATTTTAATTGTTTGAACTTTGCAAAATAGAGAATGAAAATAAAAGTAAAATAATTTTCTCAATAAAAAGACTTTTGTTCCTTAAGACTTCTGGGTATTTCATATTTAAAATCTTTTCTCTTCCTTTATAATCTTACCCCCCCCCCCCCTCCCTACAACCAAATGCTCAGAAGTCTGGTGCACTTCAGACCCTGTGTCTCCTTGTCATGAAGTATGCAAAAGTGCGAGTGCAAATATAATGAGACGTTTCTTTGGTGACGATGGGCCTGGAAAGTTTATATGTGTTTGCACTGCTGACATTTTATATACAGCTTTCTTTCCATCTTTTTCTGGGGAGTTAAATGAGTATGGAGAAAAAGAACTTGCAGAATTCTGTACAGTTTTTAATAAAATATATTGAATTTTTCGATTTTTCAGAAGAGATAATCGGGCCAATAATTTAAATTTATCATACGCTATCGATGTTAATTTTTATATAAGTAAGGCTAAATATTCTTAATTGCAACAAAAACCATAAAATATTCAAATGTTGCATTCGCAAAATGTCGCAATTCTCAAGATTTTCAGACCGATGTTTCGAAATCGCGTAAATTTTCGGACCCGTTTATAGTACTTTTGCATTTCTAATTGCATCCATAATTACTTAAAGCATAGTATTATCTATAATAATTTTGAATAAACTGTAATAGGAAGACCAGTTTAACAAAACAATCGTTCACAGCATAAACTTGCAAGAGCGCGAAACATCCGGAGCATCGTTACTGCATTTGCTGCGGCGGTAAAATCTGAAATTATGAATATTTATTAAATAATTTGCAACCATGTAGTTACTAAACATAACTTCTGACATTGCAGTATCAAGATCGACAGGCGGAATTGCTTAATCTCCCTTTTCCTTTCTAAGTATGCGTGCATATTTGTTTGAAAATCCTGATCGCGTTTTCTTGTTGTGTCAGCAGAAAACAAACATCGGAGAGGCACCTTTAAGGTCAGCTCATAGCTCACGAAAGATGAAATAAAAAAGCTATTTAATAAACATCCTATTCAGAAAGGGTAAATTATTTGCAAAAATGCATTTTAACGGGTTGCATGTATGAAGGTCTAATTTTAGTACTTGTAATTTTGAAGTGGCCATTTTAATCGATTGTATTTTTGTAAAGGAGCCGTTTTAATCCAATTTTTTTAAAGGGGTCGCACATAACAATTCTCAGTTTTATATGTTCCTATAATTTTTAAAAATTATAGGAGTATTACACTCAAAGCAAGGAACTTTGTCTCGAGCAGACATATTTACCGGGGGAAAAAACGTAGCTAGAAAATGAATGTGAATTATATTGAAGTGATAAGCGCTGTCCGTTCTCCACATGTGGGGTCCAAAAAGGTGGCGCTCTCCCAGAAGGAGATGATCAGGCGCCTTTTGGGTGATAATTCACTTTTGACTAATTGCCGCCGTGTCATCCCCCCCCCCCACACACAAAGGAATATATTCTTTCTATGCCTGGATGCAGGAGAGGAAATGGTATCCCTCCAGATTGCTGTCTGACTTTTGAGTTTAACTTTCTGTTTAAAGTGATTGATTTCTCCCCTCTCTCTCCCTTTTCAGTCCTCATCCGTAATTGTTCTGCAGTGGAGCTCTTTGTTCTGCGACGCACGTCGCCGATTTCGGCATGGTCTGCGTTGGGGCAGGTCATAATGGACAATTTTCTGAACCCCTGGTTAATGGTAACGAGATTTTACTGAGTGGTATTTATAGTACCTGATTAATACGGAATCGTCCTCGTTGATGCATAGGTTTATGAACCCTAGTGGTATCAACCAGCTGGAATGTGGTTTCATCCTCTTCATGGTAATAAGCATATTGGCTTCCAGCACCAAACTGTGATTGGTATTTATCTGAAAACAAAACATGAATAAATCAGAAATCTCATAATGCACAAAATGAGAAATACAGTAAGCTGTCATGATCCGATTCTTAATTCAAAGATAAGGAATTTCCATAAGCAGGCTTTATGAGGCATATAGATATATCTCACACCGTAGATAAGTGAAGGCTATACTACAGAGTGTGCCCAAGATCAGGGACAGGATTCCCGCCTCTAGTTTTATGGTTGCAGCTATTGGACGAAAATTGGACAAAAAACCAGATTGGCACTCTCATTTACCTTCTAACAAGGAGGAGTACTGAAAGAGATTAATGATCTGGAGAGAGACACATAGTCTATGGTTTTAACTGATTTGTTTCCTTCTAAGGATTTAAAAAAAAAAAAAAAAAAAAAAAAAAAAAAAAAAAGAGAGAGAGATTGGATTTTCGTTGTATTTGTTAAACAGATAAGAGCAAAACTTACAGATTAAGTTAAACAGATAAGAGCAAAATCCAGTTGTTTATTCCTGCTTAAGACTCGATTTTTGTTCTTTCTTCTTTTTTTTTTTTATTTTTTAATCTTATGCAGGGATGTGCCAGCTGAAATTAAATTTTGGAACAATTTGGAGCAAGAAAAAGTCACTTTTGGAGCATAAGAATGTCAATTTTAAAATACAAAATTTATTTTTGGAGGGAAAGAGAAAAGTCAAAGAATGGCAATCAAAAAAATGAAAATTAAGGAGGTTCTTAAAAACTCTAATTTTTTTTTAAAAACCAGTTTTTTTTTGGGGGGGGGAGTCAAAAGCTTATGAAGTAAATAAAAATTTAGTTATTTTATACATTGCTATACAAAATATCTATTTTAAATCAAAAATACAATATTTACTAAACTATATTAACCCATTTATGCCTAGCATCCCTTTTTTGGGATGGCATTTTCGCTATCAGTCGAAAGCGTTATTTATTTTTCCTAGCCTTTATTCACGAGTATAGAACCTCAACTCCACATAATATTTTAACATGACCCAGTAGGATGTTGACATTTCAATTTTTATACATAATGATTTTAAAATATATCATCCCTTGCTCAAGAAGTTGACATCAGAAATTTATCTATTATTGCTGGTATTAGCAAAAATCAAAGAAAGTCTCAAACATATCTGTGCACAAATGGGTTAACTACCATCAGCAGCTAATAAAAAATTTGGTAATGAAAATATACAAATTTATATAAAATTAAATTTAAAACAGAGGTCAATTTTTACTCTTAAGGCATTGGAGGTTTAAACAAAAGGATGCCAAAGAAAAAATATTCATATTTAAGATTAATAGAGAAAGATTGAAATTAGAATGCTTAGAATGTGTGATGACTTTTGTAAAAATTCGGGAGATTTACAAACGTTTAAACATACATATATGGGAAAATTAAAAATGTAGCAGTTTTGCTGAATTTGGAGCAAAAATGTCCAAAAATGATCTTTTTGTAGCAGACTGGCACAACAGGATTGATTTGGCACAATTTGGAGCAGCTGGCACATCCCTGCTTATGATTTTTAAAATTACTGCTCATTTTATTTATAAGTTTGGCCAAAATTTCCATTGAATAACACATTAGATGCCATAAACGTGACGTGACCAAAAACTTTAAGGGAGAACATTACAAATTCAAGAGTAAGTATAGTAAAGTTTCATCTGGTTTTGGAAGAAAAAAAAAAAAATCTTTGTGTACAATTAAACCTTTGGAAATTGGACACTTTCAGTTCCCACAAAAACGCATGCTTCAAGTTTCCTGCCTTAAAAAACGTTTAAAAGGTCCTTTGCTATAAAGGTCCGAGAAGTCAGTAAAGGCTGTAATTTATTTATAAAGTGAAACCTCTGAAAGTTGGACACTTGCACAAATTGTCAAACTTATTTAAAAGGTAATAGACATGATCAACTAACAACTGATGTAGAGATTATTTATTGATTATTATTCATCTATGCCAGTTACCGTGTTTACTCACATAATAGTCGCACCTTTCTTCCCAAATTTTCATGGTGAAATTGTAGGTGCAGCTATTAATTGGGGAAATCTACAACATAATATTGTATAATGTACATTCTAATGCTAATACATTACTGGTATCAAAGTTATTAATTTACCAAATGTTTCCAGGTTATCTAACGTCATTTTTCTTTTTATAGTAATATTTTTATATTACTATAAAAAGAAATAGACATAAGTGACAGACACAAGGGGGAGGTCTTAACTGATGTGTTCAGGTTATACACATAAATGAAAGCCAAATATGTGACTGCATCTTTTATGTGGGGATATTAAATTTGACGTTTTTTTTTTTCTGCTTCAAAACCGGGGTGCAACTATTATGCAAGTAAACACGGTAGTTCCTCTATTTTTCATAAAAGGTGCGAAGAAAGAAAAGTAAAAAGCGCATTATTGTACTACTAAAAATATATTGTGCTACTATTTTTACACAACAAAGTGAGAAAATCAAGTTTTCAACTACAATTATTAAGGCATTAGTCTAAATTAAAAGGCAGCTAGCAAAAATTATTTTTAATTAATTTTTCTTTTACATTAGACAAAACGTCACAATTTTGCAATAAATAAGTTTTAAAACATTTTAAATGATTTTACTTTTCACAAAACATCTTCCTTTTTTAAAATTCAATAATTAAATTATAAATAAAGGCAGCACAATTTGTCCTTTATTTTAACATTTTTCAAGCACATCTTTAAAAATGAGAATACATTTAATTTTCGATTTTACAATAAATCATCTGATTAAATTCTCTAATAGCAGAATTAGTTTCAAGTATTTCTACTTTGTAACTCCTTTTATCTTCTAAAAACAGTGAAGAAATGCAAGTTTTTCGAGTCATGCCAATTAAACTTGTTGTTGATAAATGACCTTTTGCACAGGGGGTAAAGAGCAGGCAAAGTTTGACTAGCGTGCCTATATACTAAGAGAGTGGCAACAATGGTTGAAAAACCAGTCACTGAGAATGCGCGAGCTTGAGATTTTTACAAGGTTTAGGGTTACCGATAAATGGCCGCACTTAAGCGCTACTTGCCCATGTGGCGTTTTTTCCTCTTTTTTTTAATCGTGCAGTAGATTGATATGCTTTTGAAGCGAAAGCATTTAATCTATAAGGTACTTGAAGAAGAAGAATAAAGATATTAAAAAAATAATAATTCAAACTGCAATCATGTATATTTCTTAATGCTGAAAATTTTTGAAAAAGAAATATTTTACTAATTTCTTTCAATAAGAGATAATAATCGCTGCGATATTTTCGATGAAACTTATGATTTCGGATTGGGAATAACATTCAATATTTTTATATGTTTTAATATAAAATTGTATAGAAAATGCAGTTTTTAGGAAAACAAGTAATATCACTTTGACGAAATTAATTTAGTTATAAAACCTTATTTAGGCTGTTGAAAGATATTTAGATTTTTAACTGTATATAATATTTTTTATAATATTAAGAATTTTTATAAAAACACTTTAAAAATTTAAAATTTAGTTTAACTTAATGTTGCATTGTTGTCTATATGTTAGCAATAAATTTAGGATGTCTGAAGACAGCCTAAAATCTTTTATGGAAATAAAAAGAATACTGCTATTCAAATTTCCTGTTAAAGCATTCTAACGCTAAACAAACAATGCCATTGCTTAAAACATATTAGAGAAAATAAGTTATTTAGTACTAATACTAATTTAAAGCTTGAAATACAAATTATGAAAAAACAAAATAAATAAAGCAATTTATAAATATGTTATTTTGTTTACACAAAGCACACTAGATCTATCTGACGAAAGTGGAAAAATGCCTTAGGCGAAGGACTTTAACAGATTTCAACAAGTAATTACATAACATCAGGGGAAAACCGCACAAAACTAGAGACCATTACACCGGCAACTGCGCTATCGGCCAGAAATCTGGAACTTCATATTCCAGCCATCTACCAATGTTCAATGTTCTATCCACTTACAATCTATCAACCACATTTTACTAATTGGGAATTTTTTGTACGGGGTCCGTATAAAAATTCAATTTTTAATTTCCCCCCACCCCCCGATTTAATCTCCTGAAAATTTTTATCGATAACATAAAATTCCATTTTTTTTTTAAATGTGACTTTCCTATTTATTGTATATGATCAATACTGTAAAATCCCTTATTTTCACTTATTATTTAAAAATGAAAGTGTACGAACAATTCAGATATTAGTTAAACTCTTAAAAGAAAGCGTCAACTTTGACATTAAATGACACCTAGTATAAATCAACAAAATTAACACATGTTATTCAGTTATATTTTTTAATTTCATACAAGATTATAAAAGCGTTTAAGTACCCACACGAACCACACACACACACAAAAAAAAAAAGGATGGAGAGAGAATGCTATTATACATTCGATTCTGTCCTTTTCACTTGCAAGGAAACAACCGTGAATTGGTGAGTATAATTCTAAGCCAATGTCAAGAAAAATATCCCCAAACATGACATTTTTATTTTATGAAGTTTAAACAGTAAATATTATCATTATACGCCAACCTATGATAATTTCTGTTGTATATCATTTTTTTAAGTTTCACATAGTTGAAAAACCAATTATAATGTGTTCGTACCAAAACAAGTAAAAGAAAGGTGTATTTTAAGAGAGAAACGAGGCATTCACAAACGAAACTATCACAAAAGTTTGTTACTTACAAATTACTCAGGAAAATCTCTTCTTTGAAATTTATTTCCACCAAATCATCAGACATTTTAAAAATGTAGAATCGAAACAGAAAATGAATGCAATTATTTATTCGCCAGAAAAAGCGCTTTATACCAAGACCATTTCAAAACGCAATGCTTTTTCAATGGGGAGAAATCTGGACACTGCCCGGGGCAGTAAAAATAGCTGCTTGACCAATGAGGGAATGATTTCTCGTTGTCATCACTCTCCTAGTATTGAGGCTCGCTAAGTTTGACAGGTTAGTTTTTGGTTTTAAGTTAACACCCACAGTAAAAATCCCTCCCCTTTTCTGCATCATCTTTGGCACACTGGTCAGGTAGGCTTTTCGCTTCTATATTATTTCTATGTTGTGGGGGGGGGGGGGAAGAGATTTTCGCCCTGCCTTATAAATTTCTCTCTGAGGTCCTGCTCATAAGAGTCAGAGCTCTTACAGGTAACTCTTCAGCAATATCATAACATGCCATATTTTTGTGTGCTTCTTAAATGAATTTTTTACAGCATAGTTTAGTAAACAGAAGAACTAAAGCGTAATTAGTAGTCTGGCAAGCAGTTTTCTTACTTTAGTATTAACCTAATACCAACCAAATTTTGTTTTGAACAGAAAATGTTTAGGAATTGCACTTAGAATGAAATGCAAGGATCATTATGAGGCTCCCCCTTCCTTGTTTGCTATACCGGTCACTTCATATCAATCAAATCATTTATTATTAACTTACTTAGGCATGTTGATTCTAAACATACATAAAAATGACATTCTTTAATATACGCTTATTTAACGAAATATGTTAAAAATCTACTTACTAGCATATCGTCGATCTTGATAAGTATTACCAGTCCAATCAGCAACCTATCGGCACAAAATATATGGAAAAATAAATGACAAAATTCCTTAAAGAAAATTACATGGTAAATCTTATAAATTTAAGTGAGCGAAAGTTGCAGGTAATCAAATAACTGGTTCAACTCTACAAGAGCAATCAATTACACTTTCTGCATCAGTTTGTTTACCATATGTTGATTATATTTATCAAACGACAAATTTTTATAATTCTCAATTTAGAAAGTAAAAACTGTCAAAAATATTACATTCACAATATTTAAAATATCTATACAAGGTACACAAAATAATTTAATAATATATAATTCAGTCAATTTAGGCTTGACAATACCTTTCCTAGGCGATCATTCTTAGAAAATTGTTGATACGGCATATCCTTAAATTGCTCCGGCAAGGTACACGGACCCCAGCCATTGGGATTATCCTGTACCACCGGCGGTACAAAATGAAATTTTACTTCTGATTCTGTCATATTAATACAATTATATTAAAAATACTTGAAATTTAAGTGCACATGTTTTCACACACACTGCCAACGGGACCAATGAACGGGACTGGAAACAACGAGACGTTAAGTCCGCAGAACGAATATAATGCTCCCTACGAAGCACGGTCCTATTTTAGTTTTGAGTTTTTGTTAAATAATATTTTATAATTTTTCACTAATAATAAATACTTTAATATGTTGAATATTCTGTTTTAATTTCTGTTTTAACCTATAACTTCTTATGTGTGCTTTTTACAAAGTTTTTTATTTACTTTAACACTGTAGAAAGCTGTGTTTCGTAGGGAGCATAATAAAAATTTCCGGGATTTAGCATCTTGTCTGGAAGCAAGAGCACTTCCGGAGTTTTGGGCGGTTTTCTCCAGATGTAACGTGAATACGCGCTAGATACCCAGAAAAGTCCTCCCCCAAGGCATTTGACCCCCCCTTGTGTTTGTCCTTTCTTTGACGTGGATTTATAAGCGGTTCCTCGTGAACAAGCACACAAATCCGAATACATGTTCCAATAACAACTACGGAAACTGGAAAATCAAATTAATAAAAAAGTAAATATTTTAGTTTTGAGTTTTTTTAAATAAATATTTTATAATTTTTCAGTAATAATAAATGCTCTAATATGTTGAATATTCTGTTTTGATGACATTTATTCTGATTAAGTTTTTTTGGTGTATTTCAAATAAATAATTCAAAAAGAAATGCTGATGTTCAAACTCAGAATTATTTTACTCACACGAAACTATTTTTTTAAAGATTCCTTCATTTTCGAGAAAATTTTTTCATAAAATCAGAAACAATCAATTTATTCAAAGAGAAGAAGATGAACGATTTCAGTATTTAAAGGGTACTGGATTATGGGTAATGTCAACAACGCATTTTCACACATTTTCCATTGCATGCGGTTCGGATTAGGCAGCCATATTGTGCGGTGATTTTGTTTACACGTTGTTTACAAAGTCCTATTGCTAATAGAAATGTCTACTGTGCAGTCAACAGATAATGATGCATGGGCGCTGTTGTCCCTCAAATCAGCTCCCTCTAGTCCCTCGAAAGTACTGTGGAGTCCAGAACCAAATGCAGCTGCAATAGCACGGCTAGAGGGAAGAGAATTTGAGTACATGATCAGACAACATAGAATTAGTATAGGACGTAATAGTAGTCGGGGTGAAGTAGACGTTAATATGGGACATTCCAGTTTTATCTCTAGAAAACACCTGGAAATTTATTTTGAGAGTCCAACATTTTATATGATCTGTAATGGAAAAAACGGTGTTTTTGTTGATGGTGTATTTCAGAGGAAAGGAGCTCCTCCTCTTCCGCTACCAAGAACGTAAGTTCAGCATTTTTTGAAAATTTAAACAAGAATCGGAAAATCAGTACCACTTGTAATATTTGTTGTCATTGTTTTGTTTGGTCATGTGACCATTTAATAGCAGACTACACCTGCCCCCCGCCCCCTGTAATAATACATGTCTGATTCTTTATTGACTCGAAGTTTGTTTTATGAATACTATATACTTTCCAATCGAATACACAAATAAAATGATTTGAATAAATGTTTTTGTGTAAAAGTAAAATCTTTCGATGCTTTCCTGTGTACATGTAAACAGGCTCTTTTTCGTTTCCGTTTTCGGGGATCTCGATGCAGACGAAATTTACTTCCCCTTTACGAAATAAAAATCAATTAAAAGAACGGTTCTTTCAAAAAATTACAATCTGAACGGCCCCTTCACAAAAATACAATCGATTAAAACAAACCTTAAATGGCATTTTACCCTGAATTTTAATTTGTTTTTAAAATTATTTTAAGGGGAAAAAAAGTGACTTTAACAAAAATTAGAATGCCAATTCACAAAAATAGATGGTAAAACTCACAAAGACGGTACCCTGGGAAAAACTTCTGGATCGACTCCTGATTTTGTTCCATCAGAAGTTCATCCCCATAGTATCAATCCAACTTTTGTTTATTACTTAGCTTGTGATTTTTCTGGTAAATCATTGTAATTAGCGCTAAAACGATGCCTGAGTTTGAAAATTTAACCTTGTTCAGGTTAAGTGAGTCAATTATCTTTCCATTTCACTTAGGACTACTACAATAAAATAGGAAAAAAATGCTGGAAACAATTTAGGATAGACTGTTGAAGACAATTTGTCTGCAGAGAATTGTTTTGTTTTTGCGACAATATCCCGTGCTGCACTGTTTCTGCCACGGGGATGGCAGGACGTCCACTGGCGACTGAAAAGTCCACTAGGGCAACTTTATTAAATAAAAAAGGTCATTTTCATACTATTTTCAAGTTTTTGTTTACTTATACCTTACTCCAGGCTACTAATTTGAAAATCAAGTTTCCGTTTTTGTCAACTCCCTTTTCTTTTCAAAGTTGCTATTGGTCATTCATGAAACATTCTAATTTGTTTTTTTGACCATACTATAAAAATAAATGTACTCTATGCTCTGTTATATTATGCAGTGTTTCTCAAAGTGTGTTCCGCGGAACCTTAGGGTTCCGCAACGACCCTCCTGTGGTTCCGTGAGAAAATTTAAAATATCATCGAAATTTTAAAGAAAATCCGTAAATTGATTTTCTAACCTAATTTTTCACCAAGCTCTTATATAGAATTAACCTTTTAGCGACGGTGGTATTATGGGAGTTCCAGATATATATTTTGTACTAGGGATGGACGCGAGACGAGACAGAGATTTACAGCTTTTTTGCGAGACGAGACACACATTTTTATCATTACAATATAGGGATTTTTGCAAGACGAGACAAAGGTTTTAGGCTATTTTGCGAGACGCGAGACTCCTACTTTTCGTCTCGCATCCATCCCTATTTTGGACTAAAACCAGCTATCAGGATCACTGTTGTTGAGAGACTTACTGTCTTACCTGTGTGCCTTCGACACAAATGTTCTTTTGTGAGGGTTTTCTACGTCATTTTTCTGTATGCGTCAACGAAAACTAAACACCGGAATAATTTGGACGCGGAACATGATATGCAACTAAGACTTTCATCAATACAAACAAATTTTGAAGAACTTTGTGACAGTCAAAAACAAAGTCATTCATCCCATCGATTTTTTTTCATCCATTTACCGTATAAATTCGTTAAAAGTTTGGTGCCTGCAAGTCACCTTTTGTAATTATTTCATCTACATTTTTATACTGCTTTATTTTGTTTAGTTTTTATGTTTGTTTAATGAGTGATAAATGCTAGGCCCTTAGTTTCTCCTTAAGTAATATTTATTCAAGGGTTCCGTTGCTAAGGATGTGGTAAGAAAAGGGTTCCGTGGGATACAAAGCTTGAGAACCACTGATATAATGCATGAAGTTTTTTAATTTATCATTTTATTAATTCCTTTTAAATGAAGCTGGATAACATATATTTATTTCTTAACTGCAAAAGTGCTGCTTCTTTGGCAACTAAAATTTAGAAAATGGAAGGGGGTTATGACTACTGCAACTCATATATGTATATGTGTGTGTGATTAGAGAGTGAAGAGAATACATTTCATATGAAAAAAATTCCACATGGGTGGGGTTGTGACCAGGCCCGTGCTGTCCCGGGAGGACAGGAGGACTTGTCCCCTTGCACCCTCTGCTTGAGGCACCCTTTGCGCCTTAAGCCAACGAAAGAATTACATTTTCATGTACAAGAAATTAACGTTGAAAAATTGTTTTAAACTAAAATATTTTTCCCTCGAATGCAATAGCGCGGAGAGGGCGAACGCCGCCCCTCCAGAGAAAAGAAATTAATGTAAAAGATCCTATTTTACTACCATAAAATGGATGCATCCGCCCCTCCCCCGACAAAATTGCATTAATCCAGCACTGCTCAAGTGTTCTAGTGTTTAAAATACAAAAATGTAGATTTACTACACTATTACGAAGAAGAATGAAATGTACAAAAAGTTTAACATTTTAAATATCTATTAACTGTAATATTTCCCTTACTCGATTTCCACCTACATGAAGGACTAACAGTCTGATTTCTGAGTGGAGTCAACCCTCAGTCTGTTTTTATTTATATCAGTTAGTGGATTTTTTTCGGTTGTCGATGATGAAGTACGATGTCTAAAAATATTCGCGACATTTCATATTGATAGTGTAATTTTCTTTATTTTCCACAAATTCTAAGGGGTCATGCATGAGGGTCCAGTGACGTATTATTGCAATTTGTGTGTGTGTGTGGAGGAATGAGGTTAATTGGAAAATTCACACACACATCCATTTTATGGAAGTAAAATAGGATATTTTACATTTTTTTTTTCTCGGGAGGAGCGATCTCCCCTCTACCGCCTTTAATCATTCCCTGTGAGGGCCATTGTCAAGATTTGAATTTTGTACCTCTAAAACTTCTTACTAACTATTATGCAGGAAAAGACTACCAAGTGTGCCCTTCTGAGGCTTGCGCCCCTGGCACCTGCCAACCTGGCCAGCTCCTAGCTACAGCACTGATTTTGCAAATTAATATTATGAAAGCCCCCTCCAAATAAAATGGAAATGTCATTTTCCCAGAAACTTGAAAGCAATGGTGTTGCTAAGGGGGACAGCAGTTGCTCCCCTTGTCTTTTATTCGCTGATTGGCGCAGTCGCATTCAAGGCGAACTTTTGTTTTACTTCTGTACAAAAATAAATAACTAATTAAGCCTTATAATTGTTTAGGTCTTTAGACTTATAATTTTTTAGGAGTTACGTTTAAGTTTCATTTTAACTAGAATAGTGTGGCTTGTAAATATACAATTTTGTGAACTGTGTATAAGTTTCTATGCAGAGTTGGGCAAAATACATAAAAAATGTATTTCTGACACAAAATACAAATTGCATTTCTTCAAACACAAAAAAATAACAAAATACAAAATACACACTAAATACAAAATACGTCTAAAACTTTAATCAAGAATAAGTAAAATTTTCTACAAAAACTTCTAGTTTATTTTATTCCAATGTATTTTGCGATGAACAAACAAATGTAATAGTAACTATTTTTTATTTATTCTTTTTAATATACATGATTTTTTTCTGGAATAAATTGCATCTTAAAAGGCTTGAAAGAAAAACTGTGTTTGATATGTATTTATTGAACGTTATTTTTTAGTGATAATGAATGGAATTAAAATATAAAATTAAATATACTTCTAAAGGAAGATGAATTAAATTATATTTTAAGGTGCCTTCATATATTACTACAAAAAATGTATGCCATTGTATTCATTTACTCCACAGTGTGCAATTTAATTAAGAAACTATGAAAAGGACTTTTAAAAGATGGTACAATTAATCTAAGCACTATGATTTAGAAAAATGATTTGCTTAAAAAAAGAAACTAGTTTTTCAAACTGATTATCACTTAATAAATTTCTTTTTGGAGCATTTATGATGCCTGCAAAGGAAAAAGAGTCTTTCGACAGGAGCACTAGTCGGCAAACTTATGTTAAATTTCATAAAGATTTGTTTTACTGTCGGATATGTATTTAGAACTTTCAAATCTGTTGATTTTTCGGAAAGAAGCTGCAGCAATTAAAGTTCAACCGCATTTTGAGAATTTGTGGAAAATGGTTCGGAGTCATTGAATTCAAACCCGTCATCATCATTCGTAGTAGTTTTATCTTCAACCTCTCTCGCATCACTCTAAAATTATTTCATTTTGATAAGGACAACATTAAAAATAGAAAAGCTTACTCAAATGTTTCATTTATTTCATCTAAGCTAATAAAATAAAATCTTAAATTATGATAAGAAGCATAAATTTAGGGTTCAAGCTCTTAAAGCGAATTTAAACTCGTATCCAGTATTTTTTAATACAGACATCAATGGTGAGGTTTAAATTTTTGAGAACTCGAACACGATCCATCCATGATTCTAAATATAGGATGAGTAAATGATGAACATTTAAAATTATCAAAAGAAATTTAAGGTTTACTTAAATTTCCAAACAAGAGAAAACAAAAATTTTTTGATGTGAAACTTCTTTAGGCGCGTTGAGAGTGAAATTTCTAGGTCGCGTCACGGGCAATAGCGTCATGATGAGGTGAGGCGATTTTGGATGTCTGTGTATTTGTCGTTTGTGTAGTGGACTAACTATATGACCGAATCGCACCGAACTCTGCAGGGGGGTTCCCAAGCATCCCGGAGTTTGCAACTCGGGCATTGTTTTTTAATTTTGAATTAGTTTTTGAATTATTTTATATTTTACGTTATTTTCGACCGTTTTCTGTCTTTGCCCTCTGAAAAAGAAGGCTCCGAAAAAATAATTACACGATCAGAAAGAAGAAAGCGTTTTCTTTCTAAAGACACCTCCATTTTCTAATTAGCTGCATTTCCGATTTTTGATAAACAAAATTTGACAACCCTTTTGTCCGGCAAATTCGGGTGAATTTCAGAACGAGGAGCCCATCTCAGCTCGCATCTAAAAAGCTATGGAATATTTCGACTAAAAAAAAATATATACTGTTACGGACAAACTGCTCAGCTTTCGTTTTAAAAAAATCAAGCATCTAGGATAATTTGTTGATCAGCTAAAAAATTAATTAGTAAAATTAATTAGTAAATTTATCTAAACTGGAAGCTTGATCCATCTCGTGATATAATTTCAGAAATACTGACTGGCTTATTTTTTTGTAACTTGGTAACGCATTTGAAATTGTTTATAAATTCTTTTACAGAAATCCAGTGAATATTACTCAAACATGTTTTTCTCCATTTCAGCTTCATTCACATTTGTGAATCGGTTATCAGCAATTCAGAAAGCCTCCTAGACCAACTATCATTAAACTAATCTAAATAGGCGCGTGAGATTTCCTCCCTCCTCCTTGCTTAATGTGACAAGCGTCTCAAAAAATCCTAACACCTCTGTAGTTACCATTTATAACACTAAAATAGAGCAGATGCAACAGAATTGTTTACGTCATGAACTGTGAAAAAATTAATGCCAGCAGTCCTATTATTTTTGTTTAATTTTCTCAAACCAAGCTAATTTTGATGTTAGATTAATTTAACTTCAGAAAGAAAAATGTATTCGGTATTTTGAAAATACAAAATACATTGAAAATGCATTTTAAGATACATTTTCAAAATACTTTGCTTTTTTTGTGAAAATACAAAATACAAAAATATTTTGAAAATAGTATTTCAAACAGATGTATTTGCGATACTGCCCAACTCTGATTATGAAAGCGCTATGGGCGTCAACAGAATATTTTCCTCAGTGTGTGGTGGGGGGGGGGGGGAGGGGAACACCCACTAGGGGAAGGCGCTTTACGCCGGAATATTCCCCAAGGGGAAAAATAAGGGCCACCCCGGACCAAGGGCACCCATCAAGAGTACCGAACCCACAAGCTTTATCTCAAAAAAAAAAAAAAAAAAAGGGGTGGAAACAACAATACAAAAGAAAACATTACAATGACATTACAAAATATAAGACTCAACTACAAAACATAAGAAACACAAAACATCTGCCATACAGAGAAGAAGCCAATATAAAACTATACGATGACATTAATAAAAAAAAACACGAGTACAACAAGAAACTCAAGGCAGAGGCAGACACACATTTTTTCCTTTTTTTTTTTTTCCCTTATAAATCACCGGAGGCAGACCTGATATTTTTGTCTGAGGGCCTGATAGGATATCTTCAATTTATTTATTACATGTCTCTTGCGAATAAATTTAAGAAGTAATGATTCTGAGCCCAAGGATGACCCGCATCCAAAGGCGCTAAGTCCAGAAGAGCAAGGACCAAATAAATAATCTATGGAGGAACCCTCCGATCCACATTCACAGAGCCCATCTACATGTTTGCCCAGACGGAGAAGGAAGGAAGGAAAAAAGCCCTTTCCGGTAATATATGGAAGAGTGACATTATCAGTAATGGCACTATTCAGGTTTACTCTTTTGATATAACGATATGATTCCCTGCCGGTCTCCCCCAGATCCCAGGCCGTTTGCCAGTCGTTAAGTATCTAAAGAAAAACTGCACACCGAACGGCAGAGACGGGAACCTGGTTATTTTTCTCCGGCCAGTCCTCCAGGATCGGACGCTTTGCCAAACTGTCTGCCCTTTCGTTACCTACGAGACCAACGTGGGCTTTAACCCAATTAATATGAAAGTTCTTATTATTATTCTCAGAAATATTATATAAAATTTGATTTAATATTGGTTCCCGGGTATATTTATTTTTTAGTGCAACTACCGTCGAAAGGCTATCCGTAAAAATATAAATTTCCCTATATGGTTGGTGGGTAGACCATTGAATAGCCTTTAGGAGGGCCAACTGCTCGGCCTGATATACAGTGTTACGATCTCCTATACGTTCGGAGAAGTCAAAGCTATCTTTCAGCTTGGCGGTAAAAGCGTAGGCCGTCCCAGAGCCCATCCTGGATCCATCTGTGTATGGACTCAGGGAGCCGACATTCTCAGTAATGTTTCCCTTTTCATTAATGTAAAGAATATTATACTTATTTTTAAAATTTATTTGGCATTCAGGGATAGGTTTTAATATTTTGCTATTTTCGAAGTAGTAATTATTAATTTCAATATCTTTATTATAGGTTAATATTTGAGTTTTTATAATTACGGATTTTAAGTAAGTATTAATCGGGGGAATTCCATAGAGGGCATTCATTTCGGCAGTAGAGGTACGATTGAAGGCTCCCGAGACGGCCATTAAAGCTCCACGTTGAACCGACACCAGGGAGGCCTTTAAGGTTTCGCATAGTCCCGGATACCAGACAGCAGCAGCATAATGTGTGGTGGTGGTGGGGGGATTGGCAAAGATCACTTTACCATACTGTTACTGTGATGGAAAGAGAATAAAAAAGAAGAAGAAAACAGGGACAAAAAGGGCATGCAAAATCCAGGGAGGGACAAGTGCCCCCCCTTGTTCTATGTTGCGGACGCCTATGTAAAGCGCCCTCATCGTCCTTTGTCCACCGCCCTCTCAAGGCACCCAGCACGGGCCTGGTTGTGACCCTCTAGACCCCCCCCCTCCCCCTTCTGCCTCCTGACGTTGGACACCCTGTAATGGCCTGGAGTTCTGGACAGTTTTCTCGAGATGTAAGGTGAATATGTGTTAGAACCCCTTAAAAAATCCTCTGCCCAACCTCTCCCCACCCCCCCTAGGCACATGCCGTTCATGTAAGCTTGCCATAAAGCGAAACAGAACAAACAAATGTCAACTTTTATGGGTTCTTTTGAAGATTATTGACCACAACTTTCAAACAGTTTTATTTTGCAGTAAAAAGTTGGGTTTATTCAAACATCGAATCACTAAAAAAAAAAGAATTGGTGGTCGATAATCTTCCAAAAAAAACCTCATAAATGTCAGCAGATATGACAATAAGAGCTCGCTTACAGTGCTACCCATTGATTTTCACCAATGCTTTCCTGTGTAATTATGATTCTTAATAATGTTGTCTACCTCCCCTCCAAGTTTGTACATGGAGTTCTGGGACACTATGTATCAAGGGCACCTAGAATATGTGTCCTGCACATACATGCAGAAACAGGTTGAAAGTTTGAGTTTAAAGCTACAAAAAAATTTTGCTTGCTATCAGTGATTGATTAATATAATGTTTCTAGATGCGTATTTCGCTCAATGAAAATTGGACCTTTTTTATTGAATTCTTGTTTTCATTCATCCAAACCAAACCAGAACGTGCTCCCTCTGCAGGCCCACTGAGAGGGGGGGGGGGACAATTGTCCCCAGGGCTCTGGCGTTAGGTGAGAACGGTCCTGGAGGACGTATATTACGAATTTTTAGCTTATGAATCCCTTGGGGGGAAATAATTTTTGTGTCTCCCACAGCCTTTTTTGGCTCGCGTTGCTGCATTCGTAGGAACTCGATGAAAATGTGACTTACCATCATCAGTGTGAGAATACATTTGCGCACTGATGTTGATAAGTCATATTTACCAAAATCAGTCTGTTGCATTAACTCTCATCGGTGTTTGCTAACGCTTTTCTTTGTGTATCAGGCCTGTCAAGAGGTGGGGGAGAGGGGAATCCCCCCGGGCCCGTGTTATCTGGGGCCTGGGCTAAACTTTCAAAAAAATTTTCTGTAGAGAGAGAAATAGAATTCGCAAAAACCGACACCGACTGGAATAAGTAAAGACGAGATGAGGTCCTAAATGAAACTGGATTGCTGACGTCATGTACGCTCTTTTATTTATTTATTTTTTTTTTTTGGGGGGGGGGGGGGAAGGGCCCGGCAGATATCCACTTCCCAGGCTCGAGTTTGTCTCTCGACGAGCCTGTGTGTTATTCATTTGGCTACAATTTTTTTAATAACTTTCCTGTAGTTTTTGAATAGCGAGTACTCAAAATACAGTTAAAAAAGTCAGACCTCTCAGTTGGTCCTATTTTTTTTAAATTCCTACCTCTATAAATAATAGAGTAAAATGTTCTGCTTCTTCAACAGTTGTTAAATCTTCTTTTAGATGTTAAGGTTTCGTCTATTAAACCATTAAAATAGTAGGCTATATAAATAAAACTTTGATGAAGGTAGGAATTTAAAAAAAAAAAAGAGGACCAATTGAGAGGCCTGAAAAGTCAGATTTAATCGCATCAAAAATCATCATCATAAGCATCAAGTAATTCTCTGTATACATTAAGAAAGAATGTCAGAATTATATGTACATTAAAATAATTCTGGTAAAATACCTGCAATTTTTGAAGTTTTATCGTGTAAAAGGTTTTGTATATATGGCCATGGCCTATGGTAAATTTAAAGTGTACTAATCCTAAAGTGTTTAAAAAAAAAGTCAGTCATAGGACTGCACATCACAAGTGAAAAACATCTTGTCAAGCTTTCTAAAATTAATGTAGTTAAACAGGTTTTCACACTTTATTGTATTTATATTAAAAAAATAAACATTTATTCACATTTTTATATATTTGAAATTCGTTGTAAAAATTTATTTAAATGTTTTATTTTATTATTATTATTTTTTTTTTAATGCAGTAAGGGTATCGCACATTCGATTATGAAATTCTCACAGTTTCACATATTTTTGTGCATTTGCACTTATTTAAATGCAATTTTCACTGCATTAGCATTGGAAATTTTTTATTTTTTAATATAATTACATTTCAAATTTCACGCTTGATTTGTGTGCACATTTAAAACTTAAAAAAGAGAGGGAGTGTGCGCACAGGCCACAACGTGACACAGCTGGTATATGCGTACGGTACACATTTTTCTCCACATGTTGCATTTTATTCGATTTAATCAATAACTATGTACGTGAATTTATTAATTATCAATAGTTATGTACTGCATTGTAATGAACAGTAATCCTGTTTATTTGTAATGAGTGATGGATTTATAATTCAAATTCAAATGCTCTGTAGCATAACACTTATAATTCAAACAATTTATAGTATATAATTATTAACTCTTCACATTATCAAAATAATTTTATTGTACAATAACTATATATAGCTATCCAAACTCAGTACAATTTTTTAAATAAATAATCGAAAATTATAGCACTTACCCAGCTAGAAAAAGTCTGCACAATTTTTGCAAAAACATGTAGATTGTACACAATTTGTGCATAAAAAGTGGATATTTTTGAATATTTTGAAAGTTCTACAGGCCAAAGCCCCTAGACTCGCTATGCTCGCTTTTCGTATGAGGCATTCAGCCCCTTATAAGGCTTATTCGTAAAAAAGGCATAATTTCGACAGACAAAACCCAAAGATTGGATCAGATAGAATGTTACTGAGCTACACCTTGCTTGGTTCTTGCATGTTCATTGGTACATAAAAATTTAAACTTCACTCTACAGTAGGCTCCCCCCTCGCCCCTCCCCTCATAACACAGTAGATACTTTCATGTTATAGGAATCAGTGCTATACGGTTCCTGAGCTATACTCCATCTGGAATGCGAACTCCGTGTATAATTGCTGGAAAAATTATTTGCACTCCTCAAAAACACAATGATATTTAATGATGCCATTCAAAAGTTATATTAATAAAGCCTAATAAAATCAGAACATCTGTCTGAACTGTATTTTTAATTATGTAAAACCTATGGGACACCTTGCATATTTGCCACCCATGCCAATTTTTCGTAATTTGATTACTTACGCATATTTATACTTTATAATCTGTTTTAGGAAAACAGTACTTCATGTTTTCTTTGATAAAAACTACGGATTATATAGGATAGCTCGGCACCAATGGCGACATTTTGTTACTTGGCGGTTTACACATGCTCCTAACCAATAATTACTGCTCAGTTCTTATTACATATTTAGCATAATTATATATTCTTGGAAAGAAATATATATATATATATATATGTATTTGGTGATTGAGAACTGTAGATGTTAAAGTGATTATCTTTTAAACCATAAGTAATCTAAGCACACTTTCAATTAGAAAAATTCGTCAAATGAAGAGTAGCTTTAAGAAATGGCAATTTTTTACTAGGGACTGTATACATATTAAAATATGAAATTTAATATTTATACGGTCCCTCCTTTTCTATCACTTATATTTAGTAAAATGTTGGTTTGTGTCTAAGAAGATAAATTAAAAAAAATTCCATGTCCTGTCCCTGAATGAAAAGTTTCCGAGATATTGCAATTTGAAAATTTTGGCGTTTGTTGCCAAGCACTAAGGGGAATGTCTCAAAAGTGAGATAAACGTAATTACTTTTCAAATGATGTTAATTTATGTTAGTAGTCACTCAATGGACACAGTTGACTTCCCAAATCCTAATTTAGCTAGAATTTCCTTATAACTGCCTTATTATTGTCAGCTTACCATTAAGTTACCTCACCATAGTAACCCACACTATTATTTTCCCATTCTCCTTTACACTTTAAAATCCCTTCTCTAGAAGCGTGACGTAATTAGTGTATGACTCCCCTTAAGACTAAATTATTGCTAATTTCATAATGCAGTACCGATCAATTTAGGTAAAACTGTACCTGTTAATTTCAAAACCCAACAATGGGATCATTATTTAACTTTTATCAACTCATAGTTGGTTCCCTAAAGTAAAGATTTTTTCATCTGAAAACTGATTCCATTGACATTAGGTAAACTGATGTAAGTTATCATTTTTAACATAAAATTTCTCGCTAACTATTTCACTTAGTCATGGGATTTTTAAAATTAATTTTCTTAGACACAAACCAACAATTTTCTGAACGATAGGAAAGAGGGCGCCGTATAAAATTTAAATTTCGTATTGTAACATGTATACAGCCCCTAGTAAAAATATTGCCGTATTTCAAAGCTACTCTTAATTTAATGAATTTTCCTGATTGAAAGTATGTTTCGATCGCTTACGATTTAAAAGATAATCACTTTAACATCTGTTTTGAATCCCCTATATACAGTAGACCCTCCTATAGCACTGGTTCAATACAACACGGATTTGTAGAACACGGCGTGGGTTCCTATAACACATTAAAAGAGCAAGGTTCACACACTAGGAAAAAAAAAATTGGGTGAGATTCTCCCACTTTAGCTTCAAAATTAAAGTGGGATTTTTTAAAATCTGAGTGAGAATTTTGTTTATTTTCAAAAAATTATTTTAAAGCTTTACAAGCAAAATTAATATCATTATAAAAGGACAGTGCAACTAAAATTATAAATATAAAATTAGCAATATAATATACAAATGAATTTGATAACAATACAATTTAATGATTACTATAATTTGCAATTAAATAAACTTTTTTATTCCTTTCACAAACAAAAACCTTTTACTTTGCCATTTAAGAAATAAGTAGCTGAAGCATCCGTTCTTCGCACGGAATGGATATTATTAAACCAACAAATAGAAATGGGAAATAAGTTAAATAATATTAAACATATTTTGGTTAATTATTTAATCCCCACAAAAACTTTTACAGTATTCGTCAGGCATATTCTAACTATACTTGATTTTTTAAAATACTGTTTGGAGTATGCATCACATTCCGCGTACTCCGCATCACTCGCTAGCATTTTGCACTGCATTTTTATGTGTTTTGGAAAATATTTTAATCAAAACGAAAATAGGTATTGTTGCAGAATACTCTAATTCCTGGGTTCATCGTTCTAAAGTCCAGTTAGTGTAGAAAGTTCTAGTAAAGAGTCCGCTTGTCAGGATTTAAAACGAACATTTTTGCATCTAAAACTTCGTCAAACAATCAGCTGTACAAAATTCACAAGCACAAACAGCTCGTAACGTGATGATTACTGCCCCCTGAGTACAGAAGCTTAGCTAGAAAGACCCAGAACAATCTCGTTTTGATTGCGTCATAGAAGAGAAATAAAATAATATTAGGCTATTATATGATGTTAATCCAGAAAAACTAACTTTACAAACCCATTTGGAAAATGACCCAAAATATCGCCAAGCTTGTCGACTTTAAGCGAAATATCGTCAAATTTTGCGCCAAAAATAAGTCCCTAAAAGTGAGGTTAGCAAATTCCTAGGACCAATATTTCTCGAGATTTTTAGAAACGCTATACTAATCAATGGAAAAACCCAAAACTCCGTATCTCCGGTTCTAGTTGACCGATTCTGATGCAACAAAAAGCAAAACTTTACTATTTGGCGCTTAGAATACAAATTTTAAACTATTTTTAGCAGCCAGGAGGCGGAACAGACGGAAAATTCGTAACATTGCCCCCTTGCAAAGGACTGAACGTCCCGGGCACTGCAGTCCCCAATTAGGAGGTCACACAAGTATCTACGATGTATAACCTTTAATAAGATCTTAACAACATAATTTAAGCAAGTAATCAATAAACACTAGGTCCGCACTCATGCAATGTTGAGCAGCTGAGCGAATTTCGTGCGGTTATCTCTACCTCAAGTTGAATGTTTTTCTGTGATTATTCCTCGATGCATAGCCGACTAGCATGTCCGATTTCGGATTTTCTTTTTTTTAAAGTGATCAGCATCGTTACCTTGACCAATGTCATAGGTTCAATGAGCGCGCGGAGCGAGTAATTGAGAAATAGAATAACTCTTGTAATATCTCCATTGAAAGTTAATGGCAGCAGGTTTTTCTGTCATGATTCCTCCGTGGTCGACCCGATTGGTAAAATTTGAGATTTATACCTTGCCACCATTGATACCTATAACCATGCCAAATTTGAACTAAATCGGTCAAGCGGTTTAGGAGGAGAAGCGTTACATTGACATGCCCGAGTGTAGTGTAAGAGCTCCTCTCAGCTCAACAATAAGCAGAAACGCACTAATTAATAAATAAATAAACCATACTAATAAGTAATTAATAAGTTACACACTAATAAGTAATAAACATAATAAACAAATGCACAGTAATAAAAACCAATATCCGTGTACCTTAGTCGTAAAACCAATATTTAGTGTACACCTATGTACACTTAACATGGTGCAAGTACTGAGTAAAAGACAGTTGAAGAAAGAGAAGAGGGAGAAAAGAAAGAACTGAGAGATGTAGGAAAGGAAGAATTACGCCATATTACCATGGTCTAATATGCAAATAATTAATTACAACCGCTGTAAATGGCTTGCCGATCGTAATTGATCACTCTTGGTTTCGAGTTAGGTGAGTTACGAATCCGTACATCGACATCGTTCAGTCTGTTTAGGACTGTATAAGAACCATCCCACGGCGATTGCAGCTTGGGCGAAGAGCCTTCCTTCGAGTAGGATTCCATAGCCAAACCTTGCCACCTACGTTGAACTCGCATCCCGTAGCCTTCGTGTCGTAGCGAGTCTTCATCTTCTCCGTGTTCAGGTTGATCTTGAGATGGTACAGAGAATGTAACTTGGCGAACAACGGGATGTTTCAGATGGTAATTTTTCTCTGCCCGGAAACAATAACGACAACTTTCTATGCAGGGCCTTCTCGACAAAGCATCTGCTTTTGCATGAGATGCTCCTTTCCGATGACGTATTTCTATGTCATACTCTTGCAATCTCTGTATCCACCTGGCTATCTGACCCTCCGGATTCTTGAAATTTAGAAGCCATCAATCACCATGTTAAAGAGACATGGTCCGTTCGGAGCAGGAACTTTCGGCCGTACAGATAATGATGGAAATGTTCTACGGCCTTGACGATAGCAAGCAGTTCCTTCCTTGTAACACAATAGTTATGATCTGCCTTCGAAAGGCACTTGCTGCAGTAAGCAATGATGTGTTCTTGACCATCTATCTCCTGGAACAAAACGGCTCCGACACTCTCCTTACTTGCGTCTGTGTCCAGGATAAATGACTTGTCAGGGTGAGGATACGACAAGATCAGCGCAGATGTTAAGGCCGTCTTCAGTTCGATGAATGCATCCTCACATTCTTCAGTCCATTGGAATGTTTGTGTAGTCTCGGTCAATTTGTGAAGTGGTCTTGCAATTTGAGAAAAACCCTTCACGAATTTTCGATAGTTAGTACACAGCCCGAGAAAACTTCGTAACTAATGGACATTCTGCGGACGACTCCAGTTCTTGACTTCATTCGTCATTTCGGGATCCGTTCGGACTCCGTGGGTGGATATTATGTGCCCAACATAACGTACTTTGCGACGAAACAGATTGCACTTAGATGGACTCAGTTCCAAGTTTGCCTCCTTTAATTTCTGCAGCACCTTTCGGATGTTCTCCGAAAGTCTTTCCAACGATAAGGATGTCGTCCAAGTACACCAGACATGCTTCGTAGAAAAGTCCTCTCAACATTGTCTCCATCAGACGCTCGAATGTAGCCGGTGCGTTGCAGAGTCCAAAAGGCATTGCTTTTAACTGCCGCAATCCTTGTCCTGTAGTGAACGCAGTCTTTTTACTGTCATCGGGATGAATTTCTACTTGCCAGTAGCCACTCTTCAGATCCAAAGTGCAAAATCATTCATTTCCTGATAAAGTGTCCAAAGTGTCGTCTATCCTGGGAAGAGGGTAGCTGACCTTTTTGGTAATGTCATTCAGACGTCTATAGTAAACGCAGAGCCGGGTGGAACCGTTTTTCTTCTTGAACAAAACAATCAGCGAGACCCAGCCTAGTCGATGGCGTCATCACGTTGCATCTCCTCTAAAAGTCTGCTCACCTCTTCTTGCTTAGCGAATGGCAGCCGCCTAGGATGTTGCTTGATGGGAGAATGGCTGCCAGTGTCTGTTCTATGCTGCGTTAATCGCGTACGACCGAAGTCACTCTAAGTACGTGAGAAGAGGTCTTTAAATTCTATAATTATTTTCTCAGCAGCGCTTCTCTGTTTTGCCGTTAACTCCACGTCTTGTAATAATTCCTTCGTCAGACACTCAGATGATTTAGCTGTCGTTGGGTTGATGTTATTAATGGAATTAACAGGCGTGCATGTTGCTTACATTTCATTTTTCTTTATCACCTTCGACTTGTCCGTCACATTTGCTACTCTAACTGGAATGCGTGTTCTGGACAAGTCCACAAGTGTTGCCCCCGCAAGTATTCCTCTGACACAATCACTATTGCTTGCGTGTTCAAGTAATCCCAACCGGAATTTATTGCTTTACTTTACTGTTCCAGAAATTATAGAATCAGTTTTCGGAGGTAGATTGATATCAGTCTGGGCTACGATTTCCTGTACAGATAAAACGGCTTTATTTTTACTGTCGAAAGCTGCTATTTCTTCCGAGTGTGAACGAAGCTCATTATTCTTAAAGTCCAAGATAAATTTATGTGATTTAAAAAAGTCCAGTCCGAGAATGAAAGATATTGGCGATTTATAACACATGGTCGTATCTGGCATTTCCAAATATGATTTCCACATTTGCTTTTCCGCCCATTTCGATCTTGTCACCCGTCACAGTCTGAAGGGTCAACGAGGGCGGAGTTCAGATATTCCTTAAATTCAATCTCTTAGCCAGATCTGTTCTTATGATGGTTACATTCGCTACACCATTTACGTACCCCAGTACAAAGAGTCCATTACTGCCACAATTCACAGAGGAAATCTGCAAGACTTTCAAATCAGGCTTTTGAATATCCCGCAGCCCCCGTTCCTCAATTCTTCTCTCTTCCGTCTTCTTTCATGGGCTTCTCTGGTGCATTGATAACTGCGATCTTCATGACGACGTTCTTTTGTGCGTCACAGTATTTTTGTAAATGCCCCTCGCCGCTGCACCTCCAACATTTCACTTTTCTTGTCTCTGACTGTACTTCTCGTTCCACCAGATCTTCGAGCCTCCTTAATTTATTTACTATTCTCTCCATTTCTCTATCTGCAGGACGACACAGCTCTAACAGTATGCCGCTCTTTTCTCACGGCCGACTGAGCAACCTCCAAATTCAAAGCGAATACGAGGACGGACCTGAGATCTTAGACACCAAAATCAATGCTTCCCGAATTTCTGAGTCCCGAACGCGTTGCACTGCAACTTCTCGAACATAATCAGGATAACTGCCGTAGGCTAGATGACACAGATTATCTATGTCCGAAGCCAGCTCTTGAAGAGTCTCGCCAGGTCTCTACATCCTTGACTTCAGTTGTATTTTGCTGTACACTTTCTGGCACTTCTCTCCGAATTTCAGCTCCAAGGCACTGACAAGGCTTCAAAATCTCTTCACGATTAAATCTATTGAGTAAAATAATAATCAAACGGAGTTAATTTTTACTCAATTTTTGACTTCAAACAGCCATTCTCCCGATTGAGTAAAATTTTCTCCATTAATCGACAAAAATCAATGGAGAGAAAAATTCTCAATTTTTGAGCATTCTACAACAGCTCCATTTAGGCTAAATAATAACCAAAAATGAGGAGTGTCTGTTCATTTTTGATTAATATAACTGTACTCAATTATGATTATTATTTTAAGCTATAAAAAGGGTGTTTTATTAAAATTTGCTGTTTTTGATTAATATATTGAATGATTCGTTTTCTTCATTTTTTATTATCAGAGCTGTAATCTATGATTACAAGCCCGAGAAAATAAATTTTAAATCAAGGCAAATACATTACATATATCTTAATACACTATAAAAAAGTATTATTTTAATAAATAGAATATAATTTCACTATAGTCTCTAGTTATAAAACGAATTCACAGTACAGTCAGAATACAGAAATGAAATTGTGGTTATACCAGTTGTGAGATTTAACTAAAGCAGCAACCCAATTTATTTACATGAAAAAGGTAAAATACTACCTACTCACTTTGAGTGGAGATATCATAACTTCATTTGTTTTACAACAGCTTTTTATAATCCAACCGTAAGAAACTATGTCATAAAGCGAAATCTTTACCTAAAGCATCTCCTCCATATCTAGGCTGAATTTATTTCACAACTCTGAATATGAAAAAGATGCATTTGGTATTCGGATATAAAACCAAATTATCACAAGCGAATACACACACAACTAAGCCGTGAGCCACGGACGGCTACGATGCCCGCCTTTGTACCGTTATCCGTTGAAGAGCGTTGGTCACGTGATAGTAATAGGATATGGGTCGTGGGGGAGAAGAGACAGACAGAATACTCAAATAGACAAAAATATTGTGAAAATTGAGCCAAGTAGAATCTAGCGAATCGGGAGCAATGAAGAGAATTGAGGAGATAACAAATTATTGTCTTTAATGAGTATTTTTTAGCGTAAAAGGATTTAAATCAGCCGATAAGAAATTTAATAAATAAAGGAGTGTTAGTTTTAATCAATAGATTTAAGCGTGTTATCTTCGTCGTTCCAATGGTTCGCAAAACGTTAATTGCGTCTTTGCTAAGGGAAGCAGCCAGTTGGTTTGTTTTCTCGGACTCGTCCCAACAACAGAGCTATCAAATAAAGAAAGAGTAGATCTATATACCAAGAGAGATCCCATGAGACTAAGCCTAACTACAAGAACCCAAACAAATCAAAGATGTGGATATTGGAAAATTGAAATAGTGCTCCATTACCAAGTGCCATTTATCACCAGAAAATTCCGGGAACTACTTTTTCAAACGAGCTGTGCTACAGCATTGCGCAATCTTCTTTTAGTATGTCAATAGAAAACTGATTTTCCGTAAAATTTGATTTCGTAACTTTGATTTTAACTTATTATTTGTCTATTTATTATGAAAAATTGATGATCATACGTAATAGACATTTCCCCCATTATTGAAAAATGATAAGAAGCAGGCAACCTTTCTAACCGAAGGTCCTAATCCTTGAGCCGGCATTGAAAGCAGGATAATTAATATTTATACTTTTCCATTTTTAAACCAATCCTGTGGTCTTTTCGCCAACAGGTCATCCTTCCGCGGAAAGCTTTAGTTAGTGACGTATTTCACTCTTGACTTTGGCTTGGAAGCTCGCCTAGTAGGTGCTTTCATTAACAAATGGAGAACGTCCATTGTAAAGTTCATAGGATAGGAAAGTAATTTGGACTATACGTTGGTTTTAAAATAATGAAAATGCTTGTTTTCAGGGAGCTAGGATTTTCTTTCGCAGAGGGTGTGTGTGTCCTGAAATATCCAAATATCATAACTTAAACATTGCTATTATGGGAGCCCATATGAGGTGCAGGAAAGGAGTCAAGCCCCCTCCCCTCACCATTGGCAATGGCATAATGATCAC
The DNA here is from genome assembly GCA_038373885.1 of Cheiracanthium punctorium. Lineage (NCBI taxonomy): Eukaryota > Metazoa > Arthropoda > Arachnida > Araneae > Cheiracanthiidae > Cheiracanthium > Cheiracanthium punctorium. Next base: position 824,857 of record JAWZYV010009160.1, on the reverse strand, counting down.
TTCTAAATTATGAAACTTTTTCATTTGAGTACTAGAGTGCCTGTAATGCTGACATGAGCCTCTCCCAGAAATGCACCAACTGTCCCTTTCTTAGTACTCGCCTGTAAAAGAAAAAAAAGAAAAAAATTAGCTAATGTTAAAAAAAGCGTGATGTACTTGATATCAATGACTTATTTGATTTTTTATTACTAACCATTAGTTAAGACTTTCATTCTGGAAATGGAAGTGAAAAGCAGCCCTTTTTTTTTTACATTAAGCTAATATTTTTGTCAATCACTTTATTCTTATTTTAAACTTTATTCAGAAAATTAAGTTCTGCCGAGTTGTGCGTCGCATTAATTTCTAGCAATTAAAATCAAAGAGTGTAGTCGGGGCACAAAACTGTAAGTGAGAAACTCTTTCTCGCAGCTGGTAAACTTTTTGGTGTTTTAATTTAGCGAGGTTATAAATATGCTACTTCATGTATAATCTGATGTAATTCTGCAGTTAATGCTTCACAAAAGTGTCATTTATAAAGCGGATGACGTTTTTGGTGTTAACTGCAAAATGTTAGTCGTATTTAGATAACACTTTTTTGCTAGTTGTCACTTCTTTTTACCGATTTTTATCAGATTTGCGGCTTTTTAACCTCCGTATTTAAATATTAGCGATAAACTATGTTATATGCAGGGACGAATTCAAGAGGAGGCTCCGGGCTCCCTCCTAAATTTCGATAACAAAATGTTAATGAAGTTTTTTTTAACGAAAAATTCTTCCTCTTCTATTGTTTGGACTCCCTCCATATTTGTCTATATACGTACCAGGCTTTATATGGTATTTTTTTCGTTACTGCATAATTTTATCAATGGGAAACAAATAAGACTCTTCACACTTGTCTCTTCCGGAAATGATTTTGTAGTTATATATAGCAGCTGTTTGGAATTAATAAATCGAAAAATATAGTCTGGAGCGCTAATATTGGGGCATCAATGCGAGTGAACTTGTGCGATGCTTCGAGATGTGTTCGATAAAATATATTTTTAGTCTTAATTCGATAAATATATTTTTATCAGCGTCTGAAGACTGATATTAGTAAACTTATCGCATCAATCATCACCAGTCTGTAATTTCTATCTGGCCAGTTTCTATTTAACCACTGTTGAACCTCAATCTTCTAGCTTTTTCAGCCTTCTTGTTGCTACTTCTGATGTGGAACAACTCACCTAATTGGTACATTTTGAAGTAGAGAAGGAAGGGGCAGGCACTCCGTTTACTTATACCGGCTTCCAAACCATTCCAAACTTATCAATATTTGCTAAGTTTGACCTTCCCCGAGCGTATCTTTACGCAGAGCTTGTTCCTAATGTTTATGTATTCTGTTCGCGTTACTGCAGTTTTCTTTTTTTAACTGCCTCACTGTCTGTTTACTCCGGAGATCTTGCCATGTTTACTGCACTCCACAAATTCACGTTTATTTTTATTTATTTTTTTTCTCTATATATAGACGCTTTACTCGGCAGGTGTTTTGTCTAGCAGTATTTGCAAGTTTGTTTAGTTGTTTCTGCACAGTGAATAAATTATAAAAGTAAGTGATGTAATTCTTTCTGTAAAGAAAAAAAAGAAGAACCCATGAACTGGAATTGCATTTACTTTTGTAACTATCTGAGTGGAAAGTTTGTTTTAATTTTTCCAGAGAAGTTGTTAGGAGACAAAACATACGAGGGGTTTACGGAAAGTAAAGGTATAAAACGTTCAGATAATATCCTTGACATTTCCGTATACTGGAAGAATTTCATTATATATATCCACTGGGCGCTAATCTTTTACATGAAGAAAATGTATGACGGCAAACAATTCACATTTGGCGCAGGTCTGCAACCAGGGGAGTGCATTTGGGGGCAATGCCCCTCCGCTGAAGAAAAAAAAAATCCCCCCCAAAAAAATTTCCCTTCCCCCTTAAAATGTGCAGAATAGACGGAAAAGCGACCTGAAAAAAAAAAATGAAATAAAATCTCAATTTGAAGAAATTTAAACATGTTAAAGTTTTTAAATCCTGTTTTACCACCACTGAAGTATATACGACAGAATGTGCATTTCCAACATTAAACCAAGTTTTAAAACCCCAGTCATTATCGATGCTATATAACTGAAAACAAGATACTGCTTTACTTGCATTTAACATTGTTAAAAATCTCAGCTTAGAATATTTTTCAGCCTATTATGTCTGGTATGTCAGCATACTCAAGCTAATGATCTAGATGTGTACATCATGTTAATATTATTTCTTGCGTTACAAAAATGTGGAACTACTATAAATTAATTGTTGAACGTTTTTTAAATTTAGGTTTTAGAACAGTGAGAGTATTTTCAAAAATATACTCCTTAAAAAAAAAATACATTACCAATTAAAAAATATAAATGAATAAGAATGAGGAACAATAATATGCAGCATTACTGAAAATTACTTTTACCGGAGCTGTGGTTGAAAGTTAAAAAAAAAAAAAAAAAAATGTTAAAGGACCTCTGATCTGAAAAGAGGGGAGGAGGAGAAAAAAAAGCAATGAAAAATGCATAGCCATCCTGGAGATACTGCTCCCTCTAGTCGAATCGTCTGGGTACGGCCCAAACCTCCTATAGATTATCTATAGGAGGTTTTGGTAGGGCCCTGAGTTAGGCGTGTTGCCCAACCAAACAAGTCTCAGCGTGAAAATAACGAATGACCTATTGGGAAAAGCGAATCGTATATTCAAGCTTACAGTATGTGTTGCCATCGGCCTCATACAAAGTTTTTCTTTGCTGCTATGGATGAAGTATCTTTACTTTTCGAAATCCCCTCGTATTAGCAAGATTTTTTTACTTTTGCTTTACGGTATTTCATTAATTAGTAATTTCTGAAAATAGACATCTTTGAAATAATTGTATTTGTAAATAAAATTATTATTTATTTATTTATTGTGAGCGAAACTCGTCAAGTCGACTGAAATATAAAACATTATAATTATACATAACCTCCCAAGTAGCACAGCAATATTGGCCAATTGCGGCATAGATCTTTTCGAGCGGTCGTTTTGTCCCGATTTTGGCCAATATTGGTACTGCGATATTCAGAGTCATAAAAAGTTATGTAATTGGCATTTAAGCTGACATTCTGTTTATTTATCTTTATTAAGAGGTTATAAATAACATAACTAAGATTTTGCATTTCGTTCATCTCGCCTAAAAAAATAAAACATGCTGATACCGGGCAGTACTGGGCGATCTCGCAAAACAACGACATTCCAAAGCGTTCCATTTCCAACATTCACTTCAAACTTTTGACATGCAACAAGTCCTACAGCGTGTGGTGGTTAGCACACTCTACTGTCACGCCTATGATTGCGTGTTCGATTCCCAAAGCTGGTCGGGTAGTTCAATGTTGCCTGAAAAATTATTTCCAGGTACAAATATTAGTTACGAGATCTTATTACTAATATACAACACTAAAATAAAATTACTCACTACATATAATTAGCTAAAAATCAATCAATAATTTTTAAGCCCGCTCGGTCTTTATTGATATCGGCCGGTCCAGCTTTCACCGATATTGGCCAATGCTCATTTTCAAAATCGCCCAGTATTGGAAAAAGGGTTAACCGTCAGATATTGGCCTGTCCAGCTTTCACCGATATTAGCCAGTATTCAAACTCTCTGTTTTCGACATTGGTCAACATTGTTAAAGGTCAACATTGTTGTTCTACTGGGGCTAATTCATATTGTATGATAAATAATTTTTAATATACAAAACCAATGTAGGAAGTTTGACTTTTACTCGAATACTTTTTTGTGAGCGTGTACAGACTAAAGTCTAATTTCATTTATATAGATATCTTAAATTTGTGAAATTCATTTAAAAAATCCTATAAAAAAATATATTACGTAAGCACATCAAATGCATCGCAATAGGTATTCATTTAGTCGTATATATTATCCATATCGTAGCATCTTGTGTTGATAATATTGTATGTATTATGAATGTTATCGTTTGCTTCTTTAAGATAATTTACTAATTTGTTTACATCCGTATAAATAGTGAATGAATGGAAGGACTCCTCTATCGGAAACAGTTTGATGAAAAAATAAATAAATATGCATAACCGTAATTTATTTTCGTCTGTAGTCGGTCTCGTTCCATTTCTTCTTTTGGCAATTGTTTTTAGACAGGCTTCCAACCGAACTCAACTACGCGTACTGAAAATGAACTCTCAAACACGATCAGGAAGATGTCAACAAAGTAGTTGAATTTTGGCCACGTGACTCTGTTCCCGTAGCCAGATTTGCCGCACAAACAAACTGAGTCAAGGTCGCCGCGATTTATGGCTTGTACTTTTGTTGCTAGCTGCTATCTGTGCGACGAAATTTTGTATCTAAATATTCAAACAGTTGATATTCAGGAGATAAGAACAAGGAAAAGCCGTACTTGATTGTTACTTTTCTTTTATTATTATTACTTTGCCATGTTTACTTTAGATTTAAAAAAATAATCTTGAATTTGCTCTTCATTGATATTCGTCTGGGTGTAATTTTAGATTAGTTGAAGAGAAAAAAAAGAAATAAAGAAATAATAATAATAAGTGAATACTCATGTTCAGAGCCCGATCAAGATAACTGTGGGCCCTGGGCAGAAGAAAAAATTGGGCCCCTTGCAATAACAAAGAAAAAAAAAAGATTGGTTTATACTGAAAGGTTTAAATATCTTTCCCCTTCCTAACACAAATTTTGTTTTAAAGTAATCTGAAATAAACGACTATAGTTACATGATGTCAAAGAAACAGATAGTTGAACATTAGATCGAAATGCTATATCGCAGTTGCTAAAATGTACGGAATACAACCACTTTTTGTGAAGTCCTTTTTGTAAATATTTCTTAAAATAATAAATAATTCAAAAATTTTGCTATTTTTACTTCCTTGTACGTAGTATAAGGAAGTAATGTGATCCCGAAAAATTTTGGGGGCCAAATTTCGACAAAAAAACCGATTTTGACTACCTCTAAATTTAATTTTAAAAATTTTTTCGATGCATCCTATCGTAGGCTAGCATGCACGATCATATTAACGCGTCTGCAACTCATTTTGACCAGCGGCGAGTCTGCTGTGGCCAGTTTTTCCATGCCGTCTGTACGTACGTACGTATGTATGTAACTCGCATATCTCAAAAACTATTGGTCGTAGAATGTTGAGATTTGATATTTAGGATTGTTCTATGATCTAGTTGTGCACCTCCCCTTTTGGTGGCAATCGAATGGATAGTTTATGTACAGGACCGCCCAAAAGATTCGAAATACATTACGCTCTATGGGCCAAAATTCATTAAACTCGCCTAACTCAAAAGCTATTAGGCGTAGAATGTCGAAACTTCATATTTTGGATAGTTGTAACATCTAGTTGTGCACCTCTCCTTTTGGTTCCATTCGACTGGATAGTTTATCTACAGGACTGCCCAAAACATTCGAAATACATTACGCTGAATGGGCCGAAATTCATTAAACTCGCATTTCTCAAAAACAATTAGGCGTAGAATGTTGAAACTTTATATTTAGGATTGCTGTAACATCTAGTTGTGCACCTCCCCTTTCGATTCCATTCGACTGGATAGTTTATCTACAGAACCGCCCAAAAGATTCGAAATACATTACGCTCTATGGGCCGAAATTCATCAAAGCGTTTTTTAGAGGTATTGGGCTATTTCAAACGACTCAGAAGTGATGTATGCTGTAAAGAGTTAGAAAATGAATTTCTCCATTAAAAAAAGTGTCTTTATCATTTGTAGTTCTGCTACAGGAACACTCAAAAGATTTCCAATACATTACGGTCAATGGCAATTTTAGGGGCATTCATCCATTTCAAGCACAATACCGTCCTACCACATAAGTTAGGTAATGGTCCGACCACGGTCACGTGCCTCCCTCAAGAACTATGCCAAAAGTCGCCAAGCATGGCGACTTTTGGTGTACGTGTGTGCATATTTAACTCTCAAATTTCAAAAACTATTATGAAATTTCATATATAAGAATGTTGTAACATCTAGTTGTGTATCTCGATTTTTGGTTCCAATCTACTGGAGAGTTTATTTACAGGACCACCGAAAAGAATTTTAGTACTTTAATGTCTATGGACATCTTCAATATAATACAACTGTAGACAGTCATTGTTTGGTACATGCCCAAAAACTCGCCGTCTGTCCTCGACCTTGGCGAGTTTTGGCGAAATATCGCCAAATTTGGCGATAGTCAGTCATTTGGTCCATGTCCAAAGTACCGCCATTTGTCATCGTTCTTGGCGAGTTTTGGCGAAATATCGCCAAATTTGGCGATAATCTGTCATTGTTTGGTTCATGCTTAAAATCTCGCCAAATTTCGTCGACATTGACGAGTTTCGCCGAAATATCGCAAAATTTGGCGCCAAAAATTATTTCGTATTTTGTATAACACTAAAACTTTAACCCGTAGATTTTTGAACTTTTGTATTTAGAACTATTGTAATATCTAACTGTTTTCCATATCTTTTTTGACAGCAATCGACTGAGAATTTATTTACAGGGTGAGCCAAATGACTTTAAATACATTGAGGTGTATGGATGCATTCAATTCATTGAAAGTCTGTGGTCAATGACTACTTTGGCTATCCCCAAAATCTCGCAGACTATCTCAAGTTTGTCGGCTTTTGGTGAAATATCGCCAAATAAAGTGTCAGAAGGAAATATTTCAAATTGAACTCAGCTTGGCGATATCGAAATATTTGTGTAGAAATCGCTAAACCTTACTATTATTGATATTTTATCTCTTTCAAACAAATAAGTTTAGAGGAAGTGCGTCGAAAATATTTTTGTTCTAATGGACGTGCAAGGAAGTCATGTGTTGGACACATCAGATTTTTTAACATTAAAAATATGCTTTACAAAATGTGGTAAGAATTTTCCTACATATATTATTTCCCTACATATTGGTATGCTACGTCGGCTATAGAGCAGTGGCGGAATTAATGCAAGTTTGTCGGGAAGGGTGGGGGCGGTTAGTTAGAAGATTGACATCTGCATCCATTTTATGGAAGTAAAATAGGATCTTTTACATTAATTTCTTTTTACTTCCTTGTACGTAGTATAAGGAAGTAATGTGATCCCGAAAAATTTTGGGGGCCAAATTTCGACAAAAAAACCGATTTTGACTACCTCTGAATTGAATTTTAAAAATTTTTTCGATGCATCTCATCGTAGGCTATCATGCACGATCATATTAATGCGTCTGCAACTCATTTTGACCAGCGGCGAGTCTATTGTGGCCAGTTTTTCCATGCCGTCTGTACGTACGTACGTATGTACGTACGTACGTATGTATGTAACTCGCATATCTCAAAAACTATTGGTCGTAAAATGTTGAGATTTGATATTTAGGATTGTTCTATGATCTAGTTGTGCACCTCCCCTTTTGGTGATAATCGAATGGATAGTTTATGTACAGGACCGCCCAAAAGATTCGAAATACATTACGCTCTATGGGCCGATATTCATTAAACTCGCCTAACTCAAAAGCTATTAGGCGTAGAATGTCCAAACTTCATATTTTGGATATTTGTAACATCTAGTTGTGCACCTCCCCTTTTGGTTCCATTCGACTGGATAGTTTATCTACAGGACTGCCCAAAACATTCGAAATACATTACGCTCAATGGGCCGAAATTCATTAAACTCGCATATCTCAAAAACTATTAGGCGTAGAATGTTGAAACTTTATATTTAGGAACGCTGTAACATCTAGTTGTGCACCTCCCCTTTCGGTTCCATTCGACTGGATAGTTTATCTACAGAACCACCCAAAAGATTCGAAATACATTAAGCTCTATGGGCCGAAATTCATCAAAGCGTTTTTTAGAGGTATTGGGGTATTTCAAACGACTCAGAAGTGATATATGCTGGAAAGAGTTAGAAAATGAATTTCTCCATTAAAAAAAGTGTCTTTATCATTTATAGTTCAGCTACAGGAACACTCAAAAGATTTCCAATACATTACGGTCAATGGCAATTTTAGGGGCATTAATCCATTTCAAGCACAATGCCGTCCTACCACATAAGTTAGGTAATGGTCCGACCACGGTCACGTGACTCCCTCAAGAACTATCCAAAAGTCGCCAAGCTTGGCGACTTTTGGTGTACGTGTGTGCATATTTAACTCTCAAATCTCAAAAAATATTATGAAATTTCATATATAAGATTGTTGTAACATCTAGTTGTGCATCTCGATTTTTGGTTAAAATCTACTGGAGAGTTTATTTACAGAACCACCGAAAAGAATTTCAGTACTTTAATGTCTATGGACATCTTCAATATAATACAACTGTAGACGGTCATTGTTTGGTACATGCCCAAAATCTTGCCGTCTGTCCTCGGCCTTGGCGAGTTTTGGCGAAATATCGCCAAATTTGGCGATATTCAGTTATTTGGTCCATGCCCAAAGTATCGCCATTTGTCACCGTTCTTGGCGAGTTTTGGCGAAATATCACCATGTTTGGCGATAATCTGTCATTGTTTGGTTCATGCTTAAAATCTCGCCAAATGTCGTCGAAATTGACGAGTTTCGCCGAAATATCGCCAAATTTGGCGCCAAAAATTATTTCGTATTTTGTATAACTGTAAAACTTTAACCCGTAGAATTTTGAACTTTTGTATTTAGAACTATTGTAATATCTAACTGTTTTCAATATCTTTTTTGACAGCAATCGACTGAGAATTTATTTACAGGGTTTGCCAAATGACTTTAAATACATTGAGGTGTATGAATGCATTCACTTCATTGAAAGTCTGTGGTCAATGACTACTTTGGCTATCCCCAAAATCTCGCAGACTATCTCAAGTTTGTCGGCTTTTGGTGAAATATCGCCAAATAAAGTGTTAGAAGGAAATCTTTCAAATTGAACTCAGCTTGGCGATATCGAAATATTTGGCTAGAAATCGCTAAATCTTACTATTATTGATATTTTATCTCTTTCAAAGAAATAAGTTTAGAGGAAGTGCGTCGAAAATATTTTTGATCTAATAGACGTGCAAGGAAGTCATGTGTTGGACACATCAGATTTTTTCTCTAGGGGGGGCGATCTCCCCCTCCGACCCTCCCCTTTTAATCCGCCCTTGCTATAGAACATTTCGAAGAATTAAAAGTAAGTTGAAATTAATTTATACTAATATAAATCTGAATTATTTTCATTGTTCATACTGTATATTTAAAAAATCGTGTGTGCGTGTGGGAGGGGGATTCTACATATCCCTGGAAGTTTCCAGTGTCTATTGTTTTAGGAAATTAAAATTTTCTTGGAAGGACTTAATTCCGCTCACTTAGGCGAATGAGTTTGGTGATAGAAAAAGGAATATGTGCAATAAAAGTTACTTCGACGTCAATCTGAAATATTTTTGGAAAATGAAAGGACTATTTCGGTAAATTTAAATAGATAATATTTTGTGCAAAAATATTTGTAATTGCTTGAGAAGGATTGAACTTTATAGCTCATATGTGCATCATGATTTTATCATGTGTGTGTCCCATGTTACGTGCAGTCCCCAAAAGGCATTTTATCGCGTGGTCAAATCAGGATTTTACCTAGTGTCTCCAGCTTATAAGCGTCCTATTTTAATTTCTCTAATAATATATCTGATTTCGACAAAACACTCAGCGATATCAAAGTAAAACGAGAATCTTTTACTGCCTTATATATATTTTAGGGGGGGGGGGGGGAGTGCAATCTTCATACCCGACAAATGTCGATTCTGGCATCAACATAAATTGGACAATGTGCTGAAAAAAGTTGGGCTCTAATGGGTTAAGTCACTGAAAGTTTCAAATACCGGGGACTGGGACAAATGCCATGCAAAAATATTGTTAACTTACCAAATAGTTTCTCTATGCAAGTGACAAAACCTTCAAAACAAAATGTTTGTATTTTTTAGAGCATGCGTGTTGTGAGAGTGCATAATGCTTTTAAATTAATAGTTTTAATTGCATTAATTATTTTTCAATTACTACTAATTTAAAATTTCTTTAATAATTTTAATATTGAACAAATGTTTGATGCAATAAGAGATCAAAAGGGTATCTGGGTAGCACATGGACCTTGAAGATTTTATCCCCGGGGCACCGACTTGGATTTTTGCGCTTCTGGGGGCTGTACAACGGTGTTTTAACAGATATTCTACAAATTAAGTGCAACTCGCTTTGAAATTAATTATATATATATATATATATTATTTCAGAACTTCTTTTTCCCTGAATTAACTTTTGTCATACATTTAAGGTTAAAGCCCACGCAAAATTTTCGAAGCCTAAGTAATAAATAGACAGAACATTCCTATTCTAGAACTAAACGTCAAAGGAGTGGGGGTCACATTCTATCATTATCAGTAGCAAGTGAATCTACTGTGTACGATCTTAAAAAATGATGTTCCCCGACCACTGCCCTTGAAAAAGCCGTTTTAGCTGATTAAAAACTTATGAAACCGCCCATAGTCTTTGGAAATGCTCCTGTTTACTTCGCCTTCTGAAAATTTACATGGTCACTTGGTCAATACGATGTTAATTACGGTATAGCTCTTTATGAAATGTAAGAATGGGCAAATTGGGATGTCTACTCCCCTAAATTTAACATCACATTGTCTAAGCCAATTTTCATTATCAGGTCCTGACCTCTCGCCCTTCTTACTCACTAGAGGTGAGTTCGGGCTCATTTTTTAAAGCCCGATCCCGAGGACTTATAGTTCGAACCCAGCGATATTATTTAAGTCTGTTCCCGAGCCCGAAATTTCAGCTAATAGATAAATAAAAGTCAATTACTTCATTGACAGCATATCAAAAATTTTGCCGTTTGTGCAAATTAAAGACAAATATATAATAGCAAACTCTAAATGCACTTTCTAATTCTTTATATTGCAAGTTTATCAAATAACAATAACTAGTTTTTTTTCCATGAATCCCTTTTTAAAATCTGTTTGCGAGGAGTATGTGAGTATATTCAGGAGAAATTTCTCACGAGCCCTTTAGAGCCCGAGCCCGTCTCATCGCGCGCGCGCGCGCGCACACACACACACACACACACACACACACACACAAAAAAAAAAAAAAAAAAAAAAAGAAGGAAAAAAGAGTTATGTTGCAGTTTATGAAATCAAATATTTTGATGTGGTCTCAGAATCATAAATATGAAATTTCTTTGCTCTTTCCGTTAAATTGTTCTTTCGGGTTATCCATCGGCAACTATAAAAGGAGATATTTGCTACTAAATTTAAGATAGGCGATTTGGAATATTTTTTGGTTAAAAGAGGGGAGCTTCCGTAAAAAAGAGAAATAAAAAACACAACGTGTCTTTTTGCAATCCTCAATTTCTTTTTACTCCAGGCAACAAATTTGATGATTGGAAAAATGCACGTTATATTTTTAGCACCAGAGTGCTATTAATTTCAACCTTGCTTTTTGTGTATACACGATTTTGGTACAATTTTCGTGTCGAGTCACTTTTGAAACGAGTTTGCCAGATAATGTGGAGGGGGGGGGGCGTTAATAAAATGTTGAAAGTCGCACAAGGTTTGCAATTTTTGATAAAGGATCGCTAAACTGGGTGCCAAAACGCGACAATTTATTATATTATAAATATATTTTGAGTATAGTTAGAAAACGCCTGGCTTATATTGACAAACAGTTTTATTAGGCGATTTAAATATAGATTTTAATTTCGAAGAAGTGTTTTATAGAACAGAGAAGACAAATGCGGTACACATCATAGATTATGATACACTTTCCAAAGATGTGTTTTACGGTACAAGCAAGAGTTGATTCCTATTTTAACGCCACCGCTCTCGCCAACCTAAAAAATCCTGCACTTCGGTGAGCTTTGCAGTCATGGGTCTCTAGGACATATGGACAAGTTTCAACGCTCCCAAAAGAACTATAAGAACACTAAAGTGAACTAATTAGCGATAAACGCACCCGTTAAGTAATTTGAAGACACTTAATTATTAAAACTACATTCATTGGCAACCCAAAATAAATAAAAATGTAACGGAATGCTTTACTTACAGGTTGTTTAAAATCGCCATTTTAATTCTAAATTACGATTGCCACATAAATACAAAAAATCGTCGTTGTAGCTCCATATGTTTAATGATTGTCACTTTGGCGAGAGTCGGGGCGTTAAAGTAGGAATTAACCCAGAAAGAGAAACACGGCACACTCATGGATTATGATGCACATTCGAAACAATATTTAAAACGGTGAAGTATAGTTGTAATATACTTGGCAACGATTATAAAATAGTTTAAGCGGGCGATTTTAAGATAGATTTCGATTCCAAAGATGGCTTTATGAAACAAGGAAGAAAAATACGGCACAATCATGAATAATGATACACTCTCCAACTTAATGGAATAAGGAAGAAAAATAGGGACGACCCATAAACTATGATACGCTTTTAATATATAGCACTTTGGTGCGTATTTAAAATCTCAAAGTGTTTCAGATTTTCTTCCTTTTTTATTTCTCTTTTTTACCGGAGCTTTTCCGCTGCCAGACTCTTAAAAGCATCCCTAGGACTGTGTTTGCATGTCACGGCTAATCTGCGGGACCAGCGGTGATTTGGTCATCATGACACATTCATTAAGTCATTATGTATGCGAAAGAACTAAAAAATGTATTTTAAACAAAATTTTTTTATATTTGATTATTTTATTTTAAAAAACTTAATGTCACTAGAAAATTTATGCTAAATGAAATTCAGTCAGTGTATAATTTATGAAAAGGGTGATTATATGTAAGAGAGAACAAGAAAATATAATAGTGCTTAAATAAAAAGAAAAATTAATTTGATTATTTCCTCTTGCGCATTTTTACTTTCCGAACATGTACCATGTAAGGAAAGTATTGTAATCATGAAAAAATTCGACTTCGAGATTTTGGTGTATTGACACGTTTTGAGGTCTTCTGAATTAATTTATGCTATTTTTACGAGATGTATGTATGTGTGTGTTTGTGTGTATGTGAGTGAACACGATTGCTCCTGAACGGAGCATTCGAATGAGCTCAAATTGGTTATATATGTTATAAACCACCGCCGCAAGACCGGTATTGATTTTGGTGTGTATAGGACTTATAGTTTTTCTACAGGGCTATGACAAAGATTTCTTTTACATTATGGCCTATAGGAGGAAATTCTTAAAGGTGCGCTAGCGTTTAAACGGTACATTCGATTGAGCTCAAATTGGGTATACATGTTATAAACCACCATCGTAAGACCGGTATTGATTTTGGTGTCTATAGGGCTTACAGTTTTTCTACAGGGCCACGACAAAGATTTCTTTTACATTATGGCCTATGGGGAGAAAATATTGAAAGTGCGCCAGCGTTTAAACGGCGCATTCGATTGAGCTTCAGTTTGGTATATATGTTTGAATTATTCATTGATTAAATTTTATTTAAATGCTGGGACATGATCTTAATCGTAAGTGTTCGGAAAGTCGAGTGGAGTCACTCCAGATTTTTTTTTTTTCTATTGCTACTATGTCAGTTGATATGTAATTAGAAATAAATTTTGGAGAAAGTGCTCATTTTGCCCACTAAAATTAAGAAAATGTATGGTATTTTGTTTATGGGACTAAGAATAAGAATGCTACTGTTTTTGGCTCCTGACAATGGTGGACACCTTATGCTTATAAATCCGTAAATCATCAGTATCAGTGCTACTATTAAAGTTCGGGGTCTGTTTTTATTTTCAGTAGCACGTGATCTTGTATTTTTTGTGTCTCAAGTAAGGCTTGACTTGCTCGTAGTATTTTTTTAAGAGGTTCCAGCGCATTCATGTTACATCTAGAGAAAACCACCGAAAACTCCAGACAATTGACCTGGACGTGCGCTCTTCAGCCCATCGTCCTAAGTTCAGGGATTTATCCATTCGGCCATTGGTCAGCCCAAACTTGTGATTGAAGTGTGAGCTATTTACATTCAAAACATACAATGTATGCTATGTTAAAGGGCTAGTTGTATATTTTACATTCATTTTTTCTTTGCAAATTTCAGATTATTCAGTTCGAACTGAAGTTAAATAAATTCTTTATTCAAGAACAGTTGCACGAACATAGAGTTCGGTATTAACAAACAAGTCTATTACTAATCTCACTTTCCCCCCTCTGTTTAGAGTCACGGAACGGACATATTAAACATATTGAATGCAGAAGCAGTGTTTCTTTTAAATAATATTCATGTTATTGTGACCTGCAGCTTATTTACAAACCTGTATTTATTTTGTATTCGTGTTGTGTAATAGGACCCTGCAGCAACATATCCGGAGTTCATGGCAATTCTAGTTTTTCTTTCTTCAGTTTTCGAAAGGCGTGCCGTAGAATAGCATTTCAGTGTCGTCTGTTAGATCCGATTTCGTCATAACCTAAACTGACGCTGAAAATGTTTGTAAACAGTAATTTGTTTTTCCGTTTTAAGTTATCAATAAGCTTATGCGTTCTTTTAATATTTATGGTGCAGCTAAAATATTTGGTGGCATTTAATTTTTTGGCTCCGTTCAAAGCAGGGGGGCGGGGGATTTCTTATAGTAGCAGTAGTGTTCCGTAACCATCTTTCATCTGGGATCGGCAAAAATAGGAATAATATTTTGCAAACCAGCGTCAGCAAAAAATAATAAATATTATATAAGCTAAACTTGTATTTATTTATTTAATCAAGTGTTATACATATGCAACTAGAAAAGCACTTGCTGCTGATTATTTTTTAGTAAATTTTTGATATTCATGGACCGGCTGTACGCGGACCAGTGGTGGAAAATACTTGTCTAGACCACTGTGTTTTTAAAAGAAAAAATCATTTTTATAGTCACTAAGGGGTTGCAAAAACCGACCTTTGCGCGTTTCCCGCCCTCTAGATTCGTGAGCTTACTTTAATAGTGCTTATTTTCAGCAGTCCAGAAACATGGAAATTATAAAATAATACGGTTTTAAAATTTTGGTCCAAATTTATATGAATTTAACTGTTTTTAAAACCGTAAGAGAGGGGCTATTTTTCTGCTTCAAAACGGGGGTGCGACTATTATACGAGGGTGACTATTACGTGAGTAAACACGGTATATCACAACATAGCCATGCCTAAATTATGCGTTTGTGCTGAATAACTACCGGGACTATACCGTTTAACTGCAAAAGTTGTGGATATATAGTAACACAGCTTATATAGTAACACAGACATTATTATTACTACTGTTTTTCATAAAATTAGTTTCTCTGTCTCTTATTTTAAATTAAAATCAAAGTTTGCAAATTTTTAGACTTAAAGGGTAATTTGGGGGCCCTGGCGCTTGCTCTAAATGCCCTGCCTGAAATCAGTTCCTGACACTGACAAGTATAAGCTATTGCTGGGGAAAAAAGTCCGATTTGTAGTTAATTATTTTATGTTTTCTCCTATTTTCGACCATTTTCTGTTATTGCACGCTGAATTTTCGTCCGAAAACTGGATATTTTCTTATAAAAGAATCCAGACAGTGCTTTTTCAAATGAGCTGTGCTTGAAAATTGAGCGGACCTTTAAAAATGAAATTTGAAAGCTTCCCCTAATTTCCCCTCCTCCGGTGGAGGTGGCTAAGAAAGAAGTACGCGACTTGAAAAAAAAAAAATCCAATTAAAAAAGCACTTTGATAATTTTTTGACCATTTTCAATAATTCTGCGATTATTATTTATGGATAAGAAACTATGTAAAGATCTATTTAACCCTTTGAAGCGCAACCATTTCCCAACGCTGAAAAAAGGGCAGCTGTGTGCCTACACAACCAGCTGTGTCAGAAAATGGTCTCTAGATCTGTGGCACGCAATAAACTAGTGATTGACCGCCATCTTGCTGGTAGTTAAATTCAACAATGGAAACGGCTGCATTTTTTCAGCTTTGGGCTGTTTATCCAGTTATTCTTCTATATCAATGAATTTCTATTGGATATTCTCCCAGTTCTCAGCAGATGCCGGTTCTGTTAAAAATAACCCCAAAAACTTTTACGGGGAATTATGTGCTAAAAAGTAAAGGATTCTCGTGTAACTATGTCATCTTCAAGTATTTTTATGAAATCAAATTTATTCTTTGTGACTGACAATAGTCAAAACATCAGAGTTTTGTGCCCTCACGCAAGGTCACTGCGCGTTAAAGGGTTAAATATTAAGGTTTAAACCTTAGAACTTGAAGATTTCTATTATTTTAGGGTAGTGGGACTTCATATTTTTAAAATTATTTTTTAGTTTCATAAGATATTGCATTATTAGTTTTTAAACAGTAGAACTTAAAGATTTTTCTTTTTATTATTATCAGGGCTTTGAACTGTAATTTTTTTTTGTTCTGGTTCAACTAAAAATATATATATATATCGATTCAGTTCCGGTTTTCGTTCCTCCAAAAATAACGGTTTTCGGTTCATTTCCGGTTTTTGTTCTGCCAAAAATAACTGTTTTCGGTTCAGTTCCGAATGAATAATTTTATTTTATGCAGTTCTTATTTGTACTAAATAAATCTATCATAAACAAAAATGTAATTCTATCAAAATTTAGTAGATTAGAATGATTCAGACTGATATTTTTATTAAAAAATCATACTTCTAGTTCATTTAACTGAATTAAATCTGACTTCTACAAATAGTTTCATGCGAAACTCAAACAGAAAAGTACTAGTAAACATCAAAACAGGAAATTAAGAAGCAATATGTACTGTCCGATTTGCTAAAGCAGTCGACTGCAAGCAAGACGATTCTACTCAGAAAAGGGGTGATTTGGGTTGAGATGAGTACTACTTTTTGGAGCTCTGTTTTGGCTCGCCGTCTTTTTATGATGTTTTCCATTTTGTTTTATTTCAATTCGTAATTTCAGAAACTATTTTACTTATTGCAAGTTCAAATGTAAACAGAGTTTCAAACATAAAGGAGCGTAGCTAAACTTCCGCTCGCCCCTATTTTTATGAAATCAAATAGGACCCACGCATGCGTAAATGGGAGGAAGGCTCTGAGCTCTGAGAAAGGCATGTGATGATGATAACTATAATTATATACGAAGTTAAATTAGAAAATAGTGATAAGTTGGTTACAGTAGCAAAATGACTGAAGATATATCAAACCAAAATAAACCGATTTTTTTTTTTTTTTTCCCGGTTCAGTTCCGATTTTTGTTCTGACTAAAATAACGGTTTTTCCCAGTTTTCAGTTCAATTCCGGTTCAAAGCCCTGATTAAAGACAACATAGCCTCACCATGGCACAGTGTTTATGTCACTAGAAATGGTAGACGGGCAAAGTGTGAAGGTTCCAGGTTCGGGTCCCATCGTGTTCCGTTCGGAGTTTTCCGTGGTTTTCTCCGAAACTTTGCGTAAATATGGGTTACGACCCCTTAGAAAGATCCCCACGGAGGGCATCCCCCTTGTGTTGTCTTACTGACGAGGATTTATAAACGGGCTTCGAGCCAAGCACACAAATTCGAAATAGATGTCACACAAACAAACAAGACAACATAGCAATTTCTTTTTTCTTGTATTATTATTTAAAGAATGTTTTATTATTCATTTATTTTATTAGGGGATTAAACAGTTTTTTGGCAGAATTCGGTACGATTTAAATCTTAATTAAAATTTATTTTAAAAAAATCATGATTTTTATTAAAAATTAAAAATTTGTCCAAAATGACCTTTTCCCTGATTTGTAATGTTTTTTAGATTGGAATGCTAATTCCGCTGTTTTCCACCAGGTGCCGTCCAAGGCGGTTTCATTCAGTAACACATTGCCACCTTACTATACTTACACACCACTTAGTTGGGAATATAACAGCAACCATTCTGAAGTTTATTGGGTGGGAATGGGCTATAGTGGGTATACTGTGTTTACAGTGGACACGTATCATTAAATATTTGAGTCTGCATGTCCTCTTACAGGATTGGTCAGTAGGATGAAAAAGAATGAAAATTATCTCCACTCATGCTCCCCTCTGTAACTTGCGAGACACAGACTTCCATGCGTGCAGGACTCCCAAAATATGTACAAGTAATCTCATTCAAAGCAGTACATTATAGCTAGGTTGACAGTCTTCAGTTGTAAAATGAAGTGAAATGTGCTTATGTTTGTTAGTTTTTCTTATCTATTCTTATGATGCTTACCTAAATAAGTTTTATTTTCCTTTCAGCCATCAAAATCAGTTCAGTAACTTCCACATGATTTTGGAGTTATGTTTAAAAGTTAATATAAAATTATTTAAAAGGCTTATCAATTTAAAACATTGGAATTTTTTAGATGCTGTCTGCATAAAACTAACAGACTTTTTTTTTTTTCCCCTTTAGGTGTATCTTCAGATTTCCTAGTACAAATATCAAAATAATCTTTCAGTCATTAATAGATGAGGGTACTCCACCTCGTCAGCCATTACCAGAGCTTTTGCCACAAAAACCACTTGCTCCTCTGAGGATAAATATACCAGACAGTGACATTCACTATCCAAGTCCAGCTCCTTCACCAACAGGTACTATAAGGTTTGTAACAGTTAAATTTTATGCTCTAAAAATACATACAGAGAGAAATTGTTTCCCTGGAAAAAGGAAAGCTTCAGGAAAATACTATTTAGAGAAAAGAATTTAGCAAAATAGTTTAGTGTTAATGAAAATAAAAGTTTACAAATAAATAAAAACAAATTTAAGGCTCTTAAAAGTGTATGTAACATCAGATTTTGTATATATTTAAGCCTGTACCTAAATTTATGAAGTTTTGTATTACAAATTCAATAAAAAACTTGGGACTTTTTTGTGACAATTTTGGACAGTCAATTTGAATCTTTCTGACATTTTTGTGACTCTAAATTTTGATATTTCTGGTATCTATCATTTTGAAATGTAGGTTTTTATTTTTATTTATTATTATTATTATTATTATTATTTTTTTTTTTCCCCAATGTGTGTAGTTTTGACACTTAAGCATTTTTCTGACTTAAAAATTCAAGTTTGATGTATTTTCTTGATTTTCAATACCTAATTTTACTACATTTTTCATTCTGTACTCCTTTCATTCATTTTTTCCTTTTACTGTGCCTTTCTTTCTTATCTTTCCAAAATTACTGTTGTTTTAATCAATCCCTTAACAAAAATATTGTTAGCATGTGATCATAAATTAAGTGCCCAAGCTTAATAGAAGTTCTAAAATGTTAGTGCAAATACAGTCTAACCTGCTGAGCAGTTTTCAACTATCTTGAAAATATATTGTACGATCAGTTATGTTTTGAAAGGAATAGATTTGGACAGTCTGATTGCCCCCTTTTAAAATGCAACTGATTGCTCAGTGTGTTGACTTGAATTGTTTTTGTTGCACTTTATCATTCTTATGTTCTGATTTTGATGTGTCTTAAGTTCAGATGTCTTTGAATTTGTTCTCTCTATTTTCATTCATACAGTATATTAATATTATCTGTTGTGTTGTAGTGCAGCCAACTCTTGCCCAGCTAGTCCACGGGGTGGTATTAATAGGCGGAATATTGCTAGTGAACTTCAGATGGCAGCAGCTTATGCTGTTGCTGCCACAGCTTCCAATAAAACAGACCAGAAGCCCTCCACAAACAGCGGAGAGAATCAAGTCATAAACAATGGTACAGCGTCCAAAGAGGAGAAGCCCCCTTATTCATATGCTCAGTTGATTGTACAAGCTATTTCTTCTGTACCTGACAGGCAGTTGACATTGAGTGGAATCTATTCCTATATCACTAAAAATTATCCATTTTATAGAACAGCTGACAGAAGTTGGCAAGTAAGTCTATTAAATGCTTTACTGTTCCTAGAAATTTAACACATTTGTGTATTCATACTTCTGTAAATCTAGTAAATACTTCCTAACTGGCTTAAAAAGATTTCAAGGGCTTTTCTGAGAGAACTTCTTACTTTTTCAACTATGAAATTGTGCCATCACCCTAAAATATCTGCTAAGTCATGCAAATCATAAAAATTGAAAAAAAAAAAAAAATGTAGAAAACTGAAGGAAAGGTTATATAATTATGCTTTAGATAACAGAATTTGTCAAAATTTTAGATGTTTTATTATTATTATTTAATTCTATTTATTTCTGAAATTTGTTTTTAATGGTTTTAGTTTTTTTCCCTATAGCAACGATTTTTTTTTTTCTGTTCCTCGGACATAAAAAAAGTAAATAAATAAAATCAACAATAACTAAATCATGCTGAAGTGAACGACGTAAGCAAGTGTTTTTTACAAGCATTTTGTTGGCATAACATTTTTCACATTTGCCGTTGGCAACAATGATTTGTGTATTCAGTTTTTAAAAAACTTCATAACAAATTTTTGTTTTCCTCTCTCATTTTTGTGTTCTACTGCTTGCTGGTTGTGTACATTTTTGGAATTTTTTCTTACGGGAAGCTCTTCAAATCATAACAGCAGATGGTGCCGTTAATGTTACCACATAACGTCTAATAGATCTGGGATGGAAAATGAAGAAGATCAATGCACAACAGAAGAATTGAGGATAGTGGTGAGGAGTCACTAAAAGTGCTTTTTTTATAGGGGTGTAATGAATATCCGGCAAGTATCCAGTATCCGGCTTTCATTATCCGAAATACAGTCAGATATCCGAATCATAACTACCGGATAACCGATTTCTCTGCTGGATATATGGCTATATACTACTAAAGTTCTATCTATAACATGCATGGGACAGGATGGAAAATTACATTTCATATTAATTAAATTTCCCCTATAAACAGGATTCTACCATTAAACGGGTGAACAGATAGTAACCAAATTTGTGCTATAGACTATACATAAGAAGTGCTTAGGGAATTTTGATTAAAAAGCTCAAGTTTTTACTTGAGCTTTTTAATCAAAATGTTTAAATTTCTTATTAAATTTATTCATGTTTAAATTTATTCATGTTTAATAGTTATTCATGTTTAATCTTATTAAATTTATTCATGTTTAATAGAAAGATGTTCAAGTTTCTATTAAACATGAAAAAACATCAAATTTAACATTGGAAATGGATTATTCAAAATAAACACACAATTTCAACATTTGTTCAGTAGTTTTTGAGTAGCTTCACATTTATAACTAGTTAGGCACAAAACTCTGATTATCCTGTCTTCAAAATTTATTTATAGAGGCAGGGAGACATTTTCAATCTTCATCCTTTTTGTAAATGACCATATTTTACTGAGCATTCCTTTATTGAAGTCTCCAAAACCTAATGATTAAAAACTAACCCTTATTTTACATATTTATTTTTTGATTGAATTTAGTTATTTAAATTTAAATTCACTTATGCAAGTTTCAATTGATTTTTAAAGTTAAGTCTAAAAGATCTAAAAGATGTTTTAAAAGATGTACATTTAAAATCTGGTTGTGAAATATTTATTAATGAAAATTATAACATGGCTGCTTGTGCAGACAGCCATGTTGTATCATGGTTTATTGTGTATAATCATCATTCTAGTTACTACTGCAGTATATGATTATCACTCCATACATAAAGTACATTGACTAATCTTTTTTTTTTTTTTTTTTTTTTTTTTTTTTTTTGTGTGTGTGTGTGTGTGTGTGTGTATGTTGAAATCAAAAGTAAAAAAGTGAAATTTTCCTAAAATTTGAAATTTGGAAACTATTGTTCAAAATGATTTTTTAAAATTAATTCCCCCCCCACCCTTCCCTTTTTCTCCTTATGGTGCCATATAAGTTTTTGTACTCTGAAAGCATGCTTATATATTTTAGAAGCTAAACAATTAAACAGATCTATTTTTATTTTTTAACTTGTAATTAAAAAAAAGTATTTTTGATTAAAGAAATTTAATGCATAACCTTAAAAATTCTGTTCCATATCTGTATAAAGCTACAAAAGGAAGAATTATAATTTCATTATAAATATTTAAAAGGAATTTACTTTTTATTTATCAATCTCTAAAAGTAATTTACTTAAAATAAAACTTAAAATGACTTAATGTAAATTAACATTAAATGATAAAAACAAAAAACGGCACCAAACATACGTTTGGAAAAAAATTACTCATCTATCACAGGTATCTATCAAAAGTCATGGTTAAAATTTATTTGCTTCTGCCAGTAGTGTACACATAAAAAGAATATTTTAACGGTTTATATTTTAAGTAACATTTTTTATGTACATATATGTAAAGATATTTAGTTTTTGTAAATTTTAAGTCAATTTGTGCTGGGGGGTAGGATAGGGGCATAGAGCAGGCGCGTGAGGAAAGACGTAGAACACTCCATGAAACCGACCACTTGACAAAACAACACATTTTAATAACGAGAACAATGGTTACAAACACACAGGTTACATTTAGAACAAATAAACACTATACGAGAACATACTGTAGCTGCTACGCGCGAATACGTGAGAGGAGAGAGAGAGAGAGATGAACAAGCATTCTCTATCGTTTCTTCAATGCCGGTTGGGGGAGCGTCGCATGGAAGAAAGATGATATAGGAGGCGCGCTACAAATTACTAAAAAATACTTTAATAATGTGTGAAACATGTTTGCAATTTATTGTTCTGATGTCATATTATATTTAAAAAAATGAAAAAACACAATAACTAAATACATGTTTAGTGCCGGATATCCATATCCGGCAACCAAAGGAGCTTTGGATATCCAGTATCCTGCAAAATCAATATCCGTTACATCCCTAATTTTAACCCTTTCGCTCTCAAAATGCACGCTCCCAGATCCGGCCTTACGCCAGGACGAAGCTTTGTCCCGCCCGCACTTAGCAACATCCATTTACAAGTGTCAAGTGTGAAAAACCCCTTTCTCGTGTTTGCTATTGTAACCCTCTCCCCCCCTTTCGGTGTTCAGCTGCATTTACGAACGGGTGCTTTTCAAATCCTTCAAGGGAGGCACTCTCACGGATGCTTTGCATGCCTGTTTTGGCAGAGATATATCTACACAGGTACAAAAGAAACGTGTTTGGTGGGGTGCATACAAAACATTTCTCGGGCATTTCCGAGATTTTGAGCAAGCATTCTAAATCAAAGCTTGGGAGCGAAAGGGTTAAGGTACTTTTAACTTTCCAATGTGTTTGATTGTTTTTAAAACATAATAATAAACTTATGTTGTTAAATCAAACTTATAAAATAGAAGTTTTAGAGATTATTGTTCTGAAAGATTTTTACATTCATTATTGAACTGTTCTCCTGAAATTGTTTTACCAAAGTTGGCAACACTTAATGTTTCATTCTTTGTTTTATTTCATTATTAAAGTCTTTGTTGTAATTGCATAAGCCTTCATATGTATGTAATTAATAGATAGCTTAATTTTCATAACATATAAGCTAAAATATTTTCATAAAGTCCTTGAAAAGTCAAGTTTTATTGAATGAATTTTAAATTTAGTTAGCACCCTCATCCTATAATATTGCAATTGAATATTTTTCTTTGTAAATGAATTGCTAAAATTGAATTGATTTTGTGTATTGCTGAATTGTTGCCTCATTTTGTAAACAGAATTCCATCCGCCACAATTTATCTCTGAATCGCTACTTTGTGAAAGTGCCAAGGTCTCAGGAGGAGCCAGGAAAAGGCTCCTTCTGGAAAATAGATCCTCAATCAGAATCCAAGCTCATTGAACAGGCGTTTCGGAAAAGGAGGCAGAAAGGTGTTCCTTGCTTCAGGCCTCCTTATGGCGGTCTGTCATCTAGGTAAGTCATGCAATATTTTAGTTACCATATTAACCCTTTGAGGCGCAACCCTTTCCCAATTCTGAAAAAAGGGCAGCCGTTGCCATCGCTCGACTTAACGACCAGCAAGAGGGTGGACAATCGAAACGTTCATCGCGTGCCACAGATCTAGAGATCCCTTTTTTTTTTTGACGCAGCTGGCTGTGTCTGGCATAGCCAGCTGTCGTCCGCCATCTTGCTGGTAGTTAAGTCGAACGATGGCAGCGGCTGCCCTTTTTTCAGCATTGGGCAATCTATCCAGCTGTTCTTGCTTTCTTCCATTTTTTAGCAGATGTCAGTGCTGTTAAAAATAATCGTGACCATTTTTTGACGGGAGATGACGTACTATAAAAAGTAAAGGATTCTCGTGGAGCTATGTCACCCGCAACTATTTTTATACAAATCAAATCTATTCTTCGTGACTGGCAACAGTCAAAACGTCAGAATTGGGTATTCCCAGAGTGGGATCACTGCGCGTTAAAGGGTTAAAGTTGTATAAACAACTTTTGATTAGTAAAAGGTCATTTGATCAGCTACTTATGTTTGAAAAAATATTTTTTATTAAGAGGAAAGAAAAGAAATCTTGTGTTCCATGAAGCTCACAAAAGTAAATAGGATCAAAAGGAAAAATAGTTATTAATAATTTTTTTTTTATGTTTAAGACTTAAGGAAAGTTTCACTACATAGCAATAGTCTCTAGTCTCTTGGGAAGATACGAAAAAACAAGCAATCTACAAATGGAAAGACATTTTAAATTAACATTAAAAGCGGTTCTGGCACTCTCATATATCTTGCCGTGCACTGTGCTAAGACATGCTCAGCATGTTTCCCATCATCACCATATGTGCTAAGCCCACTGATGATCATATTAAAATGAAATAAATTTCTTCTAAATTTCCTTGGCCAGTTAATACTTTATTGAAAAAGTTAGGAAATTTTCGGATAATGGATGATGATTCTATAAACAGATGCTTTGTCGTAAATTTGGATACATGTTTTAGCGCTTCAAATTCGCAATTAGTTTTCTTTAAACTTGTATTTGAGGCTGTTGCTTTCCTTTATGTGTTCTTTTTATTTTCATCTTGATTTAAATTTATGTGCAAGTATGTTTTATATTTTTGTGTAATTGATAGTGTATGATGTATATTACATGCTGAAGTAAAAGACAGCTGTTTTGAAATTAACAAGAGTTATATTTAAAATAACTGTTTGCTTTCTTTTAATTCATCTCTATGCATTCTTGAATGTGTTTTATTTTCATTTTTTCTTCACTGCACAGTATATATATTACGGCACAGTGTCAGATATAGAGACCTTTACCTTTGGTCGCTTAGGACCTTTATCTATATAAATAAAACAAAGTGTAATATGTCAGTTGATTGGTTAGTTAGTTAGTTAGTTTGTCAGTGTTTCGCCTAGCTCCTAGACGGGTGATCCTAGACCTACCAAATTTTGCATGGAAACTCTCCAGGACAGGTCCCGACATACCTCGAAGCGATTTTTTCGAAATTCGAATTATTTTAGGGGATATCAATAAAAAACCTATCTCATAAGGCTAATTTTGCTCTCGTTTATTTTGCAATTGTAACCCTGCAGTGGAACGAGGGAGAATTTAGCATATCTAGATTGCCCTATTTGGCAAGTTTATTAAATGATTCAGACTCTTTAAGTAAAAATAAAAGAATAACGATTTTTTTTTTTTTTTACATAAATAATTTGTAAGGTTCTTTTTTAATTAAAATATCGTGTGCATGTGAAATCAGAACAGGAATGAAATGTTTTATACTCAAAAGAAAAACAGAATTTGGAAATTTTCCGAGACTGAAATGTGCAACTTTTTAATTTGGCAAAAAATAAAGGGGGTTGATATGCGATTTTGAGGAGATGTGATTCTAGCGCTTGGGAATTTATCGTCTGCTTTTGCTACTTGGATTATGAATACACCTGAGAATAAGTTTTTGAAATTTTCATTCAGTTGGAATTGTGCATTTTTCTGCACAGCTTTTCTCCATCTATTTCACATCCAGAAAAAGGATGTTAGAAATATCAATTTTAATTTTGTGTAATCACACTCATGAATAAGGATATACTTTCCAACATAATGAAATCGGGAACGAAAATGGGGAAGACCCATGGATTATAATACGCTTTTAATATATAGTACTGTAGTGTGTATTTAAAATCTGAAAGTGTTTCAGATTTTCTTTCTTTTTTTCCCCCTTTCCGTTTTTTGATAAAGGCCAGTATATCCAGATGCTCTTCAGAATTAATATAGAACAAAAATAACTTTTTGTAGGTTTTTTTCATTTAACTATCTAATTTTTGTAGCCAGGGGCGGCCCGACACGGTAAGCATCGCATCTGGGAGCCGGCTTCGAAGGGACGTCATTTCAAACTCAAAAACTAACTAGAGCATAAAAAGGGAGTCTTCTTTTAAATTAGCTTTTAAAAGGTGGAGTCTTCTTATATTATAGCAATTTATTTATTAATTTGAAGAGAAATTAAATGAGCTTGAAAGCAATAAAATTTCAATAAAAAATTTGAAAAGCAATAAAAGTTGTAAAGCAGATTTTTGTAGAATTATTTTTAACTGTTAATTATATTGTGTTTACAGGTCTGCTCCTGCATCTCCCACTCAAAGTGGTATGAGTGGGTTGGTGACACCAGAATCCCTTTCTCGGGAGCCCAGCCCAGTGCCAGATGTATCTCATCCTGATTCAGAAGCCAATCCATCTGCTTATTCATCCAATACATGCTTTTCTCAGCCATCAAACTTTTTTCATCATCCCTCAGGGGAACCGAAACACAGCTTTTCAAATCCAGGATCCCCTCGTTAGTTACATATTTTATATTCTTTAGTGATATTAACAACTTATTTTAACCCTTTGAAGGGCAACCATTTTCACTTTGATATAGAAGAACAGCTTCATGTACTGCCCAGCGCTGAAAAAGTGCAACCCTTGCCATTTGCTCAGTGACTCAGCTATGTCAATGGCTGCCTTTTTTCAGTATTGGGACTGTCTATCCAGTTGTTTGTCCATATTAGTGCATTTCATCACATTCTCCAGTTTGCAACCGGTGTTAGTACTGATAAAAATAATTCTGGCTTCAATTTTTATAATTAATTGCTAATTTTTATTGGAAATTATGTGTTTAAAAAGTAAAAGATTCTCATATAATTGTTACCCTTAAACATTTAATTAAAATCAGATTTATTCATCATGAATAAAAACTTGGAAAATTGACATTCTTGATTATTTTTTGTGACCAAAAGTTAAAATGTGAGTTTTTTGTCCTCACAGCGAGAACACAGTACATTAAAAGGTTAAACAGAGTACAAACGTGTTTATAAAAATCCACAATATACTTTAAATAAAATGCTTGAAATAGAGAAAGAAACAGAAAGACAAGTCACAACATTTAATTGATAGTTAAAAAAATAATTGCTGAAAAAATTAGCAAAAAATAAGTTGATATTTTAGCAAATTATATAATATTTGATTTTTTGAAATACAAATATGTATATTTTGTTTACGTTTATTAAAACTCCATATTATCATAATTTAGTGATATATATCTTATTCTATTGCTAAAATAGCTGAATTTGAAAATTCTTCTTGATTGATGCAGTCAAAAACAATATAACTAGTAATGTTATCACCAGACTTTGTGCTATTACACAGTCATCTGTAATTGATTACAAGAAATGATATGGATTACAATTACAATTATTGACAATTTCTAAAAAGATTATGGTTATTGAATGTAAATTTAGTAAAACAGCAGTAATCTTGATCTTAATGAAATCAAATGTTAAAAGAATTCGAGAATAATGCAATTTTATCATAGCATTGTTGTAAAATTTGTAAAATATTATTTTAGCAATCGGCTACAGTCGACTGTAATCGGCACAAAGTTTGGTTATGGCAGGAAACATATTTTTAAATTCCATATTTTAAAATAATTTAGATGACTTTAAAAATTACAATGGTCTGTCTTTTCGTTTTTCATTGTTAAATGAAACACAATGCCCACTACTAATAAACTTACTGGTTAATAAAATGAGCCACTTAACCTTATAAAATTGCCCAGAACTGAAACAAATCATTAAAAAACATTTGAAAATTACTGCTTAGTGAAATCAACACAATTGGTTAATAAAATAAAATAAATGAATCTTCATCTGTAATAAGAAACATAAATCCTGTCAGTCGGCATTGCAAGCAGACAAAACGTTTGTTATTAGTGTTTACTTAAGATGTGTGTTCCTACTGAAGGCTCCTTTAGCATTTCTACAAATGAATGACCACAAAAGTGATCCAATGCTTAATGCTTTTGTCATTTTTTTTTTCTGAATAGCAAAAGAAGAATTCTGTTTTATGTGTTTTATGACATCCAGTTTCAGTTCAGAACATTGCCAGGGGTCGATGCAGATGAATATTGGGTACCAAATTTGGGGGTTTTGTGGCCCCTTCACAAAATTACAATTGATTAAAACGGCTCTTTCACAAAAATGCTATTGATTAAAACGGCTCTTTCACAAAAATGCTATTGATTAAAACGGCTCTTTCACAAAAATGCTATTGATTAAAATGGCCCTTTCACAAAAATGCAATTTATTAAAATGGTCCTTTCACAAAAATTCAATTTATTAAAATTACCCCTTCACAAAATTGCAATCATTTAAAATGGCATGTCATTAGCATTCTACCTTACCTTTTAATGTTTTAGCAATTATTTTTTTAAAAAGGTGACTTTTATTAAAAATTCGCAAAAATAAGTGTTGAAATTCACAAAATTAAGTATTGAAATTCACAAAAGTAAGCAATTTTCACATAAATAGGACCCAGGAAATAATTCCTAGATCAATTCCCCTGTTTGTTGACCTGGTTAATAAAATGATTCTTTAATAGATGAATAAACATTCTTTTAAAAACAACTATTGTGAAATTAACACTAACAGTATTATCTGCATTCTTACTAATATGAAAATTTTACCATCAGCTAGAGTATTATAAAATTACTGTTGCAGAATTAAAATCAAACCGTATTTCACCATGGATCTACATTCTTATTACTATTGTGCATGGTGATAGTGATTAAACACAAGCTGCTACTGTTAAATAGTCTATATAGTTTATTTATTCTCATTTTTCCCTCTTAGGAAGCTATATCCACAATAACTCTGGTCCTCCTACCATGACTAGTAGCCTCCAGCCTTCAGCTCATTATATAAAACCTAGAGTTTACATGCCTTCACCAAATGCTAATATGGTTAGCA
Source organism: Cheiracanthium punctorium (assembly GCA_038373885.1). Classification (NCBI taxonomy): domain Eukaryota; kingdom Metazoa; phylum Arthropoda; class Arachnida; order Araneae; family Cheiracanthiidae; genus Cheiracanthium; species Cheiracanthium punctorium. The sequence goes on along the minus strand of JAWZYV010009160.1, from coordinate 795,853 downwards.
ATGGGTTGTTAAATAATGGACTGCAAGATGAATACCCACATACTTCTGGTAATATTCTTTTTATTTCCATAGTTTCCATTAATAAATTAATATGTATATTTTTAGTTGGTATGGTATTGCTTGTTGCATGCTGTATGTAACATTAAGGAAATCACATGCTACATCTTTAGGCTTCAAAAATAAAGGTTTAAAAAGAAACAAGTAGATAAGTGTAGTAAACAGCTTTCATGCCCTGTATATTTCAAAAGTTGTGATTTTAGTGCAATTTATGAATACAATATATGCCATTTGTAGCTTTCAAGTTTAAACGTTTATTGGCATAGTTAACAAAATGTATGGAATTGAGTGTTAATTTTTAAACGAAATTATTTTTTAAAAACTACAAAAAGATAGTAAATGAAACTACAGTCAATTTTCTTGGTAGTTTTAAGACTTATTATATATTTAATTTTTGCATGATTATTAGCAATAAACAATATTTTCCATCTTTATTATTTACTAGCTGCTACCCGCAAATTCGTCCACGTCAGCTTTAGAATTAGGTCCAGAGAGAAATGAAGCATGTGTGTATAACAAATGTTTGTGACAAAAGAGACTGTATTTAAATATTATTTCCTTTTTACTTATTTTAAATGAAGTATCATGCATGGTAGTGTACTTCATTTAAAAAGGAGAGAATGCAGAGTTACTAAATTTAGATTTTTTAAAAAAAAATGCATTGAATAAAAAATTGAGACAGATGCGACAGTATTTTCGAACAGTTTTAAGTTTTCTTGTTCAAGAAATAGTTATGCTATATGCATGAATTTTAGCCTATGTTAATCAGGAATAGTGCAGCTTTCTATTACTGAAAAAAAGTTTTAGGATCGGTTCTGTAGTTACAGAGATATCCATAGAGCGTAATGTATTAGAATTATTTTGAGTGTGCCTGTAAAAGAACCATTTATGCTACATTCATGAATTTTAGCCTATAATATTGAGGAATAGTGTAGCTTTCTGTCAGTGAAAAAATTTAGGAATCAGTTCAATAGTTACAGAGATGCATATAGAGCTTAATGTAATTATTATGAGTATCCCTGTATAATAACTATTTGTGATATATGCATAAAAGGTAGCCTATAATACTCAGGGCCCCACCAGTGGCTGAGAGGTTCTGCTCTCAAAACTGGAAAGCGGGAGGTGCCAGGTTCAAACCGCGGTTGCTCATGCCGACCTAGCCGCTCGGAGTTTTCAATAATTTCCTCCAAAACCTCAAATAAATACGGGCTAGGATCCCTTAGAAAGTCCACCACGGAGGGCATTCCCTTCTTCCAACTTCAAGTCTATGGTTTGAAGTTTACATTTTTATAGGTTCAAATTTTTGAGTTCAAGTACGAAAAATTTCCATTTTGCCCAATAAAACCGGCCCGGGTTGGGCTTTTTACAACCCTGATTACCAGCCACAGCACATCATCTACATATCCTTGAGCCGTCATAGTGCCCCAAATACGAACTAGAGGTGACCTGGAGTCTTGCACAATTGCTCCCCAAACCATGACGGCACATTGTCGTGGGGTGGGGCATTCTACAGTTGCTGCTGGATTGAACCTGTTTCCACGTTGATGACACACTCGTACTGCTGGTCTGCTGGAACTGCCTCCATTGACAGCAGTCTGGCATTCTCTGGTTACACATGTCCTCTGAGACAAGAATAAAATTTCTACGACAATTTCTCTAGCAGCAATACTTTCACAAAAGTTGTCCGTTCTACTGGTTCCTTCCCGTATATCTTTTTCCACGTGCACTGGTGAGCTGCCAATTTTACATCATTAGCATAACTCGGCAAGGTGCATTTACCCTGAAATTTGCATAATTTTTTGACCACCTCTTCTTGGTGTTGCATTTTCATTGTCACACAGTGTATATAATGCATTTCTGGCTTTTCCCCGCTAACTTCTGAATTGCTTTTGAAGTTCACACATTACTTTATGAGTAATATTTATGCTCTGTTCAGTAAACCAGAGACCTTCTGAAAGTAAGTTTCATCTTTTTTTTTTTTTTTTTTCTACACTGAAACTTTATTGCCGAAAACAAATTTACCTTTGCATCATGAAAATGTACACCTTCAACTTCTTGACATAGTCATCCCCAAAACTAAATTGTTGCAGCATGCAATCAATTTGAAGAAGCCATTCTGGTGTAATTCGGTGCCCTATGATGCAAATAATTGTTTCCGAATTGACTCTCAGATTTCAAATGATACAATTAGTATAGTAGCTTCTGAGCTGGGTTGTAATGTGACTATGCAAGGGAGGAGAAGCACTTTTATGCCTTAACTTAATATGGGTGAATATTTGACATCCTCTCCATTAAAAAAAGTTAAACACTGATGCAGCTGCCAAATTGCGGACCAAGGCCTATGCTGCCCAACCACGCCTTTATAACCATAGGCTCTGGGATGCGAAAGCATATGCTTCGGCCATGTGGTCAGTTTGATGCGAAGCCCCCTGTGTTTAACTCCCAAGCAAGCCTGGTACTAATTTTATCTGACCTACTCAAGGGATGAAAGGCAGATTGAACCTTGCCCAGACCAGGAATTGAATCCCAGACCTGTGGCACGACAGCTCAATGCGCTAACTGTTGCATTACCGAGCTTCATCCTCTTCATTAGTAACGATGTGTTATTAAGATTTACATTGCTTGATTAATCTACTTATATAAAACACTAATGTACGCAGTACCAAAATATGATATTTCTACTTTGCAAATGGCAACAACTAGATGTAAACATTAGCTTAATAACAATAACACATGAGAATAAATCTAAATTAACAGCTCAATGATGTCAATTGATGCAAGCATATTCATTACTGGTTATTTTTACTTACATATGTCACACAGTAGCTAGATTACAAAATAATAATAATGCACATGAGAAATTGCAAGATCTTTCAGATATTTTCACAGCTTTAATATATCTAATTTACAATTTTTGGCACATTTATCACAATGGGCTAAAACACATATTAGCCATTTCCTGTTTCTTTTATATTATTGTAACCAAGGATACGTATTAAAGAATGCAACCATACTACATAAACACTAGGTTGCTAACATAGAATGGCACCACACTAATTTGAGAAAGCCCGCAGCTTCTGCAATTAAGAAGTATTTCTGCAGGAATTTGTCTAACACGTTATCACCCAATACAGTTCTTTTATTATCACTTTATGAATGGTAATGTCACTAATTATGCCTTTTCATACATTTCGAACTGTTAGTACTCGGCATCCAAATTGGGCTTTTATGATGACACCCAAAATTTTTAGCAACCCTAACCTAAAAATAAATTGAAGGGCAAATACTGTTAAAACAAAGAAACATAATTTTCATTGAAATGAGTCCAATAATTTGGCCAATACTGCACTGGCTATAAAGAACAGCAAGGAATGAGGTGGCCACAGGGGGTGTCGAAGCTGGCCGCTTTGGTGGCTAGTACTATGAAATGCGGCATATTTTTCAAAATAAAACATTACAAATGGCAGCTTGGTTCTTATTTTGAAAGGACAGCAATATTTCCACTGTGTTAATGTGCATTACTCCCTGTTTCAGAGTGTACTCTTTGGGTTTCAACTGAAATGAAACTTGGGAATGTTAATGCTGCTCCAAAAAGAGAAATCTGCAGTCGCCACAGCTTGGTTGACTGAGCGCAAGGCTTAAAATTCTTGATTATTCCAAATATATATTAGAGCCTGAGTCTCATCAACCTAGGCAGTCTTTTCAGCCCAAGTGATGTCACGCTAGCTTAATAAAGTTAATGGTTTGTTCATTTAATCATGTCATTAATTCCATTGTTACAGCAATATAAATTATTGATTGGACTAGAGTGGAAAAGTAATGGGATTATCTTGTCATAGATCTTCACACAATTGATATCATAGATTTTCACCCAATGTAATGAACACAAAGCCTGCACATAGTACAGTAGAATTTCTCAAATCTGGATCTCGAAACTTTGGAATTTCCATAATATAAATGATATTTGACCTGAAAATAGTCCAGTTACGCACCACAAACCAAACTTTAAACAACAGACTTTATTAGGTGTATTTAAGAAATAACATCTTTCTGTTGTATATTATTTCTCAATAAATGTGTTGTATTTTTCATTTATATTACGGAAACTGGTGTTCTACTAAACTTATTACCAGCCTTCCATCTATACTCGAGCAAGATCAAATAACTTGTGTTTATGAAAGAACTTTAAAATGATTAAACATTCATGGTTTAAAAAACTAATTAACTTTATTAACAAGAACTTTGTAACATCTTGAAGATAAAATGGTGTTAAATAAAACAAGTTAAAGCATTTAAGAACAGTTTGTTAAAAAGAAGAGGCTGCAGCTTTCTTATACACCGTTCGTGCCTGCGAACGAAGACACACGAGCACGGTTGAGTTGTCCCGTCTCTGCTGATCTCCACTACCGCCAACAATCATGAATTTCGCTGTAGCTGTTGCGATCGGTGGCAAGGCAGAAAATTTGCCCGACACTGCCACCGCAATATCTTTTTTTTATTTAAGTTATTAATGACTATGTCATTTTATCTCTCACCCTCTTATTGAAAATGTGACATAAAAATGAGACACGAAAATGCAACATAAAAGTAAGAATAAATGTCCGCTGAAAATGTTAGTATGTGTTACGTAAACCACAGATTTCTATATGCTCCGTAAGGTTGCATTTATTTAATAAAATGATTGTTTAAAAATTTCATCCGTTTTGTAAATGTTATGTGAGAATGTGGCAACAATTGTGTAGATAAAATAAAATGTTAGTGTGTGTTACGTAAACCACCGATTTCTATAAGCTCTGTAAGGTTGCATTTATTTGATAAAATGATTGTTTAAAAACTTCATCAGTTTATTTAAATACTATTAGTCCACAACAGCTTTAATCTATTGTTACACTATTTTGTAAGCTGTAGAATATGCATCCCATGTATTTTTCTATAAATAGTTTACAATCCTAAAAATTTCATCATAGGGTTACCAGGTGAATTACACAAAAGATGAGAGATAAAAATGACATAGTTAATTAATATTGTTTTAATATGGCAATAATGAGAGTAAAAAATTAAGGGGTTCAGGGTGGTCTCCCCCTGACAAAGCTCAAACAGCTGAGTTTATTATTATTATTATTATTATTCTTTTGACAAATTTATCTTAATTATTATGATTTCATATTACAGGATTTCTATAATTGAGAAATTTCTGTAATCTGGAACAGTTAAAAATCCCAGTGATTCCAGATTTGAGTTCTACTGTACTTGTGACTACTAATAGAGGCATCTGTAATCTTATGTCAAAACAGAGCAGCCATTTTCCCCCCTTCTGTCTTTCTCCATAACACTAAAATTTGCAATTTTATTTTCCAGAAAAATTATATGGACAATTAATGTATCCACAAAGGCAGCAGTCACCAGATAACACACTACAAAGGTTACCTCAGCAACCATCTGTTATTATGCAAGCTCCCCCTTCTCTAATAGTCGGCTCCTATGGGCCATGTAACAACAGTTCTCTGGTGGAACGGGCATTTCATAGCATGTCTGAACAAGTTAGAAGTGCTTTTAACAATGAAACAAAATCAGACCAAGTAGCAGTGACAGTTTCAGAAAAATCTTAATTATTTAAAAAGTACAAAAAAATATTTAATCAGGGATGCAATTGTTTCAACAACAGAATTTGTTTACTGATTTCTTAAGGCCATAATTAAGCTCTTTTTTTTTTTCTTCCTTCCTTGGTTAGTAGTTGCATTCATAAAGTTTTGTTATTTCTGTTATGTCCTATGCTTGTTATAAACTATTGAACTGAGAATGGCAGGCATGTTCTTATGTATTTACAGATATGTTTTGGAAGTCTAGTTTTTATGTTAAGTATTCTTAAAGAAATTGTATCAATTTCTTTTTATTAATCAATAATCTAGTTGGACTTTTTGTTTTAACCTCTGAAGCATTACCTAAAGTTAATGTGCAGTTTTAATCCCATGATTAACAACCCCCCCCATCCCTTAACGACAACAACAAAGGAAATACCACTGTAAAGAATGTCTAATTTACTGAATTTTTCAATTTTGGGGAGGTTGGGAGGGGGGAGATTATTGTTGCTTATTTCATAATTTTTTTGCTCTGCATAGTAACAGCTCAAATAGCAGTATTAATGTCATCATCATCATTATGAGATTTTGAAATTTATTTTTTAAGTTATCCGAGCATTATGGAAAATTGATAAATATGCAATTTAAAATACCACGAAAGTACCATCCCTCTATTAACCCATTTATGCATAGTGTCCCTTTTTTGGGGACAGCATTTTCGCTATCAGTCAAAAATGTTATTTATTTTTCCTAGCCTTTATTCACGAGTATTGAACTCCACAAAATAGTTTAACCTGACCCAGTAGGATGTTAACTTTTCAATTTTTATACATAATGATTTTAAAAGAAATCATCCCTTGTTCAAGAAGTTGGCATCAGAAATTTATCTATTATTGCTGGTATTAGCAAAAATCAAAGAAAGTCACAGAAATGAGTTGGAACACCTCACCCCTATCCTGCTTTTTTCTTGAATTTAGTCTCCTTTTAAAATATCAAATAAATACCTCCTTATGCAAATCAGTTACTATTGTTCTTCATTTTCCTCCTTTCTCTTTCGTGTGCTTCAGTTTTTAACAGTTGACTATCCAAATAGAGGAGAAAGTTTTTTGCATTACTAATTTATTTTATGTAAATTTGCTAAATATTTGTAAATATTGCTAAATATTTTATGTAAGATTTGCTTGTATTAAATCAGACATTATGATAATTTAAAAATGGAAACCTTAAGCTACCTAAAATAATTGTAATGATTTATCGGAAGGTAAAAAAAAAAAAAAAGTTTTCCAAAATTCTCCATTAGTTGAATGCTAGTTAACCAATATGGTTTACTGTATTTTTTATTTATTATTATTTTTTTTTTTTATTGTTACAACTTAAAAAGTGTGTGTTTAGTTTTAAAATCAAAATCATGCTACTTCAATTATAGTAGAAAAATATTATTTTAAATTTGTCAATCTGTATATGTTTGCTAACTTTTACCATTTATCTGCCCCTTCAAATATATTAAGAATTTTTTTTTTTTTTTAATTAAATGGGTACTTGGTGTTTTACAGTATATTTTCCAACTTGATAAAGCTATACCGGGTGATTCAAAATAGATGTTAAGGCGATTATTTTTTAAACCGTAGATGATTGAAACATATTTCCAATCAGAAAACTTTGTCAAATAAAGAGTAGCTTTCAGATATGGCATTTTTTACTGGGGGTTGTACACATATTAAAATACGAAATTTAATTTTTATACGGTCCTTCCTGTCCTACCCTTTATATTTAGAAGAATGTTGCTCTTTACCTAAGAAAATTAATAAAACAAATACCGTGTCTCTAGAATAGTTTCAGAGATATATCAATTTGAAGATTTTGGCATTTGTTGCCAAGCGCTAAGGGGATGTCTCAAGTGAGAAAAATGTAATTACGTTTCAACTGACGTTAATTTATGTTAATAGTCACTCAATGGACATGGTTGACTCCTCAAATCCTAATTCAGCTAGAATTTTCCAGTAAAGCATGTTTGGCAGTTTCTAGTGAAAGTTACCATACCATAGTAACCTACATCATTATTTTGTCATTCTCTTTTACACTTATCCTTTTCTATACGTGTGATGTAATGAGTGGATGACCCCCCCCCCCTAAAAGACTAAATTATCACTAATTTCATAAAGCAGTACCGATAAATTTAGGTAAATAAAACTATACCTGTTAATTTCAAACATTTAAACGCATTTGTTACTTTTCCCAACAATGGAATCTTTATTTATCTTTTGTCAAGTAATTGTGGGTCCCCTAAAGTAAAGATTTTTTCACTTGAAAACCGACGTCAACACAGCAGGTAAAGTGGTGTAAGTCATCATTTTTAAAAATAAATTTTAAAATTACTAGTATTATTGCTAGCTATTTAACTTAGAGACACAGGATTTGTTTTATTAATTTTCTTAGGCAAAGAGCAACATTATTCTTAATATAAATCTTAAGTGGATAATCTTAATCCACTGGTAATAAATTTCAGTTTCTATGGACATTTAAAAAAGTATATTATCCCTTGCCAGCATTATAAACCAAGCTGTATTTCAAGACAATAAAATTATATTTATATCTTAAAAGGTTAATAAATAACACATTAAAAGCCGTCAGTAGCACTTTTGGTGGCAAATCATAGCTTCCTCAGCTTTGATTTCAAAATGCCTTGCTCTCTTCCTCAGAATTTCGTTCCATCCCGGATCTATTTGGCATGCGTCATGTCATTCACAGCGCCATCTGTTGTTATAATCTGCAAAGCTTCCATGTTTAGGGCATAGTAGTTATTTTTGTAATTTGAGAGTTTTTGGCTGTTGTTAAAGTTGATTTCTATGGGGCGTTCTTGGGCTATTTTAGAGAGGGCTGTACTGGGTTTATTGAATTTAATATCATTATGGTGTTCCTTTTTTCGGTCTTTAATTTTCCTTTTAGTCATACCTATATAGCAGCCTGATTTATTTGAATTATTGTCAGTAAAGTTTATTTTATAAATGCCGGCGGTTTCATCTGGATCAATAGGGTCTTTATCACGCATTCACTTTGATTCAAAATTCATTTTTCAAAAAAAATGTTAGTTTTTTCAATTTTTCAAAAAATGTATGAATTTTTTTTTCCCATTAAGTCAAAATTGTATATAAGTAAGATAGATTTAATATCAGTAACAGTTACAATATTTATTGAATTTGAAATTCATAAGTATTATTACTCAAATGTTGTTGGCACATTCTTTCAGACTTTTTCCTTTTTTGTCAATCTCATCCCTGCAATTGTATGTTGATTATGTTCTGAAATGGGTAATACTTGCTTTCCCAATAATTGCATTTCTTCAGTTATTTATTTCCATACACTAGAAATTTAGCTTCAAATTGTAATATATATATATATATATATAATAATATTGAATAAATGTAAACTGTTAACTACAAATATTGAACTGTTTTATGTTTTTCATGTTTGACTTTATTGTTATTATTATTATTTTTTTTTGCAAAGGGTAATAAGTGTTTTAAAATGTTTTGAAATAGTGCATTATTGAATTGTTTTCTTTTTGTTGTGTTAAAGTTTTATTATTGATAAAATAGTTTATTTTAATGTTTAGAGTCATTATTTTTTAACCAGAAAATGAAAGCGTGAATAAATAAATATAACAACACTATTAACTATTTAAAGTAAAATTACTATTAAAATTTTTTTTTGCTTAGAAGTATTTGAATATATTGAAAAGTTGCTGGACTTTTTACCAAATTATATGTGGTCATTGATTCAAGCAAATCATTGCTAGCTCGTTTTTTTTTTTTTTTTTTTTTTTTTTTAAACAAGTTCATTTATTATTATCACAGTATTTTTATTGTATATAGTGTATTATTTGAAATTTGTTATGTTAATAGTATTTGTTAAATTATGGTTGTAATTTTTACTCAAAAGTTAATTTATATTGAAAATTTTAACAAAGATTATGTGCATCGCAAAGCTAAAGAAGAAAAAAAGCTATAAAAATTTTATTACAAATAAAATAATTTTACTAAATGATTTCTAAATACTTTGTTCATAATTTAAAAGTTTAATTTTTATCTGCTCTGCCTCCCCAATCTCTTTCCATAAAAATAATGTTGATACAAAAAGCTTATGAAATTACAAAATGTATTCAATTTTTATTTTTGACCAAGGTATGGTTGCAGTAGCAAAACTTGATAAGCAGTAAAAAATAAAAGTGTGTGTTAAAAATAATTATCAGCTACTGTTACTTTGTTTATTTTGTTAGGAAAGAGAGTTAATTAATAATATGTAAAACTTATGTTAGGTGCAAGATACATCAACAGTTGTTGGACTTTGCATCTTTAACTACAATTAACCAACCGGCCCTATCTTTTCATATTTGAAATAATAATAATAAAAAAACACACAAACCTTTGTTTCTCAGATTTTTTTTTTCCAACTCAATTAACTTATGCTCATGAACAATATTTATTGCAAAATTTAATTTTGGAATTAATCTTTAATGTTGGGACTTAGAAAGCCAAGTTTTTTTTTTTTTTTTTTTTTTTTTTTTTTTTTTTTTAAATACGATAAATTTCATATATGTTAAAATTAATTTGCACTTTTTTTTGGGGGGGGGGTGTTAGTGGATTTGTTTTAAATGTGATAACTTTTGGCTTTATAACATTGTACGACAGTTTGAAAATTTTGATACACTTGTTAATTCTGAATAAATATTTAATGTAGATTTTGTTGAATCTTATATATATATATTTATTTATTAGTTGCAAATGATTTAGAGATTAAAAGGAAAAAAAAATATATGCATATTATAAATAGTTTCATTATCATTTTACTAGTCTTATTTTACTAATAATTATGTTTAATTTTTTTTTTTTTTTTTTTCAATTTCCTTCCTCTCTAAATGTTAACATTCTAGTCAGTTATGAAACTGCATTAGTCTTTATTTTTATATAACTATCGTCTTCAAAGAAGTATAAATTTATGCAAAACACTATTTTTGTAACTTAGTACAGTAATATTTGTGATTTATTTTTATCTAACTGCCAGAAAACTGTAGCTGAAATATTTTAGAAATTCTGTTTGTGTAAAAAAGTGACACAAATACAGGCTTACTGCTTTCAAACAAATAATTTTAGTAACATGAAAATTATTGCTCCTTTTGTTAATTTCTGCATGTTTTCTTAACATAGTTTCTACAGACCTAGAATATCAAAAGCATGCTGAATGAAATCAGGGAAATTGAAACTAGGATATCTGTAAAAACCATGATTTTTAATTCTAGGTATATATTTAATTTAGATCAGGCCCATCATGGCAGGCTATGGGTGGACCAATCCCAGCCTGCCTCTGGACTGCCAAGATGCGTTCTTGTGAGTCACATTATGTGTAGAGCATTTCAGCATTAGGTTGTACGTACATCTTGTGAGTGACTGCTCAGCTTCTGCCTTTGTATAGTTTTGTGGTATTCAACTCAGAAAAGAATGTTAAAATATCAATTTTAACTACCTTTAATAAAATTATTTCGTAATATACTACTGCAAAGTCAAAGGTTTGCTTAATTGTTTCAGTCCATTACTATTACTCAACAACTTGAATTTAATAGTTTTTTTTTTATGTTCAAAATTTGGTTTATCCCATTTGCAATACATTAAGAAAATTGTTTGCTTGTCACCCAGAAAAAAGATGCCTTTTGGTTCCTAAAATAGTTGCAGTTTACTTTCTTTAAATTCGTTTCATTTGGCTGCCTGGAAACTGAAATTAGTGAGTAACATTTCTTGGCTATGGATTAAACAGTGTCCTAAAAGTTCCCGTACTCCAAATTGTAGAACTTATTGTCCATGGATTTTTAAAAATAAATTTTATCATCTGCCTATCATTGCAGGGGATTCTTTAGTTTTATCGTTACTTTCTTTTCTCTCTCAAGTTACGAGGGAATAGAGTTCTATGTTATTTTGTTGTTCCTAGTGAAATGAATTTATCACGCATTCAGAGAATTGCACTGCTTGAGGCTTCTTTTGAATGCAAATCATATGAAAGGTGCAAAGATGTTTGGCTAAATAAATATCCAAATGATGCAGTACCGAGTAAAGATACATTGTATCAGCTCGTTCGACGATTTCGTAATACAGGTTCGGTGGAAGACCGAAAGTTGTTATTCCAGCCTTTATGCAATACGTTCAATGAAGAACATTGCAAACTCCTCAAAAATCCATGAGGCGTTTGGCACATCCCGTGGATTGACTCGTAAGGCTTTAAGAGCTTTGCACTTACGTGCTTATCTTGTAAAAATGGTACAGGAGATAGAGCCACCTGACTTAGGGAATTGATTTCATTATTGCTGGTAAATCCAGAGATTTATTCGCAATAATATCACTATTTTGGACAAAACATTTTTCTCTGAGGCATGGCTTTATTTAAGCTGTTACCTGAACACACAAAACTATTGCTTTTGGGCGATGGCCAATCTTCACTCATTAATGCCAAAACCTTTACATTCTCAAAAAATTGGCGTATGGTGCACTGTATAGCGCAAAAGGATTGTTGGAAATCTGTTTTTCGAATCATATGTTGATTGTTCTGTTTACAGGGAACTTATCCAGCAATATGTTGCATTGTTAGAAGTGAATGAACGAGATTGTTGGTTCCAACTAGATAGTGCTACATGCCACATGAGTAATGAAAGAACATTTATTATAAATGTAAGTTCAGTAGTATATTTCCTGAATGATGTTAAAAGTGCTTTTTACTATTAGCACAAAAATAATCTAGGTTTGTTATTTTGTGAATAATAAATACATATGTCTACAGTATGGGAACTTTTAGGACACACTGTAGTTTTAATCAATGAATTCTTTAGTTTTGCTGAAAATGCTTTGAAAGCTGCAAACTTGATCCAAAAAATCCAACTGTGCCTATTCAAATATTTGTGGGTCTACCCATTAAACCAGCCCTGGCTATGGGCCTGATTTAGATGGACAATTAATGTCATACAAAAAAGTTTGACAGACATGATGTTAGAATGTCCATTGCAATGTAAAATATATAATTGTGCATAAATGCTCAAATGTCCTTAATGTTATCTTGTAAATATGAAAAATAAAAAAATGTGTTATTGTTAGTTTCTCTTAATTTGATGTTATACGATTGTTAAAAAAAAAACTGTTGCACCCTATTTCCATGTAATTGGATCTAAAAAATTATATGACTGTACATAACATGTATAGATTTATTTTATGATAAAAATTATTTCTTTGTTGAATTTTACTTGTTGAATAAATACTAATTAGTACTATTGTTTTGAGATTTTGAAATGCTGAGTATATTAGTGTGTATGAAACTGGAAAACATTTTAATAAGAAACTGACAGGATTGATTTAGTTTTTTTTTGTGTTAAACAAAGCAGGGATTCGTTTGATTTTTCATGTTAAGCAAAGCATGGAAAAGCAAATTCTCCAACATTTATGTACTGTGTGCAGTATATATAATTTAGTTCTAACTTTAATAAATAGTAAACTGTAGTAAGCCTTTACTACAGTATTATTTTGTGAGCAGTTTTAGTAGATCTTTATTTTTGTTGTTAAAAATATATCACTGCATGATATTATTTACTCATCCAAGAAAGGAAAACACACCGTTGACTTTAAATGCTTCATTTGATAATTTTTACTCAGATTTACAAACATGATAAAAATTTAAACTTGTTTAATCTGTTACAAAATATTTAATAAAGATCCACTATTTTAAAACAAAATGGTTTCATATTTTTAAATATTAGCATTTAACTATGGGTTGAATCTGCTCTGCCTTTCTCGGTTTAACAGGATTTATTAAACACGAATGTATAATATACATACTAAAAATTCAAGCAAAAATGTAAATCTGTGTGGGCCCGACGTATGTAGTTACAATAAGAAAATGTAAATTTACATAACCCATCCATAAAGTGTTAAAATTACTAAAGTAGAATTTTAATACATTTTTTGTATGATCCTTAGTTTTGCTTTTCAAAACTAAAACAGACCAGTGGTTGCATATTTAGCATACAATCATTTACTGTATTTGATTGGAGAGTTAAATTGCTCTTTGAGCATATCTGTTTGTGTTCCAGATTTGGCTCTTAATAGAACTTCAGGAACTTGAATGTAGTTAAATTAATTTAATTTACATAAATTAATTTTAAGTATTAAAAAAATGTTTTTATTTGCATAAATCTCATTATTAGCTTATCATAAATTGCCAAATAAGATCAACAAAAAATTTATAAGATTCATTCCGCTTTTTTTTGTGCCCAATAAGCAAACTAAATTTTTTAGTTTTGACATGTATTTATGGTAACATGTTCCCCAAACGCCATATTGATAATCATATTTAAAAGTGAGTGTTTGTCAGTGCTGTATAGTGATTGCAACCCAGCCACATTTCAGTTTCAATAAAGAATTTTTAATATGAATCGTTATAAAGAAACAAACAAAAATAGAGAATTGTAGAATTTCTAAACAGCTATTTTTAAAAAAATGTCTCTATAAAATGAGTCTTTTTCTTAACTCATTTTGTATTCTGGTAAGAATTGGCTGAGCAAATGAATGATCGTGAAAAATATGTGGATATATATTTTTATGTAATAGGTAAGTGTTCAAAAATTCATTGCAAGGAAATTAAATCGATATTTAAAACTCATAAGCTACAATGTAATGATTATTAATACAGAGATGCCAGATTCTCTGTAATGTCTATGGAAATTTTTGTTTGAAAATTTGGTTTACTGAGGACTGTGGAAAAAGAGTATATTTTTGTGGAAATTTAATTGTAAATTTGATTTAAATCTATAGCTTTTTAAATTACCTTATTTTAATGATCTTGAAATAATGTAAATAAATAAATAAAAAATGGGAGCAAGGGGCTGTAGTCTTGCGTAATTAGTTATTTTATATACATATAATTCAAATTTTATATAAAAATATTTAAATATTGTTATGAAGGTGAGTTTTTATTTATTTTTAATGAAGATCAATTTTGAATAGGGCATAATTAAACTTTTTATTTTCACTCAAGTGATTTTTTAAGGGAAAGAAAGAAAACCTCAACTCTGCCTATGCGACTGACTACATATAAACCGATTGATAATATTCAGTTACTACTACTTAAAAGTCTCGTTGAGGGTTGGCATCTCTGTTAATATTTTATAAAAATAAACAGTAGCATAAAAAGTCTATTTTAACATTATAAGCATGTTTGTTTTGCATATACATATGTAATTTAAGGTTTGTATGTTGTAACAAAACTGGTATATTTTGGGAGAGGAAAAGAAAAAAAAAAAAATCGGGGCCATTAACTCTTTAAGTTACCCCTCTTAAAACTTCTGATGCACGGCAACTTGTATTTCCGGTGTCAAATTTTTAAAATTACCTGTGGAAGACAACTGCTGTGGGAGGAATAAGTGGGTGGCTGAAGGGGGTTAATCAATCAATTGATCATTCATGAAATTTGTGTTTTAATCTGCAGTTAAAAAGGTTGATAACCTCCTTTTTCTGTTTGTTTTATTGACATTTAAAAAAAGAAATAAATAAAGAAGAAGCTTACAGTCTATTACAGTTAAAACATTACATTCTTCAAATACTCGGATTTTGTTTTTTGGTTTTCTGAAAACTTTGTTATACTCATTTTATTTCAATATACTGTATGTGCAAGACAGTTCTTAGTAACAAACACAGTTTTTGTTAAAATATTATTTTAATTACCAGTGAATTTACATTAAAAATTAGTTTTCTTTTTTAAAAAAGCCACGAGTACAATTGACAGTGCTGTGATAGTGTACAAAGTGTTGATTGCTAAATGATAGAAAGAATTACAACAGTTGATTGTTATGAAGAAAACTGATTCATCCAAAAGTATATGTTATATTGGATATACTAAATATGATGTTACTGCCTCTGTACGGAGATGAAAATAAAATATCTTACTGAAAAAAAAAAGAGTGTGTTTTCTACTAATATCATCTACATTTTAATGACTGTTGGACTCCTTTAGTTCAGTAAAGTCAGTCGTAATTTGAAGAATATTCTGTTTTTATTTCTGACACAATCTATAAGTTTACATATTTTTGTAGTTTTTTTTTTTATGATTGAAATCTTATCAGCTATGAATGTGTGAAAGAAAGGGATAAGAACTTTACAAATGTTTTGTTGAAAGCCTGATACTCAAAGATGTAGAGTGAAGAATTAATCAAAATTAATTTTGATTGCGACTACATTTTAAAAGTTAAAATGTTACTAGTTTCTTTTAATGAAAGATAATTTTTTGCTGTAATTTATGGTTTTAGATTAGAAAACAAGTAGTAACATATCCCATATATTCAAACCTTCCTTATGTTATTGAAAGATTTTTACAATTTTAACTGTATATAATACTTACTATTAAAACTCTTCAAAAGTTTAAAATCTAATTTGGCTTCATATTATATTTTTGTCTTTATGTAAAGTAATCTTTTTTTCTTATGTTAAAACAGCCTACAATCTTGCATAGAAATAATAATAAAAAACAACATACAGAATTTATCATTGAAATGTGAAGCATTGCATTTAATTGCAATGTAATAAATACTACCGAAATAAATTATTAATTCCTTAGGATGTACTAAATAAAATGCAAGGAAAAAAGCTAAATAATTCTTTGGTAAAAATTAATATCACCTGAAAGAAAGGAACAAAGAAATAAATGTAAGATTAAAAAAAAATTGTTTTAATCAAGCTTTGTATTTATAGATAAGGTATAAAGCAATTTCTGAGAATTCAAACACTTATTGCAACACACAAACCCATCCTAGCTAATTCATCATTGGGGAGGTACTTAGAAAATTCATTAAATAGAGTAAAACTGGCTTAAGGAGTTTTCCAAGGGGATGAAGGGCAAAAACTTCTTCAAGATGGAAAACTAATATTTTGATAAAGTAATTTCAATATAAATATTGAAGAAATATCTTTTGATATTATATAAATAATATAAAGTTTATAATTAGTTATATAAATTGTTTTACACACTTAAAAAATTAGTTAATAAAGTAAACAATATCGTTAATCATTCTTTATTAAATCTTTTTTTTTTTTTTTTTTAATATTCGCTTTAAACATTATTGGAATCGATTTTATGGAAAAAAAGATCCGTATGTTTTTATCGGCAATCTTTAATTGGTCTTTCGTTGAAAAAATTTCTCTCTCATCTTCAACACTTTTAATAAAACACCAAAAATTTTCTAGACTTACTACAGATCTGGAAAACTAAGAATTTCCACAACCTTTTATTCAGTTTCATTCATTTCTTAATTTTCTATAACCTAACGAATTTCATCCACTGTTAGCCTTTCACTGGCCAAAACAATCGTTTGCAGTCCTAAATATTGATTTTTACAAAAGGTAATAAGAAATTTGGAGGGGGGGGGGGGGGTAGGACGACGAAAGGCTCATGTAAACACGCCCTGAAAGTAAACTTAGAAATGAAAAAAAAAAAAAAAAACTTTTTAAGCGGGAAAGTGTTTAAAATGAAACTTTTTAATCGGGTTGTTTTAACATTGTTAGAATAGGAAAACATTGGGAACTGCAAATAAGAACTTTTTAAGCAGGAACTTCTTAAATGGGTTTTACTGTATTACTTCTTTAAATTTAAAATAATACGTAATTTTTAAAAGTTTGAGATGTGTGATTTTATGGCTCCCAAAATTTGGTACAACAGTAAATGACACAAAATTATATATAAAAAGAATAAAAATTTAAATCACAGTTACACTGTAAAATCACACTTTATATATTTTAAAAAGAAAAATTTTTAGATTAATTTAGTAATGTTCAAATTAAAAGAAACATCCGTACTAGACACATAATTTATATTAGGAAAAAAGCAGTTATGGAAAAAAGCAGGTTTTTTTTGTAACACATAAGAAAAAAGTATTATGTTGCGATGTGGTATAGCATCCAAAAAGACCCCACCTCACAAAATAAATAAAGCATAAGTTTATTGTTTGCTTTCATAAATATCTTTTTCCTAATCAAAACGTTGTTTCTACTTTTACTTTAATTATTTTTTATCATTTTCATTCATATCAAACCTGCCTTTTTCAATGAAGTTTTTTTTTTTCTCTTACGGTATTGGAAGCCCCAATAAAAATAGAATAAAGGAAAAATATATTTGTTCTTATTACTGACGAAAAATGATTGAAATTAGCATGCTGGAACATGCACAATGAAATTGTATGTGTTCCTACCAAAAATTTTAATAAAGCGAAATTGGTCAAATCTGGGGTAAAGAAAAAAAAAGCCCGAAATCCACTAAAATAAACAAAATTGAAGAAAACACTCATGCCTGTAATAATGTGATCTGTAAAATGTTCCAATTGGAAATTAATTCCAGAAAAGATCTTGTAGCACCCAGATTGTTAAACCACTCAATAACTGCCACCATCATGATTTACAGCTTTAAGGAACAATTTGTACACAGTTTAAAGACAACTCCTCTGGTTAGTAATGTGCCATTCGAATGATTTCCATAATCTATTTCGAAGCGTGTCAATAATCTATTAATCGAATAATGAATCACTATTCAAATAGTATTCACGATTTCTCAATTCGAATTGTATTCACGATTAATCGTTTCACCAGAGCTATTCGAATGCTATGTGCTAAGCGATGGGGTTTTAAAATTAGGTTGGCTCCAATGAATTGGTGATTGAACTTTTTAAATTTAATGAGTTTAAGTGATCATGAGAAGAGTTCGGTTCCTCCCTCGACGGAAGGAGCTCTAATCTGTAGTACCAGATGCAGGATTTTATATCGGAGAGTGCACGAGGGGGGGGGGGGCACTGTGCATCAAATTATTAACTAAGTTTCAATTGTAAGCTGGGAGGTTGCAACCCCTCCTCTGAATACGAGCCTGATCTCCCGTCTAGGGTAAGAAATTGTGAATACTATTCGAACAGCATTTATGGTTTTACTATTCAAACAGTATTCTTGATTTCGAATGGCATTTCTGATTTTGAGAGTCGTGTGCAGGAATGCTGTGCAGGCAGATTTTTAAAAATGGGTTTTTTTCAAACAAATGGATTCATGACTGAACTTTTTCGAAAGATAGGGTTTGATGAGGTCTGATTAAAAATCCAGGTTTCCAGTACAGGTGGGAAAAAAAAACTTATGGGTATATTACAATAATGGATTTTTTCACTCACTTTTAATTTAAGTTTGCAGATTTGGATATTGATTTTTGTGTTAAAATAGAATATATACAAATATCGAAGTTGCAATGATCTTTGAGTCTTAAGTGTCTGGGTACTTACTTTTCATGCGATTACCACTCATAGACTCCTTTTACTGTTTAGTTTTAAATAGTATGCATGTTTCTGTTATTTTTACTGGATTGCGGTGGGGTGTTACTTTCTCTCGCTGCCACATACTATCTATGAATAGTAGGGTTGTTAATTACTTTTTTTTCTTTCATTGATCGTTTGTTAGAGAGAATTTTTTTCTCACGTTATGTGTATGTGCTTGTGCTATATGCATTACAAATATAAAGTCTTTCTATTATTTGAAGATTATTTTGGTAAATGGTGCTTCGAGAAATAATTTAAATACAGCTTCTTTTTTTGATTTAATGTTCGAAGTTTCTCTATCCCTTTTTTACCAGTATTATGTTTGCTAGAATTAAAAAAGTATATATTGCATAATTCAAATAAGTTATGTTAAATAAGCATAACAGTTATAAGATAAAGTATTAAAACCTGCACCGTTATAACTCACCCACCCAAAAGTCAGAGATTCACGATCCCGAAAGTGCTGTTGTGTTACCTATAATAAGGGATACTTCTCTCAATTGTTAGTTTTCTGTGATACTACTGCAATATAAAATCCTCAGATTTCTGGACACAGAGAAAACCTATAATAGCAGATGCAATTTTTTTTTGGAGCAGGTGAAATATATTTTTCTAACAAGGATTTTTTTTTCATAATTTTGGCATAATTTCTTGGGCCATTTTTTTAGCAGAAAAATGCTCATATTCATCCTAACAGGTAAATAATTTTAAAATAACAATGTCAGTTAATAATAAGTTTTAAAAAATACAAAAGAGAGATGATACAGTATAACTGGTAAATATGTAATTTTAAATTGAAGTAATTTTGAATTCAATCCAGTAGTGCTACCAAAACGCCTTCATCTTCTCATTTATAATACCATACATAGGCACTTTAAAACTGCATCAATAATTTGCAGATTTTCGGGATTCGCAGGAGAAGGAACATAACCCCTGGGAATAGCAGGGGGCATACTGTATAAGCAGAACTTATAACTTTACTTAAAATATTAGTAATAAAATCCAGAACCCGAGTATAAGCCCAAAGTAAAAATGCAGCACTGATTGCTTTTCCTATTCTCCAATGCACGATCACATGACGTAATAAGATTCAGCTGTGGTCGGTTGAAAAGAAATGTTTATTTTTGTTAGTTCTTGTATAGGCTTTGCCCATACTTCCCTGGAGGTCAGCTGCATTTCCTCGACAGCTAGCGTCTTCCATAAACACGGAAATTACTATAAGTTAAAAAAGTTGATTTAGTAGCGATTTTGCAGTGGATAAAGGATACATAGACTGATATTCCGGCAGTGTTGATAATAAAAGCATTCAAGAAGTACAGTATCAACAATGCTATGGACTGCAGTGAGTATGATGCAATTTTTGATGATGACAGGCTTATTTTGGAGGCCAATAAAGACCAAGATTCAAGCGGACGTGCAAATGACCGAGGTGGAAATTTATTAGTATTGTAGAAACTGGCAGAGATTCAGCCTTTGATGGATTTTAAGTGCTATTTTATTTTAGTACCAAAGAAGGACAACCCTTTTTAGAGCAAGCAAATTAATAAAAAAGGTGATTTTTTTAAAAGCGGTATATATAATACTTTAGTGAGGTTAAGTTACCAAGAAATCAAAATTGGTGGCAAAATTGAAAAATAAAGGAAATCACCCGCAAAGTTAAATTTGGGCACCAAACAGAAAATAACATGCGAGTGTGAAACTTCAAAAACACAAATACAGTGAAATCATTTATATAATATATATTTCTAAAAAGTGTTAAAGTTTTAGTAACTTTATAGAAAAAATATATAAATTTGAAACGCATAATCAATAAAATTATAACGAAAAGGTGAGAAGAGGACAAAACAATTAAAAAGAAAAAAAAATTATGAAATATTTTTTTTATTTTACAAATATCTTTTTTTACTGTCAAAATATTCTTTTTTTAGCTTTTACTTTAATTCTTACACATTTTCAATTCTATCTGAACATGCCTCTTTCAATAGTTTTTTCTTTACTAACAAAAAAAATATAATTTAATTGAAAATAGAGTCAATCTTTACTCTTATGGTATTGGAAGTTTAAAGAAAAACATTCATTCTCAAGAGGTATGGAAAAAAGATTGAAATTGAAATACTAAAGAATAATACTTATCAGAATTTTTTATGAAAAAAAAAAAAAAAAAAAAAAAAGCAATTCTGGGGGAAAACTCATGCCAGAGTAGTAATTGATTTCAAAGGACTGCTAATGCCCCTTATTAGAAGTAATTTCACCAAGGTATGAAGTTAGGTTTGGCACAATTTTGATAGTCTTTGTTTTTTTAGCTCTATCACGGAGTTCTTTAAAAATGAATTTCAGATAATCTAGGTTCTACAGTACAATAAACATAATATCAATCAAATAAGTTCCTTAACACTTTCGATTTCTGAAAAAGTTCACTCGTTTGCCCCCAGAGAGCCCCCTCCCACTAACACTCATTGGTTGAGCCATTTTCGCAAGTAGCCAATCTGAAGACAGTTTGTGAAATACATTGCGTGGATTATCTGTAGTCAATAATAAACAGCCAGAGAATGAAAAAGAAATGGCAGCACCAAAAAACGGCACAGAAAAATTGGTTCAATAAAATAAGGTAAAGATAAATAAAATTTACTATTATGGTAGCAACAGAAATTGGTTGTGGCAATTTGGCACAATTTATAAAAATTCATTGCATTTGTAGCTGATATTTTCATATGTTGCAGTTTTACAGTCCCTGAACATTTAAAAAATGTAGCAGGCTGTTAGTTTTACAGTCCTTTAGTACCATGTTCTCCCAAGATGTCAGCATACAATTCTCCCAATTTAAAGAAAGACTCTGAATTAAATAATACACCATAAAGAAAAAAAATGAGATTTTATTCACAATAATAAAGCAAAAGGGCTTTTAACAGCACAAAACATAAACAGCTTGGATGAGGCACATTTAAAAGATGGCACTAAGTAATATCTATCACATTCATGCATGGTTTTTAATACAAAGAATAAAACTTTTCTATTACATAAATACAATTTAGAGGAAGTTTTACTCACTCTGGAGGCACTTAATAATTAAATAACAGAAACTGTACTCTAATTCATCAGACATATATTTGACTTTTACTATCTTGAGTGCAATCTGATTATCACTAGACCCTTGTGCTTAAAATCTTTTTCAATAAGATATTTTTGCTTATAAAGAGAAAAAAATTCAAAGATCTGTTTAATTAAAATTATAAAATTAACACAACTTCAAAATCCTATATTTGTGTGATGTTCAGATGCATATATATACATGCACTTTTATACAACTTCCATAAATGCTAATCATCAACACTAGAAGAACATTCAGGTTTATAAGAATATATGTAGGAATATTCAAAATTTTTACAATTTAGATCAATTCATAAAGGCATTCATTTTGTACTACAAAATGCTTACAATTTGCCATTCACACACAAAATCACATTCAAAAATGATTACAATGAAGAATCCCAGCATAAGGCATAGTATCAATGTACTTAAAATATTAAGTTGACTTCAACATCAAAATTTTACTCTCTACGGCGAACTTAATATGCATAAAGACATGGTGACATTCTTTAATTTTTTTACCTATTAGAGATGACTGGGCTATGCAAATTGAAAAAATGTTCGAAAAGTTACACTTAATAAATCTGTATATGAGCCCCATACGAAAAAATTCCCAATTAGTAAAAAATGTGCCCCCAGGCACTAATTAGGCGATACAAAAAATTTCAGGCTTTCTCCATAAAATATCACTGGCATATCTCTAAACAAAGATTAGGGGTTGTAAATGAATTTGGATGTAAATGTTTATTGCATCAGTACAAAATAAAATAAAATCTTTTATAACTTCTGTACGAACCTCAAAATGGGATCATCTGATTGACTTTTTCCCTTCGAGAGCCATTGAAAAGTGCTCTAAGTTATCATACATTTATCTTCATACTCACTTTTTTAGGATATAATTATCACTTTTTGTACATCACTTCATCAGTGTATCGTGAAATCAGCACATTTTACTAACTGGGAAATTTTTCATATGGGGATCGTAAACAAATTTGAAAAGTTACTTTTTGAAAGTAAGCAAAAAGAATTTTCTTAATAGTCCTACCTTATTTTGAAAAATCCTTCAATTTGCATTGCCCACTTATCTCTCTTAGATAAAATATTAAAGCATTTTACCAACTTTTTCGGACATCCTGTAGTTTTTTATAACTCTAGGTAAAAAATGTATAGGGTGGCAGAAAATATAAAGAATAATTTTTGTCGTACAAAGCACTGTCACATGGCAAGCGGTAAAACAGCAAGGAGTAGCAATTGCAATCTTTTTGATTTAAGAAATACAAAATATAATTTAGAATGCTCGAAATTTTTGCTTGTGTGACAACAATTTTTTATATGGCAAAAAAAGTGTTCTTTAGATGAGTACTATCACCCATTACATGCTTTACAAAGAGTTCAAAAACATCCAGTATAATAATTATTTACTTGATGTCATTTTTTTTCAACAGTTATTTACTGTGAATTTTCATTGGGCTTACAGATTTTAGAACGAGTGGCTGAAATAAGTTAAATAATAATATATATATCTTAAATACCTAATGATTAAACAACTACCTTTAAAAGCTATAAGTTTAAATTTTGCACAGAAGCGCTTTCCGATCACCATTCCTAACCATAGTCATTGCCTATTATGACTCCTTGTTGTCAAACCAGGAAAAAAGTAAATATACCACTGTTATTCTGGATTGCAGAGGAGCAGGCATAGAAATATCTTAAGCCCCAATAAAAAGGAATTAAGCTACCAATAAAACTAAATAGGAATATGTTTAAAAGAATTTGATTTGATTAATAAAGAAAAAACTGTAGGTATTTATAAAATAAATATAAAATGTAATGACAAAAACAAAAACTAGTGCTTTAGGGGTGTAACTAAAAGGAAAGTTAAACAAAGGAAAAAAGAACAACAGTAGTAGATTTTAAATTAGGAAAATTATGCACAGCTCTCTTATATCGCTCAAAGGAAAAATAGCAAATTGTCATGGTTTTTATTGCAAGGCAATAGAAATAATTTCAACCCAGGAGGCTATAATGATGTGGCACACACTTTAATTGACAAGATGGAACAACATGGTACTTGAACAAAATAGGCAATGGCATGGTCATGAATAATGATAAAAGCACTTCTGTGCAAAAATTTAAACTTACAGGTTTTTAATAGTTGTTTTTATCATTAGGATTAATTTTTTTAAACACATAAAATTTAAAAGTAAATAATATAATAATTTATTTTTAACATTTTGTTTTTTAAATGTTTCACATTTCACCACACTACATTTTGTTTTTAAAATGTTTTAATATTTCATTTAAACATTTTAAAAACAAAATGTTTTTCTAAGTATTAAAACTTTATAAACTACTTTCATTCAACTGTTCCATGTCCACCACTTGTCCATTCAAGCCATTGACATGACGATCCCGTGAACGTAATCGCTGATGGCGAAAATTTTCATAGTGAACGAGTCGAGTCACATCTACTAAATCTTGCATATGAGTTCTACAAAGAAAGGAATAAAAAGAATTATCTGAAATGAACGTAGAGTAGGGATCGACCAATAACAGAATTTAATGGATACATTTTTTTTTACAAAGGGGCTGTATACAGATTAAAATACAAAATTTAATTTTATATGGACCCTCATTTTCTATCACTTACATTTGGAGAAATATTGTTTCGTGTCTAAGAAGGTTCAGGCACAGAGCAACATTTCTCCAAATGTAAGTGATAAGAAATGAGGGTCCATATAAAATTGAATTTTGTATTTTAATATGTATTTAGCCCCTTGTAAAAAAGCATCGGGTATCTGAAGAAAATCTGATATCGGTCAATTCCTAATGTGGAGGCATGAATTCAGTAAATTACAAATTAAATTTGTATCATTCAGGGTGTCTACCAAATTTCTGAAAGTCAATTTCCTGACTTTTGGGAGGTCCCGGGAAAAATATTCCTGACCAATGCATTTTACATTGGGAAACTGTGCAGTGCCCCGTCCCTTGTCTTTATATTTGCATATTTTGTACAACTTCTTGAAATCAATTTTAACTGAAGTATACAGGATTAAGCTTTCATCCATTGAGAAACAGAAGTAGTCGCACTTTCTGATAGAATTAACTAACTGTTCTTGGAAATACGGTTCTAAGCCATAAGTTACCAAGTAAGCTAATTTGTCGTTTACCCACTCGTCACAATGGATGGGCCCCCATTTTCCCCTCCTTATACAAACACATCGCTTGATGCTTTTGCGGTCCGAAAAATGCGTTGCAGTTGCTTTCGGTTTCCAGTCTGATAATTAGAGAGAAAGGGTAAAAAAAAGAAGGACACAGAAAAAAAATTGACTCTTTTGGTGAATTTTCCGGACCCATTATCCAATTTCCCGATTTTTTCCAGACTTTCCGGACCCATTTTCCAATTTCCTGGCTTTTTCCAGACTTTCCGGAGCGGTAGACACCCTGTCATTAGAAAACAAAAAATCCACCTTACTAATGTCATTGCAATAGTGTACCGTAAATCTTACTGTATACTGTTTAAGACTATACTATTGTATACTTTATCCAAGATTAAAACAGTTACTAAACTAGCACACGAATGATTACCGACAGAATGCATATTCAGGGTGTCCACCAATGTCAGGAAGCAAAAATATTGGGTTGGCAACAAAGTAATTACGTTCTTTTACATAAAATCGAAACAAATACATTTTCAACAAGTTTTTAATTACAGGCAAGCCGTACCTAAACATGGGTTTCATATTTTCTCCATTTTAAATCAAGAGTTTAATTGGAAACACTTTTTTCCCAGTGAATGAAATATGCCCCCCCCCTTTTTACGTCTATCCTCCTTGGAGGACAATATTCAAAATTTCCTGAATTGATTTTTAGGTATTTGTGACTGTTGTATTTTACAAGAATTTCATGGATATCTCTATTTTTCTAGGAGATCACGTGGGATGTGTGAAAAGACCTTTTTGGCCACCTACTCTTCCTAAGTTTACGAATTTTGGAAAATGCTCTTTAATTTAGCATCTATCTTTATGAACTCACGCATGTGCCAAATTAAGTATCATTAGCTTCAGTAGTTTTGGTCAGGTGAAATATTGACATACGGAAAAACGAAATTACTTTGTTGCCAACCCAATAGTATCATTAGTAGTCTTGCTGACAGAAAAAACTCGCCAGTTTAATAGCCATTTTCTTGATTTTAGTTGCCAAAATAGTAGCATTTTTGCACGATTTTGTAGTTAAGAAATAAACATATGCCATCTAGCTTCATTTAAGAAGGAATGAGTAAAATGATAAATTTAAAAACTTCATGTGGTATAATAACATATCATACAATACATTTATTTTTATAGTACGATTAAAAATACAGATTAGAATGTTTGATGAACTACCAGTCAACTTTGAAAAGAAAGGGATGTTGAGGAAAACCGAAATATTATTTTCAAATGTGTTGCCTAGAGTAAAGTGCAAGTAGCGAAAACTTGAAAATAGTATGAAAATGACGCTTTTTATTCAAAAAGGTCGCCCAAGTCGCTTTATCTTTAAATAGTAGCAAAAGTCGCCTTTTTAGTCATGGTGGAAACCCTGCATAAAAGTTAAATGTAAAAAAAAAAATTCTCAATAGTCTCTTCTGTTGAAACTACTACAGGACACATGAATGCAGAAATTATTTATAGTTTAGTAGTTGTAAGGTACCTATTAAAAAATGATGAATGCAACAAACAATTTTAATATAATAAATATAAAATATTTATCCACATGGTATATTGTGCTGTAATATATTTTATCATAAGAATAAATGGGTTAAAATTCAGTCTTGTATTACCATTACATAACTTAAAACAATTAAAAGATCATACTCAAGTTTAAAAGTGAAAGCAATTCATGCACCATGTGAAATTTTCAATTTAAATATTTAGTTCCTCCATTGTTTAGCAGAAGAAAATCTAATGTGACGCTTCAAGGAGCTATTTACTTTGATTTGGCATATATTTTGGGTTAGTTTATCAATCTCATTCAGTTTTTAATTTATGGCATCAAGTCTTTATACCACACAAGAACCCCAGTTAGTTCATTCAGTTTAACCTAGTTAGCTCACTGAGTTAGTTTTTAATTGGAGTAATATTGAAACTTACAACCATGATGAATAATTTAGTTTTCTTTACACCAGGAAAATAAAATTAAAACAGCCAAAAAAACCATGTGAAAGAGGAGAGTTATAACAACTGCCCTTTTTATTAAATTTAGATCCCGAGACAAACCTTTGTTTGAAATTGGAAGCTGCTACACCCTTACAGAATTTTGAAGGAGGCTAATAGATATTTTTGAATTTTATGTGTGTGAAAGAATATTTAATTTTATATGTTATACATATATATATTTTAAAGTACCGTATGAGCATATCTCTGAGATCTGGGAATTCACAGTGAGCTCTGTTTTCCACTTCTACAGTGCCCCATTGAGTTTTCCTGCCATAGATTGTTCGTCCATTTACTTGATGCTGCACATTGCTACCAACCACTGCATATGGAATCATTTCCTGTAAAACAACATCCATTACTACAGAAATTCTACAACACTGAATATTACATTTTTACTTTCCGAACATGTACCATTGCAAATAACTTTAATAATGAAAAAATGCAACCTCGAGATTTTGGTGTGTACTTACATGTTTTGAGGTCTTCTGAATTCATTCATCCAGTTTTTACAAGATGTACATGTATGTGTGTGTGAACACAATAGCCCCTAAACGGTGTATTCGATTGAGCTTTAATTTGATATATATGTTATAAACCATCATCACAAGACCAGTATTGAATTTCGTGTGTATGGGACTTATAGTTTTTTTACAGGGCTATGAAAAACATTTTTTTTTACATTATGGCCAATGAATGGAAATTCTTGAAAGTGTGCGAGCATCTAAATGGTAAACTCAATTGAGCACAAATTGGATATGTATATAAAAGGTCATGGTCACATGATCTGGATAGATTTTGGTGTGTATAGAGTTGATAGTTTGTTCACAGGATTGCAAAAAATTATTCTTGTACATCACAGCCTATGACGCAAATAATTTAAAATGAGCTAGTGTTTAAATGGTGCATTCGAAGAAGTTCAAATTCGGTATGCATATTATAGGTCACTGTCACACAACATGTATAGATTTTGATATGTATAGGATTAAGTTTTTTGGCAGGGCAACAAATGATTGTTCTTTTACATTATGGCTTAAGGACAGAAATTCTAGAAAGTGCTCTAGTGTTTAGAGGGCAGGGTTCTCACTGCATATTTGACTCAAAATTAGTTGAAATAGTGACCATTTTTGATAAAATAGTGACCTTTTCAGTAATCAGCTGAAGAAAAATGTGAGCAAAACAGTGATCACATTTATATAATGTTTCAAAAATAAAACAAAATAAAATAAACATTTTTGGATTGATAATTTCACATAAATGTTGCAAAATGAATCCTAAATAACATAAAAAGAGATTAAATTTTTAAGAAATACAGATCCAAACAATTGAAAGAAAAAAAAAAAAAAACTCATTGTTGTAAAACAAAGCAAAACTAAATGCGAAAAATAAACTTGTGATGTACTAAAAATTAAATGCTGTTCCAAGACAAACATTTTACTATCGAGAAAAAAAAAAAAAAAAAAAAAAAATACACAGCTAAATAGAGTAAAGCCCCGAACTTACACAATATATGGGGCCAAGTGATAATTGCATGAGTCAAATTCATGTAAGTAGTGTATAATTTCACATATAGTATGTACAAACAAACTATTTTTAATTGGGACGGGAGATTGCAAAAAACAATAATTTAGAAAAAATGTTTAATCAAATCTTAGAAAATACATACATATAACAAATTATATTATGAAAATCATAAACCAAATCAAGCAAAAGAGGAATTGACATAATTTGAAAATCTCATAACTTCAGTTCACTTAAGTCAAGGTCTTACTATGATTTAAAAAAAAAAAAAAAAAAAAAGTTATTTCAAGAAACAGAGACTGGCTCCTGTTTTAGTGACTTTAGAGCAAATTTAACAGAAAATAGTAATTATAGTGACCATTTTGTTAAAGAATTGACTTTTTAGTTAAAATAGTGATCATTGAGAACCCTGCTAGGGTGTATTTGATTAAGCTCAAATTGGGTATGTATATTATAGGTCATGGTCTCATGACCTGCATAGATTTTGGTGTGTGTAGAGCTGATAGTTTGTTCACAGGCTTGCAAAAGGTAATTCTTATATATTATGGCCCAAGGATGCAAAACATTTAAAGTCAGCTAGTGTCTAAATGGTGCATTCAATCGTCATCAAATTAGGTGCACATATTATAGGTCACTGTCTTACAGACTGCATAAATTTTAGCATGTGTACACCCTACAGTTTTTTACAGGGCTACAAAATAGTATTCTTTTACATTGTGGCCTATATACTCAAATCATTTTAAGTGCACTAGTGCCTGAACACTAGATCCGATTCAATTGAATGAAATTTATTTATATGCCTGGTAAATATGAAATTTTTGAAAAGTTGAGTGGAGTCACTACAGATTTTTACGAGATGTATGCATGAATGTGTGTGTGTATGTGACTGAACATGATAGCTCCTAAAAGGTGCATTCGACTGAGCTCAAAAATTTGATACACATACATTTTCACAGGGCTGCAAAAAAGAATTGTTATACATTAAGGCCTACTGACGCAAATTATTTAAAGTGTGCTAGTGTATAAATGGTGCATTTCGGTGCATTTGGTGTGTGGCGGTGACCTATATCGATATGCATATTATAGGTCACCACCACACAACCAGTACAGATTTTGGTATGTCTAGGGCTTGAATTTTTTGTACAGGAGTACAAAAAAGAACTTTTATGCATAACGGCCTCCAGATGCAGATTTTTGAATGTGCACTAAGGTCTATATGGTGAATTCGATTCAGCTCAAATTAGGTACGCATATTGTAGGTTACTGTCTTAAATACTGTATAGATTTTCGTGTGTGTAGGTCTTACAGTTTTTTTACAGGACTACAAAAAAGCTCAGTGGCAGAAATTTTTCTACAGCACAATATATACTTATGCATGCATGTACACACAAAGATATGCATTTAAACATTGTTACTGAAAATTACAATTACACTAAAGTGTTCTTCAGCATATTTTCAACTCTGTTGAAGACAATTTGTCTGCAGAGGATCAGTCTGTTTCTGCGACAATGTCGCCTTGTTTCTGCCATGGTGCAAAAAAGTATTCTTGCACAGTATGGTCAATACGCTCAAATTATTTGAAGTGCACAAGCGTCTGAACATTACATCTGATTGAGTTGAATAAATTTTATATAACATGCTTGGTAAAGATTAAGTGTTTGGAAAGTCGAGTGTAGTTACTCCAGATTTTTAATTTTATATTTATTTGTGAAAACATTAAATATAAAATGTGTATCAATTAAACAATAACAAGAACTGATAATTGTGAATAAATAGTTTTGTAGGATGTTCATCATGTGTATATATGAACAGATATAACCAAATGCAGAATATGCAAAGTAGTACCAAATGCTTAAAATTTTATATTGTTACATTAAAATTTTATATTTTACAGATTATGTTCCAGTACAAGGAACAACTTAAATGCAATCTTGAAATGTTTTTAATGAAATGTAAATAGTACTAACTGACGTATACTTTCTGTATCAAACTTGACTTTGGTGTTACCAAATATTTAAATGTTTCAAAAGTTGTATAAACTTGCTTTAATTCATAGGAATTAAGCAAAAATTAGCCAAATGGACAATTAAATTTATTGGTATGACCATAATAGAAGAATAGCTATTTTCTTAATATTTCAAGTATTTTTAAAGCGTGTATTATTGAAAAATTGTAGGGGGGAAAAAAAAGATTACATAGAGAAAAAAATTCCTCGTTAATTTTTAAAAAGTGACAATTTGTATATGACCCCAGTAAAAAAATTTCCAATTTGTAAATTGGTTCCCATACACTAATCAGGTGATGTACAAATTTCAGCTTTTCATCCTGATCTAAGTCGTTAATAAACATCACGACTAAAATGAGAAGGAACTCCTTGTTTGTCGCAATGATACACAAATCTGTTGGTCACTAAAAAGTCTGCCAACAACATAAGGTTGAATGAAAACATCCCCAATAATCCTACTTCAACTAACTCCACATTTGTATAATTAACTATTCTACTAATTCTGTGTACCTTTGTGAAAAATAATTGTTCCCAGCAAGAATGCTCAGAATTTTCACAAATGCCATCTACTGCATTGGTAAAGCATTTCAGACCCTGCATTCTTGTAAAAGTCATCCAGATGTACCACATTTCTCCTACTAGTTCTGAAGCATTACACTGGTATACTTTGTATATCGTTTATTTTCTTGTGGCATTTCTGCAATCAACATTGTTTTTAGTTGTGCGACTTATTGACTGGACGAAAATCTATTAAAGATAACCTTTACATAAGAAAGTTGCTACAAAAATAGAGAATAATATAATCTTACCCTAATTTTATTATTAGAAATAACATCTTCTGGTTCTTCTTCTAATTCACTAATAGGATAAATATTTATGCCATTTTTCTCTAAATCTTGTTTAATCTATTAAAAAAAAAAAAAAAAGCTAATGTGAATATGCTACGATAAGAATATAATATACAGGGTTACTGATAACTTGACGTATTTTTTAAAGATGTGATAGGGGAGCCAAAGTGCTACTTTTAATCCCCATAACGTATGACTGAAAATCAATAGTTTTCGAGAAATTTGATTCTTAAACTTTTTTCTTGAATAACCCAAAATCTGACATTCAAGTGCAAATCAAGGGAAAAAAAAAAAAAAAAAAAAAAAAGAATTAAATGGGTTTTATTTTAATTTATTTTCATGGCAGACACCAATTAAAGTGACATAATCATAAAGTGCAAAAATAATACAAAATTTAAATTTGCCCACTGTACATGTATTTTTTAAATTATTAATTTACATTTTTCCTTTCAAAAAATATTGTTTAGCTCAAAAAACACTACTGCAGTAAGCATGCAAATTACAAATAAAATTTGTCCCGTTAATCAGCTATGCAAATATGCATTAATGCCCATCTAAAAAAAAATGTAATTCATAAATAAGGGTGAGTTTTACTCAGCACAGGTAAAAACGCCAAAGGATACACCCTTGTTCATTATTTAGGATCATTGGTAAACTGACAAGTTATCACTATTTTTTAATTGCTTAAACTGAGCCACATCAGATTGTAAGCCTCAAACTGGTGTGTGCTGTGCCATCATGATAGTTAGTTCCCACTCTGCATAACGTAGGCATGTTTTGTTGATTAGCCAGATAACAACAAAATGTGTTTACGCGACGAGGAGTCAAAACACAGTACACAGCCGTTTGAGATAGATACACACACAATCTGTTGTGGCTAAGTTTTTAAGCACATAAAAACAGTGATAACTTGATCAGTTTACCAGGGTTAAACTTGTAGCACTTTGGCTCACCTATCACATCTTAAAATGAATATGTTATGAGTAACCCTGTATATTTATACTAACTACTAATATTATTCCTGGATAACAGAAGATATCAAAGGCTAGCGGCAACAAATCTAAAATTATAGAACAGAAATTTCAGTTAAAATCTTCCGAAGCTTTAATTAACTTCTTAGGTACAGGTGAATTTTCCATATATTTCTCCCACTGACCCACAGATTTTATAAACCAAAAGATGAGCGTGTCTTATTGGCTAATTTTGTCAACAGATAGATTAGTCATCTAAAATTTTAATTAGATTAAATCAATCAAAATTAAAAATTTAGTTGTATTATTAATCTGTGTAATAGTTCGTTGTGAATTTGATTAAATAATTAAATTTAAAGAAAGCAGTAGCTTGCTTCATCACTGATGAGGGTTTAGTTATTGCATTATCAGTTAAATTTTCTTACTTATTTAGAGCTAGTTAACCACATTAACTAATACTAACCAATCAATGAAATTAACTAACAAATCATTAGGTATCAGAATTATTTTGTGTGACCTTCTAAAAGAGTGATCCTCATTTTAAGATTTATTGTCCATGGAGCAGTAGTATCAAAATTACATTGTGTGCCCCAGTAAAAAACCATAAATGCAACACAAAATATTATAAATAGAGAAATGGCAATATGACATGCATGAGTTTTCATAAACAAGCTTTAACATTAGATATTTAACAATTATCTGGCACATATACTTAAGAAGTTCTGGAAATTTTTTTAGAAAACATTAAGTTATCAGATTATTTGTAAGATTAAAATAGCCCAATTTCAAAAAACCAAAAGCATTTGCAATAGTTCAAATTATTGACACAACTGTGCTAATCAGGCATGAAAACACGAAACAGCTGAAAAGACTGAACTTTGCTGCGGATCATACAGAACAAATAAATTACTATGCAGGAAGAATAACATTACCTGCATTCTTTCATATGTATTCATTATTACACTAACAAATATTTATTGTTTCACTGTATTCATTTATGAGTAAATTCATTTGCATGAATCTCAAAAACAACCAAATGATATTGAAAAAAGATTGAAAACTTTCATGCCTGGTTAATGGAAGACTGGTCCCCCTCTTGTTTTTTTTTTTTTTTTTTTTTTTTTTTTTGCTGAGTGATAAAACACTATGTAAACTGTGTGATAAAGATTTCCATTCTGTTTAGATCATCAGCCTTGATTCACTTTCCTCATTCAAAGAAAACTGATTATAGCCCTTATTCATTGATTATTGAAAATAATGACCAATTAAGTTTTTTTAGGCGCATATAAATGATTCATTTTACATGCCTCCAACTCCAACACCAATTGGAAGAAATTGACAAATTAAACTAGATATGCATTCTGCAGTGGATGCCCGCACACATTGGCATCCCTGGAAATGAGGAGGCAGATCAACTTGTCAAGGAAGGGGGAAAACTCAATGATGGAAATGTCATCAAAGTCACTCTTGACGATGTGAATGTGATTGCAAGGTACCGTCTAAGAGAAAGCACCATTAAAGAAGACTCACAGATTTGTGAAATAAACGCTAATAGAGATCTCACTAAAACTATTACTCGCCTTAGAACAGGTCACTATCGAGATATGAAGATCCAAAGAGATGGCAATAGAATTTACTGTCTCTGCAATAACTGCAATAATATTCCACTGACTCCAAAACACATTTTTGACTGCCCTGCCATTTTAAGATCTCTGGCTCAGCTCGGGGAATTCTCCCCCTTTGACATCGAAAAGACTGAAAACATCACTGAGATAGATAGCTGTGTTCTGCACATTTATGGTCATCTATAGTTCTCCCCATGGACAGGAGACCAATCAACCATTTTATCAGGTTGTAACGAAAGTTTTCCGCCATATCTGCCTGAAAAACTAACTTCTAACTCCTTAGATAACTGTTTTCGAACTTTCGATACCAAACCTGCACAGTGTCACATGATACAACAATAGTACTTAAAGCTGTACTCATAATTCGTTGATAATGTAGCTGACTTTTTGCAACACAACTGAAAGTAAATGATGGTTCTAATTCTCTAGAGTGATAGTTCCATTTGAGACACCTTATACTTAATGATAACTCTATTTTTTACAGATTTCACAACACAGTGTTATAAAGTAAACCTCTTTCTTTCAAATGCCAAAAATCGTTCGACAAAATATGGGCAAATACGCCAACGAGAACTGTGTGCTGATGATGTTTGCGGTGGCGGGAAACTTTCGTTACAACCTAATACATACTGTATATCCCAGCGTCTAACTCACACCAGTAAACTGAAGATATGTCTTACAATAATAATTATTTGTTGTAATGTTCATTTATAATTTTTTTATATTAACCATTTTATATTCGGTATATAACACTCACGCAAAAAAATGAAGTAATTTTTTCATGTTGAAAGTGTGTGCTATAAGCTAAGATATATGGTAATTTAATAAAAAATACAACTCCACTTAAAACTTACCCTTTGTTTAAAGGCTATTCTTTCTTCTACAGTAAGAGTATCAGCTTTGGCAATTACGGGAACTATATTCACTATCTTGTCTAAACGCTTCATGAATTCAGCATCTAATGGAGTTAATCTAAAGAAAAATAAAAAAAATTTCATACTCCGGAAAGTTCACTATTCAAGATTTCACAGATTTATATGAACAGTAGAAATGTATTATGCCAATTATAAGACAAATATCTATTCATTTAACTGGTTTTATTTCTTCATAATTTTTTTGTTTTTGTAATGATTTATTTTTACTATCTCTTTGCAAGTAATAAAAATTTTGTGTCATTCTTTTAAAAAATGGGAAAGTGCTTAATTTTAGTTGACAAGACTGAAAACACATAAAATTTTACTTTCAAGAGCAGAGGAAATCAGTACTTAGTACAATGTTACATCATCATTACTCAACTCTTTTGTTTTTGCCTTTCTTCTAGTTGCTAAGTCCTGTCTCTTTTGCTTCACTATTGAAGTTTCTGAAAAGAAATGATTTCCATTCCTTTATGGCTTTAGGACCTATCCTTGGAGCTATAAAATTTCCAAGAGACAAATGGATTTATATGCTACAAAATTCTCAGGGTTTGCATTTACTCAGATTTTGGGTAAATTACCCAAATTTTGTTATCTGCGATACAAAAAATATGCAAGTAATGGGTTTTGCATATGCAAAAACCCACATTTCTCAAGATAATGGGCCTTTGTGACTCACTTTTATCAGACTTCAGCGCGATCCCTGAATCCTACAAAAGTAACCCCTCAATCTTCAAAGAAAATCGAGATGTATTTGGGGAGGGGGCAGACAAACAGTAAAACTGACCTGAAGTATAGAAATTAACCAATATTTTTCTGCTAAAATGTATTTGGGGAGGGGGCAGACAAACAGTAAAACTGACCTGAAGTATAGAAATCAACCAATATTTTCCTGCTAAAATTGATTTCTTCTGAGATCAGACTGGAGGTCTGCCTCATACAATACAATTTCATTCAGACTGCTGTTATGTAAGCCAGTTATAACGTGAGAATCATTAAGATGTAGTCGCTCTAATTTCTGGAGACTATGAAGGAAACAACATTAAACAGGGTGAGGGAGAATGATGGCTCAGTAGGAGGCCTTGAAAGTGTCCATATCTGCCCCCTCTGTCAATGAATACAGTAGAAGACCCAAAATCCGCACAGCTTGGTTCCAGACCTTGTGCAGATTTTAGAATTTTGGGTCATAATAGGAAATTTATTCTATTTCCACCATACCTCAGAAAATAGAAAAAAAAAAAAAATACAATAGAGATCAAGGGAAACAAATCATGTTACTTATAATTAGAATCATGATATAAAAATACAGAGGATTAATGCAATATACAAAATTGTGAGATTATAGTACAACTTATTTAAACATGTACATTCAATAGTTTAGGACTTTGGGATGTTCTAATTATAGTTTTTATTTATTTTTCATTATTTTCTTTCATTAACTTTTAGCTTTGTTGCTTGCTCTACAAATCTGAGATATTTCTTTCTCACAGCCTAACCTTCATTAAATGCTAATTTATCAACTTTTTGATCATCCTCACTTGTTACTGTGTCAGAGTTTGCGTCATGTGATCATAATTCAGTGTCAATTATGTCTCTGTCAGTCATTTGAAAGTTATCAATGTTAAGATTAGAGCTCGCAGACTCCTAAAAATTATTTTCAAGTGGGAATAGCTTATTTAGTTTTACTTTGTGCTTATACTGTCGTTTTCTGAACTTGCTGCTGGCAGGGCAGATTTCATTGTTTACATTGAACAGACAGTGCAGATTTTAGAGCCCTGCGGATTTCGGATCGGCGAATTTTGGGTTTTCTACTGTATGTGCGTCCCACGAATATGCTTGAAGACATTGAGTCGTTTTCTACTTTTCAACATCAAACTGTCCACATTTCTGTCACTAGTGAATTCAGGATACAGAATGAAACCCAAGTATTTAGAGTGTCACTCGAATAAGAAAAGTAGATCATTCATAAAAATATTTGGTTCATAATTGCTATAGTTCTATGTTCTTCTCAGGTACGAAAACAATGTT
The DNA here is from genome assembly GCA_038373885.1 of Cheiracanthium punctorium. Lineage (NCBI taxonomy): Eukaryota > Metazoa > Arthropoda > Arachnida > Araneae > Cheiracanthiidae > Cheiracanthium > Cheiracanthium punctorium. Next base: position 758,660 of record JAWZYV010009160.1, on the reverse strand, counting down.
CATGTCAAAATTCAGCTGAACTGGTCAAAAAGTTTTTAAGTCAAAATGTTAACAGACAACTGGAAACTGTTAGATTTAGATTAATATAAATGGCAGTTTAAATACATGCATTTTAAATTAAAACAGTGAAAAAAATTAAACAAGTAGGCTTACGAGTGGCCTGTAGGAGGAATGAAGTACAAGCAACAATGTACTCTAGTATCAGGAATGTACTTTTTTCTTGCTATACTCTGTTCTTCGCACAAATACTTTTCATATTGCTGGTTTATATAATCAAGTATGGGTAGCCAGCTGCAAAAGAAATAGAAAAGAAACTAAAAATGCATATAGAAATAAAAATGGTTTTAAATTGACAATAATATTTTAAAAGCCTATTTTAAATTCGTGTTTTTTAAGAGATTAGAGTACAATCTCTTAATCCAATGCACTTAATAGGGAACTGCAAAACACAAACTCTTGCAGTCACTGGAATAACAGGTTAGGGTCTAGGGATGGCTAAACTCACCCAAGAAATATTAGATTTCCTATTGCAATAAAAGGAGATGGAGCTCCAACCCCACCCTAGAAATATCCAGAAAACCTACCCAGTCACGTCAATGCTTGTAGTTAACATTGAAGAAAAATAGGCCTGTTAAACATTTTATTCTTGTATTTTACTGCAGCAGGTTAAGACGTTTTACTTTTAGATTCACTAAATAAATTAAAAAAAAAAAACAATTCAATTTTTCAAGACTTGTAAGTTGTTTGATAAAATTTCTACTGTGCTGTAACACATAACAATGCACATCTTTAATACTTTTGTGTCATGATATTCACCAAATTTTATTAAATCACCATTTATCAGTCAAATAATAATTTTACTACTAATTATTGCAAACAATTTTAATTTTAAGCAGTTTAAAAAAAAATAAACTAAGCCATACCTTTTAAAGTATTCAGCAAATTTCATTATATAGTTTCAAAAACAATTTATGAAAGCCGGATTCAGCAAATTTCATTATATAGTTTCAAAAATAATTTATGCATGGTCCCATACTCTGTTCAGTTTGCAGGCCAGCTCAGGCTTTTACAGCAAGATTTATTTTAGCCAAGGGCCAGGTCACCAAGCTTTTTTGAAACACGGGCCAGGATGGACCTGAGCACTTTCAATAACAAGCTGGAACGGGCCTATACACTTTTTGAATATGCGCTTTGTATATACACTTAACATACATTATTTAGTTCATATTTTAAAATAAAATAAACACTAATATATTCTTCTCTTAATGGAAAAATGTTTTAATAATCATATTGCAATCAAAATTTAACATTAATTAATGATGTTATTAAACTTATTTACTTAACAGCCAATCATCAGGTAAAGTAATCAATGATCTAACATCTAATCTAATGCTTCTGATATCTAATCCTGGTAAAATGCATGGTGGGGCCATCTTATAGGATTAATAGAAAACAACAATTATTTGAGTACTGCTCAGTTGTAACATACCAATTTTCATTATTTATGTGGTCACCAAATCCAGGTGTGTCTGTAACTGTTAATCTTAGACGAACTCCTTTTTCTTCAAGAACTAAAAAAAAAAAAAAAAAAAAAAAAAAAAAAAATTAATAAAATTGTAATCAGTTAACTACAAACACAATCACTGCTGAAGCATAATAATTTTATATGATGGCTAAACATGCATCTTTTTCTTTCTTCAAGCAAAAGAAAATCAATGCATACTTAAGTGTGTTCATCATATAATAACATAAACACAACCTAACAGAATTTTTAATTTTGTTTTGTAAGGGCGAACACATATCAAATTTAGAAATGAAAGTTTCTCGTAAGTTGTGAAATAAATTTTTAAATTTAAAAATTAGGAGAGTGCATCCTTTTTGATGTATGCCTATTAGGGGGCCAGTTTTTCGAACCCCTAAAGGAATAGTTGCAATATGTCCTGTAAGGCCGAAGAAACAAGCAAGCATTTTCTTGGAAGTGCTTGATGAACGAACAACTTTTGTGGGATTTGGTTCATCTGGAAACAACCAAACAGTGGATTGTTGTTTAGTTTCCAGCTCATACGAATAGATCTCTGTTTCGTCACCTATAACGATGTTGTATACGGATTTTGCAGTTCCCAATTGGCATTTTTTAGCATTTCCTTATGCCAATTTGCACAAGCCTCTTTTTAAGCTTCTGTCAATTTGTGCGGAATCCATCTGGAACAAATCTTTTTAACAGCTAAATGTTTGTGCAAAATCAAATATTGCAGTCTGTGATATGCCAAGGGATGCTTCATTTCACGATATGTGACATGCCGATCTTCTTCAATAATATTGCGCATAGCATCGATGTTGTTTGGAACTACTGATTTTTGTTGTTCTTGAGATTCATCACTGACGGACGCACGACCACGACGAAATTCTGCAAATCAATTGTAAACAGTCTTTTCTGATGGTGCTTCATTACCAAAAGTTTCACGAAGTTATACAAGAATTCTTATCGAGTGAGGTCTTTCTTAAAAACATAAAAAATCCAACGAAAGCCTTCATGAGTTATTTCCATTTTTCTCACTCACTGGCATCTTTAGAACACTTGTGTAAACAAAATACGCAAGCAATTTCTATAATGCCACCGATTCCTGGATTTAAAAAATTTGAATATAACGAATATCCTGAAGAAAAATTCAGTAGCATCTCTTATTGGTCGTTTGTAAAAACATAAAAGGCAACCTACATAGCTCCCCTCTGGTCTGCCAATGATTCCTGTTCTGTATAAGGTATGGACTCCTCTGAGCCACACCTGCTCCGGGAAAAGTCAATACATTTGCAAGTGCAATATTCAATAGCTCGGTAAGAGACAGATTTACCTACTTTCTTCATAAACAATTCCTTATGTCTGTCTCTAACGTATGACTTATTTAGCAGCTGAACTTTCTCATGACCTTTTTTAACTATATCTCTTGAATTCCTTGGATTGACACAGTAGGGATACTGGCCTTGATCCAAATTTCCTGTAGTTTGATCGGCACAACTAAGGTTACTTCTCCTTTCGGTGGATCCTGCCCTTTATTCAGAAATTTTTCCTTTTTACAAAATAGTAATATTAGAAGTACGAGTATGTCTTCTCGGGTTGGTAACTTGATACAAGGTAATTCTTTCGATATTCCCAGCTCTTCTAAGAACACCGATTTTGTTCCATGTGCTGTTGCAGACTGTTTCACTCTATTGAGAATCGTATCAGTGCAAGGCAACCACATTTTATCTTTTTTGAGAGTAAACTGAAAACACCATCTATCTGGAACATTAAACTAAATGCCTGTTTCAATGAAATATCTCGTGCCTGGTTTAACCGAAAGCATGTGCATCACCATCACTCGGCAGGCAAACTGGCACTAGTGGTTTAGAGCACAGTTTGCGTACTGCGCCCAAGACAAAATGACAGCATAATGCGTACAGTGTATCAAACTATTCGGAAATCCAATATTTGTGATTTAATGAGCTTCTCTGAACATTTTTTAACATATAAAAGGACCAAATAATTTATAACAAATAAAGTTTGCTTTCTACATAATTAAAAGAAAAAAAAAAACACTATTTTCAGATATTTATACATTTCAAGCTCAATGTGTAATCCCTAGAAATTGTCGTAGCCCCTCCAGATTTTGCATACGTCTTATTCATAACAATATAGAACTTCTAAAACCTCGGGACCCTAATAATTCGGAAAAGATTTTTTTTTGGTCGATTTTTTAAAGAAGTTATATTTCTCAAAAATTTCTAGATTTCAAGCTCGATGTGCAACCCCAAGACGTTGTCGTAGAACATTCAAATTTTGCACACATCTTATTCATATCAATATACAATTTTTGAGACCTCAGGAGATAAAGATTTAAAAAAAAAAAATTTTCGATCCACCCTAATGCCTATCCATAGCAAAATACCATATCACAATTTTTAATCATACCCAATATTACATAGTCCTCAGAATTTTACATTTTTATTTATTTAAATTAAACTCTGATTACAGTCTTAATCATTTCTAAGCTTAACTTTTAGCACTATCTTGTAATGCAGAAAATTAATAAAACTATCTTCAATATAATGTTTTACATGAGTGCAAAGGAGGAAGTTTCTTTAAAAGTTGCCAGTTTGAGCAAATTTAGCATATTTTTGGCAGGAGCCAGAGACTTAGCTCGGGTTTTTAGCATCTAGTGATAACCAAAGATTTTGCAGTCCTTCCTATTTGCCAAAATGCAATGGTGAAAGTCTTATATGCAATTTGTTGCCTCTTGTGCGTGGGATCTGGGGATAGATTGCCCTCTTTGCTCCCCCCTAGCTAAGCCACTGTCTAGGGCCCTGCTAAATATATAATATTGTTATTTTGTTAAAGGAGAAAAAAACACCCCAAAAAACAGAAAGAGTTTTTGTATCTAATAAAAGTCTTCACATAAAAAAGAAAGCCTATTAATGGACATACTACACATCATAGGCATTGGAACCGATGGAGACGTGTCCCTCACAATATTTTACCTTAATTTTCAATAAAGATGGGGAAAGTAGAGGATATTTTTGTCTTCTCTCCCCCCCCCCCCCCAATAATCAGCAGTTAGCAATGTTCGTGTTATACATTCTTAAAATGCACGTCTTCTGAAGGTTGGTGCATCAATTATGTAGCAAGGGAAGGTTGAGAAACTATTATTCAACTCTACTTTCACCCATGATGAATTCCAAAAATGAAAATTTTTTAGCATTAACATGCCAAGTTTAAATATTCTTACCATGACTCACTGATTTCACTTCTGTCGTCTTTGGAATTTTATAAAGACCATTACTTTCTCCTTCTTTAACACATGTGCGTCTGCTAACACTTGCTTTGAAAAGTGTATTTATAAGAGTTGATTTACCAAGGCCACTTCTACCTACAATAAAAAGGTTTTTAATTTCACATTCAACGAAATTACTAGATTATCTCATATTAAATTAGGGAAAAAAAAAGAAGAATCCTGACTAGTAATAAAGATATACTACGCGAGGGCCTTATGAGGAAATGGCTAAAAACTAAGCTAGATAAAAACTAAGAGTGAGATTATTAAAAATAAATCTACTGTGCTTTTATTTTGCAACAGATAAAAGCACTTAGAATACTTTTATTTACAGCAATTCGAATCTTAATCATCTTAATGTTCTCCTCACACTTTTTCATAAAAAATAAAAATTACAAAAATAAATTTACATGAATAAAATTTCACATAACTATTTATTACAATCACTGATAGAAATCAATAGTAATATTTAATTTTGAATGAAATACTGTGACTGTGAGTAATATGCTTTCTTGATAACTACATGAAAATTGTGCAACAATGTTGGTCTGAATTTTTTTCATTAATTACAATAAATAATTTGAAACATGCTGACTAATACTTTAATTTTAAAGAATAACTTGTTTTTTAAAAATATAATAGAATATCAGACATATCATTCTTTAAAAACTATTGTTTTTTAAAAGAATGGATATGCCTGATAGTAGAAGATCAATCTGATCACAAATAAGCTATTTTTTAAAAATATATACACATGTACAGTGCAGTAATTTACCAGAATGTTAAAATATTTTTGAAAAACAAACTTTGAAATGCTAGTGGGTTAAATAAAACTTACCAACAACTATGATGTTGAATTCAAAACCTTTCTTTAAAACTTTTTTTCGAATTTGATCTTGTAGTGTGTCAATACCAACATATCCAGAAACATCTGTTTTTAAATTGCCCCATTGTGTTGTTTCAGTCAAAGTGTCAGCCATCACTGTTATAAATGCATTGACACTTAAATGACCTAAAAAAAATAATTAGTAAGTATCTTAAAACAATTTCAAAGTACTATATGAGTGAGAAAATATCACTACCAAGAATATTTATCTTCTTTCATGAGTAGCTATAATACTTTATAGTTACAATAAAAGCTGCTTTTTTAATTTTTATAGAGATTACACAGGTGACCACTTTCTCTTAATAATTTACAGAAAAATATCTTGAAAAGTGAAACTTTAAAAAGTTGGTCACTAATAGACAGGTAGACTTACCAGGTTTCACTATATGTTTTCATTTATTATTATTATTATGATTAATTTTGGAACAATATATCTCCTACAGCACAAAGGTGACTAAAGACCGAATTCTCAGAGGGAGTCACAGAACTTTTTTATAAATGTCTATAAATTGTTCAATTGTTGTTGTTGTGTGTGATTATGGCAACGCTACACTAGGCCGATCTGCCAAGGGGGGGTGCCTTGGTAGGAGGACTTTATAAGGGGGTTCTAATGCGTATTCACGTTACATCTGGAGAAAACCTACCAAAAATCCAGACCGTTAGATCGACAGCTGCGCAATGGGACCCGAACCCGGGACCTTCACACTTCAGCCATCTACCATTTTCAGCGGCATAACCACTGTGCCATGGTGAGACTATATAAATTGTTCAAAATGCAAATTGAACGTGCAAAATCATCATGTGAATTTGAAGTTGCAAAACATGATTTTGGTGGGGGCCTTGGCCCCCTAACTAGAGCCACCCATGCTACAGTACAGCTATGTTTACAATAGAAATTCACCAAAAGAGACAGTTAAAATCATGGGTGCAGAGCCTTATTATGGAATGTGCAAATCGGGACTTTGCCCAGGGCCCCTGGCTCGAAAGGGCCCCTCAATATCAAATGTTGTCCCGAAATATTATTTTTTTTAATCAAAATTTTATGAAAAATAAAACAAATTTCATAGATGGGGGCCCCCAAATGCATTAATGCCCGGGCCCCTGTTAGTCATAATCAGGTTCTGCATGGGCGCCCATAAGGGGAGGGGGGGGGGCAAAGTATATTGTGTTATGTAAACAAAAGTGCACAACAAAGCAAAATCGTAACCAACTTGCTACAAGTGTGAAATTTGCCCCTCTAGAAAAATCTTTTGAAGTTTGCTCCCCCTAAAAAAATTTCGGCACTTAACGTATTATAAAGGCTGTCGAGCGATTTTTCACCAAGATAAATGAAGGACACATGAAATTATTGATGGTTCGGAATACGATTGGCAACCGGGAATGACCGTCGGGATAATACTTAAGTAACAAAATTTCTATGAGCGCCCATGGTTAAAATGCTGCTCTTTAATAATAATAAAAAAAAAAATGCTTGAACAACAAAACTGAGGTATGAAGCTACGTAAAAATTTCCAATAATGGTAAACGGTTTCAAAAATAATAACAAAGATGAAATGACTGTAAATAATTGAAAAACGTATCTATACAAAACATAATTGAAGTACTGTTCGGTAAACTTAGAAACAAACGACTTTTTTAATTTAAGGATATATATCTATCTATCTATCCATCAAAGATACACACAGTTTGAATACTATGCAAGTGCTATATTACTCTACTAAACACTTTTACAATAGTAATCAGCAGAGGTATACATACTTTTTTTTCTTTTAGTAATGTTCAGAACTTATCATAGCGAGATTTACTGTTTTGATCGTAACAGCAAGCCTACGTAAATTTTACAGTTACCAATATACGTAGTAATGCAGCAGCTGAAACTTTGTGCAATCACAGATATACAGAATTATTTTGAAAAATTGGAAAACGGACTTATCTAAAAACTAGTAGATTACGGTAGAAATCAGCTCTATTCGAACTGCGTATTATATAAACAACTTTCCAATCAACGAAACGAATTACAGTAAAGTGAATGTATGACTCACGTAAAATACAAAATACGCTGCTGACCTGTAAAAATGGACACACTATAAATCCACTTTTTAAATACGCCGGCTTTCGCTGTGACACAATTCAGAATGTAAGACCTAAGAGACCATGTGACTTGAATCTGAATTCGCGGCGTACCGTACGATTATTTAGCGGGATGAATCACGATGCAAGGAAACGCTACGCACGCACCCAAATCGTAACCAACGTGAATGATAAGCGCACGGCCGCAAAGCGCCTCTGACGCATATCATCAGTCAGTGTAGCTAGCCAGACTCTTTACGGAAAGGGGGAGGGGGATTTTTTTATTATAGTTATTTATTTATTTTTTAATACGGGTTGGGAATCCGGTTCTCTACCTGTTTGTAGACTTACACAGGTAACTACAGATAAAGTAAAAGAATATATATATATATATATATATATATATACATTATTCGATATATTTCGATAGCTATATTTAAAAAGCAGGTTCGTGAAAATGCTTATGAAAGCTTTATATTAAGTAGTTACACTTTTAACTAGTATGGGTGTTTTCGATGCGATCATTTTAAAACATGCAAAGACAGAAGCAATTTTTTTCCCCCGCTGCCCTCAGTGGGGGAAAATTAATACGCGCTAGAATTTATTTATTTAGAACCTGCTATATGAATTACAAAAGTGTCACAATCACTGATACCTCCCCACTCAATCTGAAATCTTTGTATGAAAAAATGTGAAATAAATGCTTCTGCTTAATATTGGAGAAATGAATTAATTGATCATTGTGGGTTTATTTAAAATATATTGATATCTTTTTAGATCACAAAGCTTTTCGTGTCTTTGAGTATTAAAAAAATATTTTTTTTGATTAAATTAAGATAAAAAAAATTGAGAAAAATAAATTATTATTTTAGTCAAAAAAAAAAAAAAAAAAAAGTTCTGTTAATGCATAATCCACAGATTTTGTGGCAACCCTGGAACCCCCCGAAGGGGATTCGGCTCATGCATAGACATGGGAGTCGAGCATAAGGGAGGGAGTAAGTGAAAACTCGAGCCCATTAACCAACTCCAAGTGAACATTTTTATAGCAGACTGAACTTTTTGTACTAAAAGGGTTGGGAGCCAGCAATGAAACACCTTAAATGCAAGAGATTTCCCTCCCCTTGTATGGGAGCTAGTAGCGTAGCCAGGATTTTATTTCGGGGGGGGGGGCGGGACTGCAGCCCCTTTGCCCCCCCCCTTTGGCTACGCCCCTGATGAGAACCCATATGAGGAGATGAGGAGGCATTGGCTTAAATTGACATGTAACATTGGGAGGGGGTGCAAAATGTTTCCTATTGTAGAATTGGTGGGAGGCAAAATGACTTCTATTGTAGAAAATACTGATTTCAAATGAGTAATATCTGCATTTTCTTGAATTTTAGAGGGGGGGGGTAATTGCCCCCTCTTGCCCTTAGTAAGTTACGCCTATGCAGGGGCGGCCCTAGGGCCGGACAAACCGGACCCCTGTCCGGGGCGGCAAATTTTAGGGGCGGCATTTTGTCTCGAATTTGAAAAATACATTTTGTATTAGCAAAGGAATTCCGAAAGATAAAAAAATATTCCGAAGAATATCATTCTATATAACTTTACTAACTGATGTATCCATCCGTCATTGATGGGTTTTTACTAACCGCGCGAAATTTCGTTTGCATTGTAAGAGTACAAAAAATGGAATTAGCATACTGGCAGAAATATAGAAAGCAAAGTTATAACTCTTGTGTATTGTTTAAAGATTACAGGTTAGAGAGTAACAAATTACTGAGACAAACTGTCAATAGAGAAAATATTTTACATTCAAAATTAACGTTTTCTTTTAGTGGATGAGCTTCCTACATCAAAAAGTCATTTAAACGTGCAAAAGAAGATGCTAGTAATGAATATTAAACTGAAAAGAGAATACCTGGAAAATGCTTTGTAATAGCAAGTAGCCTATATTTAACACTGCAACATCTGATTGAATTATATTTTGATGATTTTACTTGATGCGCAGAGAACTTTATCAAAGTTTACGTCATACCTCAAAAGTAATTCAAATTTGTAGAAAATTAAAAACCTGTAATTTTAATTTACTAACCGCCTACTTTTTAACAAAATTTCATTTCATTCCCTTTTGTCTGACCACTAGTTGTTTTCACGAAGTGGTCACACAAAATTTTCTCAAAATAATATATAAATATATATTTAATTAGGAAGAATTCAAACAATGTAATTAACTCAATCTCCTCGTCAGTAACTGAATTTTGTTCTATTAACTTTAGAAATTTTAATATTATGCCTGAAAATTTTTGCACAATTTTCTCAAAATTAAAAAAAAAAAAAAATTTAAAAAAAGAAATCGACGTAATTTGTATAAGTCGAACAGCCACTTTTGTATTACCTCCAGACGTCTTAAAGTGACGCCCCCCCCCTCTCTCCCCGCCCCCTAAAAAAGAAAAAAAAATAGAATGCAACTTTTACAGACCCTTTCAATTTATTCAAATCTTAAAAAAATTTCGATGATGCTTTGTTAGCCATCATAAAACCTAATTTCATTCTGTTCTCTTAATCCGTTTTTGATGGATGCCAGAACAAACTTTTTAAACGATTTTTACAAAATCTCAAAGTGTATGAATTACTTAAAACAATTTTGGTATCCATTGTTTCAATTAACTTACAATTCAATATAATTCCAAACTTCATTCTATTCCATTGAGCCATTTTTTAACAAAGGGCGAACATACATTTACACACAGTTTTCAAACAACTGTTTTAAATCTCAAACCTTTTAAACGAATTAGAAATATTTTATAGGTATGTATGATCAGTTATAAGTATGATTTATTATTATTTGGTATAAAATCTTCAATTCCATGAATCCATTAAGAAAGCTATTGCAGTCAAAAGACAACCATCTGTTCTAGAACTCTTAAGAAACTGTAAAGATTTTTTTGTAAGGATCTTCGATTGGATGTGATTTTAAATGAAATGTTCTGTTATGCAAGAGAACTGACCGACGAGATAGTATTCTGGTTAACACTGAGTTTAAGCAGCCGCGTAACCTATTAATTTGGATTGCGAATCACGAGATGATCTGGGGAAAGATCTTAAATTAAAATTTAAGATAGTTTTATTTTTTTACAGTAAACAAAGCGATTAATACCTAACAGTGCAGATTTAATTTAATAAGTACCCAATGTAATTATTTTACATTTTTGCACGGCATAAATGAGATAAAAGACACTCCTAAAGAGTATTATTAAACATTGTAACACAGTGTAACAGTGTTAACACTGTTTATAGTGTAAACAATTGGAGTTAATACTGACCGATGGGGAATCGGAAAATATAAACGCGCTTGATCTAGTAAATGAAATAGTGTCAGTTACGGCCTTATTAGGCAAAAAGGAAATCCCAATTAAAATTTTAAAGCTAATTTCAACTCTAGATTTTACACGCACATCTTGCTATTGCTTCGAGAATTTCGCTTTCTTTGCCGATAAGTGTGACAAGTGCAGAGAAGAGTTTCTCAAAATTAAAGTTAACTAAAAATTTCTTATGTTCCACAACTCTTCCAGATACGTTAAATAATTTAACTACATTGGCTATCGAACATGAATTAGTTGAAAAATTGATTTAAGAGAAAAAGTCAGGAATTTTGCGAAATTAAAAGTCAGAAAAATAACTCTTGATTTTTCTCTCTTTCTTTTGGTTTTTAGCTGGGATGTTAGGCATGAAAACAGAATCTGTAAACAATTTATTTCTTTTAATAGTACTTTTACTGGGGGGGGGGGCGGCATTTTATATTTTTGTCCGGGGCGGCAAAACTGTTAGGGCCGGCCCTGGCCTATGCGAGGAAGAGTACTCGTCTGAGTACTCGTGCCGTGCACATAAGTGTGATATCTAGAGATTAGATTTTTCATAACAGTTATCAATACACTTTTGATATATTACTATATACAGTGGCGGATCTAGGAATATGTTAAGGGGGGGGGGGAAGGGGTATAGTGGAAAAAATATTTCATGTTTTAACCTTAAAATTCAGACTCGGATAATAATTAATAAATTATTATTTAACTTTATATACTATCAGTTTTTAATTATTTAATTTTTAATTAATTTAAATTTTTTATACTATAAACACTCGCTCACAAAAGTATGCAGGTGTAAGCCGAGTTTTCTAGCTTAGTTTTATGAGAAACTAATTCTTTTACACACACCCCCCCCTTAAAAAAAACATCAATCAGAACGTGTTGTTATCTACTACATAATGCACTTTTATGAAAAACAATACTTTAAATATGAAACCGATAGCGTTCTCTCTCGACGCTACTCTTATGATTATCATTATCAGATGCGGCCCGAAACGGTAAGCTAAGCATCGCATCGGGACGTATCTTCCAAAGGGTGCCATTCCAAACGCAAAAACTGAAAAAAAAAAAAAAAACTGATCTGGAGACTAATAGGAGGTGCATTTTTTACGTTTGCAGAGGATTGGCATGTACATAGGGCCGCCCCTGGTCATTATTATTATGTTTGTTTTTACTCAAGGGATATATCAAGCCGTCTTTAGTATTAAAACGAGCATCTTGTGCTACCAATCCTGAAATAAGAGCTTTTCTTCTCTTGAAACGTTTGGTTTCATTAGTTTGAATTTATGATCAAAATATTATTAGTAGAAAAGTATACTAATAGTAGATTAGTAGTAGAAAAAGTATACTAATAGTAGATTAGTAGTAGAAAAGGTATATTATTAGTATATATTATAAGTAGAAAAGTATCTGCAAGCGCCCAGAGGGCCCACCCACAGATACATGTGTAAAATCTGATGACAAAGGTTAGCAGTTCTGGCCTTTTTCAGCTCCTCTGTTTTTTTAGAGGAGATGAAATCTCATCTCTGAGAGGGTTGGACATCTCGAATTCCATTCTGAAATGCGAACAACCTTTTCTTCGACACCAACGTTAATTTGAATGTATGTGTGGAAATCCATATTTAATGTAAATGATTTATTAATCAAGAGAAAATAAATTTACATTTCTTCGGGAGCCTACGACTTGATTTAATTATTCTCCCACAATTATTTGTGGAAACACTATAGCATTCTGGGGAGTGTATGATTTGAGAGTGAAAAGAGGGGGGGGGGGCTGCCTCTGACTACATAATTATTGCTAGTGTAGTTTTTATTAATTTTGATGTATTTTGAAGTTCTCATTTTTAACAGATAATACACTAATTAATTATTTTACATACATTAACTAAATAATCTAATTAATTGATTTATATGCAACAAAACGTAAACTTCGATTACTCGCATTCATTTTAGGCTAAACTAAAAATAGAATGTTCACCTCGAAAATTCGTAACGCTATATTACTTCGTTTTATCTTTGGGTAGAAGACCAAAAGCGTAGAGTGGCTAACGTCCGTTGTATAGATAAACAACAGGACAGTATAGATAAACGCAGGACCTCTCCATGCTTGAAAAATTGCCGTGACCAAATTAGAACTCTTCTGATTTCAAAGGCCATTTCCTCGTCGGAAGCATATCTTTGGAGGAGGGAAAATGAAATCACGCTCCTAAGAAAAGTTAATAAAGCCCAATAGAAACGCCTCTTTTTCATTGTACTCATGTCTGAGGGGGTCGAAAGAACATCAAGAACCTAGTGGGACAGCACAGATTTGTGAAGGCAATATGGGGTTTAGTCCTTATACCCCATTTACATTCAACTCGCGCTGTCTTTCTTACTGCCCAGGAAACGCTCTCCACGGAGGGTATTTTATAGAGATGAGACGGGCTCAAGCCCGAGCCCGACTCGGGCTCTGTAATTCACGCTTGCGTTCGGGCTCGGGCTCGTGAAAAATTCCTCCTTTGTTGAACATACTCCTTGAAACAGATTTTAAAAAGTGATTCATGGGATAAATAGCGGCTATCGATCTAACGGTCTGGAGTTTTGGTAGGTTTTCTTCAGATGTAACGTGAATACGCGTTAGAAACCCCTAGAAAGTCCTCCAACCAAGGCAGCCCCCCCTTGACAGATCGCCCTAGTGTAGCGTTGTCGTAATCACACACACACACACACACACACACACAATCCCTTCGAGTGGGATCTAAGTGAGTCAGGGGCGTAGCCAGAAATTTTTCATGAGGGGGGGGTTACGACTACTGCAACTCATATATATGTATACATATGTGTGATAATGTAGTGAAGAATATGCATTTTGTACGGCAAAAAATTTCTCATGGGGGGGGTTATGACCCCCCTAACCCCCCCCTCCCCTGGTGTGAAGTTGGTCCCTGAAGTGAGTGGGCATTTACAAGACGAGGAGCAATGCGATATGGGTGTTTAGACTCTCGTATTTCTATCTTCTCCTGCTCACTGCCGCGGAAGTATTATGGGCTGAGTGTAAACGAGGTATTACACGCACAACATTATTCTAGTTCCATGATATTTATCATCGGACTGCGATAAGAAAGGGCTTGGAAACCTCAACCATGAATAACCAATTCAAAAATGGATCTGCCGACCGAATGTATATATATATATCATTTCCACCCCTCTCTTTCCACAAGAAAAGAGACATCCTTCGAATTCTTTGTAACATGTCTCTGATACAGCTGCTAGAAAATGAAGCACACGGTAATTTATGATGAAAGCTTCACAGCCGGAAATGTATTTCACTCCACTGAGGAAGAACTAACTGGACAAGATTATCAAAAATGCAGATTCTTTTTTTTTTCTCCTTAAAAAAAAAAAAAAAAAAAAAAAAACTAAATATAGAAAAGGTTCAGTGGGAAAAAAAAAAAAAAAAAAAAAAAAAAAAAAAAAAACACACGCGTGGATAGAAGGTGATAAGCATAAAATTTATGTTGCACTTTCATAGATAGAATGAGAAAGCCATGTTGGAAACCTCCACGGAAACACCCAAGAAAACTTTGATGAGTAAAACTCAGTGCAGATGTTGAAATTCAGCTTCGAAAAAGTTTGATTCACTGACGGATTTAACAGTATTGGAGGCCCTAAGGCAACATAGAAGAGACCTTTAATTATTTTTCAAATGAGTTAAACACATTTTTTTTCGATGACCTGTGAGGCGAAGTGACCGTTAACGTTCAACCTAGAGGTTTTAGGTTCGATTCCCGCCTCCGTCTGAGGTAGATTTTATTTACACGAAAAATAATGTCTACTTCTTGTCAATGGTGTTGCACTCTTAAGTTAACGTCGATGTGACTTGCAATGCTGATCATGTTGAGTGCCAGTGGTATGCAAAATGTATCCAAAGAAAAAGTTGCGCAGCATCTGCAGTTTCTTTTTTTTTTTTTTTGGGGGGGGGGAGCGCTTAACTTTAAAAATTTGAATCAATCAATGCAATGACAAGAAGCTCTCTGCAATTTTATATGTAACCTTAAATTACATCTGAGATAGAAAGAAATACTCAAGTAGTGAAGTTTTAAACGCTCGCAGCTAAACTTGCTGCGAGAACTATCGAGAACTGGAAAGGGGAGGGGGCAAATATTGCTTCAACATCCCAGACAGCACAGCAAATTTGCATCAAACTTGCAGTAAGCTTGATTTATCAAGTCAATAAACTTGAATTAAGCCTGAAAATTTCAAGCGTGTAAGCTTAATGCAAGCTTCAATCAAGTGTTCTCAAGTTTGCACTTGCCCAACTTGCATTAAGCTTGAAATAGCAAGCTTAATTTCAAGCTTTAAAAATTTTCCTACAAAAGAAATTTCGTAAATACACGGGGCGCGCGTCGGCGAACTCGTCCCACATATTTTATTTTTCCACGCATTTTGCCCTCTAAGCTGAAATTTCAAGTTGTTTTAATCTGTTTCCATCAAGCGTCCGCGATCGAACTCGGTACTTAATGGTTGGGAAGCTAGCGTCCTAACCACTCGGCCAACCTGAGTTGCGCTGATATGACTAAAGTTTGAAGTGACTGTTGTGGTTATCACGCTGTTTTCTGGCGAGATTGATCAGTGGCTGATGTCGATTTGTTTCTTTTATTTTTCCATGGGATGAATAAAAATTAAAATAATGTTATGGGTGATTTATAGACTCTACTAATAAGCATAATATAAATTTAAAAGCAGCACACTTTTTAAAACTTTCAATATCACAACACTCCTGTTGGGCAATATTGGCCAACATCGAGACCAACAACTGATTTTGAAATCAATTTTGAAATATATTTGTATTTTATTTTGAAGAATTTCAATATTTGTAAATATAGAATCTTTTTTTTTAATTCTATGCCATGGTCAAGTACATTTATGACTGATGATAAATTATTTGTTAGGTGGATGTGGCTTTCCAAATCAAGCAGTCATCCAGTTGTATTCAAGCTTGACAGTTCAAATGACTTCTCCAAGCTTGCTGCAAGCTTAAAATGAATTGAATTGTCAAGCTTGTATTAATACGTCCAATTGAAAGAAATGTCAAGCTTGATTTAAGCTTATGTGCTGTCTGGGATGGTTATCACGTTGGGAAGAACAAAAAAGCACCGAATAACAGCATACAAAATTGTTTCTATCCAGTCATCTACTAGCAGTTGATCATTGGAGCTCAGAAAACCCATTTTTCTTTTGGTGGTAGGGTGGCTACCTAAACAAGTTACTAGGAGTAGTATGATGGGTAGATGCGTGTTGGTTGCAACCGTGGTTACAATACTCCGGGTGTGAATGCTTCAGTAGCAGTGGCGCACCCAAGATTTTAGTTTAGGGGGGGGCTGAGCTGAAAATACTGCTGAACTCGGTTATAGTGAGATCGATAATAGTTACAATCCTCTTATAACGTCAAAATATTCTGTACCACTTGATTTGCCCATACAACACAAGCGCACAAGCAAAAACTCATTATAGAGTCATAAATAATTATCTGATCTTTTCAGTGATATTGTAACTGACTTTAACAGTGTTTCATAAACTGTCTGTAAGTATTTATTTAAAAACTGACATCTTTTTATGTAAAATACTTTAGAAATAATTTAAAGACAAAAAATAATAATAATAGTAATAATTCATTAGTGACAATTTTCATTTTTTTTTAAGTTTTTCACTTCAAATTTTCCACCTTTAGGGGGGGCTTGAGCCCCCATAGCCCCCCCCGTGGGTGCGCCTATGTTCAGTAGAGCGAGATAACAGGTTGCTGTGTGTATTTTCTATCATCACCCGCCTCTTCCTCCCCATCTTTCTTAGAATTTTCATTTTCACAGGTTTAAATTTTTGTTTGTATAAAGTGGTGAGGCTGATTTTATCAAATGGCGGTTTTAGTACCCATTTATATTGACTTGATCCCGTCTTCACTGTTTGATCCAATTAAACGGCTGATTTATTACCAATTTTGATTAAACGGTGGGCACTGTATTTATTCTACACAATTACATCGGCAAGCAAAAATTCATTTAATTTTATAATGTAAATTAGCAGTGGCGTAGCGTGAGGGAACGCTTGTACGCTGAGCGTTCCCAGAACATTTAATAATCACACAGTTTTATTAATTGGAATGTGTACTAATTTGATTCGTAGTTAAGTACTAATTTTTAATTTTGCCAAGCATAGCATTTAAAGTCTTGGCTAGCATCCGTTTCATGTTCACAACTATTACGCAAAATGTGCGAAATCGTGTCTTCTGTTCCGCTGTGGGGGAGTTAAGCGGTAAGGAACGCTGGCGTATCGGGGTACAATCGAGAGAGGAGAGGCTCAGAGCTTTCAGTTTCCGGGTGATTTTGGTCAGCGATCGTGGGAACTTTTAGTTTTATTGCACTACTGTTTTGCGTTATTTTTCGGCAGTGCTTTTTTTTTCTGGGAAAATAAAGGGCTCAAGTGGACACTGTGTCCGATGAAAATATTATTGATTAGCTGCAGAAAATTCCTGCATCAAACATAACGTTAGAGGAAAGATGCAGCTTTAAAAACAGAAGACCTACGCCATGTCTGAACATTAAGCAAACGACAAACAAACGTATTACTCGCACATGGCAGCCTTCGTGGCAAAATTTATGACCCCATTGTATGCCTTGTATGATACTCACACGATCAAATAACTATTATAGAAGGCATGTTATTTATATAGGGTCGTATACTGACCCTATGAATTGATGAATTACTATTATGTGCTTCAAATTAAAAGCAGGACATTACTCAATGACGAGTCTAAGTTACTGACACACACACATTTAATAAATCTTCTATTTACACAGGTATGCTTGAAATTGGTACCACTTAGGTACGTAAACAAAACATTATCCACACAGGATTCACTGCTTAAAAAAGAACAAGAATATACGCCACCCAGCCATGCACCAAAAAAGGTTCCATTCCATCTACGTTCAAATCTCTCCGTCCGTCTCTGTCAACTTCACTCTAACTGCTCGCCTCTTCTGAATACGAGAGCCGCGAAAAACAACACGTGACCTCCCACGTCAGGGGGGTCTCAAAGGAAGGGGTGAGGCATATGCGCTCTGATCGAAACTTCGGATTCTACATTTATATTTTACTTTGCAATTAAGAAAACTCGTTTAGATAGTCTCTTGTGTTGAACTGAAACTACCATGTAATTTATTAAATTATTTTTTAAATATTATATCTTTTAAAAAATTTTATAACACATTTATCTTTAAAACTATAAATTCTTTTTTAAGGAAATATATAATGCATTATTCAATTTATTGATATATATTATCCATACTGCAATAAATTCTTTAATAATGATTCAACTGATCCAGCGTCCTCTTGCACCCGACTTACGCTACGCCACTGTAAATTAGGTAATTAAAGTTGCAATATACAAGGCAACAAACTAGTGCTCCAGCTTTTATTTTTGTTAGAAATCAAGCCCTGCTCGCCCCCAAAAGTATTCGCCCCAGAGGGTTTCCGAATACCTTGATCAGTTGTTGGGTGGTAGGCATATCTTGTTCAAGGTGTCCAAGAATATCTTGTTGTGGATGCCTTCGAGATCTGTTTATTTCGCTTAAATGTTGGGATCGGGCCATGATCGGCCCGAGAGAGACTCACCTCTGCCGGCAAGGATTTCTGCCTTCCTCAGAATCTTCTCCCTCTCCTGGTTGTTGAGAGCAATGCCCAATGCCTTCCTTACCACTTTCACCACGTTCTGGATCTCGATATAGCCTCGGCCCTCAGGGTCCGCCTCCAAGAAACTGTCTTTCAAAACTGAAACAATAGAAGAAAAATCATGCCGAATGCATATTGATTATAAAACATTTTCAAACATGGCAGTCTTTTTTTTTTTTTTTTTTTTGCGCGACGAATTCGGAACCTAGCGATTGTTCAAACACTGGTCACCAGTGGCGTATAGAGGTTTTCATTTCGGAGGGGGCCCGATCGAGTATTTCGCTTATTTTTATTTATTTTTGAGGGGGGGGGGGGTTGGTACATTACATGGACGAAATTGTTTGGAAACTAAGACTTTTCGACTGTTTTTAAACCATCAAAGAAATTCTAAACTCAATTACTTTTACTGGAATCGTTCAAAATCGGATAAAGCATCCGAACTATAATATTAAAACGTTCTAAAGTTGTGTTTTATTTTAGATTTCATTGTTATTGGAGTTAATATAAATGTTTTAAAACAACAGTTCTTTAATAATTGTTTTACATTTTCGGGAGCCCCCGTAAATACGCCACTGCTGGTTACAGAAGGAGAGTCATCTCTTTCCAATGAACGAACAGGTTAAACCTAGCATTTAAGTTTAAATTAAATGGGGAAAAAGTAAAAAACAAAAATGATGCACTTCCGATAAAATCCTTTCCTGTATTTATTTCACTTCTCCTCTTTGAAACTTTTTTGGATCGGCCACTGGCGAGCACAGTCTGACTAAGGCAAGAGCAGACAGAGCAGCTGTCCTGGATCCCCAAAATTAATAGACGGTGCTATAATATGGAGTAGAAAAATAAGTCAATTATGTGTGTACGACACATATCCCCCCACGAAAAATATTCCATGTCTAAAGAAAAACGAGACAGAATTCCTTATAGAACTAGAACTCTTAACAGGATTCTATAAAAGATTTTCATATGACATGTACACATATATGATTAATGTATACAAAAAACAAGTTATCTTCGATGTATGCGTGAATGCATGCTCAGTGACGTACCTAGGTATAAAAAGTAAGGCACACGCCGTAGGTGATTTTTGAAAGGAGGTGCAGACTTCCACTGCCAGACTAACGCATAAAAATAAGTATTTAACCTGTGCGCTCCCATCGTTGCAAGGAAGCGGCGACAGCCATTTTTCCTTTTGCACGCATTACTATTTCCCGGCATTGGGTTTTGAATTGCTCTTCTGTAGCCAAGCGCATTCGCTAGCGAATTATGGCTCACAACAAGAGCATTCAAAGACGGGACGGGAAGCAACGATGTGTACGGAAGGGAGAATCGCTGTAGTCGTGTTCTTGCAACGATGGGAGCGAACGAACAGGGCCGGCCCAAGGGAGGTACGAATGTAGGCGATCGCCTAAGGCCCCGCGTTTAAAGAGGCCACGCTCCTGGGCTTTTTTTTTTTTTTTCCTATCTCATTACACCGAGATTGGTAGATGGTTGCGATATATCCCGAAAGAAAGCCGAGAAATAAAGCTAATATGTACTAGCAGTGCTGTGGTAGTAACTTACATAAGACATGATAGAAAAGAGGCCCCGCTCTTTCACTTCGCCTGGGACCCCGCACACCCCTCGGGCCGGCTCTGGAACGAAATCTATATAGGATCCTTAAATCCTTATAAATAAAAATGAAATTCTGTTTGTTTGTTTGTTTGTGGATTTGAGTCGTATACAAATCCACAAAAATGGACCTATCAGCCTGAAATTTTGCACAGATGTGTAAAATAATATAGAATAAATTATAGTCTACTTTAAAACTTTGAAAGTCCACCCGTTCCCGGAATTTAAGAGATTTTTTATGCTCTCCACGCAAAAAGCTTTCCATAATTGTAACCCCTGTAGTGAAAAAAGTGTGAAAGAAGCATCGTGGTTGCCATGTGTGGCGATTTTGCCGAATAAAATGTTTTAAATTCTCAAAGTAAAAATAAAAGAATAATAATGATTTTTTTTTGTTAGTTTATATTCGTAAGGTCATTTTTTTTTAATTATAATATCGTGTGCATGGGAAAACAGAGCAGGAATGAAATGTTTTATACGCAAAACAATAAGAATTGAAGATTTCTGAGGCTAATATCTTAAAATTTTTTAGTTTGGCGAAAAATAAAATGGCTCAAAATGCCGAGAAAGTGAGTTCTAGCGGTTTGCACAGTTTCCGGCTTGGCGCAATTTACTGAGAGCTTAAGGAAATGGATTTTTGAAAACAGGTGCAAAGGTTTTATTAGAATACAGCGTTAAATTTTAATGATCCGTGCGGAAATAATGCAGTTATTAAGGGATTTCAAGCGATCTATCTTCAGCATTCTCGCCAATTGAGTGCATTGATTTAAGTTGTGGGAATTCCGCCAAATTTTAGATAATTGAAATCTTCGCATATAGTACATCGGAGTAACGATGAATAAAACACGTTATATAGTTGATAATTTAAAAAATGCGGCTGTATTAAATTATTCCACTTTTCAAATAAAAGCGTGTTTTACTTTTTAAAGGTCGAACCATTTCCAAAATTGATTGCTGCTAAGTCAATGCTTCGAATGATTCACTGAAAAAACTCTTGCAAAATGGCGTATGTTGGCACTTTGGCGAGGCTTAGATTTGAAACTGGATTTTATTTAAGACTGGTAGCTATATTAATAAAACAATGTGTGTAAACTGTTAGTTTGTTTGTCTGTGTCTCGCGTAGCTCGCAAACGGGTGATCGCAGACCTACCAAGTTTTGAACGGAAATTCTCCATGACAGGCCCCGACACACCTCGAAGCGATTTTTTCAAAATTCGAACTATTTTAGGAAATATCGATAAAAACGTATTGCAAAAGGCTAATTTTTGCTTTCCGCCATTTCGTAATTGTAACCCCACAGTCAATTAAGCGACGATTAAGCTTATCTAGGTTGCCACTTTCGGCAGTTCATTAAGTGATTCAGACTCTTGAAGTAAAAATAAAAGAATAACGATTTTTTTTAATTTTGTCTAGATTATTTGTAAGGTTGTTTTTTAATTAAAATATCGTGTGCATGTGATATCAGAGCGGGAATGAAATGATTTATACTCAAAAGAAAAATAGAATTTGGAAATTTTCCGAAAATAAATGTGCAACTTTTTAATTGGTCGAAAAATAAAAGGGGTTGATGCGCGATTTTGAGGAGGATTCTAACGCTTGGCGCTATTTATCGTAATTTAATCGTCTGCTATTTGGGTTGTGAATACACCTGCGTATAAGTTTCTGAAATTTTCATTCAGTTGGAATTGTGCATTTTTCTGAGCAGCTTTTCTGCATCTATTTCTAATGCATTACATCCAGAAAAAAGGATGTTAGAAATATCAATTTTAATTTTGTTTAATCACACTCATGAATAATGATACACTTTCGGACTTGATGAAAGAAGGAACGAAAATAGGGAAGACCCATGGATTATAACTCTTTTTATATATAGCACTTTAGTGCGTATTTAAAATCTGAAAGTGTGTCAGATTTTCTGATTCTAGCTCTTGGTGCAATTTAATGAGAGGGTATTTTTAAAATTAAGCGTAGGTTATCTATATAAATAAAACAGAGTGTAAACTGTCCGTTTGTCTGTCTGTCTGTGTCTCGAGTAGCTCCGAAACGGGTGATCGTAGACCTACCAAATTTTGTACGGAAATTCTCCAAGACGGCTCTCGACACACCTCGAAGCGATTTTTTCGAAATTCGAATTAGAAAATGTTTGGTTGATTCCTACTTTAGGACCCCCACTCTCGCCAACGTAAAAAATCGCCGCGTTTTGGCGAACTTTCCTGTCAATAGTCCGTGATCGCGCATGCGCACAAGTTTAACGCCTCCCAGAGAAACTGGATGAAATTAATGTGAACAATTCAGCATTAAACTCACCAAATACGGAGTTTGACGACAATTATTAAAAATTAATTAGTTGGCAAGTAAAATAAATGTAATGATGTACTTACATGTTCCAAATGACTTCATTTGACAAGAATTTATGAGCAGATTCTTTAAATTTATATGTGTTTCCTTTATTAAAAGCGGATTCGTGAATTTTTACTTTATTTTAACCAGTGAAGTATGTTGAATCGCAACAATTTTAGGAAATGGAATCAGAATGTTAAAATAATTAACAAAAGAACTAATTCTGCAATGATTTTTAAAAATTTGCAAGGCAAATTTAAAACACCTCACCAAATTAAGAAACAGAATAGATAAATTCACCGAATCCGCTGTTTAGAAATAGTTATCAACTAATAAATTCGAAAAGAACTCAATTCTTTTAAGTTAAAATATTAACATTTAAAATTGTCCTAGCAACCAATTTTCAGATGCCAGAAATTTTTGCGTCCGTGATATTAAATTATATCATTAATGCATAAATAAAAATACATATGTATACTTTAATATTTAAAGTTACCCTAGCAACCAAATTTCCCGTATCAGATTTATTTGAGCTTGACGATGCTAATATAAATGAGTTGAAATCGTCTGCTCCTATTAATACGTACCAATATGAAAATAAAACAGGAATTTAGTATCCAGTGTTTGCGAAATTATACTTTACTGGGTAAAAGCTAATAGAAATTTTCTAAACTCAGATCGAAAATGCGTAAAAGGATACTAAACCTTATCGTTGCCTACGTAATACTACATATTATGAGCATTTCGTAGGCAACGGCCTTATCAATGATCAAAAATCATGACTGATCACGTGCAAAATCAACTGGAATACCGGCTGATTACTGAGAGAAATTTATGAATAAACCCTTTGCTGTATGGCTGCAATATAAATACAAAAAATCGTAATGGCAACTGTATATCAATATTTATCGTCGCGTTGGCGAGAGTGGGGGTCCTAAAGTAGGAATCAACCAAATGTTTTATTTTATGTTTTGTCCGATTTTTAGCGATTTTTCTTGCGTAATACATAATAACGCCGGTAATTACACTCGCAAGAAAACGATATTTACATCATCGTATAGAGGAGAAAATTTTCTTTTAAAAGCTGTTTGTTCGGAATGTGTAACGTAATTTGCAGATTTTTGGGAATTTTTCAAATAAAATTAAATTTGACGCTGACTTTCGTAAAATATTTTTAAAACTGCTGCATCTTGAATTCTATCTGTCATAACTTTTTTATATTTCGGCAAAAGACGGAGCACACAAATCGCCCACTTTTAAAAGAAGAACGGAGGAAAAATATAAATTAGGAGAATTTTTACGAATTTTTAAGTGAAGAAGGATTTTCATTTCAATCGCAGCTGCTTATATGCTTAAGAATTTCGGTATGATATCTTGCGGTTTGGTTGTCTTGGAAACAGTAACAATGATTAAAATTGCCAGCTGAAAAAAATAAATAAAATTACTTTAAAATAACAGAGTTTTCACATGTGAAATGACGTCACGAGTCACTTTGACGTCACGAGTTTAAAACCCCTTTCGAAACTCAATCAGAATAACGGACTCACAAGCAAAAC
The DNA here is from genome assembly GCA_038373885.1 of Cheiracanthium punctorium. Classification (NCBI taxonomy): domain Eukaryota; kingdom Metazoa; phylum Arthropoda; class Arachnida; order Araneae; family Cheiracanthiidae; genus Cheiracanthium; species Cheiracanthium punctorium. The sequence goes on along the minus strand of JAWZYV010009160.1, from coordinate 734,344 downwards.
ATACACCACGCATGAAATAATTCCATATTTTATTTTACGTTGCCAGAAAAAGAATTGAATGCTGTTTTTTCACCAGTGAATTATCCAGCATTATTTTCAATTGAGATTTTAAACGGGACACGTTTTCGAATCGCCAAGAAATATTTTGCGGTGCTAAACAGGGCCTGATTATGGCAAACAGGGACCCCGCGCATTGATGAATTTTGGGACCTCCATCTATGAAATTTGTTTTATTTTTCATAAAATATGCTTATAAAAAAGAATATTTCAGAACAACATTTGAAATTGGGGGCCATTTCGAGCCGGAGGCACTGGGCAAAGTCCCGATTTGCCAGTGAGATAATAGGGCCCTGGTGCTAAATAGGCCAATCTGACAATAATTAAGCATACAAATGTATGGAGAGCTGTTTTAGTGGCAACCATAAAGTGAAATGATTATCGTTTATACTAATGCGTAAATTGCAAAAGTCACCAAAGAATAAAAGACTACATTCGTGGCAAATATCTAAGCCGTTTCTTTAAATTAAGTATTAACGACTGGAAAACGAAAATATATTGTATTGGTATCAATAAAAGATAGTATAAGTAATAGTTAGTAGATATGCTTGGGCAATATTGATCAAAGCACAATATACCGCATTAATAAATATTTCGTGAAACTAAGTGTTCTATTCCTTTTACAACAACCATCTTACATCACAGCTAACTAAGCATTAAGTAATTCTACGTCACGTTAATATATCCCGCGGTAGTTTCAACAGAAAAGACTGTAACTGAACTTTTTTTTCTTGGAGATTCTGTTTTGTCACAAGTAGTCATGATCACATTTTGGGAAAATGTTCTCTTCTTGCCTTGCGAAGAGCGGGTACACAACTATTTAACTATAAAATAAAACGGTTCGCCACATCATGTAGTATCTAAGGTGGTATAACTTAAATCTAAAAAAGAGTATGATGTAGAAATGAGACATTTTGAAAGTTAGGAATTTTCGCTGCAAACCGTCACGCTTTTCTTTTTCTAATCGGCAATGACACCGATATAGTTTTTGTCATAATATTAACAATGGTCTCAGGTCAGTACTTATACTAACTTTACGAATAACGAATGAGAAACTTTACGCCAAGAGTCAAATCATTTTGCTTATTTTGAGATTCCAAATCACTGGAATCAATTCAAATTATATGTAAGAAAAAGTTTCGTTCCCTACCGTGCGGAGAACGGGTACGCAGCTAGTCTTATAAATAAAAATGAAATTCTGTTTGTCAATTTGTTGATTTGGGTAGTGTACAATTCCACAAAAATGGACCTGTCAGCCTGAAATTTTACACAGATATGTAAAATAATATAAAATAAATGATAGTCCACTTTAAAACTTTGAAAGTCCACCCGTTCCCGGAATTTAAGAGATTTTTTATGTTCTCCACGCAGAAAGCTTTACGTAATTGTAACCCCTGTAGTGAAAAGAGTGTGTGAAATAAGCATCTTGGTTGCCATGTGTGGCGATTTTGCCGAATAAAATGTTTTAAATTCTTAAAGTAAAAATAAAAGAATAATAATGATTTTTTTAGTTTATATTTGTAAGGTTATTTTTTTAATTGTAATATCGTGTGCGCATAAGAAATGAGAGCAGGAATGAAATGTTTTATACGCAAAACAATGAGGATCGAAGATATCCGAGACTAATATGTAATTTTTTTTAGTTTGGCGAAAAATAAAATGGCTGATAGGCCGATTTTTAGAAAGTGAGTTCTAGCGGTTTGCACAGTTTTAGGCTTTTTGGCGCAATTTACTGAGAGCTTAAGGGAATAGCATTTTTGAAAACAAGTGCATAGGTTTTCTTAGAATACAAAATTAAATTTTAACTATCCGTGCAGAAATAATGCAGTTATTAGGGCATTTCAAGCGATGAAGCTTCAGAATTCTCGCCAATTGAGTACATTGATTTAACTTGGGGGAAATCCGCCAAATTTCAGAAAATTGAAATCTTCGCATTTAGTGCATCGAGGTAACGATGAATAAAACATGTTATAGTTGATAATTTAAAAAATGCGGCTGTATTAAGGGATTCCACTTTTCAAATAAATGCCTGGCGGTCGAACCATTTCCCATTTTGATTGCTGCTAAGTCAATGCTTCGAATGATTCCCTGAAAAAACTCTTGCAAAATGGCGTATGCTGGCACTTTGGCGAGGCTTAGATTTGAAACTGGATTTTACTTGAGACTGGTATATACGTATAATAAGACTGGTTATAGATAAAAATGAATGTTGCTATGTGTGTAGGAGGTTGAAAAACTCCAGCACCGTTTCACCGATCACCATGAAATTTGGTTCACCTAAGTCTTTTATCACGGAGAAGGTTTGTATGCTATCCGTTTTCCTCTAACTTGCCACTAGGTGGCGCAGCAGAACGTCGAATTCTATTCCGTTTAGCCGTTTGCTATGCGAATATCGTCCAACGAATTTCGATGAAATTTGGTACACGCGGATATTAGAACACGGAGAATATTTTTCACTATCCATTTGCTGTAACTTACCGCTAAATAGCGCTGCAACGCATCAACTTCTATACCGTTCGACCGATCGGCATAAAATTTTTTATACTTACACATTTAAGCACGAAGAATATTTTCTAACTGTGTTACTTTTGATGTTACTCACCACTAGATGGCACTGCAATGCATTATTATTTTAATTCGCCACTAGATGACGCTGCAGGAGGCCAAATTTTTGACCATTCAAACGGTGGCTATGAAAATCAGTATACATAGCTATTTGAACAATGAGAATATTTTGGCGTTATCCATTTTGCTATAATTCGCCACATGACGGCGCTGTAGCAAATCATTACTTTAATTAACACTAGATGGCCCTGCAGTGTATCTCTTCTTAACTGTGCGAATGATCTCCATGAAAATAGGTATACATAGATATTTGAACACGGGGAAGAGTTTAGCACGATCCATTTTCCTATAACTTGACACTAGATGTCGCGTTAACACGTGAACTTCAGGACTATTCAGCCGATCGTCATGAAAATTAGTATACATCGATATCTGAATGCGAAGAATATTTTCGCCGTATCCGTTTTGCTAAAACTCGCCACTAGATTGCGCTACGCCGCATCGCCTTCTGCACCGTAAAAACGATTGCCTTGAAATTCAGTATGCATGATTATTGAACACAATATAACGCGATATCCATTTTGCTATATCTCTTTATTACAATAAATAGTAATCACAACAAATATTAATATCGAAAAGTCCATTCATTCCCGTGCGAAGAACGGGTACTTCAGCTAGTATATACATATTTTAAACACTGTCCTGAGAGTGAGCTTTTCATTTGCACAATATAAACCCACATGATAGAACTCAATACAAATGTACATCCTACAAAAATTTGAAGAATTACCTTACAGACAAAGTGATCAGTGTAGTCTTCGTGAACAAATTTACAGAAATGGGAGCCCAGGGAACAAGTTTTAGCGATTACGGTTTCGTGAGGAGTGTGGGCCCACTCCTCACGAAATCTTCTTTATAACCCACGAAGCAATTTTCATACAACCTCAAAAAGGGATGTACAAAAAGGGATGTTATAAAAACATGCAAATGATTATTTAATCAAGATGCAAAGTAAAACAGTTAGTTCGGCATTCGGCAATAATAATCCTAACTAATATTATAAATGTGAAAGCGAGTTTGTTTGTTTGTTTATGACGCTTTCAGACCTAAACCGCTGAATCGATTAGGATGAATTTTGGTTCAGATATAGATGGGACCCTGGAGAAGGTTATAGGCTACTTAGAATTTTAGATTTTTAATTACTTTTTTAATTATTAATTAAAAACCGTTTTTACGTTGCCATGCTTTGCGAGTTTCGCCCGTATCAAATGATTCAAGTTTTGAGCTATAACAAGAATGCTATTACTTCAATAAAGAATTGCGCGTGCATATGAAACCACGGAAATTATGCCAGTTTTATGCCAAATCTTATAAATAAAAATGAAATTCTGTTTGTGGATTTGATTAGTATACAAATCCACAAAAATGGACCTATCAGCCTGAAATTTTGCACAGATATGTAGAATAATATAGAATAAAGGATAGTCCACACACACTTTAAAACTTTGAAAGTCCACCCGTTCCCGGAATTTAAGACATTTTTTATGTTCTCCACGCAGAAAACTTTTCGTAACTGTAACCCCTGTAGTGAAAAAAGTGTGAAATAAGCATCATGGTTGCCATGTGTGGCGATTTTGCCGAATAAAATGTTTCAAATTCTTAAAGTAAAGATAAAAGAATAATAATTATTTTTTTGTTGTTGTTAGTTTATATTTGTACGGTTATTTTTTATTAAAAAATTATAATATCGCGTGCATGGGAAATCAGAGCAGGAATGAAATGTTTTATACGCAAAACAATAAGAATTGAAGATTTCCGAGGCTAATATGTAAAATTTTTTAGCTTGGCAAAACATAAAATGGCTGATATGCCGATTTTGAGAAAGTGAGTTCTAGCGGTTTGCACATTTTTCGGCTTGGCGCAATTTACTGAGAGCTTAAGGTAATAGATTTTTGAAAACAAGTGCATGGGTTTTATTAGAATACAGTGTTAAATTTTAATAATCCGTGCAGAAATAATGCAGTTATGAAGGGATTTCAAGCAATCTATATTCAGAATTCTCGGCAAGTGAGTAAATTGATTTAAGTTGGGGGAATTCCGCCAAATTTCAGAAAATTGAAATCTTCGCATTTAGTACATCGGGGTAACGATGAATAAAACACGTTACAGTTGATAATTTAAAAAATGCGGCTGTATTAAGGTATTCCACTTTTCAAATAAATGCCTGTTTTACTTTTTGGCGGTCGAACCATTTCCCATTTTGATTGCTGCTAAGTCAATGCTTCGAATGATTCCCTGAAAAAACTCTTGCAAAATGGCGTATGTTGGCACTTTGGCGAGGCTCAGATTTGAAACTGTATTTTATTTGAGATTGGTATATATAATAACACTGGTTATAGACAAAAATGAATGTTGGTATGTGTGTATGAGGTTGAAAAACTCCAGCACCGTTTGACCGATCACCATGAAATTTGGTTCACCTAAGTCTTTTATCATGGAGAAGGTTTTTATGCTATCCGTTTTCCTCTAACTTGCCACTAGGTGGCGCAGCAGAACGTCGAATTCTATTCCGTTTAACCGTTTGCTATCGTCCAACCGATTTCGATGAAATTTGGTACACGCGGATATTGGAATACGGAGAATATTTTTTACTATCCATTTTCCTGTAACTTGCCGCTAAATGGCGCTGCAACACATCAACTTCTATACCATTCGACCGATCGGCATAAAATTTTTTATAGTTACACATTTGAACACGAAGAATATATTCTAACTGTGTTCCTTTTGATGTTACTCACCACTAGAAGGGACTGCAATGCATTATTAGTTTAACTCGCCACTAGATGAGGCTGCAGCAGGCCAAATTCTTGACCATTCAAACGGTCGCTATGAAAATCAGTATACATAGATAGCTATTTGAACAATGAGAAAGTTTTGGCGTTATCCATTTTACTATAACTCGCCACTTGATGGCGTTGTAGCAAATCATTACTTTAATTAACCACTAGATGGCGCTGCAGTGTATCACTTCTTGACTGTGCAACTAATCGCTATGAAAATAGATATTTGAACACGGGTAAGAGTTTAGGTGGATTCATATCTGCCGCGCCGCACCGCAACCATGCCGCACTGTTTCGCCGTTTTGGGCCGTTGGCTGTCCTCGCGGCGAGCTTGCCTTGCCGCAAGTAAATACACCAATGCTCTTCTGTAATTGGCTGTAGCTGTAAAAGCTCTTCTGTAATTGGCTGTAGCTTTGCGGTCGCTGCGGAATATCTGTTCTCGTCAGATAATGCGCAAACCCTCGGCGCTCGCCGTGTTGCTCCGCCACGTGACGTCATCGCGGCGTCTTAGCGGTGCGGTACGGCCAGTATGAATCCGGCTTTTGGCGCTATCCATGTTCCTATAATTTACCACTAGATGTCGCGTCAACACACGAACTTCAGGACTGTCTAGCCGATCGTCATGAAAATTCGTATACGTCGATATCTGAATGCGAAGAATATTTTCGCAGTATCCGTTTTGCTAAAACTCGCCACTAGATTGCGCTACGCAGCATGACCTTCTGCACCGTACAAACGATTGCCTTGCAATTCGGTATGCATGATTATTGGACACAATATAACGCGATATCCATTTTGCTATATCTGTTTATTACAATGAATAGTAATCACTACAAATCGTAATATCAAAAAGTCCATTCATTCCCGTGCGAAGAACGGGTACTTCAGCTAGTATTTTAATAATATCATTTACGTTTCAATTCTTAATTTCATTCCTACCTTTCTAGCCACATGTCCCAGAGTATTTTTGCATTTACTTACTAATGTTTTTACCGGGGCATTTACCTACATTTTTATTGTGTATGCGATTGGGGTTTGGAAAAACCTGCAGAACTTGTCTTTTTGTTTAATATAACACGAAAAGAAGGAATTTTCTAAACTTATAGAAGCTAAAACAATGTAGAATATAACATGGAATAATAATAAAATAGCTGGATATAATCACTATGGATAACTGTACCAGAAAAATTATGAATAGCATTCATTTAAAGCAACATAACTTTAAAACAGCAAAATTGAGTAAAATATTAAATTCCCAGTCCCTTGATTTAAATTAAAACCAGACTATACAAACTTTTTATGCTAAAGGGTAATTGCCCCCCCCCGCCTTTTTGTTGGGGGCCCAAGCGTTTGCCCCGAATGCGCTGGTGGAAATCAGTCCCTGGTAGTCAGTGATCGATCTAGGATTTTTTCAGAAGAGTAAAAATACTCATTAACCTCTTTAGAAAGAGTATTTTCTTTTCCAAAGGAGTCATTAAAGCAACGAACAATTATGCTAAATATTCAAATACATAATTAAATTGCATTTGACACATAAATAATAGCTGATTATACGTCTACGTCTAGGTACATAAATGTCAGTTCAACAAAAACTAGTGCACTAATTGGATTTTTTAAAATTTTAAATCAGCAAATCATAATTATTTATCAAAATATACCTAATTTTATATGGAAAAGCAATGCGTAAAAATACGCATTCCGAAATTTTTAAGGCGTATTCTGAATTTCTAAAGCGTGAAATACACATCTAGAGGCGTTATCGCGATCACTGCTGGTAGTCCTTACTAAGAGAGAGCACTGTTGTTTGTCACGGCGGAGCCCCCGGGAAGGGAGGAGGAGAGTAGACAATTACAAGGCGAGCCTGGGTACTGAACGCGTGGAGGTGTTGTGACGTCACAAGAGAGGATGGACTTTTCTCCGTTAAAAGCATTAGAATCATACGGAAAAGTAGAAGAAACTAAGATGTTTTGTGCCTTTTATGGATACTAATGGTAAGTCAGCAATCTCTATTCTTAATACGACATACTTGATAATAGTTATTAAGCTATAGAGTACATAAAAATATAAAATTGCCGTATTTTGCGTTAGTTTTATTGATTTCTGTTCTTTTGTTCTAGCAATCATTATGCTTCCGTTTGCTGCGTCCCAGGCTGTAAGTAAAGCTAATTACAAAAGAGGAGAAAATGTAAAAGTTTTCACTTTTCCCAAAAAACGAAGAAAAGCGGGCCGAATGGACTAAAAATATTCCAAGAAAAAATTGGTCCCCAGGAAAAAATACGTATGTTTGTATTGAGCATTTTCGAGATGAAGATCTTTTAAAAGACGATGCTATTTTAAAATCAGATGGGGCACTTTTAACTGTAAAAAGAAAGCATTATAAATTAGAACCGAATGCTATCCCGTGCATTTTTTCGAGCTTACCAGCCTATATATCCGATATTACCAAAAAAACAAGAAAGAACTGATCCTACTAAAAGAAGAGAAAACGTTTAGGAAAAAGATATTGAGGAAACCGAAAAAAATAATGCAAAGGAAAATATAAATTCTTTTGTAATTAAGAAATGTATCAAGAGTTTCATGGCAATTCTATGTTAAGAAAATTTCACCTTTAATTATAAATTAAACGCAGATCCCCTTCCACTGCACATACCAAGTAGCTTAAGGTTCAATGCGGATCTCATGGTTGATTTATTTATTAAAAAAAAAAAAAAGAGAGAGAAATCTATTTGCTGGATACTTAGAAAAACAAAAATATAGAAGGTATTTATTAAAGAAATATTTCCAACTAAACGGTTTATCGGAATTTGTTGAAAATTCTGAAATTAAGTATGAACACAGATTTGGAAATTAACTCAAAAAAGAAAATGTATTACTGCAATGCTAAAAACAATAACAAAAAAGTATATGTATTACTGCAATATATTTTACAAGAAAACCCCTGAGAGCATTTAGACAGTTTTACATATTCAAGAGTTATACTCACTAATTTTAAAAAATATTTAATTATGTATATTTCAAATGTCTCAATGTGATATTTGAAAGTCTTATCTAGAAAAATTTAAAGCAAACACCTGTAGTGCTTTCATAAAAAACTTTATAGTATTTGTAAGGTTTGGGTAAAAGCTTTTACTTTTTATTTTCTTGTTTTTGTGCTTTAATTGCTTCTAATAAAATTTGACATTAGGAGTCTGTATAACATAATTATATATAGTATGTATTGTACAAGTTTTTAAAATATTAATTGTGGAAATTTCTGATTATATTCCTCGTGCTACAAGTGTTTATTGACATTATTGATCAGATTTCTTCCATAGAATTCAATACAAACTCTTTGAAATCCCATCCTCTCTTGTGACGTCACGAAATGGCTTAAGATGACTATTTATGAATCTGGATATTTTTAACATTAATTCTTTCAAAAAGCTTATTAAAACGAAGCAAAACTAAATAATGTATTTCAGTTTTTAAGTAAAATTAATAAAAATTATTATTTTTACTTAAAAATATATTTACTTTTACTTACTTAAAAATATGACTTTATGCTTATACAACGTATAAATTTAATCCATATACATATTATTTTAGATAAATGATAACATTGAGTAACCATTATATTATTTAGAATGTATTTGCTAGCCCGAAATGCAAAACATACTGCATACAATGCTGAAACTGCTTTAAATTCAGTACCAATTTATTTCATTAATTTCTGACAAAAAATATTGTTGATTCACTATTATTTAAGAACAAAGTGTTGTAAAACGAAAATGCTATTTCAATGCGTCATAAAAAATTAAGCTACTCGTATTTATTGGCATTATTAATTCCATTTCTTCCATTGAACTCAATGCAAACTGTTCCAAATCCCATCCTTTCTTCTGACGTCACGAAAACCAGTACCCAGACCCCCTCTTGCTTTCTCCTCTCTCTTCAGTCGCGGCGACCCCGAGGTATGCCACTGCATACGCATTCAAAAGTATGAGAAGGTTTGCCACGGGCCTTTAGTTGGACTAGTCGTACAGTGCTGCCTAGCTGTAGCAACACTCTCTGTGTGTGTGAACTCTTTTTTCTTATCAACTACGGCTTGCTCATTCCTTTCTTGAGGGCACTAGAGATGAGACGGGCTCAGCCCGAGTCCGAAAGCCCGAGCCCGAGCCCGGGCCCGACTCGGGCTCTGTAATTCACGATTGCGTTCGGGCTCGGGCGGGCTCCGGCTCGTGAAAATTTCTTCTTTGTTGAACATACTCCTTGAAACAGATTTTAAAGAGTGATTCATGGGATAAATAGACGTACTTATTTGAAAAAATAGCGGCACGGGGGACTAGGAGGTGTGTGAAGCTCCAAAATTTATTGTATCCTCTTAATGTAGTAGTTAATTTTATTTGTCTTTAGCTGAAATTTCGGGCTCGGGCTCCGACTTTAATAATATTGCTCGGGCTCGGATTAAAAGTCTTCGGGCTCGGGCTTCAAAAAATGAGCCCGAACTCATCTCTAGAGGGCACACACCCATAGAATAGAATAACATTCCTGTCCTGAAACCAAACTCTTCCGACTGTGTTCTAAATCACATGTTTCTAAAACGATATCAGAAGATAAAAACTACTCACCTCGTTTGCTCAATGCATCCCCACTTTTTCAAAAAGAAAAAAGAAAAAAAAATGCAAGAATTAAGGTCAGTTCTGTTTACACGGTGAGCAATGCCATGCCCAGAGAGGTAACAAAACACAAAACGAGTGTTTGTCTGGTGGCAGGGATTTGTGGTAAACGAACGTTTCCTGTTAGAGCATGGAAGTGACATTTCGTGGTTAGCCGAAAAAAAAAAAGCGATAGGCTCTGTTTCCGGTTTCAGATAGAGAGAGATGCGGAAATAAAAAGAAATAAATCTAAGAACTATGAACTAAAATGTTTGGAAGGTCGTTCAGATGTCTGGGGCTTATTAATAAATAAGAAACAATTTATGGGTCTCAGTTGTTTCTCTTTCCTAGTTGGTTTTGATTTTGGTTCTTGGCTGAGCTCAAGTATGACTTTTTCGTGAATGGGGCCATCTCCCCTCCCCGCGTTGGTAATACTAGTAATAATACCTTAATACTCATATTGAAATATGTATGATTAATTCTAAAGCTTGGAAAGTGCAAAGTTGTTTATTTCTTCTGCGATTTGATTCCTAAGTACTGAAGACCACCTTGTGCATGCGGTGTACGTGTTCCTTGAAGCCGTAGTTCCTAAAGTTTGTCCGCCCGCCGTTAGTACTTTCTGAGGGGTGTCAATATTCGAAAGGTTGCAGCCTCTGATCAAGGTCTATAGGCTGTGAAAAAAATTCTCTGAAAAGGACACAAGTAACTCTAAATGACTTTCGATAGAGAAGAACAACTGGAGGATCTGCCCAACGCTGTAAAAGTGCAGCCCATCGGTATACTCGATTTAGCTACCAGCTACATGGCAGTCGATGAAGTCGCCAACAGGTGCCACAAAGCCATAGAGCTTCTTTGACATAGATGGCTGTGTGGCGAGCCATTGGCCATTCGATCGACTGCCATGCTGCTGGAAGTTAAATCGAGTGATGGCAACGGCTGTACATTTTTAGAGTCATTTGGGCAGTATATCCAGTTAATAAAATCACTCAAAATAACTGGTGTTTAAAACTTAAAATAATAAAAAAACTTTTTAAAATAACACCATAAAGTTTACTTCAACAGTCATACAGCTGTTTCGAGCAAAACCTTTTTTGCCCTTCCTCAGATCTTTAGGGAATTGTCACTGAGAAAGGGCAAAAAAGCTTTTGCTCGAAACAGCTGTATGACCGTTGAAGCATAAGCGTAAAGTTTTCACAATTATTGGGGGGGGGGGGGCCCGGGCCCCACAACCACATATATTTACGTCAGTGGCAGGGGCGTAGCCAGGGGAGGGATATCGGGATATATCCCCCCCCCCGAAATGTTTGGATTAGTGATGAAATTCCGTCTATTTATACACATATAAGTTCATATCCCCCCCCCGAAATTTTTTTCCAGGCGCATATCCCCCCCGAAAAATTTTCCTGGCTACGCGCCTGGTCAGTGGCGTATATACATATATGTGAGTTGCAAAAGTCGTAACCCCCCCCCATTAAAAATTTCTGGCTACGCCACTGATTCACGTACATATAACTTACTCATAGTTGCCAACTACTATGGAATATAATTATCCACTTTTTCCACATGATTTTTCGGCTTAAAATATAGCAAAATTTTTGTAATGCGCGCGCGAGCTGTTTACTCTTTTGAAAAAAATAATTTAAAAATATACTGTTTACAAAAAGTGGTTAGTTATATTCCGTAGTAGTTGGCAGCTATGACTTACTATATATAAGTGTAAATTATTGGAGGCGCTCGATCTCTATGGGTCCATAGAATTCTACACCAATGCAAGGTAAATATCCATGTTAGTATCTTCCTACCATGTTATAAGTTAAAAATAGAAGCAAAGTAAAAAATCCAAAGGAGGAAAAAAAAAACATTTTATGAGATAGTGCATTTTAGACACCTCTGAACTTTTCTTCATTTCATACTTTACATTGCATAATCTGATTTTAATGAACTAGAGCCTGGTGACGGCAGCTTATAGTAACATTTTGTGTTACAGGGCGTCACAATGAATACTAAATCATGATTGAAATCAAAAGATGAAAAATTTTTAAAAGTAAAGGTTTTTTTTAAACATTTGTAAATGGCTTGAATACTTCTTTTTATGCTAGTATAAATTAGTTTTCTGCATTTAGTGATAAATTATTGGGTGGGCTCAGCCCCTATTCACAATTTATCGCGCCCCACGGGCCCATATAACTCTACGCCTATGCGTTGAAGTAAACTTTATGGTGTTATTTTACAAGTTTCTTCCAGTTGTTCTTCTATATTGATCTAAACGGCGCATTCTATGGTCTTAGTTGCCCTCTCCTGACATACAAACACCTTAAGAAACGCGACAATCTAATTACTTCTAGATAGAATGTTTTTCTCGAGAAAAAGTCATTCATGCCTCGCTGACCTTCGGGAACCACGGGCAGAACCCAGAACCCGACAAAGACATTCGGAGGCCCAAAGCCAAGCACTATTTCGGGGATCCTATACGGTCATACCTTATTAATACAATACATATAGTCACAGGGTACAAATTTTTGTTGTACATAAAGAGAGCGGGTCAAATTCCTCCTTTGTCCCAATAATTTCGAACTTAAAGTTCATAAAATCTTAATGCTCAGAAATTATGCTTCAGATGAGGTCACGTTGATGAATGATCCATGGTGGAATGCTATGGACCTTAACAGGGGCGTAGCCAGAAATTTTTCATGGGAGGCGGGTTATGACTACTGCAAGTCCATGTGTACATACATGTGTGTGATAAGGGAGTGAAGAATATACATTTTATGTGGCAAAAAATATCTCATGGAGGGTTATGATCCACCCTACCCCCCCCCCTTGGCTACGCCCCTGGACCTTAATATGATGTTTCTTCCATCCCTGAATACAGAGTTTCAACAATCCCTGAATACAGAGTAAGCAAACACTTTTGCACAGTGGCATGTGTTATAAAATTGCATCTCTTTATTGGTTGTTTTGTGCTAATTCTTTGAAAGCTTAAAATGATTTTAATCGTTTTGGGGCCCCTAAAACTTGGCCCTAGGCCAAGGCCTAGAGTGCCTGGGCGGTAACCAGCGCCTGGCCACGTGTGTTATAATTATGGCATTGAATTCCTAAATTAACCCCTTTCCTCTCCAATCAAAAACTATTATACTATAAGACTATTACGATTTGTTCCGAAGTAAAATTTTCCCATCTGATTCTTGAGACAAAAAACAAAAAACAACAACAACACACACACACACACAAAATAAAGATTTCAACAAATCTAGAAACAGTTTGAGCGAGATAGCAGAAACATTTGAAATAATGAAAAAGAAATCAAAAGCGATACGTCGCCATTACGACTGATTACGCTTTAATTAAACACTTACGGTTATCGGAGAGAAGGCGAAGAAAGAGCTCCTAGACTCTTGTTTACGAAAGCCATCAGCAAAGAGCCCCACGACTGAGAACAACACTTACGGGATTAAGAGCTGCTGCTGTGTGTGTGTGTACGGAAGTTGACCTGCGGGTCAAGGAGCTCGTAAAAGAGAGAGATATCGATAGAGCGGCGGCTCATTAAAATTAAAAATAAGCTGGGATCAAGCTCGACGCAAGGGGCTTGCATGCATCATTTGTCTCCAACCAAAATCAAATGAAAACAAGGCGACTGTGACAGGAATGGTAAATGTTTAAGTCCCGAAGTGCACGGGCGCCCCGGCACGGTAAGCATCGCATCCGTGAGCCAGCCTTCCAAGGGGCGCAATTTCAGTCTCAAAAATTGAAAAGACCTTGATCTACAGCATGAAAGAGGCAGCCTTTTTTACATTTGCAAGGGGGTGGCACGTACCCTAGGGCCGCCTCTGTCACAGTGGCTCAGTCGTGGCTTGAGCTCGGTTCCTAAAAGAACATCAAAAGGGAAGCAACTCCGACCTAGGTCAGCATTTGGGAGGGTGTGATAACCTGTTTCACTTGGACTGTTTTGGGACTAAAGGAAATTGTGCACGTATTGTCGTAGCTTCAATGTCCTCCATGTTGAAACGATAGCTCTGGTGGGTGCCAATCTTGGTGCTGGTCTCTTATCTGGAATTGGTTTAAAATGAAGAGACCCAGGGCAAGTCGATCTCCTTTTCACTGGGGTTCAAAAACATGGAAGCCGCTTCCTTTTCGCAATCGCAGTCCTATGTAGAGTATCTGATGCCGCTACACGGTAAACCACAGGTCATTAGCAAAAACAAAAGTTAAATCTCGCTGCACTCATCCATAATAATAATTATAATAATAATAAAAACTCAGAATTCTTAGGCCAGTGACCGGCAAAGTCATTAGTCAAGAGAGCCAAATATTAACGATTTCTATGGCGAGCCCAATTCCTTAAATTTGAACTATATAGTATACTAGCGGCTACCCGCGACTTCGTCCGCGTCGGCTTTAGAATTAAGTCCCGAGAGAAACGAAGCATGTGTGAATAACAAATATGTTTGCGACTAAAGAAACTGCATTTAAATATTATTTGCTTTTTACTTATTTTAAATGAAGTATAATGCATTGGTAGTATACTTCATTTAAAATAACAGGGTATGTAAAATTACTAAATTTAGATTTTTTTCAGGCATTTGGCGAATAGAGACAGTTACGACAGTATTTGCGAAATTTTTGAGTGTTTTTGTATAAGAAATATTTATGCTGTATGCATGAATTTTAGCCTATGTTAATCAGGAATAGTGCAGCTTTCTATTAGCGAAAAAGTTTTAGAATCGGTTCTACAGTTACAGAGATACCCATAGAGCGTAATGTATTAGAATTATTTTGAGTGTTCCTGTAAAGGAACTATTTGCGCTACATGCATTAATTTTAGCCTATAATACTCAAGAATAGTGTAGCTTACTATCAGTGAAAAAAGTTTTGGAATCGGTTCAGTACTTATAGAGATACACATAGAGCGTAATGTAATTCTTATGAGTATCCCTCTAAAAGAACTATTTGTGATATATGCATAAAAGGTAGCCTATAACACTCAGGGTCCCCCCAGTGTCTAAGAGGGTCTGCTCTCAAACCTGGAAGGCGGGAGGTGCCAGGTTCAAACACCGGTCGCGCCTGTCGACCTAGCCGCTCGCAGTTTTCCGTGTTTTTTTCAAAAACCTCGCGAAAATACGGGCTAGGATCCCTTAGAAAATTCCACACAGAGGAATTCTCCATATAAGCCTAGGACCCTATAGGCCTAGGACTTTCAATCAGTGAAGAAAGTTTTAAAATCGGTTTAGTTGCTAAAAAATTTCCGTAGAGCGCAATGCATTAGCATTATTTTGAATGTCTTTGTAAAAGAATTATTTATGCTACTAGCTGACCCGGCAAACGTTGTTTTGCCATATAAATTATTCCTAGGATTATTTTAGTAGAAAGAAATGACTAACTTATTGTAAGTTTGTGAGAATGTGGTATATGAGTGGAAGAGGCATGGAGCGCTGTGAACGATGCTGGAATATAAAAATAACACAATACCAAACATTTATATTTTTAATTCATTGTAATTTATTCTTTAAATTTATATATATCTCTAATTACAATAATTTTACTAAAAAATAATATCAATCCCTTAACGCAATAGAGTATACAATATTTTTTGTTATCCCATCTTTAAATAACACAAACAAACTGGATGCCCACTGTATGGTTTACCCACTCGAGAGCATGCCACGTATAATTGTCCGTGTGAAAAACATGGTGTGCTCAAATCTAATCCACAAACAGACATAGTTTGGCCTTGAGACTTATTGATAGTCATTCCATAAAAAAATTTGCCCCGCCCCCCCCCCCAAAAAAAATGATGAAAATCTGAAACACTTTCAGATTTTAAATACGCACTATAGTGCTATATATTAAAATCGTATCATAATTTATGCGTCGTCCCTATTTTTCGTCCTTATTCCATTAAGTTGGAAAGTGTTATCATTATTCATGACTGTGCTGTATTTTCTTTCTTATTTCATAAAACCCATCTTTGGAATCGAAATCTATCTTAAAATCGCCTACTAAAACTATTTTACAATCTTCGCCGAGTATATCACAACTATACTTCACCGTTTTATATATTGTTTCCTACTTTAACGCCTCGACTCTCGCCAAGGTGGCGATGATTAAACATATGCAGTTACCATGACGATTTTCTTCATTTATGTAGAAATCGTAATTTAGAATTAAAATGGCGATTTGGAACAACATGTAAGTACAGCATGCCGTTACATTTTTATTTATTTTGGATTACCAATTAATGTAGTTTTAATAATTAAATGTCTTCAAATTCCTTAACTGGCGCGTTTATCGCTAGTTTGTTTATTTTAGTTATCACCTAGTTCTTTTGGGTGCGTTGAAACGGTACTTATCCCGGCGGTCACTTCCGCCAAACTACTTTTTCGTAGATTTTAAATACGTTGCCAATCGTATTCCAAACCATCAACAATTTCATGTGCCCGGCATTTATCTTGGTGAAAAAATTGCTTGTCTTGGCTGACCGCCTGGAAAATACGTATGTACCGTTGAAACTTGTGTATTACTCCCAGAGACCCATGACTGCAAAGCTCGCCAAAGTACGGGAATTTTTTAGGTTGGCGAGAGTGGGGGCGCTAAAATAGGAATCAACTCTTTCTTGTACCATAAAACACATCTTTGGAATCGAAATCTATCTTAAAATCGCCACCTGAAACTGTTTTACAATCTTCGCCAGGCATGTTCTTCCTGTAGGCATATTCCAACTATACCGCAAAGACATTTTAAATACTGTTTGGAATGGACATCCTATTCCATGAGTGTACCGTATTTTCCTTTCTTGTTCCACAGAGCACTTCTTCGGAATAGAAATCTATATTAAAATCGCCTAATAAAACTCTTTAACAATATACGCCAGGCGTTTTCTAACTATACGCGAAATATATTTATAATAAATTGTCGCGTTTTGGCACCACATTTAGCGATCAATTATCAAAAATTGCAAACCTTGTGCGACTTTCAACATTTTATTAACTTCCCCCCCCCCTCTGCACATTATCTGGCAAACACATTTGAAAAGTGATTCGACACGCTAATGTCAACACAGAAATCCTGATTGAAATTAATAGCACTCGGGGGCTAAACATTTTGGGGTGGACCGCCCTTATGACTTAGGGGTATGAGACATAGTTAAAAACCTATTCTATGACCTAATGAATATACATAGAAAATTTCATTAAAATTGGTCGAGTGGTTTCGGAGGAGTTAGGTGACTAACACTGTGACAGGAGAATTTTATATATTAGATATGCTTGAAAGGTTGCCTGTATGTTAATCCAGGGCATAAGCTATCTTCATTACAAATTTTTCCAACCATTTTTGTGTGATTCAGTCAAAAACATCCAAACACATAAACGTACACATTTCTATTATTTGTAGGATTTGGAAATTTATGAACTTTAAGAAACACATCTGGACTTTTCTTGGTAATTACCTATTATCTCGGCGGTCATTCACGCCAGACTGTGTTTTCGTCAAATGAGTTGCCAAACTGTTGCCAATCGTATTCAAAACCATTAATAATTTCATGTGTCCGGCATTTATCGCGGCAAAAAATCGCTCGTCTTGGCGGACCGCCGAGATAATACGTAAGTACACTTTTCTTTATTTATGCTTTTTAATTTGGCGTAAAATCAACATTATTTCCTTACTTATTTATATTTTTCAAATGCATGTGATTTTGCAAATAGAATTTCTGCTTTATTTCAAAAGCATAAATCATTTTGTGCGGGCGATAAAACGGTTTTTAATTAATAGTTAGAAAAGTAATTAAAATTTCCTTGCCTCAGGTACACTTTACCGAAGTCATGGGTCCAGGCATGCTCAAATTTTCAAAGCTCTGCTTTCTGTAGATTTGTCTGGAGAACATTCATTTTTATTATTAGCGATAGATATATTTGGCATAAAACTGGCATAATTTCCGTATTATATAATGTTTTTCAGACGCACGTGCTTTATTGAAGTAATAGCATTCTTGTTACCTCAAAACATGAATCATATGATACGGGCGAAACTCGCCAAGCATGGCAACGTAAAAACGGTTTTAATTAATAATTAAAAAAGTAATTAAAAATCTAAAATTCTAAGTAGCCTATAACCAACTCCAGAGTCCCATCTATATCTAATCCGAAATGCATCCTAATCGATTAAGCGGTTTAGCCGTGAAAGCGTCATAAACAAACAAACAAACTCACTTTCGCATTTATAATATTAGTTAGGATGTAAGCACTCGGTTCACTAATTTAATACATTTCAGTTGTAGTTTTGAGTCTAAAACAATAAGTACACTGAATAAAACTTGATATCGTGATTAATGATCATCTTATTTATAGCTAGAAATTAAATATTGCATGGTATCCATAAAATTAAATTATGACAACAGATGACTAACATTTTATAGGGACAATGGCCTTGCATCTCCTCCGAGAGTTTGGATATGATAGATTTGTATGTTCCTGTTTGTAATTTTATTTATTACTAGCTGAAGAACCCGTCCTCGACGGGTTAGTGAATGCAAATTTCTAAAAAGCAAGAACTTTCGTCAACATTGTAGGAGTACACAGAATGGATGTAGTATGTTGCCAAAGTAAAGAAAGCGAAGTTATAATTTTTATGTATTGTTAAAATATTACAGGTTAGAGAGTCACTAAGTAATATCATTTCATTCGCTTTAGTCGTAATTATGGGATGCGCGAACGAATATTTACGCATATTGATATAATTTTCGCAAAATCTCAAAATTTAATCAACATTTTTGAAAAATTGGAAGCCTAGAATTTAAGTTGAGTGACAACCTATCCTGTCACCCAATTTCGTTTCATTCCCTGTAGTCTTTATTTCGTGATGCTGGAACAAAATTTCAGCATTTTAAAACGGTTTTCGCAAAATCTCAAAATGTAATCAAAATATTTTAAAATTTCAACGCCTAATAATTAAGATTAGAAACTACCTATCATATCACTCAATTTCGTATCATTCGTATTAGTCGTTATTACGCGATTTTTGAAGAAATATAAACGTATTTTGAGAGAATTTTCACAAAATCTCAAAAAAATGTTTAAAAAATTGGACACCTGTAGTTTATGTTGAGCAACCATCTATCATGTGACCCAATTTCATATCATTCGCTTTAGTCGTTATTACGTAATGCGGGAACAAACATTCACTCAGTTTTAAACGATTTTCGCAAAATCTTGAAATCTAATCGATATTTTTTTTAATTAGATGCTAATAGTGACCACCTATCATTTCACCAAATATCATTTTTTCACCTTTGCAGTTATTACGTGATATGCGAACACAAATTTACGCAGTTTCAAATGATTTTCGCAAAATCTCAAAATCTAGTCAAGATTTTTTTTTTAATTCGACACCTATGTTTTAAGTTGAGTGAGCACTTATCATGACACCTAATTTCATATCATTCATATCAGTCGTTTTTACGTGATGCTCGAACACAAATTTAAGCAGTTTGAAAGGATTTCCGCAAAATCTCAAAATCCAATCAAGATTTTTTAAAAATTCGAAGCCTATGTTTTAAGTTGAGTGACCACCTATCATGACACCCAATTTCATATCATTCGCTTCAGTCGTTTTTACGTGATGCTCGAACACAAATTTATGCAGTTTGAAAGGATTTTCGCAAAATCTCAAAATCCAATCAAGATTTTTTAAAAATTCGACGCCTATGTTTTAAGTTGAGTGACCACCTATCATGGCACCCAATTTCATATCATTCGCTTCAGTCGTTTTTACGTGATGCTTAAACAAAAAAAGCGTCACGGACAGAATGACAGACAGACAAACTTTTTTTTTGAGGGTCGCATCGGATTCCCGGGTGCTTGAAACGGATAGAAATCGCAAAATTTTTGAATTCCAAGAAATGTACAGACAAAAGTCTAATTTTATTTATATAGATCATCACTAAGACGACTTCTTAGTGTACTCTTGATGAAGCTCATGTTTGAAAAAGACTGTTTTCATGAAAGGCAGACCCGCAAATATATTTGTTTACAGGGTGGGGATTGCAATAATAAACTAGTTATTTGTGGCACAGTCACACTCGAAGGGCCGAAGAGCTACAGTTTGCTGAACACTGCCTTCGGCTTTGGAATTTACGAGATCCCTCAATATAGATTTTATCCAGGCATTTTTAAAAGTTAATATGGAATGGTAGAGCCCCCAAGAGGATTTTTGTCTAATAGTGTAGTGTATACACTAGAGATGAGTTCGGGCTCATTTTTTGAAGCCCGAGCCCGAGGACTTTTAATCCGAGCCCGCCCGAGCCCGAGCAATATAATTAAATTTGGAGCCCGAGCCCGCCCGAGCCCGAAATTTCAGCTAAAGACAAATAAATTTAACTACTTCATTAATAGGATACAATAAATTTTGGAGCTTCACACACCTTCTAGTTCCCCGTGCCGCTACTTTTTAAAATAAGTACGTCTATTTATCCCATGAATCACTTTTTAAAATCTGTTTCAAGGAGTATGTTCAACAAAGGAGAAATTTTTCACGAGCCCGAGCCCGAACGCAATCGTGAATTACAGAGCCCGAGCCCGAGTCGGGCCCGGGCTCGGGCTCGGGCTTTCGGGCTCGGGCTGAGCCCGTCTCATCTCGTATACACCAGCGCAGGCGCGTAGCCAGGAAAATTTTTCGGGGGGGGGGATATGAACTTATATGTGTATAAATAGACGGAATTTCTTCACTAATCCAAAAATTTCGGGGGAGGGGATATATCCCGATATCCCCCCCCTGGCTACGCCCCTGCACCAGCGCGACTAGAACGAATGAGGTAACTAATGACCTCACAATAGCTCCAGTCCCTTTATTGATATCCTTCTTTTTGCGTGGGGTGAGTTCTTATGCGCAAATCAGTAGAAATATACTAGAGAGCACACCCATTCCAACCCATTCAAAATCAAAACCCATTGGAAATGTGGGGCAAGGATGAACCCTTCGACTCGTGGCACGGAAATGCGCAGAGAGGCTAGACTTGTGCTTTATCGTCACATTTGACGAATGGAAAGTGTACACTACAAGCGAAATTTACTGTCAACTCCCTTTTGGCGTATATATATATATATCGCCAAGGCTTAGTGGATGTTGATACTTTCCATTTATAAAAAGTAATTTTTAAAAATATGGGGAAAAAAATCTCTTCTGAGAATTGTTATTCCAGACCTTTCACAAAGCATGAATTGTAGCCATATGCAGAGCAACTATGTACCATTTTTTTTTTTCTTAAAAATAGAGCGTTGAAAAAGCAAATGAGCGCGCTGGCCCAAATGCTCCATAGAAAACGATGGAGAGTTGAATGCGCAAGATTTATGAGAGTGAGATCTTGCCACAAGTAAGCTGATGGGACAAATGCTTAGGGTTAGGCTTATCAATGCCCTCTCGATCTCTTATATCTGTTCTATGGTGCAAATAGGGATGTCTCTCTCATATTTTGAAATCCTTCGTTCAAGACATGGATTATAGACATTCGGGTAAATGTAGTGCTAAACATGATAGCATGATTAACTGTGCAAAATTAATTATTATCCATCGAATGCATAAAAACAGACATAATAAAATTATTTGAGAAAGTTCAGCTTTATATTCATCTTCCATTTTTCTAGTAATATCAATTCGTACTTTAATACACATAGTTAATAATGCCAACAAATACCGCATATCCCGACGTATGCAAGAATCAGTAAATGTAGGATATGTCTAGAAATTTATTTTATATCTTATGTTATTAATTTTATGTTCGGTGTATAACACGCACATGAAAAAAAAAAAAATGAAGTCTTTTTTTGAAGTTGAAAGTGCGTACTATACGCCAAGATGTACGGTATTTCAAGTCTACAGACTCATTAATTATCGATATTATTTTTTTAGAGTTATAAACACTGCGGAACTCTAGAATAATTTTAAATGTTTTGTTATAAGTTTGCCACTATAAACAAGGTCAATATATACGTGTTCATGCTCAACATTATTTCTAGTCCCCTCAAACTAAAATCTTGGGTGTGTCACTGCGTAAGAGCCCCTTCAAATATATTTTTTAAAAATGTTATTTTGGTCAGCCCACCGTTTAAATGTTCACCGAGCACGTTCTTATTATGCATAGCATCACGAATGCATGCCCTTCGCCTCGCTTTTGCCCTCACGTAAGAGGGCGTGATTTGCAGCCACGATCGGAATGCCTCGGCTCGGAATAAATATAAAGAGTTTTACTGAGATCCGCAGAGGCAGACTCGCCCACGATAGGTGTGTTTCCTCTCCTTTGTCGAGATGTCAAATTGGAGCATCGCTGTGACAGCAAGAAACAGGGATAAACAACAAAACAGAAATGCAATTCCATTTCCACTTCTTTGATGTCGTCTTACAAAAGCGGCAGATCCAGTAAAGATTTAGCGGGTTTTGGTGCAGGGCTGTAGCCAGGGAAAAAAATTTCGGGCGGGGGAGGTCTTAAGTTTTACGTTTCAATGTGGTAGTCTTGTTTGTTCGTTTGTGTTGTTATGGCAAAGTTACGCATGGGCTATCAGCCAAGGATTGGGGGGGGGGGGCTTTATTGGGGTTCTAATGCGTATTCTCGCGACATCTGGAGAAAACCGCCCAAAACTCTCAGACCGTTAGATCGATAGACCGTTAGATCGATTAGATCTCCTCAGACCGTTAGATCGATAGTCGTGCGACACCCCATACCCGGGACCTTCGCACTTCAGCCATATGCCATGTTCAGTGTCTTATCCATTGGACCATGGTGAGGCCACGCAGTTCATATCTGAAAGAACAAATATGCATTAATTTGAGACACAATTGTGTTAAAAGAACTTTATTCATAAAAAATTGTTTCTTTGAGCCGTTTCAACTTGAAAAAATAGTTGAGTGATTTTTTTTTGTTTGTTTGTAAAAAGTAAACTTGCATGTGCAGATATAACTGGTTAAGTCAAAATTGTGCGTGTACATACAGTAAAAATGATGTCACACTTTCAATATTTTTTACCCCTACCCTCGTCCTCCTATCCTTTGTCACAAAATTTCACATTTGACCATACCCACTCCTCGGTCATTGTCACATGTCACACTATAATACATGAACATTTCCTTGCAGTTCAGAAACAAAGCACTATACTTATAGATCATATGTCTATTTCATTTTTCAACCAAGTGTTTAATGTTTGTCAACCAAGTGTTTAATGAAAAGTCCTTCGCCCAAGGCACCTCCCCCCCCCCTTGCCAGATGTGTAAGCTTGCCATAACACCAAACAAACATAATCACATGTTTTAACGACATCAGTGAACATAATTTTTTTTAAGTGAAGAATTTTTTCTGATACTATATTCTGAGAGCCAACCCTCAATGGCTTTTCTGAAAAGAAAGCAATATAAATGAAAGTAATAATAATAATAATAATAATAACATAATACAGAAGCGGAGGCAAGATTTATTTATTGAAGGGTATGGGAATAGAATAAATAAACGAGGTACATCCCGATATCCAACCCCGGGCAACGCCCCGGACATGAAAAATGTTTTAATCCAATTAAAAAAAAAAAAAAAAAACTCTCAAATTCTGTTAATTTCAAAATAACTCCAGAGTTCAATCTAATAATTTTAAATGTTAGTACAGTGAAATCGCCCTATAACGATATTTTGGGGGTCAAAATAATATATCGTTGTAAAGAGAATTATCGTTATAGAGAGAATCGATATTGGAACGAAAATATTTTTGATTTTTGTTCTTCATATATCCCATACCCTGCGGTATCACCAGAAAGTGTTCTGTTTTCATTCAGCACACCCTCGCAAGTAATATATAATAAATAAAAGGAGAAAAACATGTTTATAGTTTTCAGTAATTTTCACAACACTCACAAATTTTAGTTAAATACCCTTGCCGCCTCGCCAGGGAATCTAGCAGAGATATAGCTTATAAATATTTATAGCATATTTGAATAACAAATGTAAAATATGTCTAAATAAATAATACCTGAATGCCGAAAAAGCGTTTTTTAAAATGGTATTAGATATTAATTGAAAATGCATACGCATTAATTTATCCTTATTTATTTTACTTCATGCCTTTATCAAAATCTTTTATGATGTTGAATTTCACTTCGATAGATATTTGTTTTCTTTTAGCCATTTGCTTTCGATTTTCACTAAACAAACTTCAAAGTAAACAAAACTCATAAATGATTTAAAATATCCTCGTGTAATAATCGACCTCGATAGGATTTATCGGAGGTTAAAATTCTTACTCAAGTTCAGACAAAAGAACGTATCGTTTTCTATATCAGTTCCGGTGAAAGGAATCCTTGACCATTTTTTAAAGAGGGGGATAGGAATCAAAGATGTGTCATCCAACTGCCCTTCCACCTTACGAGAAATGCACTTTCTCATTACCATAGTGTTACATCAGCAAAACGAAACTTAGAAGACGTTCTTTGGCAGAGGCGTGGTCCAACCCGTTCCAACCACATTTTACCTCGACTTTCTTTGTGTAGCTTTCAATGTCTGTGCATGAGTTGGGCTTCTGATGCATCGTAGAAAAAAAATATATCGTAGTAGAGAGAATTATTGTGATGTAAGGGATAATTATTACCATCGTTGTAGAGAGAATTATCGTTTTAAAGGGTATCGTAATACAGATAACTGTTTTACATTAATCTAAAGGGAATTCAGCCAGGACTATGAAAAAATATCGTAATAGAGAGAATTATCGTTATAGAGGATATCGTTGTAGCGAGATTTTACTGTATTTTAACCGCAATGTGGGATGTCACACTTCTGGTCTCCCTCTCCCTTGTTACAAATTGTCTCAATTTCCAGAATACCTCTTCCAGCCCTCCAATTGTAACATCATTTACGGACATTTCATCGTTCTTTAGTATATCTTATTTATGAATGTTATTTTACAAAGCCCATAGTTAATTTGAATATCCTTAACTATTATGTCTTCTCTTGAAGGCTACCACTGAAGTCGTGCTTTCAGAGGAGCAGTAAGCTATAGCTCTTCTCTCCTGTGCAGTTCATCTGTTCATATTCATTACATCACGATTTGTGAATCTTCTTAATATAAAGAATAATTTGTGATATCTTCATAGGCTAGTGGTTGTGTGTAACAACTGTGTGTGTATGTAATTAAACGTCCAATAATAAAAAGTATTTGTATACAGAGGGGCACGTCTATAGCCCGACGCTTTTATCCATGTTTACATATGCTTATTTTTCATTTACATTTTTTTCATTCATGTTTTATCATTTACCTTTTTTAATGTAATGATAAAAAATGAAAACTATGGCACAAATTGTTAAAAATATACATTTCCCATTGTTCACAGCATCGCTGATTTATTAGTGTAATGTAATAGAATTCTGTCGTCTATGGAGAGGGGAGGGGTATGTGCTGGTCTTATCTTGGAACTGACCGGCAGCTGTCTGTGTAAACACCGGATATAGAAATTACTAGACTGGGCATTCCAGGGATCGTATTATAAGCTCATTCTTTTTAAGTCGCAACTGATATCAGTGTCATATTATTTACGCGAAGCGTTTAAAATTGCATTACTACTTAAATTAGGTTAAAAAAACTCTGATACATATAATTACATAAACGGGAAGACAGTTTCACAAATTTATATCAATTGTGAGAAGAACGGGTGCTTCAGCTAGTTTCTATATAAAATTTGAAGGAGGGAAATAGGTATGTAAAAGAGAATTTATTCATCAGATTTTTAAAAATTAAAAAATGAAACCGGACTCTAGGCTTCGGTTTGAGGATATATAAGACGCCTAGAGATTCTAATAATGTTAATGAAACACACTTTTGTCGTACACAGGCTTTCCATTACCCTAAAAATGAGAAAAAATCAATTTACAAATAAAGATTTCTAGTTCACGGAAATTCACTTAAAGTAAATAGAGTCTGGAACGGATTGACTTGACTGCGATAAAAGAGGGTTACTGTAGGGGGGAAAAAAGTAAATATCTATCGATAGTTAAAAAATCTGTCGCTAGATGTCAGCACCAAACAGGTTTGGAAAATTCAGTATTGTGCAAAAATTAACAAAAGGCGAAGAACGTGTTCTTATATTGGTTTAACCCAGTAAAAAAAAAAAATAAATAAAATTATGTATTTCTTCACTTAAGATTATTAGAACATAAACACTAAAGGGACAGGAAAGTAATGTCTTTTTTTTACATTCAATTCAAACTAATAAGTTTTTAGTTAGGTTTTGTTTGTTTGTGATACACGTGGGATCTAGGCCGAGGGGGTGTTGTGTCTTTCGTGGGGGTCTTTCTAAGGTGTCCTAACCTGTATTTACTCTAATTTCCGTGGTTTACCCCGGAAAACTCCGAATGGTTAGGTTGGCGGACGCGAACTGTTTTCGAACCAGGCACCTTCCGTTTTTAATTAGTATTGTATTGTATTGTGTATGAATATGGCAACGCTACACTAGGGCGATCTGCCAAGGGGGGGTGCCTTGGTAGTTGGAATTTTATATTATTGCATAATGGCCTATGGGGGGAATTTCTTGAAAGTACGCTAGCGTTTAAACGGTAGATTCGATTGAGCTCAAATTGGGTATACATGTTATAAACCACCGTTGCAAGACCGGTATTGATTTTGGTGTGTATAGGACTTATAGTTTTTCTACAGGGCTACGACAAAGATTTCTTTTACATTATGGCCTATGGGGGGAATTTCTTAAATAAGCGCTAGCGTTTAAACGATACATTCGATTGAGCTCAAATTCGGTATACATGTTATAAACCACCATCCTAAGACCGGTATTGATTTTGGTGTGTATAGGACTTATAGTTCTCCTACAGGGCTACGACAAAACTTTCTTTTATGTTATGGCATAATGGCATATGGGGAGAAATTCTTGAAAGTGCGCAAGCGTTTAAACGGTGCATTCGATTGAGTTTCAATTTAGTATATATGTTTGAATTATTCATCGATTAAAATTTATTTAAATGCTTGGTAATGATCTTAATCGTAAGTGTTCGGAAAGTCGAGTGGAGTCACTCCAGATTTTTTTCTGTTTGGGGGCGCGCCCTCAGCAGGGAGGGCCCGCCGAGGGCGGGGGCTCAACCGTCTGCAGACAGTAGGACACCCTGGCCAGTCCGGGCCTGGTTTGGGGAAAATTGCAGAGCTTGTCTTTTGATTAAAATAACATGAAAAGGAGTCATTTTCTTAACTTATAGAAACTAAAAATAATATAAAATATGTCACAGAAAAAAATGTAGCTAGATATAATCGCTATGGATGGCTATGCCAAAAATGAATAGCATTATTTTAATGCAACTAAACCTGAATAATTGTGCATAAATATTAAACTACTTCCAGTCCCTAGTTTTAAATTAAAATCAAAATTTACAAATTTTTTATTTAAAGGTAATTTGCGTCCTCCCTTGTCTCTCGTTTTAAATTAAAATCAAAATGTGCAAGAATTTTTTTTAAAGGATAATTTGGACCCCACTTTTTTTTTTTTTTTTTTTTTTTTTTTTTTAAGACGCCCGAGCGCTTGACCCGAATACCCTGGTGGAAATTGGAGTTTCTCCATAGTATTCATATTTTAAAACAAGAATTTCACAGATAATAATTTTTTTTTCCTTCAAGACAAATAACCACCCTCGGCCTCTCCCCACAGAGTTTACTGTTCTGGCCATCGCGCGGCTGTGAATTTAACGGTCGGTTTCCTCCAGATGCAACGTAAACAAGCGTAGAACCCCTCAGAAAGTTCTCTTAACCCTTTAACGCGCAGTGTTCCCGCTCTGGGAACACCCAACTATGACGTTTTGACTTTGGCCAGTCACGAAGAATCGATTGGATTTCTATAAAAATAGTGGCGGATGACAGAGCTCCACGAGAATCCTTTACTTTTTAGCACGTCATTTCCCGTAAAAAAATGGTCACGACTATTTTTAACAGCACTGACATCTGCTGAAAAATGGAAGAATGAGAGAACAGCTGGATAGATTGCCCAATGCTGAAAAAGGGGCAGCCGTTGCCATCGCTCGACTGAACGACCCGCAAGAGGGCGAATGATCGAAACGTTCATCGCGTGCCACAGATCTATAGAGACCCTTAATGGACGCAGCTGGCTGTGCCGCACAGGCAGCTGTCGTCAAAAAAGGATATCTTGATCTGTGGCACGCGATGAACGTTTCGATCGTCCGGCATCTTGCTGTTAGTTACGTCGAGCGATGACAACGGCTGCCCTTTTTACTTCCTTGTACGTAGTATAAGGAAGTAATGTGATCCCGAAAAATTTTGGGGGCCAAATTTCGACAAAAAAACCGATTTTGACTACCTCTAAATTGAATTTTAAAAATTTTTTCGATGCATCTCATCGTAGGCTATCATGCACGATCCTATTAATGCGTCTGCAACTCATTTTGACCAGCGGCGAGTCTATTGTGGCCAGTTTTCCCATGCCGTCTGTACGTACGTACGTATGTACGTACGTATGTATGTAACTCGCATATCTCAAAAACTATGGGTCGTAGAATGTTGAGATTTGATATTTAGGATTGTTCTATGATCTAGTTTCAGCATTGGGAAAGGGTTGCGCCTCAAAGGGTTAACAAGCCCCCAGAAACAGAAAACCAGTTTTGCAATTTTGTTTGCAAAGTGCAGTAGTGCACCATGAGCAGCTTAGTAAAACCATATAAAGACATAAAGTTACCCCCTATTGCTCAAAGTTACCCAGAACGTTACTAAATTTTATCTCGGCAAAACGTTTCAGTGCATCTACATCTACACTTAGTCCCTGGCGTAATATGGTTTGTGGAAGGTATGCTGCCATTATACGACTCAAGAATACCCCATAATTCATATGAATAGGCGTCGACAATAAGTAGCGTAAGAAGTCTTCACGCAGCAGTTCATTCACACTGCTACCGAAAGTAATTTATTTTCGAATTATGACAGGAGTGAAAAAGTAGGTAAGATGTAAAACTACTTTCGTATCATCTGAGCAGTGTTGAAGGAGGGAGGAAAAAAAAGATGTGTTACGTAAACCAGAATGTTACTTTTCTTCCCTCGAACGGGTTTTTCCGTGAAAAAAAAATAATGGCAAAGCCGTATGCAGTGGCGCACACTGGATTTTCTCTTGGAGGGAGTCCAGTCCAAGGCCGTACCAGGGAGGGGACTAGACCCCCTGGTCTCCCCGAACTTTCAAATTTTGTTAACAAAATAATGATGATGAAGTCTTTTTGTGATAAATTCTGCTTTTTCACCGTTTGGACCCCCTCCGAAATTTTATGAGTACTGCCCTGATCCAACCCATAAAGCTGCGACACCGCCCACATGAAAAAATGCGGAATTTTTTTTTTATCTTAACCCCCTTTTACTGCGTTTATTCATCTTACCTGGTGAAAATAAGAATTTGATAATACCTTTCAGTAATATTTGAATGTTAAAAATTACATGACAATTTAACGAAGGAAAGTTGATAACTTTTTTTGGGAGGGGTCCAGACCCCTTGGATCCTTCCTCTGTGTGCGCCACTGGCCGTACGATGCGGGACCTAGTACCTTTCAGGACAGGATCAGGAATGTAAACTACGTAAACAATGGCGGAGGGAGAGGCGATAAGTATGACGAAGCATGGCGGTATCAGAAACGGACCCCATTTCCTTTTATCCCGTTCATTTTTAATCTTGAACTCATGCTTAACCTGTTTGCTCTCATCGTGAAAAAAAAACGCAACGGAGAAAACTCCTTCCCTGACCGATTTTTCTTTTAAGGGCGGGCACTTGACCATCAGTCATTCGTCACTACTAGGCCCGAACTACTGGCCATTGTAAGAGGCACTTGATGGGCGGCCACCGTTACCCCTAAGAAGGGATGATTTTGTGAAGGGTATGATTTTGTGTTTCAGATTAAAATATAACTCTCAGGATTAAATATAAGAAGTATATATCTGGGAGTGTGGATGAATAATTGTTCTTACATTGTATATAGGTTTTTAATGCTGTTTTTATGTACTTATGATTGTATTTTTAATTTTGGGAACATATTCCAGGTTTTAGTATATATTTTATTAGTTTTCTGTGTTTTACTAGTAAACTGATTTTAAATTCACTTGTAATTGGCTTTTAATTGTAAAGTACGTGCTTCAATGGTAAATTATATTTTAATTGGACTTGACTTATATTGTAAATGTTGTTGATCATATTGTGATTGAACGTATGTTGAACGTATGTTTTATATATATATATATATATATATATATATATATATACATATATACTATATCTAACGTATCCTCCCCTCAGATGTTGTGGTTTTCTTCCTTGGGGCAGGTGGCATATAAATAGGGTTGATAATACGTAGTATTTTGTCTGCTATGTGTTTGATTTTTTTTTTTTTTTTGCGTGTGTGTGTGTTGTAATTATATATGTATATTTTCAGCCTGGCCTGTGCGCCGTTGGCGGCTTGTAACGCTTTTAGCGATTGTAAAAGTTTTATTTGTAGTAAATAAATAAGCCTGGGGGGGTCTGGTGGGCGTAAACCGCTGTCGCGGTCGCCCTCCCCCTTTATCTCAGGTGAACTCCCTAAGAAGGGACGAACAATTTAAAACTCAAGCCGGGAATCGAACCCGGGCCCAAGGAGCGATAGAATGGTTCTCTTAAGCCACTGCACAACCTGGCCAGCTCTTTGACTGACAGTGCTTTCTACAATCGTTCTTTGAACGCTCCGCTGAAGCCCAGCGCTGCGCTTGCGCAATTGCTATGGCATGGATGCGGAATCTTTACATTAAAGTCGAGTCCCGATAGTTGGAGTTCATGGAGAGCGACACCGACTCGGATTATGATGGCTGCATTATAAAGTCGAAAGGGAAAAATTCACTTTAATGTTCAGTAAGTGCAGGGAGATGAAATAGCGGATAAAGAACGAGCACAGTGATTTGTAAATGTAAAAAAAGTATTTTAAATAGGACCCCACTTTCATTATTGGATGTTTAAAAAATGAAGCTCGTTTATTTTTGAATAGAGAGTTTAGCGCTACCTCGGATTAAGAGGACTCTGATTAGCGGGACTCTGCTGTATGCACAAAAAAAGGAAGAAAAAAATACTGTTTTGGAAAGGAGGCACGCAGCCAGGAAAATAAATAAATAAATAAAAATGGCGAAGACCTAAAAGGCGGAAAAGTTGGAATTCGTCAATAAAAGTCTTTATCATTCTAACCAAATTTATAAAAGTCGAAATTGCCGGAAGGGACCATTCCCTTTTTGCCCAAACCTTGACTACGCTTGAGCTTAATCGAGAGGTTTGGTATGATTTTGTGTTTCAGATTAAAATCAGCACCAAAGTGAAAATAAGAGTGATCTTCTTTATTCAATTCTTGTCACGTCATTTAAAGGATTGCTAAATTACTGACTCGCTTTAGCGTTACAGAATAAAAAAAAATTCTATTATTGTCATTTTTTTTTTTTTTTACATTCCTGGGTTTTCCGTCCTTTTTCCATTTGCTAGCTTATCATTTCTGCAAACCTGTTCTCACCTAGCGGAATTGCTCGGAACATGTCAATTCAGATTCCAAGGTAATCTTTTTTTTTTTTTTTTAACTTAATTTTAACTAGTGATTCACTTTATTCTTTATTACAAGTGAAAAAAAAATGCACACGAAGGCAGGTTGCTAAGAGAATGGAATTCACTCCTTTTATCTCCTGACGTAGCAATACGGCTGTAGTAATTCCTAAGGTGTAGAGGCTGAAAGATGGCGAACTTTAAGAAATGAGTACGTTATCATGCAAGGATAGCCAATGCCGTACCTAGCTTTTGCTGCCTGTTATACTAGAACGACATTTTCTAGCAGCTATAATAATGGCTTCAAATGATATAGAGAAAATAATAGATCACTATCATAGTGATTCTACACTATCACTTTAAATATCTTAACATTCCTAAAATAAAACTGAAATTATATCATAAAAACATAAACGGATTTCTGCTTTATTAATATGTTTTTTTTTTTTTTTCTTTTAAGGGCTTTTATTATCTTGAGAGCACTGGTGATTTTTGGAGGGTACCTGCTAAATTGTAAGTATTACTTTTTGTCAAAAATCAAAGAATAAAATCAAAATTAAGTCAATCTATTGAACATGAAGATGGAACATATACCTTTTTAAAGTAAACCCTCTTTTTAAAGCAAGATAACAATATACTATGATCACTTTTTGCACAATTGTCGAAAAATTGTCATTTTATAAACTGATATATGGCTTCTTAACTCATCAAAATAAGATATTCTAATTAATATAAAATCAAATACTGAAAGTAAAATTGTGAAATTTTGTGCAGCGATGTCAAATAATTTTCTAGGATTTAGCTATTTTCATAAGTTTTTCGATAATTTCCATTACTAATAACCTTAAAATGAACTTTAAAAGATATCGAAATGTGTAACAATAGATATTATTTGTCTTATTATTAAACGATTTTTTTCCAGAATATTTTTTTCCCAAATGCATAATATGCAAAAAAAAAAAAAAAAAAAAAAAAAAATCTCATGTTTGTTGGAATCTTACTTATTTACATACGTTTGAAATGACATTTTTTAAGTATTTGCTGAAGAAATAGACTTAATAGTTATAGTAAATTTATAACACAAATTTCTCTGAACATAATAGCAAAAACACCAACCTTCTTCCCCCCGCCCTCTCACGGATGCACAAAGCAATAACTGGGGAACTGGAAATCTTTCGTTACCGCCAGACTTTCCGAGTGCATTCGGTATAGTAAAAGTTATTTTTTATGGCCCAGTCGTACGGCTGCATATATTTCTCTCCCTCAAAGAACGGGCTCTGCAGCAACAACAAGCAAATCTTGATACAAGAATGAGATATTTATTCGTCTTTGATATCATTCTAAACCCGCTTAACACTTTGAGGCGCAACCCTTTCCCCAGTGGTGTAGTCGAAGGGGGACGCGGGGGGACGCCGTCCCCCTACTCTTTCACTTCAGTCCATACGTCCCCCCACTTTTTATTCTTAGGGGGGACGCTCATTTACAAGGTTTTTTTTTAATTCTGTGAAGAAATTAAATTTTTTTTTTGTTCGCGCGAGAGCAAGTACATCGGTATAAAAATCAAAAGAAAACTTTTGAGTGTTTGAATCGACTTTACAAATGGGATTGAAAGGGTTTCTTAAACACTTCAGTAGTGAAAACATATCCATGAGAATAGAACAGATTTATAATCTTTCCGAACGCAGGCTTGGTAAAAAAAAATCTTTCCGAAAAAGTGACAAAAATCGGGGTAGCGAATAGTCACGTACCAATCCAAAAGAAAATCTGTCACTTTGACATTGGATTGTTGCCTCACCATGGCACAGTGGTTATAAAACTAGAAATGGTAGACGGGCTAAGTGTGAAGGTCCCGGGTTCAGGTCCCATTGCGCGTCTGTCGATCTAACCGTTCGGAGTTTTCCGTGGTTCTCTTCGAAACTTTGCCTAGATACAGGTTAGGACCCCTTAGAAAGACCTCCACGGAGGGCACCCCCTCTTGTGTTGTCTTTCTGACGAGGATTTATAACCGGGCTTAGTGCCAAGTACACAAATCCGCTATAAGTGTTTACAATAACAACAACAACATTGGATTGTTGACAAATGTAAATGGAAAAAATTAAGTAGCTCCGATGTCGCGTCCGTAACAGTTCGGAGTTTTCCGTGGTTTTCTCCGAAACGTAGCGTGAATACGGGTTAGGACCCCTTACAAAAACCCCAACGGAGGGCAACACTCCCCCTTGTGCTGTTCTTTTGACGAGGATTTTAAGAGGGCTTCGAGCCAAGCACACAAATCCGATTACATGTTTGCAACAACAAATTAAGTAGCTTACACGGTTGATCCAAAAGACTTAGTTTAGATTATTAACAAGTAATCAATAATTTAGCAATGAGTTCAATTTAATTAATTAATAAACAAATGATGGTTAAATTAGTTTTATGGGTTGTTTAAGGAATAATTACAATTAATGAATCCGATAAGTGTAGGTTAAATTTCGTCAAAAATGAGCGTGCCCCCACTTTTTTTCTTAGGACTACAACACTGCCTTTCCCAATGCTGAAAAAAAGGGCAGCCATTGCCATCGCTCGACTTAACGACCAGCAAGATGGCGGACGATCGAAACGTTCATAGCGTGCCACAGATCTATAGAGACCCTTTTGGCACAGCCAACTGTCGTCAAAAAAGGGTCTCTAGATCAGTGGCACGCGATGAACGTTTCGATCGTCCGCCATCTTGCTGTTCGTTAAGTCGAGCGATGGCAACGGCTGCCCTTTTTCCAGCATTGGGCAATCGATCCAGCTGTTCTCGTATTCTTCCATTTTTCAGCAGATGTCAGTGCTGTTTAAAAATAATCGCGACCATTTTTTTTTTTTTTTACGGGAAATAACAAGCTATAAAAAGTAAAGGATTCTGGTAGAGCTATGTCACCCTCAACTATTTTTTATAGAAATTAAATCTATTCTTCGTGACTGGCAACAGTCAAAACGTCAGAGTTGGGTGTTCCCAGAGCGGGAACACTGTGCGTTAAAGGGTTAATCTTATGTCCATACAGAGCACAGAAAACCCAAAGTTGGCTTCATCTGGTTTGTCCACCAATATATCAATACTTGTTCCTTTATTTTTCACGAGTTTGCCCGTATTTAATTCTATTAAAGAGTTTAATTTGAATATGAACATTTTTAAATAGCATTCAAGGCACACTAAACTTGAAGAAAAAAGAAATCCGAATACAAATACAGAGTTTTAACCAGTTACAATAATTTTTAGTTTTTCAAGGGTAAACTATAGGTTTTCGGAGAGAAAAAGTGACTGTGAAAAAGTGGAAGCATTAAAAAAATAATAAAATCTTTGCAATGTCTGCATTGAAATGAAAGAAAAACTAAAAATTGTTAGGAATTATAATAATATTACTGGAAAAATTTACAATATGGTTCTATATTTGAAAATTTTTTAACTATGCTGTTTATAATATGTATCTGAATTTGAAAAAATTTGAAATTATTGAAAGAAAAAATCTGAACAGTTTGGAAAATTGTTACCTTCAACATTTATTTTAAATACGTGAGAAAATTTGCAGAAAGCAAACATTTTGGGGTTTGTGTGCTCAAAATCTTATATTAGAAAATAATGTAAAAGTATTAAAGGTGACTATATCACAAAAAATAATTCCATTTTTGTGTTCCATTATGTATGGTTTTTAATTATCCAAAAGGGAAAAAATATTATTTTTTGTCATGATTTCAGGCAAAGGAATAGACCAATTACTGGGTAAAAGAATCGCAATTCTAATTCAAACTTGTATCCATCAAAATACTTTAAAATGTAAATCTATTATTTGAGGATTTATGTTTTTTGCTAAGTGTGTTCCTTTAAGAGACAGGTGAGAGTCATGGGGCTTCTTCAGAATTGCTTTAAAAACAAACGAATTATGTTAAACGTTCGAAAGGACCTACTGAATAGACTTCCCAATGCTGAAAATGTGCAACCATTGCCATCGATTCATTTAAACTACCAACAACATGCAGGGTCGATCGAATCGCAACCTTGGAGAAACAGAGCTAAAAAAGCGGTGTCAAAAAACTTTTCTTTTTGGATCTGTTTTTCCAGATGGGCGATTTCGTTGTTCAGAAATTTGTTGAGTCTCTAGCACAACTGAATTCTTTAAAAATCCGTTCAAAAGTTGTTCGATTTCTAAACCATTCCAGGCTAGCGTTGTGTGTTCGCAACATTGATAGAATATATTTTTAGTAAAAATTTTTCGTATTCCGTGAAAACAAATTAGTAGTTATTATTCGAAAAGGCTTGAAATTTTATGATAAATTTTTAAATCGAATTATCACTGCTTAGTACTCAAATTTGTAGAAATTAATCTTGCACAAACGTAACACTGGCAGGGAATAGGTTAAAAGAACAACCTTAAAAATTTCTGGAAAAGGGACCCGAGCCACAAGGAATTATTTATCGGTCTCGTAAGGCACAGAAATATAAATTTCAGTACAGCGAACTTTTCTACACATTCCGACACACGCGAGTCCGCTGTGCACAGGCTTAGAGCGTGTCTTCTAAAATAGACTTCTTGCATGATTTGTGTCTCTGAGTCATTCTACAAAAGCAACACAGCTGTTCTCAGTTCACAGAAGGCGAGATATTATTATTTATATTGCCAAACCCTTCTCGTATATCGTGGAGCATTAACCTTTCAGCACTTTTTCACTTTCTGCAGTTTTTCTGATAATTTTGTACAATAACATACATATATATATAAGCGGATATTAGCAACTGGGCCCATTCGTCTAAGACAGGCCCCGGACTGGCCAGGTCGGCTGGTCGGCGATCGCCGAGGGCCCCAGGCCCAAGGGGGCCCCGGTGAGGCATTCAAAAGTGGATATACAACTTTATAATAAGAGTAATTTGATTATTTATTTTCCAGCAATCTTATGCAGTGACACAGCGGAGGATCCCAGAAACCCCGCGACGCAAGGGGGCCCCCGAAAAGTCAGGGACCCCTAAATCTCTAAAATAGTTAAATGTGATTTTTAGGCGCGTAAGCCTGATTTTCAAATATTACATATTCTAATATTCTATTTCCTCTAAATTCCTCAGTAAGAGCCAGGGCCTGATTTCCGGGAGGGCATTCGGGGCAAGCGCCCGGGGCCCCCAAATTGTTCTTTAAAAATTTGTAAATTTTGAAAAAGTTTTCGGAAGAGGGGGCTCCCAATGAAGCTTTTGCCCAGGGCTCCCAAATCAACAAATCGGCTCCTGAAGAGGCCCCTTTTAAATCTGTAGCCGAGGGCCCCCAACAGAGCCAGTCCGGGCCTGGTCTAAGACGTCATACACAGCAGGCGCGTAGCCAGGAAAATTTTTCGGGGGGGGGATATGCGCTTGGAAAAAATGTCGGGGGGGGGGGATATGAACTTATATCTGTATAAATAAACGGAATTTCATCACTAATCCAGAAATTTCGGGGGGGGGATATATCCCGATATCCCCCCCCCCCTGGCTACGCCCCTGATACACAGTATAAAGTAAGTTAATTGAACTTTTAGCAATCTATGGAATGAAGACTGTTGTGGGACGAGAGGATAGAGATTGCAATTTGATATATGGAAGACGAGACTACTCATGTGACATACGAATGATTTCTATAATCGATTACTACTATTCAAATAGTATCAATATCAATAATCGATAAATGGAATAGTGAATATCCACGATTTTTACTATTCAAATAGTATTCGCGGTCAATCGCGGTTTCAATATTCAAATATTTGAATAGTATTCGTGGCTAATCGGGATTCCACTATTCGAATATTCCAATAGAATTCACGATTAATCGCGATAAATTAATTTTAATTCAATAAGTAAAAATTATAGCAGATGCACTCAATAGGCATCCATTATTTCTGCATTAATGAAACTTTAAACACTAACAAAAACAAGAGTAGTACTCTCAACTACTACAACAAAAGTTGTAAGCGTAAGTATCACAGTTACCCCAATAGCAGTTAATTATCCGATTTTTTTTTTTTTTTCGATTTTGTAATTTTGTTTGGGTAATTAGACCATCCCCTAAATTTTAGAAAATGATTCAACGAAAACAAAATTTTTACTAGATGTTCTTGAAAGGTCAAAGCTCCTCCCTAATTAGTGAAAACATTATTTTTCCTATAATTAAGAGTTGAAAATTTACAACGTTGATTGAAACTTGCAAAGGGTGTTCGTAACTACCGCCATCTAACCTTACATATAACCAGAGGTATTATTGAAGGAAGTAGAGAATTTTTGGAGGGTTGAGTTGGGCCCTACGGGTTTACAAAACATACGCCTGTGTTCTGCTGCTTTTATAAGCACCAGTTACTAAAAATAACAGAAAAACAGCTAAGAGAATTACAGATTTTTTTTTTTTTTTTTTTTTTTTTTTTTAAGCACTCGGGGGATATTTCTTTCAAGCACGGCGTGGTCACTTTCGTGTGGCAAGTAGACACTTTTCAAGTTTTTAGAAATATATTTTGAGTATATTTAGAAAACGCCTGGCGAATATTGTAAAATAGTTTTAGTAGGCGATTTAAATATACATTTTAATTCCGAAGAAGTGCTTTATAGAACAGAGAAGACAAATACGGTACACTCATAGATTAGGATACACTTTCGAAATGGTATTTATAAAGGCGAAGTATAGTTTGACTATGCCTGGCGAAAATTTGAAAAGAGTTTTGGTAGGAGATTTTAATATAGATTTCTACTCCGGAGAAGTGTTTTATGGAACAAAGAAGGAAAACACTGTACACTCATGGATTATGATGCCCATTCCAAACAGTATTTAAAATAGTCTACGCGATATAGTTGGAATATGCCGATAGTTCGAATATGCCTGGCGAAGATTGTAAAACAGTTTCAGTAGGCGATTTTCAGATAGATTTAGATTCCAAAGATGTGCTTTATGGTTCAAGAAAGAGTGGATTCTTATTTTAACGGACCTACTCTCGCAGTGGTTAAGGCGTTGGACTCGTAACCGGAAGGTTGTGGGTTCGATACCGGCGTACCACTAAAGACCACTGTGTACATGCTGTGTACGTGCACGTTAAATCCGTGGTTTCGAAAGTCCTCTCGGCGGTCGCTAGCAGTTTCCGAGGGGTGCCAATATTCAGAAGTCCGCCACCTTCTGATGAGGTTCCAAATTGTGGCGGGAAAATTCCGGGAAGGACGTATACGTAGCTCTAAGCGACACATTCAGTGACACGGGCTCTCCTCTCCTGGCAAACAAACCTAAAAATACCCCGGACTTTGGCGAGCTTTACACGCTTAAATCTATTGATTAAAACTAACACTCCTTTATTGATTAAATTTCTTATCGGCTGATTTAAAACCTTTTACGCTAAAAAATACTCATTAAAGACAATAATTTGTTATCTCCTCAATTCCCCTCAATGCTCAGGATTCACTAGAATCTATTATACTCATAGGCGTAGAGTTATATGGGCCCATGGGGCTCAAGCCCCCCCAATAAATTATGAGTTGGGGCTGAGCCCACCCAATAATTTACGTTAAATTTTTAAAAAATGCATTTTACTCAATTTTTACAATTTAAAGAAAAATTTCTCTAAAGTTATAGAAAAAAAAAACTTTTCTTTTATTCATAAAAATTTTCTTCTGATTTCGTTTTCGATGAATATTTGAGATTCATTCTGACACCACATAATATAAGATGTTATTAAGCTGGCCGTGCCAGGAGCCGGTAAATAAAAAACAGTCTATGCAATGGTAATTATGTAATCAAAAGTTCACATCAGCCTAAAATGCGTTCAGTAATCTAAAATGCTCCTTCCCCACTACCTTTGCATCTTTCACTATGCTTCCATTTTTGACTTTGTTTCACTGCATTTTAAGAAGGATAACTTGGTAGGAAGGCACTATAACGGATAGTTACCTTATAAAATAAAAAAAAAACAAAAACGCCAGAACCAACGGCAAGTGAAACGTTTCAAACGAATGCAAGTCGCAGTGATGCTTGCACAGAACAGTAGGCATATTTCTATATTTTTGCTTCTGCATTAAGGGGGTCTCAGGAGGATTGAGGAGCAAATATACACGTATTATAAACCCTAGCGTTTTTACATTTTATGATCAAAATAAAAGTCACAGAATAATGAAACTTTTTTCGTATAATAATACACTATAGTACATCATAAAATTTCGGATAAAAATCCATTACCTTTCACATATCTTAAAAAAAATTTAATTTTTACTTTACATATATATATTTTTTCAATAGTGTGTGTCACTATCCTTAAAATAAGCCAATTTAAAATACATATATAAACAAAATTTTTATTGCAAAATTAAGTAAAATAAATATTTTATAGAATGAATTAATATTTAAGAAAACGTTTTAGTTTTAGAATATTAAATTTTATTTTAAAGTGAAATTTGAAAAAAAAAAACTTACTTTTTCTCTTATATTTCTACTAAAATTTCAAAAGATTTTCACTGTCACTTTTAATATTAAATCATTCTATAGATACTGACGCCAGCTATAACTATACAAAGTTTTGTGAAGATACGAATCATAGAAATATTGTTATCGTACGGATAGTTCAGAAAAAAAAAATGTGTTTTGAGAAAACGCAGTTTAAAGTTACCTTACTGCGTTCAAATATAAAACATTCATAAAATGTTTTTATGTTTATCACCGGTTCTAGTTGGAATAATTGCATAAAATTGGGGTCAAAATGCTCAGATATAATTGAGCTCTCAAATAAAATTAAAATTGAAAATATCGATTTTTTTAATCCTTATCCTCCTAAGACCCCTTAAAAATTGGGAGATATACAAGCCCGGAAAAATCTATTGCCCGATATGCCGGGAGCATGTAAAATTCTCAACAAGTATGTATTTTTTTTTTGGCCATATGTGCCTGATCGGGCATGTAAAAAATTGATCAAAAGTGATTCATAAAATACTTTTAATATGCTGGTTCATATATCATACGGATTTGGTTTGTGGTTGCAACATTTCCTTTCAATGCAAACAGTCTGAATAATGTAAATTTTATAGAGCAATAAAATGTAGTCATTTTCGGGCTTGTAAATTTTTGTTCGGGCATGTATTATTTTAAGGCTACATGTCCGACTGGGCATGTAAATGTTTGGAGATTTTTTCTGCCTCTGAACATATTTGCCTCTGAACAGGCTTTAATCAGGTTTGCCACTCAATTTCTGAAAAAAAAATTCCCTGACTTTTCCAGGTTTTCCAGACCATCATGCGATAAAAATCCAGACTATTTTTTATGTTTATAATGCCAACTTTGCATACGTTCTTTAATATTTTTAGCTTCCTAAAGTAAGGTTAAACGTTGTTTGTTTACAAACACTGATTTTCCAGTCCAAATTACATGATTTTCCAGGTTTTGGGCCAAAATTTGCAATTTTCCCTTACTTCTCCCTGAACTTTTTTGCCAAAATGAAATTCCCACACTTTTCCAGGCTTTCCCTGTTCTCCCTGACTAGTGGCGACCCTGTTTAATTCTTATCTGTCAGATAAGTATAGGCAATATAAATTGGGAAAATGTTCCAAATAAGGTCGGAAAAATTCTCCGTTAAGAAAAAATTCCTCTCGTTTTTTCAAAAAGTTACTCTTTTTAAATTTTTATACGACCCCGTAATTCCCTATTAGTAAAATGTGTCTCGTACACTCATAAAGGGATGTACCAAATCTGAGCCTTTCATCATAAGATGTCGCAGAGATATCTTTAAAGAAAGAGGATCGGGGACTATCTATGATTTTGTATGTAAAAGTTTATTTCTAAAGTGGAAAAAAAGATTTTCTGTCGTAATTTCTGTACGACCTTTGAAATGCGATTATTCGACGCATTTCAGTCTTAAAATGTTATTATTCTGAAGCTAATAAATTCGATTAATGAGTTTAGACTGGGATTTAAATCGTGATTTATAAACGAGCTGAGCCATAAATCGCGATTTTTGCGATATTGGCTCTCTAAAGTATTTAGGACAAGAATTTTAGGTTCGGCCACCAGAAACCGCAAATGCCTGCAAATTTAGCTTAATTCGCACTTTTGATTCTTATATGCTCTCAAAAATTGTCTCTGAACGTAATATTTGTCTAGCTGAGAAACAAACCTTACAGTGAAAGTACTCTGTTTCAGACATTAAAGATTGTTTTTCAGATGTCTTTAAATTAAATTAGATTAAATTACCAAAGGCTATTTTATTACATATATGTATGTGTATATATATATATATATATATATATATATATATATATATATATATATTACATACATATATACATAATGTGTATATATATATATATATATATATTGTGTATATATATATATATATACACGCGTACATTATATATGAGGCCCGAGCCCCCCCCCAATAATTCTGGAAACTTTACGCCTATGATTATACTCCATTTTTCACTAAAATCTTGTCTATTTGAGAATTCTGTCTGTCCCCCACGAAAGATGCGTAGTAAGATATCGGATTACTATCACGTGACCAAACCCCCTTCAACGGAAAACGGTACATAAACATAGTCACCACAGACAACAAGACGCGGGAAGCGGGAATTCGGCGAGCATCGAAGAGCAAACATGTCGTTATCAAAATATGAATTGAAAGAGTTTCTGAAGAGGATACCCGATGATACTTTAGAATGGTGATAATTTTATTTTATATCCGAATACCAAATACATCTTTTTCATATTCAGAGTTGTGAAATAAATTCAACCTAAATGTGGGGAGGATGCTTTCGGTAAAAATTTTGTTTTAATGGACATAGTTTCTTACGATTGGATTATAAAAATCTCGTCGCTCTTGTAAAACAAATGAAGTTATGATATCTTCAGTCAAGTGAGTAAGTACTATTTTACCTTTTTCATGTCAATAAATTGGGTTGCTGCTTTAATTAAATCTTACAGCTGGTGTAACCATGATTGCATTTGTGTATTCTGACTGTACTGTGAATTCGTTTTATAACGACAGACAGTGAAATTATATTCTATTTATTAAAAAAAAATACTTTTTATAGTGTATTAAGATATATGTAATGTATTTGCCTTGATTTAAAATTTATTTTCTCGGGCTTATAATCATAGATTACATCTCTGATAATAAAAAATGAAGAAAACGAATAATTCAATATGTAAATCAAAAACAGCAAATTTTCATAAGACACCCTTTTTCTAGCTTAAAATAATAATATTAATTGAGTACAGATATACTAATTAAAAAAGGTCTGATTTTGGAAAAACGCTCATTCTATAGCTTAAATAATAATCATAATTGAGTACAGTTATATTAATCAAAAACGGACAGACACTCCTCATTTTTGATTATTATTTAGCCTAAATGGAGCTGTTGTAGAATGCTCAAAAATTGAGAATTTTTCGCTCCACTGATATTTGTCGATTAATGGAGCAAATTTTACTCAATCGGGAGAATGGCTGTTTGAAGTCAATAATTGAGTAAAAATATACTCCGTTTGATTATTATTTTACTCAATAGATTTAAGCGTGTACAGTCATGGGTCTCTAGGAGTTATGCACAAGTTTCAATGCTACCAAAAAAACTAGTTGAAAACTAAAGTGAACAAATGAGCGATAAACGCACCGGTTAAGGAATTTGAAGACACTTAATTATTAAAACTACACTACACAGTAAAAAAATTCAGAAACGTTACATACTTATAGCGGAAAGGTTTCCGAAAGTATAGCGTAACCTACCGATGCTCTACTCGAACTCTCGATTTCGGAAACATAACCCATATTTCGGGGTAAAGTATTTACGTTTCTAAATACTTTACCGCATGGTTCGGAAACGTTTCCGCAATTTTAAACTACAAGAGCTGCCCCATTTTTTGGGGTAACGTTTCTGCATTTTTTTTACCGTGTAACTGGCAATCGAAAATAAATAAAAATGAAACGGAATGCTGTACTTACAGGTTGTTCCAAATCGCTATTCTAATTCTAAATTACGATTGCCACATAAATGCCCAAAATCGTAATGGTTACTGCATTTGTTTAATGATCACCACCTCAGCGAGAGTCGGGGCGTTAATGTAGGAATCAACCCAAGAAAGACAAACAACGGCACACTCATGGATTAGGATGCACATTCGAATCAATATTTAAAACGGCGAAGTATTAGTTGTAATATACTTGGCGAAGATTGTAAATAGTTTGAGTAGGCGATTTTAAGGTAGATTTCGATTCCAAAGATGGGTTTTATGAAACAAGGAAGCAAAATATGAACATTCAT
The DNA here is from genome assembly GCA_038373885.1 of Cheiracanthium punctorium. NCBI lineage: Eukaryota > Metazoa > Arthropoda > Arachnida > Araneae > Cheiracanthiidae > Cheiracanthium > Cheiracanthium punctorium. The sequence goes on along the minus strand of JAWZYV010009160.1, from coordinate 690,438 downwards.
GAATAATGATACACTTTCCAACTTAATGGAATAAGGAAGAAAAATAGGGACGAAGCATAAATTATGATACGCTTTTAACATATAGCACTATAGTGCGTATTTAAAATCTGAAAGTGCTTCAGATTTTCTTCCTTTTTTTTTTTTTTATAAATGCAGATGGCGATTTATACATCTTTCGGCTGTCCTATCTGAATGTGTATCTCAAAGACGAACACGACTGCCTTATCTTGGTTCTTTTCAGATCCATCTTTTCTATGGTGGTGGACTCTCTGTTGTGCTAGAACTATCCCTTTCCTGCGGCCAACTATTTACACGCACACACACCCATGCATGTTACAACTACAACTATATAGCTAAGTCTAAAGGTCGTTGTGTGATACCTAGTAGGACGTAGAATGAAAAAAAAAAAAAGAGAGCAGGGTCATTGTCAGAGATTTGGATATATATGATCATCATTACATAATTATCCTGTCTGTTTTGACTTTACAAGATCACGCAGGGATAATCGCAAGCTCACGTTTTTCTGGTAAATCTTTTGCATATACTACCACGAAGTTCAGACCAAAAAATAGATTTTTTTTTTCTTTTTGTGTGTGTACAAGGCTCATTTCTTTGACAGCTGCTTATTCAATTTAGGAGATGGTGCTGCGTGATTCTTTTTCCTTTGTGACTTTCACGGAAAATAATTTCTCGTGACTTTTTTTAGGTTAAAGTTTTGTTGTTATTCATTGTGTAAAATAGTGGAGGCTATGCCATACTGGAGCCCATATAAGTATATACGTAGCGTCGCGCTCGGGGGAGGGGGGGGGGTGGTCCGGGGATTGCGTGCTCTCTCAACTTCTTTTAGAAAACCATTCAATTTGGGATTTTTTAAAAACCTATAGAAATTTCACTATCTTTTAATCTTGGATGCATCATTTATTCCTATCGACGAAAAATTTTCGGTCATGCTATGGTGATCGCAGCTTGTGGCACCAATTTTGTGAGTCAGGTTTTGTATTTAAATTTTAATGCCCTGATCTAACTGCAAACTTATTTTCTGAAAATATTTTCAAATTAATTAATTTTTCGGTTTCAATTTCGTGTAGCTTAGCAAATAATGGAGTAATATTTCTCTTTAGGAAAGTGTGTGTACTGTCTTCAAGCTAAGCTACCAGAGGGATATCTGCCTAAGAGTGAGTGATTTAGGCGGAGGGCTTTTTAAGATATTTTAATGCGTATTCACGTTACATTTGGAAAAAAGAAAAACCCACGCAAAAATCCAGACCGTTATATCGATAGCCGCGCCGTAGGCCAGAACTCTGGACCATTACACTTCAGTCATCTACTAATGTTCAGTATTATCCACTCAGCCATGATGGGACCCTCTTCTTTAGAAAGATAATAGTTAATTCAATACCATTTTATGGTGGAATGTAAACTATTAGGGCAGGGGAAAAGCATCCTCCAACGATTACACCACTGCAGAGAGGTTATTATTGTTTTCCAAGAATATTTTCAAATTCTCCTCTTACTTATTCTCCAAACAATGACCCGTGAAATTTATATCTTTTATATAACGTGAGTTCAGGGAAAGGACTACCACTAAAGACTACGATCGGATCCTGACTTCATCCATATAAATCTGTTCATTGAAAAAGGTCCAGCTGTTCTTCAATAGATATTTCAAAATATTAAACAGATATGCACAAAATTGCGACATAAATAAAAAATGAATTTTTTTTTTTTTTTTATAAAATCCTGCTTGCGCATTAGTGTGAAACCTCTTTCAAAATAATCATTAGTATGAGGGGATGGTAGCTGTTATAAAGCTTAACCTACGACTGAACGAAGTTTTAAACTGTTCACTCGCACCACGAAAAAGAAGCTGGAGTTCAAGTTCCTTTCTGGGAGCAACTAGTATCGCTTCTTAGCACGAGTCTATCAATGTTTCATTCGGGCCCCTCAATCAGAGCATTGTATGAAAATTTCCGTCAGTCTGAAAAACACCAATAATTACGCGCCAGAGATATGTCATAAGCCCGTCAACACGAGCGCCCATACCTATAGGTAGGGAAAGGCGATGCCCCCTCCCCATCTCTCATATTATTGTTATAATTTACGTACTGGTAGTACCTTTCTGGGCCAGGACCCTTGAATTGCCCTTCCCCCCCAAACAAACAATCATACAATGGTCCATGCCGTCGCATTTTTAAATATATCATCACAGTATTATGCTTTTTTAAAATTACTTTTCTATTCTCATTCTGATCCTCGAAATCGACTTGCATTCAAACAACCATTTGCAAATTATCGGATCAGAAGAAATCAATGCGTGGAATGTTCCTTCATGCGAAGTTCATTTTTTTGGGGGGATTCTACTTAAGCTTGGAAAAGTCGGGTAATAAAATCTTGGTAAACTTGATAAAGTTGTTGTTATTATTATTATAATTTTGGTGTTTTAGGTTTGATTAAAGAGTAGGGGAAAGCTTGATAGTGAAATTACTAGAATCAAGATAAACTCGAAGGCTCAAAAGTACTTGCCATCTGAACCGTTAGCTTTGAATGGCTTTATGTTCAAGAGCCACAATTGGACTACATAAAATATTATAGTATATTACTGAATAGTTTTTGGAATGGGTTGAGCCCCATATCCCTAATAATTCTACGTCTGTAACACCTTCAAAAAACTTGTCTGCCACGAAATTACTAAAGGAAAGGAAAAAAAAAAACGACCCTGCAGCCTGTTTAAAAATGCTTAAATTCAAAAAGAGTTCAGTATACCTTCAACAAATCAAATTTCTTTTATAATTGGGGAAAGGATCTAACAGGGCACGTGAAGGAATTTGGTGGAAAGGAATATACTCTGCCATCATCGCCCTAATGATGATAGATTGCCCAAGACCAGCGTTCTTCAATCTTCAGATGAGGAAAATCAGAACGCCCAAATTAGTTTGGGTTGCGAAAATAAAACGATAGATGCAGTGTCGGTCCTTCTAAATATGGAGTAGGGGTCTCTGTCGGCATGCAATCCCGTTATGATGAAATCAAAAGGCTCATATTTTTGTATTTTAATGGAGAATTCTTTTTATTTTGTTACTTGTTTTACTTTTCCAGTCTATAATCTGTATAACAAGTTATCGCATTCGTTTTGAATATACCCTTTCATTTTTTTACAATAATCTTTTGCGGCTGTGTAATCCGTATGTTATGTTCTTATTTTCTTTTCCTCTAAATGGCAGGTGGTTTTTAGTTGCAACTCACAAAACGACATTAACACGTCCAATAATGATTACGTTAGGCACATTAGTTTTCTCTGCAACACGCAGGCGGACGAGATTATTTTATTTTACAAAAGGCTTCAAGGACCTTGAATTTTTATAACACACCACTGGATAGTACCACTTTAGATATAACAGTATGATTTTTTCAACATTTAAAAACCTTATTCCGATAAAATAAATAAAAGTAAAAAGTAGTCCTATTTAACCATTAAAACTATGAGGGTGTTCCTTCGGTCCCAGTACGGCATACTTGGAGAGAGACAGAGAGGCAGAGAATTTTCATTTATAATTAGGCTTAATAAAATATGATTCAAATTAAAAAAAAAAAAAAAACATTAGATTTTCAATCAATAATATTTCAGAAGTCGTCCCTACACCCATGATGCATGATAGAAAACAGTTTACTAAATAATGCTTAACTTCGATAACTATAAATGAGTATTTGGCGAGGAAAACTGAAACTTTACTCCTTAACATTCAGTTGTTCTGCTGCAAAACTACTTATTATGCATACGTGATAAAATCCCTAAAGGGATTTATCTAGACTCCTAAACCTAATATAGTTTCAGTTTGTTTAAAGAAAAATTTTACTGACTTAAACAAAGAAAGAAAAAAGAAAGAAAGAAGAAAAAACATGTTCCAATACAAAAGTTACATTTACATCCCATTTTCTTTCTCTGTTGCAAAAGCTAACATAAATAAAGGATTAATATAAATTTCCTAGATACTTCTTTGAAATGA